>CM042693.1:304118502-304842996 GCA_023614405.1 Avena insularis | reverse complement strand
TTTTGAGTGTTACATTTGTGTCATAGGGATTGTTGATATACGTGCCTGATTTAATCGATGTATCGGTGTCAGTTAACTACCTTAGGGCAAAACAACACAATCTACTTAAATTTGAGTCCCCGGACTCGAATTCGGAAAAGTACTGGCGTAATTGACTGACTACTGGAGGTCTTACGAGTCGAATTCCGGTGTATAAGTGTGAGCACTTGGCCGTCCGTCGAGGCATGTTCATCGTACTGTAGGCATGGATATGTTTCTAGTAGTTGATCGTTGCTAACATATCCATAATTTTTGATGTTCCATGCTTGGTTTTATCTACTTTCTTGTGTTTTGTTCCAACTTTGGAGTACTTTCTATACACTTTATTGGACTAACCTATTAACAAGAGCCACAGTGCCAACTGCCTGTTTTCTGCTGTTTTTGGTTCCAGGAAAGTCAGAAAATGAATATTCTCGGAATTGGACGGGATAAAAGCCAAAGTCAGTTTTTCACCGAGGGATACAAGGAGCCAAAATACGAGGAGAGGAGCCAGGGGCGCCACACCACCTGGGCGTGGCTAGCCTGGCCGCGCCACTAGGGGTGTGGGCCACCCTACCCTTTCGCCTATAAGATGCCTCCGATGCAAAAACCTAAAAATCATCAAGCCTCCAGCCACGAAAAGTTCCGCAGCGTCGCCGCCACCAAAGGGGAGATTCGGGGGGACAGAAAGTCTTTGTTCCGGCACCCTGCTGGGACGGGGAAGTGCCCCCGGAGCCATCTCCATCGATCTCCAACGCCATCTACATCGCTGTTGATGACTCCCATGATGAGGAGGAGTAGTTCTCTCTCGAGGCTAAGGGTTCTACCGGTAGTTATGTGTTCATCTCTCTCTCTATGCATGACCTTATGAGATCATGAGCTTTGTAATCTATAGATCTATTCTGCTACTCAAGTGCTTTAATGAATCTCTGCTTTCCCCATGTGTGTGAAAGTGACAGCATGCACACCATGGTGGCACTTAGGCTAGAGATTACAAATACTTGTTATGAGTTATATTTGAGTTGGATGTCTTTATGAAATTGTGGTGTTTGTTGGAACCATCTAGTGCTCAAGGTGACAGTGTGGGGTTATCTAGATGGGAAAGGCTTTGAGGTGTGTTGTTATAGCCCTAGTGGATTAGAGTGTCCAACCAGGAGAGTAGCTCAGTAGTATCATAAAGAGAAGATATTTATATGAGAGTGTTCACTAGTGAAAGTATGATCCCTAGGCCTTGTTTCTAAGCATTAAAACACCGTTTGCAACTAGATCTGTTACATGTTTGCTTGCTTCCATCTTTATTTCAGTTTGCCTTTAGTCTCTTCCATGCCATCAAAGTATTTTCTAGCACCATTGTCTTATATCCATACCACTTGTATTTCACTATTTCTTCGCCAAACTAGTGCACCTATACACCTGACAAGTGTATTGGGTGTGTTGGGGACACAAGACTTCTTGTATCTTGATTGCAGGGTTGCTTGAGAGGGATACCTTTGACCACTTCCTCCCTGAGTTTCATAAACCTTGGGTAATCCACTTAAGGAAAACTTGTTGCTGTTCTACAAACCTCTCTACACTTGGAGGCCCAGCAAGCTGTCTACAGAATGAAGTGCGTGAACTCCAAAAGCTATTTTCTGATACGTGCCAGAATTCGAGACATCTTCTGGGGTCCTACATGATCTATTTTTTGTTATTTTTGTTTCTTCATTTTTCTTTGTTTGCTTGTTCTTTATCAAAACACAAAAAGAATCTTACCTAGTTTCATTTCTTTATTAGAAACACAAAAAATATTCTCTTGAAATGCCTAGGTTGTGTGACTTTCTACTTTTCTTAACCAATGATTTCATAAACACCTATTTATACTGTTTCCTAGGCTACTACTGAAATAAAACCTACTTTACTCGACCACTGTAGAGAACAATTTTACGGTATTGGTAGCCAAGATCTGCATCATCTTTGTTGAACTTTGTGAGATACAACATATAGGGATATAGATGGAATATCAACTAGCTTAAATTGTTTTCTTTCTGGGAAAAGTAAAATAGTGCAGATTATAGCATAGGAATAAGTAAACAGTTCTTGGGCTAAATTAGGATACTTTCATTAAAATACTTATCCTCTGCTAAAATTATATCTATGAGAGGTGAACCGGCGAAGTTTAAACAATCTGATCATGAACATGTTTCAACTTGGAAGAATGATATTTGGTAGGGCCTCCCACTCATGCGTTTCCTACTTGGATGATTATCAAACTTTTTGCTCTTGATTAGACTGTTTGCCCAAAATCTTGGATTCTGCTCCTAAGAGTACCTTGCATACGTACTTTGGTGCTGCAACAAAGCTTCAACCGCAGTAGTTAACAACTACAGTGGCATACTGAAAGGCTCCCAGGTAAGAAGATACATTCTAACTTGAAGTTTCCTTGAGTGATAAAATTGATGTTATGCTGCCACTTGTGGCAAAGCTCTGTGTGTCTGATAATGTTCCATATTTCTTAGTTTATCAAGAAAGTGAAATTAGTGTGAATTGTCGTCCATTTGCATGCTATTTTGTATGTAATTCACTGTATTCATTGATATATTTATTGTTGAGGAGGTGATACTTATATTGGCTGTCTATTTTGCATAGTTGACTTTTGGAGCATATTGGTACGCTATAGTCGAGATTCGATGGAAAGGTCTTTGTTTTGAAACTAGAATTACATGAATTAGAAAATGGAAATATCTGGAAAATCCTATTTTCAGAAATGGTACTAGATGCTGGGTGGGTGGGCCAGAGACTGCTGTAGCGGGCTTCAGGCAGCGCCCCAAATTAGTGTAAGCCACCTGTTACTCAACTGTTGCTAGTATTTGGAGAGAATTCTGATCATACCATAGCACTTGACACCTTACGCATCTCGTTGGGTTGACACTGCTTTAGCTTATCAAAAATGCTTTTGTGATACACCTATACTTGTGGGTCATCAAGAGCTTTATTTTCGTCACGCCGTTGTTAGGAAGGTGAAGCACTATTGGAGAGTGGGCCGGTAAAAAACTTCTACGGTGGGTATTGTTTATACCACGCTGGTTGCTATTATTTCGTTATGGATAATTAGCTAAAGTTTCTTATTTGGTAAGCTGCTTTACTACCACTATGTTTTCAAAATGCCTACAAGAAAGGTATTGATAGTGTTATGGACTAACTACTATGTTGAGGGATGGAAGCTTGTCCATCCCGGTGATCATTACTCTTTATACGAATTATACGGGTTTGAGCATTTCAAGTGTGCGGTATTACTTACTGAGATCAAGGTTAAGAAAGAAGTTATTCTCATTATCACTGAAGAAAGGAAGAAGCTGAGGAATGGTGCTCGCTGCTGAAGAATGGGAGAAATAGTGCCTCTCTTTTATTCAAAGTTTTACCCTCCTAGTGAGATTCATAAAATCGTCAATCAAATATACAACTTTTGGCCTCTTTGATGGGAGCAGTACAGCTCAAACTTGAGGGAGATTGAGAGTTACTGTAACCAAATGTTCCATTCATGAGCTCCCCAACAATGTATTATCAGCAACTTTTATACGCAAGGCTCCCTCTACATGAAAAGATTTATTAGGATTAGCTTCTTAGCATTGCGGATCATTCACTCGCATGGAAGAAGAAGCTAAATCGGATCTTGGACTATATTCAAGACAATGCTTTGAAGCTTGGGAGAATGACAAAAAGGCCAAGAAGTCACGTATAAATTATGGTGGAGCTACATTGAATCTTTTATAAGGAGCGATGACTTTCAAAAATATTAAAATACTGCTTATAGGTCTAGACTCTCAAGCTATTGCTTCTTATTTTAAGGCTTTTGCTTCCTATATTGAAGTACCTTAAAAGAAAGTGGAATAAGTATAGAACCTTATAAAGATATTGCTAAGAAATGCTCTGCATAAAATACTGAAGTTTACACTGCTAATCATGTTTTCTTGAACACATATATTGAAAATGCCTTTTCCGGTTAAGGTAAAAGGAACATCGATGATAGCTAATTATGGATTAATAGAAAGTATGAGTAAAGGCTATTGAGCCCTGATAAACAAAATGGTTGATGAACCTATAATAGCAAGTGTGAAAAGACTTTGTCACTAAATATGAAAAAGAGGACACACTATCCTTTGTAGGATATCTCTAATATTGTTTCACAAAAACCAGAGTGTTATGAGAGCTAAGTATTCCCGTGTTTTCTGTTATTTAGAATAAGTGATTATTGCTATGATGAATTCATTGTGATAGCTATATTGTTAAGTTTATGCATGATCTTTGAAAGTTACCTATGATAGGGGAAAGTGTTCTTATGCATCTCAATAATATCAAGTTTCCTTGTGTTTTATGCTGAAAGTTTTTTATAACGCACTTCTTTTGCCTTCTTATGCAAGTTGCCTTTAGTTTCAATAACTTGTTTGTTTACAAAATCCTTGCATAGGAAGATTGGGTTGAACTTAAATGTGCGTGTGCTTGCTTTGCTTCTCAATGCTCTCTTTCAGCTTCAATTCATATCCCTATGGAAGGCTTCTTCAAATTATCTTGCCCATCTTAATGGCTATAAAGAAAAGGCTTTATAGGAGACAGCAATTTATTTTTTGCTTTCAATTTGTTTTTGCTGTTTGAGTTTTGGAAGTTATTGCCGGTAATATAGCTCCTTATCCGTTTTGTTTTGGTTTTGTGTCAAGATCGACCTCTAATAGGGAGAAGTAAGATTTGGGGAAGTTGTTGTCCCGAGCTTGATTTTTTGTGCTTCACCATAAAATTAGGTGAGAGATCTCTGTGTAATACTTGGATTAGGCTGTAATTTTTTGTATACACCCCAGATTTGTTATTTAATTTTCACTTTTGATTTGACGGCAACGAAGATTTACCGAAAAAATTGATCTTGCACCTTCTTATGTGTTTTATTGATTTAGCCCACTCTTGCATTTGCTTCTTTATTCGATTTCCTTTTATGAATTCTTTTGAGGTTTTCGGAAGGTTGTTGCTACGGTGCATCCTTCTATGTTTTGATGGTTTTCAGTTGAAGTTGGACTCAAAAGGGTTCTATCACTTCACTTATACTAATGTTGCTAATAAGAAGCGTGTGTGAAGTTTTTGTGTGAAGAAATTTCCGGGAAGTGGAGACAATAGTTAATAATAAAAAGGGAAAGAGAAGGGTTTTATGACTCAAGTAATAAAGTGTATGAAGATGAGAAAGATATCAATGATGATATTCAAGAGATATACTTGGAAGAATCTACTAGATACCAAATTGAGACACCTTAAAGTCCGTTTCCAATTAGGAACAATTCTGGTAAGAAAAGTTCCGCGAAATGGCCAATCAACTATATTTTGCAGTTTTCAGTCAATAAGGAAAGTTACAAAAGCGCCAGAGGACTGGGCGGAATTGGGGTGGCCCACACCCATGATGCGAGAGCCCACCTGGCGCAGCCACCAGGTGAGTGAGGCCACCTCGGACTCCGCCTCCATTTAGATTTTCTCCCAGTACCTTCCTTTTGATGTGAAACTTTTTTCATGTCTCTAACCCGGATCCCCGAGGTTTAGGTATATTGTGTTTTAAATAAATGCGTGTTTTGACTTCGATACATTTCTGCCGGGACTATACTCTTAAAGGCTTAGAAGCAAAATGGTGTCCATGATGGGATAAGGGAAGGAGCCCATGGAGGGAAGACCTCCAAGACTTCAGGAAGGAGGAGGAGATCAAGAGAGTGAAGGTGAAGAGGAGCAAGGCCAATGTCACGCTGCAGCACCACCATTTCAAGCGATGAGTGGTGAAACCTACCAAGATCGGAAAGAATTTGCACTGGTCTGGTGTTGGGGAAAAGTTCCCCGATCCACGGATTTGAAACTCAAGGTCACTTCCTCCACACAAGAATCCTTCCATACCTTCATCCATAACCATGCAGGAAAAGAAGACTCCAAGAGGGAAGAGCAGGAAAAAGAATCCACGAGCTGGGATCCCTGAACTGAGAATGATCACGAGCCGTATTCGAGCACTGACTTCGGGTTGATTCGATACTCTCTACCTTCGAGATTGAGGACTTGGGAAACTGATCAGGAAACTCATCAGAAGGTACCACCACCTAAGGAAGTAATTAGGTCATCCGGTTTGGCATCCTTGGTTTGTTCTAGCTTGGGGGATGTCAGCATTGATCACATCACTATCTTCCTGTGGTTTTACCTTTTAGTGAAGTCATATCATGGCGATGAGGAGTTATTATGTAGTATGGTTTACATTATAGAATGTCCCTCTCTCGTTAGATATGTATCCCTTGATTGTGAGTTGCTTAGGCTATGAACTCGAATATTAATGAAGTCCTATCATTCACTCTTTTGCATGAAACATACTAGTTTTTCAATTCGTGGTTATATGATTGATCTTGTTGTTAGTATTGGTATCACTTTGGGATCATTGAGTTAATTTAGTTGGTTTTGTAGAAACTGGCTTTCAGATTCGATACTAGCAACACCTTTTTGAGGGTTGAAAAAGAAAAAGATAGAATTACTCTAAGAAAAATAATTTCATCATCTTTCTTTCTTGATTTGCTCATAAGTCTGAGTATTCTCTAGTTAAGATCTTTTGTTGGCTTCAAGGAGAAGATTGCATGTTTGTCTTTATCACTTGGCTATGTTTGTTTGTTTCCTTGACTCTTGTACTTAACTTGACCTTGCGTAAAAACTGGCTTTGTCTTGAGAGGGTATTCTTCTCATGGATCCACACTCCTTTAAACCAAACCTTTGCCATTTATTGTCCCTCATACCTACCTAGCCAGCATTATTGCTATTCAGAGTAAATACTTGTTTTATCTAAGCTTCCCAAATTAAACTTGTTATGTGAAAATTAGTGATTAAAAAGCTCTCCACGAACTTGATGGCACACTTTACTTTCTTGCACTTAATAAACTTGAACCATTGTGCTCACACTATATTTGTTTGTTGTATATGCTTGCGCTTTTATGAAGTTGTGAATTAGCAGACTAAGCCCATCTTTGTCATGAGGGGGACAGCTTTCCAACATTACACTGGTACTGTTGCTGTACCAAGTTGATATCATGTTCTTTTTGTCTATGGATAATAAGTCGATTATTGAAATCAAAGGGGAACTTATGCAAGTCCCATGGAACAATATGCTGCATGTGTTAGAAAGCACTTTGAATATGGTCTACATCCATGGCTTGACATAATTGGAAACCTGCAGCCGTAACCATACCAGATAGCTCTATGAAGCTTTATTCTTCTTTCATAAAAAGAGATAGGTTGGAAAAAAAAAAGAAAAAAAGAGATATTGTATGAAAAGGTAAAGAGAAAAAAGCACCATATTCCCATGGTAAATAAGAAGATTGCTGAGATACTTGGCACGCTAGCACTTGTCATTTGACTATGGGGAGTTCTTTGTGTATCATCGGGGCAAAGGGGTACCCGTTGGCGGTTCTCAATGATACACATATACTTCGATGACAGAACTTACCCGGGTGACTAAACTTGAGTAGCATGAGGCAGGCCTTACTTCAAGGGACATGAGATTCTCAACTTACTGACTTGTCAGCCATATCCTCATTTTGAGATCACTTTGCTTGTAATCACTAAAGATTCTTTATGATAGGGGCAATGAGAGCTGAAGCTTAAGTGAATGATATCTATAATTTTTGGGGGCTTTCTTTATGAGACTTGCAATCACCTGCTTCCCTCTTTGAGGGGCCTTTCTTTTCACTTTGTAGTTGAGTCGATAAACCCTCCCTTCTATCTCAGCAAAGTATCCTTGAGTTGTTGTGTTTCCATTCATTCATATGATGATTTATTCAATCATGTATCTTATGTTCGCTTGTTTTTGCTGTTAACAACATCCTGATGTTTACTGCACTTTAAGCTTTTCATTGAAACCGGTTATTTGTGAACTCCATTAAATTATCAACTTATTCTTCGAGCCAAGAGCTAAGTTTGCCATTACTTGAATTATGATTCACTTTATGTATCTTTATTGTGTTTCCTTTACTCATTACAGATGAGTTATATAATAGTGAGTTGTCTTCTATTATGATCTATGTATTTGATGAATGTGATTGTCACATCCCAAGATTTTCAAATCTTGTAATGCAAAATAAAATAAACAAAAATAAACTTTTGTTGAAAATCAGAGGTGAAAAAACTTTTAATTTTCTAAAAGGAGACTTAAAAATCCCATCTTGAACAAACTTTGAAGTTGAAAGTTTAAAAAAAATTCAAATAAGAAATGCATTCCTCAATAAGAATTATGTCTGGAAATTTGACATTTGGAAAAGAAATCCAAACTAAACCTAAATGGGAGGAAATCATTTTTCAAAAGTATCTCCAAATCCATAGTTTGATCCAGCACCAAGGTTGATCAACAAATTTTCACAAAGGATCAAGAAAAGACCTTAGAGTTAGTTTCACTAGGGTAAATTGGAACCAAGGACAAAATCTTGTGAATATATAATAAAGATAAAGAGATTGAATTTCCAAAGTCAATAAAGCCCTTATGAAAAGCCATACCAAATGGTGAGCAAATAATCCTAAAGGGGTTTGCTTGGATAAACATTTATCAAATGGAAGCTTACTATTAAATAAATCCAAACCCTAATAACTAAAGATCCATTTTATTTAATTATTAAATGGATCCTAAAAATAAATAAAAATAATATTTCATTTTTGAGATTTGGATTATGTTGCTTAAGCGAGACCAAATTCAAATGAAAAATTTGCTGATTTAGAATTGATTTGAGTGTTGTTTGAAATTGTTTGAATCGTAATTGTTTGAATTGAAAGCAGAAAAAAAATTAGAAAAGAAAAGGAATTAGACAGAGAAAAAATAGGAAAACAGGAAGCAGCATTTAATAGGCCCAACTCCAGCCCGATGCCACTCCCAAAGTGTTTCACTTTCTCTCCTTTCCGAGGCAGGCTTGAGACCCACAGCGAGGGAAGCGTGAAGTGGACCCTCTCCCCCTCTCCCTCTCTCAGCACTTACTTAGCGGACCCCACCTCCACTTATTCTTCCTCGAACCGCATTTACAGTACCTTGAAGAAACCCGCCGAGACACCGACTGGTGGATTGCGTTCTACTTCTCTTTTTCCCAGCTGACCGTGGATTCCCACTTCTCTAACCATCGTCTTCCCAGCGACCCTCTTTCTCCCAGAGCAGACCATGCTGCCGATTTACACTTGCCGTTGAAAGCTTCGCATCAATTGGCGTTATCTTTGCGTTAATCCCTCGCGCATGATGGCGATCTGCCGCGCCTCCCTACTCTCTGTCATCGGCTTCCCCAGACCATCCCTCTCTACGCTTAGCAGTACGACTCCATTTCTTTACGTACTGGCACGCCCAGCAGCTCCGACCACCGTCTCCGGGGTACAATTCGAGCGAAACGAATACCCTTACCTCGCCGGAAGCCTAGCACCCCTTACTCACGCGCCCGGGCGCGCATCGCAGCCAGGTGCTCTCCGTTCATCCACGGATGCCCTAGAACCTACGACTCAAATCGTCAAACGTTAATTGGCGCCACCGTCATCTTCAGCTCGGTGAAACTACCACAGGTGGATTCAGTGGCCTCTCTCTAAACCGCTTTCACGCACCACAGCACCTCCGTGACCTCCGTCTAACCCAACCTCGGTTGTTCTTCTGCGTGATAATCGCGGCGACTCCGGCAAGCTTTCGAGGAGGCGCCGCATGCGTCTGCTAACTTCTCCGGCTAGCGTTCCCGGTAAAGCCTGAGCCGCCCGGCCCCTCTTGTTCACGCACATGACTCCCGGCTCGATCTTCGCGCATCTAACCGTATAGTCATTTAAACTTCGAGGTGATCCCAATGACGCCCAGCTTGACGACCACCGAGAACCCGCGCTGGCCGCGGCAACTCCACGACGAATTCTGCAACCCTGAGTGCGCCCTGGCCAATAACACCTCCAAACATCGCCGTATCTCTGACCCGGTGAGCATCTCCTCTCTCTCGCTTTCACCATCGACGCAGATCATCGACCCGACTGACCTCGCCGCCGGTAGCCACAGCAGCGCCCTTCGCCATTTCGTTAGCACCGTGGTCTGGATCACTGACGGTTTGATAGAATCCTGCCCAGCGAAGGGGTATGTCCTACGATGCGATGAATCAAACTTTATCAAGCTCCACGTTTGCCGATCCTACGAACGATTGCGACGAAGCCTGGCCATAGCCAGCGTGGCACAGTTGATCAATTAAATTTGAAAGCGAAATTTCTTGCCCAGCTTCAAACCTTTATCTTTGATCTACGTCAATTTTACAATTGATGTCGTTGGAATCAGCAAAGACAACTCTAACCAACCCTGCTTATGGTTTAGCAAATAGTATCTGTTAACTTGTTTTAACTTTGCAGATTCATTTGAATGCTTGCTAACATTAGAAAAATCATTTAAAAATGATATTTAGGTTAAAACCTTTTGCCAATGGTTTGTTGTGACCTTGCTGACCATAGGAACCAACCCATAGTTTGGAAAGTGATTTTGGAAAGAATGGATTGGTAGTTTAGTCCATTTAGCTAACTAAAACTGTTGTTTTGTTTATGAAAATCTTTCATAAAAGAAAACCTTGAAATGTTTGGACCAAACCTACTGACCAAAAAGCACCAAGTTTGCAATAGCAACTCATTTGGTGAACTATAGACTAAAACCTAGTAGACATATTTACGCACCACATAAAATGACCAAAAATAGGTTGCCTTGTTTTGAAAATTGGTTTTGGTGGCTCTTTGCTAGCTGCTGCCACTGGTAAGTAACCAATTTGGATCTTACAAAGTTTAGGAATCTATAGAAACCGCTTTTGCAAATGACTTTGCCATTTTGGTAAATGAGCCAATTTGGAACTTACAAAGTTTAGAAGCCTAGTGAGGACCATCCCTACATTAGAACCAACCTTTGCATGCCTATGCATGACTTTACCACTTTACAAAATGACCATTAGGTGTACCCAAATGTCTATGACCCACTAGGAACCACTTTTGCAAACAAAGCAAAGCTTGGCATGCTTGCATGCATTTCTTTGACTTTGTTATTTTATGTGTGTTGATTTGCTTGATTGGTAGATTGAGTTTGTGCCTTGCTTGATTGATTGTAGTGACTTGAAGAGTGTGAGTGTTGCAAGGACAAGGGTGAACTTATACCCTCTACCAAAAGGCAAGTGATGCTTCATATCTTATGACCCATTATTTTCACTATGCATTAGTGTTTTGCTAAGTAAAATCTTGCATGGTTTTTATTTTGCTAAGTATAGACCTTGCTATAGGAAATCTAGTAGATGAATCCTTAGTAGGATTTTCCTAAGTTAAGAATCCTATTACTACCAAGCTTAGCCTAGCTAATAGAAAACTTGGGTGGGATATATATTCACACTATGAAAAATATTCTAAGTCTGAGGACTTGTGTTTTGTTTAATAAAACAACTAAGATTAATGAATCTCCTGGGTGGAATGGGATTGCATGGTGGTTTTGGTTGAGTGGTTCACAAGGCCATGGGACTTGGCTTGTGTATCTCACTTGTGGATGGCCACCCGAAACAAAGAGATTTGAGATGTCAAATGTTGAGAAACTTCAAGTGCAACCACTTGGCATTATGGGCTCTGCCATGATCTTAGGATCTTTGGAACTTAGTCTTTTGGACGTGGGTGGTAGTGATTGATAGGTTGGCAGCGTCCATTTGACTAAGGAAAGGCTCTTGAAGGATCATTCTTGGGAAACCAAGGCTTGTGGGAAAGTGCACCACCTCTGCAGTGTAAAACCTAAGTACTTAGCCATGTCCACAGTAAAGGACAATTTGAGCATCAAGACATGGAAGCAATCAAGAATATCATCATTCAAATTTCTAAATTAAAACTTGTGGGTGAACAAGGGTTGTGTGAAATCTTCAATCTTTGATGGAGAGATGGCTTGAGTACAAGGATCTTCAAAATCTTAGATTGGGAAATTTGTTTTTGCCAAGTAAATCTTCAGTCTTTGATTGGTAGATGCCGAGTGGATCTTCAGTCTTTGATTGATAGATGCCTTGGAATTTGTTTTTTGCCAAACAAAACCTATTTTCAAATGATAGGGAAAAATCTATTTTGAGCAATGCAAAGCCTCAACTCCACTTAGCCAAATGCATATAGATGATAGACTCCACTATACTACCAAAGTATCACTTGCCAATACAATTCAAATGTATTGACCCTTGGCTGTAACTTATTATGTTGCAGGTTTGATTGTTTTAGTGAAGATTGATTGATTAGGATTACAAAGTCTACAACCAACATATGCACTGTGGCACTTTGAAGATGAAGGACCCAATGCTTATAGTTATTCTGCAATGTAATGTAAATAGCCAATGAACTATGTTTGATGTAATAAAATTATTTTATTCCTGGATATAAAGTTGTATTATGACCTTTGTTTCTTGATATTACATCTGAGCTGTGGATGCTAGCTATTGATCCGAGGGACTAGCATTGTAAACACAGGGACTCAATCTTATTTAAGGTTGGGGCCATCTGATGCTTCTTGTCCGTATTCTTTTATCGACTCTTCACTCCATAAACTCGAGGCCATGTTTATTGAGCTTGGGGACAAGCGAAGTCTAAGCTTGGGGGAGTTGATACTCACTATTCTATGTCTTAATTCACTATTATTCATTGATATATTTCATATTGAGAGGTGATACTTATGTTATTTCATCTATTTTGCATGGTTGATGACTTTTGGACCATGGACCGCGCAACAGATTCCGATGGAAAAGGTGTTGTTTGAGGCAAAATTCAAGATCGAAAATCCGGGAAAATATACGGAAATTTCTATTTTCTAGAAGACTAAGGATGCCAGAAGATGGAGTAGAGGTGGGCCACCCACACCACATGGCGGGCAGGCCTAGGCCACGCCTGGTGTGGCGCCTGCCCACTCCAGCCTCTCCCCATCAACATCCCAAAACCCTAAGACTGGGAGCGACAGAAGATTCCGCCTCTATGAGAAAGATCTCTGGAATTCCTTCCAGAGGGGATCGTCGCCATCAACACCACCATCAAGCTGGACTTCATCGGGATCATCATCATCATCACCACCACCATCATCACCATCATCACCTCATCTCCATATTGCTGTAACAATTGTTGAATCTTGCATAGTTCATAGGGGAAACTTTCCTGTTGATTACTCTTTGTAGTCGATGCTATTGAGTGAACCGTTGAATTATTGTTTATGTTCAGATTGTTATACATCATTATTCCATCTCTGGTCATGATCCATATGATGTCTTGTGAGTAGTTCGTTTTGTTCTTGAGGACATGGGAGAAGTCATGTTGTTAGTAGTGGACTTGTGTTGAAAGATTCAATAGATTGTTATTTAAGTTGTGGTGTACTTCTTCTAGTGGTGTCATGTGAACGCTCGACTACATGACACTTCACCTACATGGGCCTAGGGGAATGCATTGTGTATTTGGCTACTAATCGAGGGGTTGCGAGTGATGAAACCTGAACCTGTTAGGAAACCATTGCACAAGGGACGTAAGGGCCTTAGAGTTTAAAGCTGTGGTTGGGTTTCTACCTTAACTACTTTCTTGTACTTACGGATGTTTGCAAGGGGTATAATCACAAGTATGTATTAGTCTTGGATTACATTAGCGTTCACTCACACAACACTTAGCAAGCTAAAGAAGATTAATCAACTATATGAAGCGAAAGCACTTGTGATCTTCCCATGTGTCCTCGAGAACGCGTTTGGTCATCTATAGAAATACAACGCTTATCCTTTGCTGCATAAAGGATTGGGCCACTTGCTGCATTTATTCCTACTACCTTTTATTTACTCGTACTTTGTTTACTTGCTTTATCAAAACCCTAAAATCCGTTTGCTAAGTATTTGCAGAGAATTCTGATCCATACCACTAGCCAAAGACCTCCTCGTTGGGTTACACTCTTACTTATCGAAAATACTGTGATACACCCCCTATACTTGTGGGTCATCATGAACTTTATAAGAAATAACAATTTTAGCAACAATGCCTATAGGAATAATTTTGGTAACAACAATTATAGGCCTTATCCTCCCAACAATGGTAATGCTTAAGGAAATTCCTACAACAATAATAGAGTTATACTTAAATATTTTATTAGTAAACAAACTGCTTTCAATAAAACTATTGAGGAGAAACTCTCTAATGCTGAAAGAAATATGGCATCATTGGCTGAAGCTCAATCTTCTTTGAATAAAATGACTGCTAAACCTGAAACTAATGAGAATCCCTTTGCAGCTACTAATGCCATACAAGTTCGAATTGCTGAAAATGTTAGATTATTAGCTGAATTGAATGCTAAGTGGGAAAGAGAAGATGAAATTGCTAGAAACATTAGTGTTTCTACTATCACTACCACTAGTGTTGAGGCTAGTAATAGCTCTACTACTTTAGATGATAATTATGATTTTGATCTTGATGGTTGAAATATCTATGAAGTTATTAAGTTCCTACAAAAGATAAAAGTCCTAATGCTATGCTATGAATATCACATTACTGATGCTCTCATAAATATTAAAGAAGAAAAGATGAAACATAAAGCTTCTATTCCTATAAAACAAGAAGATGGTTGGGAACCCATCATGAATATGAAAGTGAATGATTTTGATTTCAAAGCTTTATGTGATCTTGATAGTAGTGTTTCTAGTATGCCTAGAAGGATCTATGATATGCTTATTGGAAGATTGCTATTTGAATGTCCACTTGATGATAATGCTAAAAGAAACTCATGGGGAGTATTAATGATGTCCATATTATGGTTAACTATGCCTATGTCCTGTTGATTTCTATGTTTTGGATGTTGAATGCAATGCTTCTTGTCCTATTACTTTGGGAAGACCTTTTCTTAGAACTGTTGGTGCCATTATTGATATGAAAGAAGGCACCATTAAATATCAAATCCCACTCAAAAGGTATAGAACACTTCCCTAAGAAGAGAGAGAAGATTTATTGTGCCTCTCCTATGAAAACAAAATTTGCTCTTAATTCTTCTTCATTTGAGAACACATGATTCTTTTTCTTGCTTCTTATGCCTAACTTAAAGGCGTTAAAGAAAAGTACTTATTGGGATATAGCCCAAAAGTTTTAGATGAGTCTTGGAAGTTATTACTTCTGTAATAACCTCCTTATCCTTTTTATTTGCTCTTTGTGCCAGAGTAACCTATAATGAGAGAGAAGTAATGATTGGGAAAGTTGCTGTCCCAAAACAGATTTCTGTGCTTCACCGTAAAATTCGTGTAAAATCTCTGTACGTCCTTTTGAGGCGTGAATTTTTGTGCTTCTGCCCCAGGTTGTTATCTAACTTATGTTAGTTTAACAATTGTTGATTTGAGCAACAGAAGGTCTTTGAAACAATTCGTCTTTACTGCTGATCTGTTTTGACAGATTTCTGCCATTATTTGCATTTGCTTGTTGGTTCCTTTTGAGTTCTTTTGGGAATTGAGCTTTTGAGGGAAATGCTATAGTAGCTTGTGTTTTAATGGAAGTTTTATTAGTGTTGAACTGAACCTAAAGACCTATTATCTTGAGTGCACTAATGTTGCTAATAAAGATTGTGTGAAGTTTTGTATGAAGAAAAAATTTAGGTGTATGGAAGGAATGAGTAATGAGATGAAGGATGGACTAAAGCTCAAGCTTGGGGATGCCAGCGTGTCACCCCAAAAATATCCAAGAAGTACAAGCGTCAAAGCATGGGGATGCCCAAGGCATCCCTTCTTCATCAATAAAAATTTCAGGTTTCTTCCAAACACTTCATTTTTATTGTTTCATGCACTGATTGTGTTGTTCTTGGGCGTCTTCTTTTTTTGGTTTTCGTTTGCTTGGTTTTCTTAATTTGCTGAATAAATTTGTTGGACCCATCTTTCATGCATTTGTTTTCAAATAGTTTGGTTTGGATTGGAAAAGAGTAGGAAAGCTCATGCTTAAGTGGTAAAGAGCTTGTTTTTTGATGTGGCCTATGCTTTGTCATGCCAGTGCTTGATATTGTTTTGGCTTTATGCTTAGTATTCTTTGTTGTAGCATGACATGTTATAAACAATTGAGATTTCTTAATGTGCCTTTGAAGAATCATGGCGTTGTTTTAGCATATTAAAGCATAGTATTGTGGTATTCTCCTTTGATGCTTTATTTGGGATGACTTGGCATGCTCACACGATGTTATGACTATCCCAGTCACCATAGCCTTTAGTTTTAAACTTGTAGTATCACTTTATGCTTTGTGTAATGATGTTTTTCGCTCTACATGATTATGGCCATTATTGCTCTCTTAGTTGGTCGCTCCAGGTCTTTTGCTAGCCTCCATAGTATGAGTTCCACTCAAGCATCCAACTCCTAAAACCAAGTTATTCCAAAGAGTCCACCATACCTACGATTAGCATATGCTATTCCAAGTATATTCATGCTTTTCTTTACCTTCTGAATTAAACTTGTTATGAGAAAACTAGTGATTAAATCTCTCACGAACTTGATGACACACTTTACTTTTCTTGCCCTTAATAAACTTGAACCATTGTGTCGTCTATGTTGTATATGCTTGCACTAGTGATCTAATCCATGTCATGGTGGGAAACCTGCAGCGTAACCATAATGAGTTGTCTATGCAGCATTCTTCTTATAAAAAAGAGTCAGATATTTAGAAAAAAGAGAAAAAGAAAAAAAAGAGATGTGAGAAAAGAGGAAAGAGAGAAAAAAGCACCATATTCCATGGTAAATAAGAAGATTGCTGAGATGCTCGTTGTATGCCTTGCCTTGTCATTTTGATATGGGGATTCTTCCGTATCATCGGGCAAGGGGTACCCCTCTATGATAACATGTACTTACTATGACAAGAACTTACTGGTAACTAAACTTGAGTAGCATTAGGATTTCGTATTCAAGGGACATGAGATTTCCAACTTATACTTCATCATGCATATACACCATAGTTTGTTCACTTTAACCGTAATTACTTCAAGATGCTTATGATAGGGGCAATGAGAGCTGAAAGCTAATAAGTACCATAATTTTTGGAAGCTCTTTATGAGACTTGAATCCTCTTCCTTCTATGAAGGCCTTTCTTTTAATTTTATGTTGAGTCTCCACCTTCTATCTTTATGCACCTACTTTGAGAGCATAGTGGCCATTCTTAGTTCTATGTGCATTGTCCCAAGACTTGTTCATTGATGCATAGCTTTGATATTGCTTGTTTTAAACTATTTGTATCTAGTCACTCTTATGAACTTCGAAGGAGTCCTATGCATTTATGTTTACTACTCTATGAGGGACAAGCTGAATGCCACTATGCTATGTTTTCTTTATGTGAAACAAACAAACGTCTTGCCAATCATTGTTATTCATGAATCTTTTGTTTGTGCCTTTTCATGTTGCAACATAGTTGCTTTGTCTTATTTAGAACTTTATCTTTCATGTTATGATTGAAGTACTATGATACTAGCTATCAATGTTTTACAAATACTTTGATCAAGTTTATGATGGTGCATGGCACCTCAAAATTATTCTTTCTTTTATCACTTACCTACTCGAGGACGAGCAGAAGTTAAGCTTGGGGATGTTGATATGTTGCTAACGTATCCATAATTTTCGATGTTCCATGCTTGGTTTTATCTACTTTCTTGTGTTTTGTTCCAACTTTGGAGTACTTTCTATACACTTTCTTGGACAAACCTATTAACAAGAGCCATAGTGTCACCGCCTATTTTCTGCTGTTTTTGGTTCTAGGAAAGTCGAAAATGAATATTCTCGAATTGGACGGACAAAAGCAAAGTCATTTTTTCACCAGGGACACAAAGGAGGCGGAGAGGGGCAGGGGCCACACCATGCGTGCCCAGCCTAGCCCACAGGTGGTGTATGGCAGCCCCTAAGGAACCCCTTGCCTCTTTCGCCTATAAGATGCCTCGTCAAAACCCTAAATCGCCTCCAGACATGAAAAGTTCCATGGCCGCTGAAGGGAGATTCGAGGACAAAGTCTTTGTTAGGCACCCGGGTTGGGAAGTTCTCCGAGCCATCTCCATATCTCCATGACCATCTCCATAATCAGGAGGGAGTAGTTCTCTCTCGAGGCTAAGGGCTCTACTAGTAGTTATGTGTTCATCTCTCTCTATGCGTGATCTTATGAGATCATGAGGTTTGTAATCTATAGATCTATTCTGCTACTCAAGTGCTTTAATGAATCTCACTCTCCCCATGTGTGTGAAAGTGATGATGCACACCATGGTGGCAGGCTAGAGATTACAAATACTTGGTATGAGTTATATTTGGAGTTGGATGTCTTTATGAAATTGTGGTGTTTGTTGGAACCATCTAGTGCTCAAGGTGACAGTGTGGGGTTATCTAGATGGGAAAGGCTTACTTTGAGGTGTGTTGTTATAGCCCTACCATGGATTAGAGTGTCCAGCCGGAGAGTAGTTGAGTAGTATCATAAAGAAGATATTTATATGAGAGTGTTCACTAGTGAAAGTATGATCCTAGGCCTTGTTTCTAAGCATTGAAACACCGTTTGCAACTAGATCTGTTACATGTTTGCTTGCTTCCATCTTTATTTAGTTTTGCCAAGTAAATCTTGAACCAATTTCTATTGGAGATGCCTTGGAAATGTTTTTGTCAAGCAAAAACTTAGTTTTTTCAAATGATAAGGAAAATCTATTTTGAGCAAAGCAAGCCCAAGCTCCACTTAGCCAAATGCATATAGATGATAGACTCCACTATACTACCATAGTATCACTTGCCAATACAATTCAAATGTATTGACCCTTGTGCGTGACTTGTTATGTTGCAGGTTTGTTTGATAATGAAGTTTAATGATTAGGATTACAAGTCTACAACCAACATATGCACTGTGGCACTTTGAAGATGAAGGACCCCATGCTATTGTTATATTCTACTGCATTGCAATGAGATAGCCAAATGAGCTATGTAAGATGTAATAAATTATTTTATTCCTGGTTATAAAGTTGTATTATGACCTTTGTTTCTTGATATTACATCCTAACTGTGGATGCTAGCTATTGATCCAGGGACTAGCATTGTAAACCCAGGGATCTCTACCTTATTAAAGGTTGGGAACCTTACAGTCCTATAGATGATCTAGCATCATCACTAACATTACAAGATTAAACTAATTTCTACTCATTGAAAACTACTTAAGGTTTAATATTCTCCAAACCAAATATGGGATCATGTTGACACATGTCATCACCACACATTTTAGTCCAAGGGAATGTGATTTAAAGTGGTGTCACAATTTAATAAGGTTTTACCTTTTATTTTAATTAATTAAAGTGGTCAGAAATGTCTATGGGGCATTCTTTTATTACTTGAACATTATTTCTGTAAGTAAACCTATATATTTTTATATATTCTGAAAGGTATTGTTAATTTGATTTTTTGAGTTGGAATCAACTCAAAGCTATCATGGTTTAAGTTTGAAAAATGTTTGAATGCGTAAAAGCTTCGCCTTGTTATTTTACCGGGGTGATCTACTGATCCAAATGACTTGCATCCAACGGGCTTGGATTCAGCATTTCAAGACCTTTGTAACAAAATTAGTTTCATTCAATTTGGTGCACTGAATAGATCTGGGTTGATTTTTGAAACTGGGTACAGAAGTGTGTTTGAAATAAAATGGAAAAGGTTTAATTCAAATAACGATCGCGGGAAGGGTTAACGGGCCATGCTAAGCATATAGCGCTTCCGCTGGCAGTAGTGGTCATCCCCACGTCCAGGTGAGACAGGGGTGTGAAGTGGTATGGGGCGATGTGGTGCGTTGATCTGGTTCTAATCCAACTACCGAGGGTCATCGTCGGACGTTGGGCAATGCCCGAGACAGAAACCTAGCGCGGCCCTGGGGGTCGTTGGGGCTCACCGGGTTCAGGAGGGTCAGAGGTGGGCGAACGACGAAGTCGACGACGGCGAACCTCCTGGTACCGACTTCTCTGGGCGGCTCAATCGCTGGCTCCTTCTCTAGTAGCGGCGGGCTCCGGTGATATTCTCAAGCGATCTGGTCGCTGCTGCTCCGGGAATGGGGTGGCACGATCGGTGATGAGAGGGGAGTGAGATGGTGTGTTCAATTTCACTGGGGTGGCCTCTATTTATAGTGGAGCGAGAGGACCGGGCGCAAGGTGAGCTCGCCGTGGTCGGCCGTTTGATGATCCAAGTTTAGTATTTTGGGATCATACAAACCTTCCCTTAAACAAAATCTTGTCGAGATTTGAAAAAGGAAGAAAAAGATTACCTAGGATTTGAAGAGATCGGAAACTCTGTCCTGATGTGATCTTCGCGCTCCCAGGTAGCTTCCTCTTCTGTGTGGTGGCTCCACTAAATCTTGAGAAACTTGATGCTTGAGTTGGTGTAGTTAAGCTTCTTCAAAAATACGGATGGGTACTTCGGGATAGGTCAGGTCATCATTGATCTCTATGGTCTGGTGATCTATATTCTTGAACACTTCGGTCTTCTCTGGAACTTCGAGGCACTTGCGGAGTAATGAGATATGGAACACATTGTGCACGGCTGACATCTCTTCGGGTAGTTCCAATTGATACGACACTTCTCCTCGACGGTTCAAAATCTTGAAATGTCCAATATATCTGGGGGCTAACTTTCCTTTGAGTTGGAAACGTTGCATTCCCTTCAATGGCGACACTTTCAGATAAACAAAATCTCCTATGTTGAAGGCGAGGTCACGACGTCTCTTGTCGGCGTAACTCTTACTGCAGGCGGTCTTGAGGTGCTCACGAATCTTGTGAACCTTCTCTTCTGCTTCTCGTAGGATGTTGGGTCCGAAAATCTGACTCTCTACTACTTCCGACCAGTTCAAAGGGGTGCGACACTTCCTTCCATACATGAATTCAAATGGGGCCATTTGCAGACTGGCTTGATAACTGTTATTGTAAGAAAATTCTGCAAACGGCAGACAGTCTTCCCACTTGGATCCATATTCTAACACACATGCTCTCAGCATATCTTCGAGTATTTGGTCTACTCGCTCCGTTTGTCCATCGGTCGAGGTGATCTGCGTGCTGAAATCTAGGCTGGTTCCTAAACCTTCTTGGACTTTCTTCCAGAATCTCGAGGTAAACTGAGTTCCTCGATCCGATACGGTGTTCTTGGGGACTCCATGCAAACTAACTATCCCAGCGATGTACAACTCTGCTAGCTTCGAACTCTGATATGTGGTCTTGACGGGCAAGAAATGGGCGACTTTGGACAATCTGTCCACTATGACCCAGATAGAGTCATTTCCCCTACTAGAGGTAGGCTCCGATGATAAAGTCCATTCCAATGGAATCCCATTTCCATTCCGGAATCGCAAGGGTTGCAACAATCCAGCGGGTCTTTGATGTCCTGCCTTGACTACATATATCACATTTGGCGATATAACTGCCGATTTCTCTCTTCATCTTATGCCACCAAATTTGCTCTTTTAAATCTTGATACATCTTAGTTCCTCCAGGATGGATAGAATTAATAGTATCATGAGCCTCCTTCAGAATCACTTCTTTCAACTTAGAATCTGCAGGTACACAAAGGCGTCCTTTGTACCACAGAACTCCTTCTTCGTCTTCGGTGAATCCGGGTACTTTGCCTGTACCGATATGACGCTTGATTCCGTCAATACTAGCATTTCCTTCTGCGCCTCTTTGATCTTGATCAAAGTGGGTTGAAGTTCTATGCTAGCCAAAATCCTTCACTCACTAATTCCATTCAATCTTCCATATCTTTGTGCAAGCTTGGTTGCTCCTTCAAGATCATGGAGTTCAAGCGGCACGGCAATCTGCTAAGGGCATCGGCTACCACATTGGCTTTAGCAGGGTGATAGTGAATGTCCAGGTCGTAATCCTTGATTAGCTCAATCCACCTCTCTCTCATATTCAGCTCCTTCGGTGAATATATACTTGAACTCTTGTGATCCGTATAGATCTCTAGCGGTTTCCCATCGTAATGCCTCCATGTCTTGAGGCTAGAACTACTGCGAGTTCGAGGTCATGAGTTGGGTAATTTTGCTCATGTTGCTTGTCGAGATAGGTAAGATATAACTTTTCCTTCTTGCATTAGCACATCCGAGACCGATCTTGGATGCATCACAATACACATCGAAGGGCTTCGTGATATCCGGATCAAGATTGGGGCTGAAATCAATTTCCTTTGAGTTCTTGAAAACTCGCTTCACATTTGTCATCCATTCAAACTTCTTGTCCTTCTTCAGCAATTGGGTCATAGGTGCAGCGATATGAGAATCCTTCTACGAATTTGCGGTAGTATCCCGCCAATCCGAGAAATGCACGAACTTGGGTTTGAGTGGTTGGGGCCTGCCAATCTTCTACATCTTTCACCTTTACAGGGTCAACGGCAATTCCTCTGGCTGATACAATGTGACCGAGGAATCCTACTAAACTTGGCATACAACTGATGCTCTCTAAGGGTTCCAAGAATGGTCCTTAGGTGTAGCTCATGTTCTTCTTCGATTTTGAATAAATCAGAATGTCATCGATGACAACAACGACAAACTTCTCCAGGAAGTCAATAAAAATCTTATTCATGAGATTCATGAAATAAGCGGGGGCATTGGTTAATCCAAAAGACATGACTGTATAATCGTATAATCCATATCTGGTGGTAAAGGCAGTCTTTGGAATATCTTCTGAATCTTGAGTTGATGATAGCATCCTAAGATCAATCTTAGAAAACACTTTGGCACCGGTCAACTGATCAAACAAATCTTCTATCTTGGGCAAAATACTTGTTCTTGATGGTGACATCATTCAACTTCCGTAATCCGTAAACAAAGCGGTTACCTCCATCTTTCTTGTCCACAAACAAGACAGTGATCTCCATGGTGGCGCACTTGGTTGAATCAATCCAATTTCCAGCATGGCATCCAGTTGCTTCTTCAGTTCTGCTAGCTCCGACGGGTTCATACTATAGGGTCTCTGGGCTATGGGTCCTGTTCCGGGGATTAGTTCGATGATAAACTCGATATCCTGATCTGGGGCATACGGGCAAAACATCTGGAAATACATCGGGTATTCACTATCCGGACTTGGTCAATGGTAGGTTGGGATACTCTTGTTGCACTTGAATTGACGAGGTAAGGTTTCAGATATATGCTCGTGATATTCCTGTCTTGGTCATGGTGATGGCTTTCTTGGCACAGTCAATCAATCCTTTATGTTTGGACATCCAATCCATTCCTAGTACTACTTACAAACCTTTAGCATAAAAATCTATGCCATGGATTCGGATAGGGCGGCTTGTAAATTTGCCTAGTCTTGGTGGTTGATCAGAATTTGAACAATCATGACATGCTTCAGTTTGGTTGGTTGAATTTTACTAGTGCATGCAAATTATTGTGAATAATGAATGCGATGCACCGAGAATCAAACAACACTCATGCAAGTACTGAATTAACGAGAAAACATACCCAAAGACGACGGCGTCTGGCGCTTCCTGAGTTTCTTCAGCATGCATGAGAAAAAGCGGCCGCTTTGCGGTTGAGCGAATTCCACAGGGTAAATCTTCTGGATGAACACACGCGCTGTTGCTGAGCTGGGGCATTGGCATTGGGTGCTTGCATTCTTCTTGTTGGGGCACTTCGTTGGAATAGTGGCCTTTATTTCCACAGTCATAACAGGTCACTTGCGACTTGTCCTTTTGCTCTGAGCACCGCATTGCTTCCAGATCCTAGGGGCAATGTTGGTGTTGGCGGTAGCATTGTTGTTGCTGAACCTGGGTGGGGCACGGTTGAAATTGCTAGCGTTGTCGGGGTTGTTGTGATTTCCTCTGGGTCTAGGGTTTCCACGGTTGGGATAGGTCGGATGGTTCATCGGGGGTCTGTTGGTTCTTGCGGCAAATCCTGGAGATGGGTTAGGGCGATACTTTGGGGTCTGATGGGTTCCGGGCTGATGCATCATACGACGCTTGCGGTTCTCATTGGCTTGGTTGATCTTTCCTTCCATCTGGATGGCAGAGTCAACAAGGGCTTCAATATCAGCAAAGGGGATATTGACTAACACTGTATGCATCTCATCATGAAGACTATTCAAGAATCTCTCTTTCTTCTTGGCTTCGGTGTCAATCTCATCCGGGGCATACCTAGCTAATGACAAGAATTTGTCACGGTATTCCACTACAGTCATCCTTCCTTGCTTTAGTTCCCTAAACTCGTCTCTCATCCTCTTGATCAAACCCGGCGGCACATGGGTTCTCCTAAACTTGACCTTGAATTCCTCCCAGGTCATCATCTGGCCTCCGGTCATTGCGCGAACACTATTCCACCATGCCCTAGCATCTCTGGCTAGATAGTGGGTGTCGAACAAAACTTTCTCGTTGGCTTCCACTCCGGCGACTTCTAGGTTATTTTCCATGGTTTGCAACCAATCATCGGCGTCTAGGGGCTCTTCAGACTTAGTGAAAACAGGTGGGTTGGTATTCTGGAAATTCTTGAGCTTAGATCCATGGTTGTCCTGATTTCCGTGGCCTTGGTTGTTGTGGGCAAGCTGAGCTATCTATTGCAGGGTGGCTAGGTTGGCTTGCGGTTCCGCTCTTTCAGCTTCGCGGTCAGAAGTCAACATTTGCAGAATCTACAACATCGGGTTCGGGGATGAACCACTTCCTCCACGTGGCATCTGAAGATTGAGATAGATCGTGAGAAAAGAGGGAGATTCCTAAGGTTTTGGGTCTTTGAAAAGTTTTTAAAGTTTGACTCAGATTTTTCTAGCAACTTGATTTTTCATTCATTCATTCATAGCACGATACAACACACACACCACAACAAAGAAAAGCAGATGGTTTTAAGAACCATTCTGAAAACTACGATCTGATGGGACCGAATCGCTCACTACGCTAGTGCTCAAGTGCTACTACTCCTCGGAATCGGTGGCTTCATCATCCGTCATCATCGATGAAGGCGAAATCATCCTCATCGGTGAAGAAATCCATAGCCGATCCTCCGAAAATCATCATCGCTGAGATAGGAGTAGGGTCTCCACGAAGATCCTCTCCGGCATTCTCCCTTTCTTCCAACTGCATGTCTCTCTCGTGGATGGTCTCCTCCAAAGATGAGATGCGGTGGCGAAGACGGGCAATGATACGCTCCTTCTTGTCGAGCTGACGGCGGCGAGACTTGCGATCTTTTGCTAGCATGGCGATGGTTTGATCCTTCGTCTTGATGATGGCAGACTTGTGGTTGGAGTAGTCACGGTAGTTGTCCAACTCCTGCTGACGATCGTACATCATGAAGCTGAGGTGGTCCAACTGAGTCTTTAGTTCGTGGTGGTATGGGGCTTCCAGTGGTTGTCCATTAGCATCACGCCTTGGGCAAAACTCAAAGCGAGTTCCCTTGATCTGATTGATGCTCTGCCCACACAGACGAGAAAGAGCTTCCTGCATGGCCCTCTGTAACACCCTCAGAATCGGCCCTATGCAAGTTTCAGCAATTCCCGCCAAACCCGCATAGAAACGATCCAAAGGTGCCCACCAGGCACTTTCGTGCGGGTGGAAAACGAAGTAATATCATTACACAATAGTCCACGATGGAACCCACAGAACAGATATATACAACAACGACTCCATTATTTAAGAATACAGATATACAGTACAAAGATCCAAATCACCTTGAAAATGATACAGCGTCCGACTACGAACAAGATGCAAATGGGGCTAAGAGCCCCAAGAATAACCAATGGCGTCCATAACCCTTCCGGGCCAAGCCAAGGGTAACCCGCTAACGGCGTCGATCTCAAAACCTGCTTAACAAAAGGGGTGCCGACAAAGGCAAAGGAAAAAAAAGAGGTCGAGTAGGAGGCCGACGAGACTAGAATTCAAGGTCCTCGTACATAGGTATGGTGGACTAAAGCGGCAGCGCAGCATGCACTAAACAACCTATAGAGACTCAATACAGCTAGCGGCTATCAAATAGGGGTAAGAAATACCTATTCGGATCCAACCTGAAACTATCACCAAGCATACCGATCCTGGTATTTCCCCCTCGATACCAAACGAGGAAGTCAACCGAGGAACTCACACAGTTGGCAGTTTTATTTATTCAAGGATCGCAACAATTACTAGTCCAGATAGATACCCATCCGCTTGTAGTTATACTTACTAGTCAGATACAATTAGCATGAGGTATCCCAAACCCAGCAGTTGTTGGTACTTTTATTGAGCCATTCCGTTGTAGTGAAGCTGATTACTAGTCATATCGGATACAAGTCAAATTATAACAGTAAACTTTAGTTATAGTTGTCTATGATCGAGAACTGTGCTCCAAGTCGTCCATAACCGCGGACACGGCTTCTCGAAAAGATTTAACCTGCAGGGTGCACCAAAGTTTCCACGCACCTACACCCTTGTTGTCAGATCAGGTAGGTACAAGATCACAAAACATACACCCAACGGTATGTCGACGGGGTTTCGGACACGACGTTTCCCAAACCCAAAGCAAGCACATGGGGGCCACACCACTAAGCTACCCGTAACGAAGTCGGCCGGTCTCCGAGACGGACCCAGAGGTTTGTCACAATGGTCGGGAACCCGAAAATGTGAGCTTGTCGATACATTCCACATTGGTTCCAAAATATTACAAAGCGCTCCCACGCTAATCGTAAATAAAAAGTATAGAATAGTAATAAAGCCCCAAACTACTTTGTGGCCCCCGGTACAGTACTTTGAAATCAGGTGCTAATCGATGGGGGTGCCCACACACCCCACCTATGGTTAGCGCGCTCGATCTCGGAACAGGCGTCAAGAACTCGGGGTCCTACGGGACACCAGTGAGCGGTTAAAAACCAAATATTGTCCATTACCCACCGGTGCCTCTGCATTATTAACCTACTTTCAATTTTAGTTATTAAACAATAATTAAAGTCATGATCATCTCCAACATAAAGAATATGACAGTCTTCCAACAACTGTGGTACTTAACAACACGCAATAGCACTTGAGCAAGCGACTACGACACGCAAGTCCAACTATCTACCAAACAACAGGTAATAGGATGTGTCCATGGCAATATAAGGGCTGCAAGGAAGTATAACGGGGTACTGAATCTATAGCATCGCAACACGGATAGCAATAGATCAACAGGAAGAAATAAAGACTATAAATGTAAAATAGGTAGAAAGGGGGAGAATGCTCGCCTGAAAAACATTGCCGAAGATTTATTCGAAGATCGGGTCAACACTCGCATCAACTCATCGGCCTAATCCGTGAAGAAGCAAAGTACTAGAACAAACACCAGATGCACTATTTAATACTACGACAGAAGATCGGGCATGATGCATGTATGAGGCGTGACATGGCAAAGGTGCAATGCAATTATGCAATATTAAGTGGAACCGGGGTCCCGACAATTAATTAATAGGTTCTTGTTATTTAGATACCCTGCAATTTAAATGTTGTCTTAACAAGGCCAAATATAGCACCGGTTTTCTACACAAATTTAAATGGCCCAATATTAGACTAGAAAAGCCTGCATATGGTCTCCATATTTAATTTAGGAGAATCGGCATAAGACCCCACAATATGTATGCAAGCATGTTCAATTAAGATGCAACAAGTATATGTATAGCAATTTATAAAATAGAGCTTGGGAAGGGGTCGCACATGGTTCCGACAATCTTGGTTCGGGTTCGGTCTTCGGATCGGGCTTCGGGGTCTTGACGTCCGTGAAGGAGAACTTGAGGTGTTCGCATCCATGAGGAAGGACTTGACGCGCCAGGGTTTGGTCTTCGAATCCGGAAAGGGGTCTTGGGGTTCCAGCATCATCGGGTCCGGGAAGAGAGCTTCGCCACATCGGATCCGTGAGATAGATCTCGACGTTCCGTGATGGTGCTCTTCGATCATCGTTTCCATGTTGACAATACTTGGAGTTCGATGTTTGGTCTTGGCAGCACCCAAACGCATCAAGGTTGGTGAAATTGGAACTAAAACAGTTGACACATCACACCTTCCTGATTCGGTACGAGAACTCATAGCCAAGCCAAACCAAAATAGGATGCTTGCGAGGACGTGCAGGTGGTTGGCGTCGCATGACCTGCAGGACAAGGAGACGCTGGGACATCGGGCGGTGCCGGCAACAGATCTACAAGGAGCCCGGTCAAGGAGGTTAATGCGCGGATGGGCACGCCAAGCGCACCTTGAGGCGGCGCAGATGGTGATGCTCCACGATGGCGGCCTTTGCATAGACAAGGAGAGGGCCGCGAGCACGCGTCAAAGGGGACGACGAGCGCGGGTTGGAGAAGAGGGAAGGGCGACCAACGTCTGGCGTGGTCGACCTGGCGAAGGCCCGAGCGAGGCTGGCGGCGATGCGGCGCAAAGCAGGGCGGCGGAGAAGATCTACGTCCGGCGACTTGGTGCTGCGGTCGGAGCGGGCCGGAGGATAGGAGGTGGGAGTGCGCTTGGGAGGGGCGGGCTCGGCGAGGCAGGAGGAGGAGCTCGGGGAGGAGATGAGATCTGGGGTCGGGATCGAGGAGGCGTCATTGTCGCGTGAGTCGTGTCAGGGAATGGGGTAGGGTGGACCGGGAGTGGTGTGTGCTGCAGAGGGTGCAACGGCGGCCGCGGGTAGGGTTAGGGTAGGAAGGGGATTAGGGTTTGCTGGTCTTGGTTTTAGGGTTAGGTGTGGGGTGGTAGTGGTGGGCTCGGCCTTTGGGCTTATTCCCCACAAAAAATGTTTCATTATTATTAGTATTAGACTAAGCCTTTTGTAAATAGATTTTAGACAAAACAAAATATCGAGGGAGTTTGGGGTTCTAATTTGAAATAAGAGGGGGAAGTAATGTCAAACAAAAATAGGGTTTTCCATGAAATACTTTTATGCTAAAACATGCATGATGATGTCATGATGATGCAAAAATAAAATAACAAACATTTTCTAGTAGTGGTTTTTACCCGGGGTGCTACACCCTGTCAAGTCCGTCGAGCCAGTTGTTCTCTTTTAAGGTAAACTGAATTCCCTCAGCAGTGGGAGGTTCAATCTTTCCTCAGAGACTTGTAACAATTAGCCACTGCAGATCTTCTCCTCCTTGATCATTGAGCTGAGCTCCGAAGAACTCGGTGCAGCCCGAAGTTCGAAAGCTGGTCCAAATCCTCTCAAAGATAAGGTCTCCTCCATTCCCCAACTGATAAAACTTGATGTACTTCGTCCATCTATCGTAATATAGGATGAGTAAGTTTAGAGTGATCAAGTGTGTCAAATTTTATGTATTTTGCAAGGGTTTTTGAGGAACATGAATTTTCATGAAAGAATCAAAGGGATATGAATGAGAATAAGTTTTTGTAAATATTTGCTTCCTTTGGTTTTGAAACTAAATTTTTGATTCAAACGTCCAGTCTAACTAGGGTCTCCTATGGTCGATGGCTCGATACCAACTTGTCAACACAGGATTTTTAATCCCAAATATGCATTATGCCATACATCATAATCGAGTTATCATTTTTTGCGAGACATATAGAATTATGAATACTCATAAAATACATCATCCGGCCTAAACCCGTACATAAGTTCTTACACAAATAGGATCTCTTAGTCCAGTTCATATACACAACTAAACAATGAATCTACGTAATAATACTTGTTAGCATAAGTGAAGCTCCATCTTGAGGTCTGAGCGTCTTGACGATGGGAGATGATCTGATTATGACAAAAGGATGGTGTAGTGGTTGATCCACGGTAGCATAGGAGGCTTTCCATCTTCGAGGAAGTTGGATTTCTTGTTCATGTTATGACAAAGGATGGTGTAGTAGTTGATCCTGCTTTAAAGAAGTTTCGAACATGTTGAATGGGAATCTCCCAAGTCAAGTGAAAGAAGTTTGTGGTTTTGTAGCTTAGCGAGTTACTGAGAAGGTTCATTGAATTTCTCCAAAGTTGCTAAGCCTATGACTGAATTGTTAAAGAAAAGACAAAAGTTTGGCAGTGCAGGGTTGTGAACTCAGATTTCAGGGTTAAGAAGAACTTTGTGACACTTTGAGTTTGTATACGCAGTTTGGAAAGAATTTTCCAGTATATTGTGATGCATCTCATCCAAGGTTTGGGTCTGATAACATGCAAGGCAGTAAAGTTGTGGCTTATGCCTCAAGAACTGACTCAAACTCATAGCGGTAAACTATCCTACTCATGATTTTAGGGGTTAGCTTTCCTACGTAAATCCATGCACTCAAAACATGGAACCGCTATCTTTTCCCCCAGGAAAGCGTTGTATGAAGTGTTCACGGATCACCAAAGTTTGAAGTATATCTTCACCCGGAAGGAAATTAATATGAGACAAAGAAGATGGCTAGAACTTATCAAAAGCCCCTATGACCTAAGTTTTGCAATACCATCCAGGAATTAAAGAAAGCAAATGTTGTAGCATATGCTCTAAGTTAAATAAAAGAGTATTCGATGAATCATGCCTTACCAAGGAAGGTAATATGAGATGATCTGTGTACCCAATTTAGAAAACTTCAAGATTGGAGATTGTGCCTGAAGGACATCTCATGTCTTTGGATCTATTCAACCCACTTTGTTGGTGACAGATCAAAGAGGCCCAGAAGACGGATAAAGAAAATCGAAGAGATCAAAGAAAAAGGTGCGTAAAGGAAAAGCCAAAGGGTTCCATAGAAGGCGAACGAAGGGTACCTTATGGCATGGGGAAGCATGTCATGTTCCTGAATCACAGGCTGAGCTGATTTTGCAAGCTTTGTAACTCTCCTCATTATTCCATACATCCAGAGTAACACCAAAATGTACATGGACATGAAAGAAAAGATTTTGGTGGAATAATCTCAAGAAGGACATCACCCGGTTTTTTATATTGCTTTTTGTGTGATGTGTGCTGAGTGAAGTGGCCAGACGAACATCGAAACCAGCAGGTTTATGACCCTACCTATTCCTGATTGGAAGTGGGACAAAATTTGTATGGATTTCATTACGGATTACCAAGGACCAGGTCAGGAATTATGATTCCATATGGGTAGTAGTGGATACCTACAACTAAGTGGTTCATTTTATACCCGTGAAGACAACCTATACAAGTGCTAAGTTAGCCAAAATCTACATGAGTAGGAATTGTATGTCTACATGGAGTGCCCAAGAGTATTGTGTTGGATAGAGACTCAATTCACTTCCCATTTTTGGAGAGCAGGATTGCATGGAGTCATTGGGAGCGAAGTTGGAAATTCAGTGCACTACTTTTCATCCTCAAACTTGATGGACAAACAGAAAGGACTAATCAGATTCTTGAAGACCCATATTTGAGGCGTGTGCCTTAGACTATGGAGCCGATTGGGATATGAAAGTCGCCTATACAGCAGGGTACTACTTATAACACTTGATTCATCAAGCCAGACATTGAGATGGCACCATTTGAAATTTCTCTCTCACGAAGAAAGAAGTACCACCCCATTGTTATGGAATGGTATAACCGGAGAAAAGAAGTTTTATTCGGGCCAGATTCTTATCAAAAGCGAAAAGAAAGTCAAAAGTTAAATTTAAGAGACGATGGTTGAAAGATATCACGGTCCGTAGGAAAAGCTACCGCCGTAGATCCTAAGCGTAGAAGAAGTCACCTACGAAGTTGGTGATAGAAAGCCTATCTTAGAGTGTCACCATACATTGAGTGAAGAGATTAAGATCAAAGGAGAAATTGGCACCAAGATATGTTGGGCCATTTAAGATTTACGAGTAGATCGCCATAAAGGAGAAGTTGCCTATGAAATTGAATTGCGGAATCTCTGTCAATTTACGTCCATAATGTGTGTTTCATGTGGAAGTCGAGCTAAAGAAATGTCACCCAGAAATGGAAGAAGAAAGCTTCTTTGAAGGATACTATACCTTTGGAGGAAGTTCCCAACTAGAAAGTGATCTCACTTATATGAAAGAGAAACCTATCGAAGATTCTTGAAACTACGAGAAAAGAGTCACAAGGATTTAAGACTATCAAGTTTTGCAAAGTGTAATTGGAATCATCATTTGAAGGAAGCAACATGGGAAAGAGAAGATGATCTTGGAAAGACCACCCTCACCTATTTGCTAGTAATCCGAGATCACGGTCCTAGAAATGAGTAGAATTCACCCTTAAAAGAGGTTAGATTTGCCAACATCCCTAAAATCATGTTTCAAACTCATGCATATCATTCGGCCATCCATGATCATATAAGGTTTTCATTTCAAACAAACAATTCAAAAATAGGAGCTTATGAGCTCATTGTTTATCTTGATGTCATCGATGAAAAAAAATGCTACTCTTTCCTTGAGAGGTGGTTGTTCTTGAGACCAAACCTTGTGCTTTGTTGTTTCTGAATGAGGTTGCTTGAAGTTGCTATGGTTTAAACCAAAATTTCAAAGCAAATACAATTTGAAAACCAATTTCAAAACCAATATAAAAGACAAAGTGCTATGTCACTGTTATTATTTAGGAATTTCCAAAAATGACCAAGCCATTTCAAAAAGGAGACCACATGGTTTTATGTCTGAAATGCTGATTGTTGCACCTTTGCAAAAATCCACAAAAGATTGCAGATTCAAATAGAGTTTGAATTCATTTGAAACTCAATCGAGAAAATTAAAGCGAGAAAAAGAATAAGGGCTAAAGAAAAGAAAAAGGGCGGCGCCAGGGGTGAGCCGACAGCATGACGGTATGCCGCAGCCTATTTAGCCACGGATCCCTCTCTCTCTCTCGCCTTGGCAGACACACCCAGCAGTAGCTGGCGCCTGGACCCCCTCCCTGCAATTACTACATTTACATTGTGTGGTACGGAGGCCCTCTCCAAATCAGCGTCGTCTTTCCCCCAATTTCTCGGCATGACACGCTCCCCGTGTACCACAAATGTCTGCAGTGTTGCCTTGTGATTAAAAGCTCAACTTAAATTCCATTGATTCAGTCGCAATCCTGCGCCAGCCTTTCTGGCCTGCCAACCCCTCACCACATGCAGTGTCCCCCCCCACTTTCCTCGCTCACTCCTTCACGGGCTACAGCGCATTCGACCTCAAACCCGCTTTGCACCAGCGGCTCAGCTCAGCGACTGATTCCGGTGAGAGCTTGAGCCGCCCCACTACTCTGGCCAGCCCCTTTTCTCACAAATTGACTATCACTTGACCAGCATGTTCTTACTTGCATTCCTGATTACCTTTCGTTTGCACCTTTCGTGACCGGGGACGCCCGTCCTGTCCGTTAGAGTACCCGCATAACCGACGACCAGAGCCGCCGCTCAACTCCAGCTGACCAATTAAAATTAAGCAAACACCTTTGCACCCTCTCTTGCAATCGAGGATGTTAGCCCACTATCTTACGCGTATCTAATCCATCTTGTTGCGTGTAAGTGACGCGTGAACCTACGCTCAACTACATAAATCACGCAACCTCAGACGCGTGCCACGACTCCGGCCGGCAAGATCCGACAGCCCCTTGCCAAAGCCACCTCCACGTTGAAGAGCTTTGCCGCACCGACCCTGCGATTCTGGTGAGCACCTCCTTTCCTCCCGGGCGACCTGAAACGCCCAGCACCCGCCGCAGGACAAGGCGCTCACGCCGCTTCGCCCGTGCGCGCCGCCGCCGTGAGACAGTCATATTGATCAAGAGCCGTTGGATCTAGATCCAGCGTGCTGATAGAACCACTTGGCGATAAACCGCCGGCGTTACGTTTGATATGAACCGTGCGTGCCGCCACTTAGATCCTCTCGGCTCGCGTGCGTAGATCCAGCAGCCTTGAACGATGCAGCACGCCTTGATAAGACCAAGAATGGCGATGGCTTGGGTTTGAATTAAAGCAGAATTTGAAATCAGATTAGTATCCGTTGGTTGCCTTTGATTCCATTGGGTGCAGCAATTTTGTAGTTGGAATCAGGAGACAAACTTTCTGTTGTCTAAAATGTTTGATGTTTATTTCTGTTAAAATGATTTTGTTGCAGAAACTTTTAGGACTATTTTGAGTATAAATTGTTTGAAATTGTTTTAGTGTCAAATAAACTTGGTTGTGATTTTTGACTTATTTGTGATTCAGTACTATACTTGCTTTGGGTTGATTTCAAAAATCATCCATAGCATCTGCATGCATGTGCATATATTTTGTACATATATGCCAAACATAGAAGAAGTTGTAGTTTATATTCTTTGTATGAACTTTGGTGCTAGTGATTGTGATTGTGAAATTACTTTTCTCTCAACTACCAAGACAGTGGTACTTAAGATATTACTATCCCTATATTTTCATACAAGCATTGAAATATTTTGCTAAATCTTTTTGTGTACTATTTTACTTAAATGCCATATTTAGGAAATCCTAAGTAGTTGTAAATTGCTAGGGAATTTCTAGTTAAGTTACTACACCTATGCCATGTAGCCTAGCTGGTAGCAAACAAGGGTTGCTGAAAATATATACATACTCTAGTAAAATATTTCTAAAATTACATGGACTTTGTTTCTTAATAAAACTAATTCAGTAGTCACACAGGTGGAGATGGGACTTGATTGGTGGTTTTTGGTTGAGTGGTTACTGGCCCATGGCTATAGTTTACCTTGTGTATCTCACTTGGCAAATACACCCAGAACAGTTTTAGAGGCCAAGTGTTGGGAAGCTAGATGCGACCACTTGGCAATATGAAACTACTTTTGATTACATAGGTTGCTAGAACTTAGTCATTTGAATGGGTTGGTGGTAGTGGGATGATAGGTTTGGAGGCATATCATTTGGCTGAAGAAGGCTTTCTGAAAGGTCCTATCTTGGTGAAACCAAGTGTGGTGAGAAAGTGCACAACCTCTGCGGATGGAAAATCCTAAGTACTTAGCCAGTCCATGGCAATGGACAAATTGAGCATCAAGACATGGAAGCTATCAAGTCTCCATCCTCCAACTAAGTAAAATTTGGCCGGGTGAACAAGGGTGAGGACCTCAATGTCTATTGGTGGTTCCTTGGGAAGAAGTTTGGCAAAAGAAAACTTGGTGATTTCAACTAATAGGAAAAACCTATTTTGAACCGTGACGAAGCTACACTTGAACCAAAATATAGTAATATAGTCCACCTAAAATTTAAAGACATCGCATAATACTATTCCAAGTATTGTTGCTTATTAAAATTTGTAACTTGTGATGTTGCGAGGTTACTCTGATAGGGATTAGGTGTCATGATTCTCGCTCAACATGTTTACTGTGGCACATGAAGATGAAGACTTATATTTATTTAGCAATCAAGCCCTTATTGAAACATGGCCTTGAGTTGTAAAAAAAAAAAGAGAATATATTATTTACGGAATGGATGTGTATTTTTGTATGTACTTCATCTTAAACTGTGATTCTTGTGATCCAGGGACTAGTTAGAGTCTGAGATCCTTTTTCCTTTACAAGGGAGGATCTTCTGATGTACATGGCATCCAAGACCCTATGGGATATGCCTTGGCATCTGAAGATGCCATGGCATGTAATTGAACATCTAAGAAGATGCAGGGAATATCATCAGAATGCCAATGCGTGGGGGAACAAGCGCATCCTGGGCTCCCTTTATGGTACCAGGAGGATCGTTCAAGAGAGGTGAAGACTCTACTCCCTCTTCTTTAGCCTAGGAGCTCTGCTTTCTTCTTTCGAACCTGCGAGTTTGTTAGATAGAAGGATGGAAAGCAATCAAGGATCCTGTGCAGCCACAAGAATAGCAAGATGTGAGATTAGATGTGGGGAAAGAGGTGTTATCTCAGCAAGGAAGGCTTCTATTAGATACATTGTATTTCTCTTTGTTCTTCTACAGTGTGGTCTTCTTGCATCATCCTCTGATTCCTCCATCTCCATATTTAACACAGCCTACCCATGGAATATGCGTGATACCACCACAACAGAGTTGAAGCACTATTGAAGAGTGGAACTGGTAAAGGAAACTTCTCTTTAATAGTGTGCTTTTTTATTTATATTTTATTTACTTTGTTTCCAATATGGATAGCAATTGGTTTTTGGGAAAACTACTACCTTGTGGGGTGATAGATGAACCACAACCTATTGAGATAGATCCTTTTAAAGATACCTACAAGTGGTAGTCATATTGCTAGATAATTATTGTTAGGGATGGAACTTCCATCCACCTGGTGATCATTGCTTTTATCCATGAATTGTCTTGAGTGTTTAGGTAATACGGGTATCACAACTAAAAGCAGGTGAAGAGATTACTCTCCTATATATCCTTGAAAGCGAGGTGAAGAATGGTATAAGCTGCTGAAGAATCATGATCCATGGAATGAGATGGGCCTTACTTTATTCTAAATTCTATACTCGATTGAAATTCATAGAATGTAATCGATATATAACTTTTGGCCTCGTGGGAAGTACAAATCAAGCTTGGGGGATATTGAGTTACTAATGTTAAATGTCCTATTCATGAACTCTAATATTATTATTAATAACTTTTGTACTGAAGGCTTTCTCCTTGGTAAGTTTACTAGATGCTTCTTGTCTTGGATCATTCACGCATTATGAAGGAAGAAGAAGCTAAATGGGGTCCTCTATACGTATTCAAGAAACACTGAAGCTTGGGAGGCGACAAAGGGAAAAGTCAGGTATAAATTATGATTATGAATGCATAAAATATTTTTATAGGAACTGATGACTTATGATATTAATATGAAGTAGGTCTTGATTCTCAAGTTCTTGCCGAAATGTTTGATTTTTTCATTAAAATTCCCAAAAAGGAGTGGAGAAAAGTATAGTATATTGTAAGAACCCGACCCCATATTTCCTACTAGAATAAGTTTGTATTGTTGATCCTATTTTGCTGAACCTTATGTTGAAGAAATCCTTTTCACCTTTAAAGGTAAAGGAACGATCTATCATAGTAATGTGGTTATGAAGAGTACAAAAAAGAAAATTGTGGAACCCGATGAGCAAATAAATATTGAACTTGGCTATTGTGAAAAGATCTTGTCACTAAAAAATATTAAAGTATGACATTATATACAGCAAGGCCCTTCTAATATTATCTCTATCCTGAAAGGCTAGAAAGCTAATTATCTGTGCTTTATAATTAAATGATCATTTTATGTATGGTTTATGAGCAGGGTTGGGGTTGAACAACTTTCTGCTATTTCTCTTGCTCCCTAACAATGCCTTACGCGTGGTTATGGAAGATCATGACTTAATTTGCTTGCGAAGGAAATAAATAGGATTAATGAGAGTTTTCATAAATACGACTTGAGTTACCAAGAATAATCTACCTATGGAAGATTTTGGGTACCACACTACCTAAGGGACCCTGTTTCAATTAAAGCCTTTACCTGATGATCACCATGTATCTTGATGAAGAGAGGTTATTGAAATGCGAAGAAGAGGTTATTGGAAATACTGAAGAAGAAAACTACTTGAGGAGCTTCTTATGGGATATACTCTTGATGATCTAAAGGATTTCTCCTACTATATGTCAGCATGCCATTAATATAGAACCTGATGCAAAACCAGTTATTTGAGCACCAATGCCGTCTAAATCCTAAGATGAAGGATGTGGTAAGAAATGAGGTATTAAAACTCCTTGATGCTTTGGGTATTATTTACCTGACTATTGCTGATAGCCAATGGGTTATCCACCATTCATTATGATGTTCCAAAGAAAGGGGAATCACTGTTGTGCCTAATGAAAATAATGATCTTATACCCTAGTGGTGGTTGGGTATGGGATGTACATTGATTTAGGAAGGTTAAAAGAGATTTAAGAAAGATCATTATCCTTTTTGCCTTTATTGATCAAATGCTTGAGGTTGTCTAAAACACCCACTTTTTGTTTGTGATGGTTATTCTGGGTTTTTCTCTAATTCTTGTGAAAGCACAAGAACAAGAAAACCACTTTCACTTCTTATATGGCACTTATGCTTATAAATTGTAAACCTTTGGTTTATATAATGCTCTGATACCTTCGAGAGATATATACTATCTTTCATGGTTTTGTGGAAATTGTGGATTTCATGGGTAGTTTTCTCCATCGATGGAACTTCTTTTTGCAATATTTATTTTACCTGACCTTGATAAGTTTGCGAGGAGATGTAGAAGAAACCAATCTTGTTCTTAATTTGGGAGAAATGCCATTTCCTTGGTTAGAAGGATTTCTCTTGGACACAAAAAAAATTTCTGAAAGGCATTTGTAGTTGATAGAGGCCAAAATTGAGTGTAATTGAAGAAGATGCAGCACTATGGATATAAAAGGTATTTATAGTATCCTTGAGTCATACTGGTTTCTACGAGTTTATTAAAGATTTCTCAAAAATTTTCATTACTACTAATCTTACTAACTAAAATACCTTTCATTTTGATAATGATGATTGTAAAACTGAAACAGAAATCTTTGGCCTCTATCCTATTATTCGATACTGATTAGGTTGCCTTTTAAATTATAGTAACTGCGTGGTTTTACGTGGGTGCTGTCCTTGAGCGTGTTGATAAGTTGAATCTTATTCATTATATACTAGCAAGACTCTAGATGCTCCTCAAAGAATTATGATACTACTAGAAAAGTTCTTAGCTCTAATCTTTCTGTGATAAGTTTAGACCCTATATTGTTGATTCAAAGATTACTACTCATACTAATCATGCTGGTATTAAGTACCTTATGACATATAAAGATGTTAAGCCTAGGCTTATTAGATGGGTGTTTCTTTTACAAGAGTTTGATCTGCATATTATAGATAGGAAAGGAGCTGAAAATCCTGTTGGTGACAATTTATCTCATTTGGAAAACATTTCTTTTGACCCTTTGCCTATTAATGATAGTTTTCCAAATGAACAGTTGGATGTAATAAGGATAAGCCCGAATGAGAGTCCTTGGTATGCTGATTACGCTAACTTTATTGTTTCCAAGTATTTTGCCTCCAACCTTTACAGCCCAACAAAGAAGAAATTCTTTTATGATCTGAGGCATTACTTTTGGGATGACCCACATTTATATAAAGAAGGAGTAGATGGTATTATGCAAAGATGTGTTCCAGAGTATGAACAACAAGATATATTGAGAAAATGTCATGGCAGTGCTTATGAAGGACATCATGCTGGGGATAGAGCTGCACAAAAAGTTTTACAATCTGGATTTTATTGGCCTACCCTTTTTAAGGATGCAAGGAAGTTTGTTTTATCTTGTGACGAATGTCAAAGAGTTGGTAACATTTCTAGACGCAATGAAATGCCTATGAATTATTCTCTTGTTATTGAACCTTTTGATTGTTGGGGATTTGACTTTATGGGTTCTTGTCCTCCTTCAAAAGGGTATACTCATATTCTTGTTGCTGTTGACTATGTTACAAAGTGGGTAGAATCCATACCTACAAACAGCGCTAATGGTAAGCCTCTTTAAAAATGCTTAAAGATGTTATTTTTCCTAGGTTTGCTGTGCCTAGATATCTCATGACTCATGGAGGCTCTCATTTTATTCATGGTGGTTTTAGGAAAACTCTTGCCAAATATGATGTTAACCATAGAATTGCTTCAGCTTATCACCCTCAAATCAGTGGGCAAGTAGAACTTTCCAATAGGGAAATTAAATCTATCTTGCAGAAGACAGTTAATAGATCTAGGAAAAATTGGGCTAAAAAGTTGAATGACGCCTTATGGGCTTATAGAACTGCTTATAAAATCCTATGGGGATGTCTCCTTACAAAATGGTTTATGGGAAAGCTTGTCACTTGCCTTTAGAATTAGAACACAAAGCTTATTGGGCAGTGAAAGAATTGAATAGAGATTTTAAACTTGCTGGTGAGAAAATATTGCTTGACTTGAGTACCTTAGATGAGTAGAGAAGTGAATCTTATGAAAATGCTAGACTCTTTAAGGAAAAAGTAAAAAGATGGCATGATAGGAGAATTCTAAAAAGGGAGTTCCATGTTGATGAGAAAGTTCTTTTGTATAGGTCTCGTCTAATTTTTTTTGAAGGGAAACTACTCTCAAAATGGGAAGGACCTTTTATCATTGAGGAAGTGTATCGTTCAGGGGCTATCAAAATATCTTCTTTGAAGGACAACACTACACAGGTGGTGAATGGTCAAAGGCTAAAACATTATATTTCTAGAGATTCTAATAATGAAGATGTTGATATTATTCAAATGGTGACTCCAGAAGAATTTATTAGAAACCAAACACTAGAATTTGCAGAGTCCGTCTTTGAATAGGTAAAAAGTGGCGAAAACTGAAGGTTCGTGAAAACACTATCTTATATATTTTTTATGTCTTTATTACATATGGAAGGTTACGAGACGAAATAGAGGAGGAAATGCAAGCCAGGGTGGCCACACCCACCCTAGGCGCGAGCCCCAGCTGGTCGCGCCTGGAGGGGGTGTGAGCCCCCTGAACTCCGTCTCCGCCTTGTTTTCGCACAGAACCTTCGTTATGCATTGAAACTTAATAATATATAACCCGCACCCAGGATCCCTCGAGGTTCATTTATCGTGTTCTTGTCGTGTTTCTGTATCGATCTGTTTCTGTCAGGCAGATTCTCAGTTTTGGAGTCACTGTGTCTTCCTCTGGATCACCCATGGAGGATTCCTCCGCGGACGTCATCAACCCGTACATGTATGAGTTGAGGATTCATCCCAAGGAGTTGATTTTCAAGGATTGTAAGGTGTAGATAAAAGAAGTTCAAGGCCCTATAGGATAAGGCAATCTGGAAGACAGGATAGAAGCATTGGAGCAGGAAGTTTTAGATACAAGAAGATGGCGGAACGCGAAGTGGATGTCATCCATAAGATAAGTTCAAAACTCATCTCCAAAGCACAAGGAGGAGGTTACTGAGCTCCTAGATGAAATCTTCTCACTCCATTAGGCCACCAACCAATTACAAGCACAGCTCTACGACATACAAAATATAAATTGTGAGTATGAGGCTAGATTTAATCGCATAAGCTCTGCTGCTAGTTTCAAGATTGTGGAAACCAAGACATCCTTTGTGGATGGGGAGCCTTTACCTTGGAAGTGTGATGATGGCAAGGAAACACCACCACCATCGAAGGAGTAATTCGTCATCAGGTTTGGCATCCCCTTGGCTTGTTCCAAGCTTGGGGGAGTGCCACGGTATGACATTATTATCTTTTATCTTTTACCTTTTTAGTAGATTCATATCTTTGGTAGAAAAGTTATCTTATAGGTTGGTTTGCATTGTGGAAGTATCTCTCCTTCAGTTGGTTATCTATGTATCCCTTGGTGTGAGTGCCTTTATGGAATATTAATGAGAAGTTTCATCTTTACTTTTTGTAGTTCTTATTTTAGTTTGCAATCTCTATTATATGATTGATGTCACTTTGGTGTAGGGTTCGCTTAGATACAAACAAAAAATTTGGTGTAGGGTTCGCAGCATAGAAAACAAAAAATTTCCTATGATGTGAACTATGTACCAAGATCTATCTACTAGATACAAACAACGTGCAGATGTATATCTGTAGAGAACATACCCTTGAAGATCGACAAAGCTTAACGAGTTCGACTCGTGGTTGATGTAGACGATCTCTTGCCGATCTCAAGATCGAGAGGAAGTCCTAGCGCCGCAAATCAGCAGCGCATCCGTGCTCGCACACACGTTCGAGGCACCGAGCAACCTCCGCCTCCTCGCTCCAGCGATGCAGCGGAAGCACAACTATTTCTTGCCGAATAGCCACCGAGAACATGTATCTCGCTAGTCCGAGACCATGGGGAATAAATTCTAGAGGGGGAGAGAGATCCTTCACGAGGAGGTGTAAGTGAGAAGTGAGGAGAGGGGTGCCTTTTATAGGAGGAGGGGGGAACCCCAAGGGGTTGGCCGGCGCATGGGGGCTGCCCCCTTGCCCTCCCCTCTTCATGTGGGTGGACACTCCACTCACAAAAATCCATTCAAATCCCTCTACTCAAAATCCCACTCAAACATGCCATTAAATTTCCACCAAATTTAATGCAAACTCTCATTAAATAAAACTCTTTTTTTATTCAGAATTTTGTCAATTACTTTAATGACAAACATTCACAAATAACCCCTTGACAGAATTCTATTTCACATGCATAACCAGTTTATGAAATTTCACCCGAAAACCTGTTTCGGTATCTAGTGAAATAAATTCCTGTGCTTGTTAATTCTTTCGGCATGAAACTTTTGATCCAATTGGATGTCGGTGTCTCTTAAGTGTGTCACCCTACGGTTCATGAATAATGTGGACATGATCAAGACCCCTCTCAGATCAATAATCAGAAGCGGGATCTGGATACCCATACTGACTCCCACACATTCAAAGATGACTTTCTTGTGATCGTCGGAACCTTTTACGCTATCTTAATCCCTTTGTTTCACGATATATTACATGTCCAAGATTCGATCATCGGTATCTCCATACCTAGTTTGATCTCGTTACAGACATGCACTCTTTTCTCGTTCCCGTGATATAACATTCTAGTGATCAAATCACTTGCTTGCAAGCTAACCAATGTGATATCACCGAGAGGGCCCAGAGTATATCTATCCATCATCGGGATGAGAAAATTCCACTCTCAATCGATGGGCCTCAACATAACACTTTATTAGTTCAGAATCCATCTTTATAATCACCCTGTTACGGTGTGACGTTTGATGTTATCAAGAAACTCTTCCGGTGTTAGTGATTGACATGATCTCATGGTCTAAGGATTAGGATCACTTCGTAAGTTGTTATAGCAATATAAACTCAATGACTTTGATCGTAATGCTATACTTCGGATGAATGTTCATCACACCATTACACTAATGTTGTGATCCCGTTATTAACAACATCCAATGTCTATGATCAGGAAACCTTGATCATCTTGTTAATCAACGAGCTAGTTTATGAGAGAGGCATAACTAGGAACTTTCTGTTTGTTTATTAAACACACATGTATTAACGTTTCCTATTAATACAATTATAGCATGCAAAATAAACATCTATCATATACTTTGAATACACATAATAAACACTTTATTATTGCCTCTCAGGGCATATTCCCTTCAATGTCCCACTTGCACTAGAGACAATAATCTAGTTACATAGTGATAAATTGTAGAGGTCCCAACCTTTAATAAGGTAGAGATCCCTGTGTCATAATACAACTTTATAACCAGGAATAAAATAATTCATTACATCTTACGCAGCTCATTTGGCTATCTCATTTCAATGCAGCAGAAATAACTATAGCATGGAGTCCTTCATCTTCAAAGTGCCACAGGAAATCATATTGGTTGTAGACTTGTAATCCTATTCAACACACTTAACTAACATCAAACAAACCTGCAACATAATAAGTTGCAGCCACAAGGGTCAATACATTTGAATTGTATTGGCAATGATGGGGATATGCCTACCGGGGTATACCCAGGGGCCGTTCCTCTTGGCCCAAGTCGTTGGGCCGTGGGTGGGCAGCTGGATCAAGACTTGGCGTGGACTCAGGCGATTGGAAGCTGAAGGCCCAGAAGCGTATCTAGGCCCAGTCGGACTAGGTCATAGAATCTTCGAATCCTTAACTAATTCGGTTGTGATCTGTAAACCCTAGCGAGGCGAGTCTATATAAACCTCCCTGGGGGACGCATAGAGGATACGTTCCATCATACACCCAAGCGACTCGCCGCCTAGCCGTCGAGCTCGCCCCATTGTACTCTCACCATAATATAATCTACCAAGAGTAGGTCTTTACCCTCCGAGGGGCCGAACCTGGGTAAACCCTTGTGTCTCATCCCTCATCTCGCACCGCAGATGGCTGGCCGCCCTTGCCCCATGTTCTACTACTCGCTGCCTATTGCAGCATCTGCCGTGGTCATTCCCACGACAGTGGCGCCCACCGTGGGGCCTGGCCAGTCAGGCCGGTATTCTGCGGCGAGATCCAGTCTGCCCATCAACGAGTCGATCGCCACCGGCCGCATGATCGCGATCGTCGAGATGCTCTAGATCTTGCTGAGCAGCTACGTCCCGGCGGCGCGACCCGTCACACATAGCGTGATCCTGCTGGTCGGCACGATCAGCCTCTTCGTCGGCCTCACCGACGTCATCATCTCGGAGGACTCGGCTCGCATCCGCGAGTCGCCGCCACACGACCGGCTCTCTGAGAGCCAGGTCCGCACGATTCACCGCCTCGCCTCTGAGTACGACTCGGCCCGCAGCAACGTGGCCGAAACCACCGCGGACGACGCGGCCCTCAACGACGACGCCGATTCGGCGACCCCGGCGTCACTCGCCGGATACATTGTTGTCGTGTCACCCGCGGGCTCCATCACCCAGGTCTCCAACGTTGGAGACTTCGAGGATCCCTCTATCCTCGGGATCTTCGACTTCGTCTCCGGGTCGGAGAACTCCGCCGACCTCCACGACGGAACCGGTCGCCACGCCACGACCTACATGGCGACTGGCGCCGACCCGCCGGAAGACCCATTCTCCACACCGATCCCACCAAATGTGACGGCGACAGAGGTGAGAATGCCGCTGGTGGCGGAAGCGATCCGCAAGGAACAAGCGGCGTAATTTTTGCCTCGGCGGTGGCGGCAGGAGCTGTCGCGCTACCACCAACTCCGAATCAGGTCGCGCCTGAACCCTACCGTCCAGGGGCGCGCCCTGAATTTCGAGGATGAGAACGACCCAGCCCGCGCGGCCGAGCACGCGATCTGCGAGAACACGCCGCCAGGAGGAAGCACTCGGCCCCCACCAGGGGCAACGGACAATGGTGCCCCACCACCACCCAACCGCGCACCCCCCAGGGACCAGCCAAGGATCATGGTCTCCTCACGAGAGCGAGACGCGAACGGCCTCCCGCTGTTCTCCACCCCAATGGACAACCTTGTCGCGGGCCGAGCAGTAGTCGACAACATTAAAGCCACTAGGGAAGGCGCCCTGCAGATCCAGTACGCCAGGGCTCTGCTCGCCAAAGCGGTCGAGCAACAAAACGCAGGCGTCGACTCACAGGGTCGAATGTACTCGCGTTCGTCAGGCAGCAGAGCGGCCTCGAGCGGCCGCCCCATGGCGGCGAACACTCTCAACTTCCCGCCACCCGAATCCCTACAGCTCCAACACCGACCCGCGAACGCGGCACTCTCCACCAACGACCCTCGGCCGGCGAACAACGTCGTCGCTGCCAATGGACAACCCATCGACGCCCGCACCCACATCATCAACAACCAGAGCTGGCATGCACGCCAGCCTGACGACCTGCGGCACACCCTCACCAACCGCCGCGACGGCGAACCAAGGGGATCGCTGAGCCGAGTGGGGCCCCCGTGCTTCGGACCGATGATCCGAGGCGAAAGATACCAGCCCGAACTTCAAAGCGCCAAAGGAAATAGAAAAGTACGACCCCTCGTACGATCCCTCCGTGTGGCTGGATACCTACCTCATGGCGATGGGGATCGCCAGCCACACCGATCTACTCGCTGCTCGCTACCTCTCCCTGATGATGGAGGGGCCGTGCATGTAGTGGATTAACACCCTCCCCGCGGATAGCATCGACTCCTAGGAGGAGATGCGCGATGCCTTCGTCAGGCACTTCAAGGGTTCATACACCCGCGCCACCACCATCGAGGACCTGGAGCGGTGCGTCCACGGACCCCGCGAGTCGACCCGCAGCTGGGTCCAACGGTGGCAAGATCTGTGGTATAACGCGGCTGGGATCCACCCGGACACCGCGATCCACTGCTTCAAGACCTCGTGCCGCTACGAGCCCCTGGTCTCCAAGCTCAAACGAGTGTACCGCACACTCGACAACATACCGGACCTCCTGGAGATCGCAAAGAAGTATGCTGAGGAAGACCCAAACCAAGAAACCGATGACGAGTCGGGAGGACATCGCCGCACGAGCGGCCACGACGATGGGAGGCGACCAAAATTACGCTCCAGCAACACTCGCGTCACCGGCAAGCGCCGCAGTGACAGGCGAGTCGACTTCGTCGCCAACGCTGGATATCTTGGCGCGAGCCCAAACTTCCGCGCCAGGGGGATGGCCCGCGATGGTGGCAACTACAAGGCGAAGCCGAGGTTCGATCCCGCGACCCTTATTAACCAACCTTGTGTGTTTCACAGCAGGGAAGGAAAGCCCGCCATGCACACGACCGCCGACTGCCACTCTCTCAAGGAGATCGAGAAGGCACGACGCGCGCGGGAAGACCCCGACAACAACCCGCCAAACGGCAGAAAATTCGGCAGCGCCGCCGGCTCGCTCCACACCTTCACAGTCTTCAATTCGAAGCGCGAGAAGAAGGTCATTGCCCGCGCCGTTGCCGTCAACGCGGTGGCCCAGGTAGATATCCCCCAGTTCCTCAACTGGTCTGAACAACCAATCACCTGGAGCCGTGAGGACCACTCACCACGGATCGAGTATCCGAGCCGAGTCGCCCTGGTGGTCAATCCCAAGGTGAGAGACTACTGGCTCCCCAAAACATTGATGGACGGCGACAGCTCCATCAACATCCTGTACCTGGACACCTTCAGGCGACTGCGGCTCCCGCAGTCGATGATCGAGACGACCTACACCACTTTCCACGGCATCGTCCCCGGTCGGAAGGCGTACCCGATCGGCAAGGTGATGCTGCCAGTCACCTTCGGCACACCAGCAAACTTCCACACCGAGCGGATCGTCTTCGAGATGGTGCCCTTCGACAACCCCTACCACTACGTCCCGGGGCGCCAGGCGTTCGCCAAGTTCATGGCCGCACCCCACTACGCGTACAACACGATGAAGCTACCCGGGCCATGCGGCGTCATCACCATCCACGGCGACCCCGACATGGCCGCAGAGTGCGAGGCCAAAGGGGCTGAGCTCGCTGACGCCGTCATCATGGAAGAGGCCAACCACGCCGAGGAGCTCGCCAAGTACGCCAGCAGGGTCAACAGCGATGACCCCACCATACTCAAGAAGCCCAACTCGGAAGGCGGCAACTCCACCGCATTCGAGGCAACGACGCATACCCGCACCGTCGAGCTGGTCCCAGGCGACTCCAGCCAGACGGTGACGATCAGGACGGGCATGAGCCCAGCATAGGAAGGCGCGCTCATCGAGTTCCTCCGTGAGAACAGGGACATCTTCACATGAAAGCCATCCGACATGCCTGGTGTCCCGAGGGAACTCGCTGAGCACAAACTCAACGCCGACCCCAAAGTGCGACCTGTTAAGCAGTCGCTGCGGCCCTTCAATGAAGAGCGCCGCCGAGCCATCGCCGAGGAGGTGCAGCGTCTACTCGCTGCAGGCTTCATCCGACAAATCAAGTACTCCAAGTGGCTGGCAAACCCAGTCCTGGTCGAGAATAAAAACAGGACCTGGAGGATGTGTATCAATTACACAAACTTAAACAGCGCCTTCCCGAAGGAGCAATTCATCCTCCCGCGGATCGACCAAATCATCGATTCCACCGCGGGCTCGGAGGCGCTATGCTTCCTCGACGCCTACTCTAGGTACAACCAGATCAAAATGGCTGTCGAGGACGAAGAGAAGACGGCGTTCATCACGCCATTCGGAGCCTTCTGCTACACTGCCATGACCTTCTACCTCAAAAATCCTGAGGCGACCTACCAGAGGTGCATGCAGGAGTGCCTTGCGAGCCAGATTGGACGCAATATCCACGTCTACATCGACGACGTGGTGGTGAAATCCGCTCGCCAGAACGACCTACTCGCCGACCTGGCGGAAACATTTTCCAACCTGCGGAAGTACAAGATAAAGCTAAACCCAGGGAAATGCACCTTCGGTGTGCCAACTAGACAGCTACTGGGATACGTTGTCTCCAAGCGTGGGATCGAGGCGAACCTCGCGAAGATCAACACGATTGCTCGACTCGGCAGACCCGAGTGCCTGCGCGATGTCCAGAAGCTGGCCGGGTGAGTCGCGGCTCTCAGTCGCTTCATCCCTTGGTTAGGCGAAAAGGCGATGCCCCTCTACCGCCTAATGCGCAAGAACCCCACCTTCCAGTGGGACAAGGAGGCAGATGACACACTCCACGACCTCAAGGAGGTGCTACTCGCAGCGCCACTACTCGCCGCCCCCGTCGACAAGGAACCCATGCTGGTCTATGTCATGGCTTCCGAACGCGTCGTCAGCGCCGTCATGGTCGTCGAATGGCCAGAGGAAGGAAAGGAGCGCCTGGTGCAGCGACCAGTGTACTACATCAGCGAAGTCCTCACCGAGTCGCGCCAGCGCTACCCGCAATACCAGAAATTGGCATACGCGGTCTTTAGAGCACAGCGGCGACTGCCGCACTACTTCCAGGAGCACCCAATAACGGTCGTCTCCTCAGCACCGTTGCAGGACATCATCCGCAACCGCGAGGCGACCGGACGAGTCGCCAAGTGGGCCGTCGAGATCGGCTTCCACAACATCAAGTACGAGCCATGCAAGGCAATCAAATCGCAGGCTCTCGCAGACTTCCTCGCCGATTGGGAGGAGGCCCAGCAGCCAGAGAAGCTGCCATACCTCCACTATTGGAACCTACACTTCGACGGCTCCAAGAACACGGATGGCGCAGGGGCAGGGATCGTGTTAACGTCTCCGAAGGGCGACAAGCTCCACTACGTCCTCTACCTCGACTTCACCCCCTGCACCAACAACATGGCCGAGTACGAGGCGCTACTCCACGGCATGCGAGCTTCCAAGGAGATGAATGTCAATCGCTTGCGCTGCTACAGAGACTCCGACCTCATCGCCGGGCAAGTCTCCGGCACCTGCGACGCCGTCTCCCCCACCATGGCGGCATACCGCCAAGCAGTGGACCAGCTGAGTGGACACTTCGCAGGCTACTCCATCGAGTGGATTGACAGGCAGAAGAACGAGGAGGCCGACGCACTCTCTCGCATCGGCTCGGCTCGACTCGCACCACTCGCCGGTGTATTCCTCGACACCATCACCAAGCCTTCCATCTCTCCCCCAAGGGAGATCGACATCGGAATCCCTCTGCAACCAGAAGCAGCCCTGGTCGCACTAATCACCGAGCCAAACGACTGGACCAGATGATAGCACGCCGCTGCGGATGAAATGGACGCCCGGATGATAGCACGCCGCTGCAAATCCTTCGTCATCATCAACGGCGAGCTCCACAAGCGCAGCGTGACCGGCGTGTTCCAACGCTGTGTTCAACCCGCTGAAGGACGCAAAATCCTCCAAGACATTCACTCTGGCGACTGCGGCCACCACGACGGCGCCCGCTCTCTGGTCGCAAAGGCAATGCGACACGGCTTCTACTGGCTCACCGCACATGCAGACGCTGTCGACATCGTCCAGCGCTGCGTCGGATGCCAGAAATACGCCAACCAGACCCATGTTCCAAGCTCAGCGCTCAAGACAATCCCCATCACCTGGCCATTCATCGTATGGGGCATGGACATGGTAGGCCCCTTCAAGAAGGCCCCCTCCGGCTTCACCCACCTCCTAGTCGCAGTCGACAAATTCAAAAAATGGGTGGAGGCCAAGCCAGTCCGCAAGTGCGACGGGAAGACCGCCACGAAGTTCCTACGCGAGCTCATCTATCGCTACGGCTTCCCCAACAGCATCATCACGGACAACGACACCAACTTCGCCAAAGGAGCCATGGCCGAGTTCTGTGAGGAACACCACATTCGACTCGACCTCACCTCAGTCGCGCACCCGGAGTCCAATGGCCAGGCGAAACGCGCCAATCAGAGCATCCTCCATGGCCTGAAGCCACGGCTCCAAGTCCCACTGGAGCGCACCGCCGGGTGCTGGGTCGAGGAGCTACCCTCCGTCATCTGGGGAATCCGCACCTCCGTTAATAGGTCGACAGGATTCACCCCCTTCTTCATGGTGTACGGTGCCGAGGCAGTCATGCCCACCGACCTCGAGCACGATTCACCAAGGGTGGTTAACTACACGGAGGCTGTAAACAAACTCGCATGCCAAGACGGAGTCGACCAGCTCAACGAGGCACGCGACCTAGCTCGCTCCTGCACTGCCATCTACTAGCAAGGGCTCCGCCACTACCATAGCCGGCGAGTAAGGGCTCACACTTTCCATGAAGGCGACCTGGTACTGCGTCTAATCCAGGACAAGAAAGGCATGCACAAGCTCTCCCCCTCTTGGGAGGGACCATTCGCCATTAGGCGAGTACTGGGCAACGACGCCTACTACCTCACCGACGTCCGAGGAGACGGAAAAATCGATGTCAAGCGGCCGTGGAATGTAAACCTCCCACAGAAATTCTACTCCTAGAACTCCATACATGTACTCCCCACCCGCTATGAAATAAAACAGATTGGTTACCGAATATTGTGTCTACTCTCCATGTCTTGTGCCACTCGCACTCGTAATAATAGCGTTATGCTATTCGTAGAAGTCAACCTCTCGTAAAGCAACCCGCACGGCCAAGTAGTGCGGCACGAGGGCACTGGGAAACTCCAGGCCTCGTAACGTCCATGAAAAACGCCAACCCGGAGCCCCATTGGAGTCGCCTAGCTCGACTGGCTCACCGAGCCAAGACAACTGCATTCGCTCCTCACAGCAACCAAGTCCTCTGCATCCTTGGCACAACGACTCGAACGGACAAGTACCACGCTCGGGACTGATACCCAGCCAAATACGAGCGACTAGGGAAAAACGCCTAGTATGAGAGCATGCCCAGGACTCGCCATGCGACTGATCCTTCGGATCAGGCAGGAGTGACGCCCTTACTATAAACGCGCTTAGTCCTCACCTACCCTGGGCCTGCAACTAGAACCACCAAGTACCACGCTCGGAGACTCGGCAACCTGACCTCGTTCGCGCCCGGGAAAATGGTCAAGTACAAAGCACCCCAGGGAGTCGCCATGCGACTGGTTTTCCGAGCTATGGCGAGTCGACCTTAACTCATTAAAAATTCACAAACACATAACAACGAGGTAAACCCCATAAAAAGGGCAGACGCGCTCGGGGACTCGCTCAATCAACATCCAAAATCGCACACGGATAACAAAATAACACGAGTTTCCTTTATAGCAGCACAAAGTTGTTCCATGTACAAGGAAGTTACATAGTTATTCCGTACTAATGCCCAAGGGCACAACACTTTTACTCCGCAGGTTTTGATGCATACATGCCGCCGTCCCTGTGTTTGCGGATGAAGGGCACGTACGGGTTCGACGGGTACGTCGTCAGCTCGCCCGCCATCGCCGCATGGAACGGTTGCTCGACCTTGTAGTCCCGATGCTTCGGTTCAGGATCATTGGGAGCGACAATCGTCTCTTGGTAGGAGATGAGCTCGCCCATCGCCCAAATGCGATCGGAGTACACCGTGGCCCGGTCCGTCAGCTTCAGCACCTCGGCAATCTCCACCGAGGCCGTTGACAAGGGGTAGCCGCTCGTGACATCGTCGAGGTCGAAATCCTCCGGGAAGTGGGCAAGCCCAAGGCTGAGCGCCATCGCTGCCCCACGCCGGAAGGCCGACCGCGTCATGAACTCGACGACCGACGGAGCATTTTCCAGGTAGCGCCATACCTCGACAAGGTCACTGGGGATCACCTCCGTGGGCGATATCTCCTGAAGATATGCTCGAAGGCAAGTTGCTGACAACGCAGCCGAGTCGACCAGGGTGGTCACGCACTGCCGCGCGTCATATGACTGCGCTTCTTCCATGTTATTAGTAATCCGACCTAGGGAACATAAGCGAGTAGTGAGCAAACCAACGACATCACAACACAGTTATTGCAGGTATAGGGAAGAAGAAGGAAGGTTTACCAATTAGCGGTCGGCAGAGACCCGTGATGAAGCTTTGAAGAGAAGGGAAGTCGTTCTGCAGCCCAGCAATGAGCGCGTCAGACACTTTCCGCTCTTCAGCGGCAGACGTAACAGCATCTTTCGCTCGCCCTTCCGCCGAGCTCCCTTCTGCCCTCGCCTCCTTAAGCTCACGCTCCAGGTCAGTGACTCGATGTTTGGCCACGCCCAAAGCGGACTGAGCCGCTGTCAAATCACCCACCGGGACAAGGCCTCGGTGGGCCTCCTTCACCTCGGCTGCAACAGATTGAAGCTCCTTGTTCGTCTCCTGGACGACAATGAGCTCCTTCTCCAAGCGAGACTTCGCAGCAAGACGGTCAGCCGATTCACGCTGCAGACCCTACGCACAAATAGCAGCGTCAACAAAAATGAAATTCCTAAGTGCCCACCCACTGAAATTCAGCGACTAGGCACTCGGGGACTGGACAATGAAAATCCTCAGTGCCCACCCGCTGAGATTCAACAATTAGGCACTCGGGGACTGGATGATATAAAAACATTAAGAAGCCGACCACTGAAATTCAGTGGCCCGATCCTCGGGGACTGGACATACCTGGATGGCAGCGCCTCGCATGCCGTGAAGCTCCAGCGCATCCACAGATGTAAGCACGACCGGAGTATGGCCGCGACGTTGCTCAACCTCCACCTCGGCGACCCCAGGCATCCGGCTCGTCGGTGCCGAGGCACTCGCTGCGGCCGCCTTCGCCATGAAGCAAGGGAAGGTCGCTGCAGATGCCGCTGTGCCACTCGGAGTCGGCTCGGCCATATCGGGTGAGTCAACACCCTCCTTGGTCTTTGAGGCCACTTCCGCTAAAGTTAGAGGATCGCTCCGAGCAACCGCCGGGTCATCAGAGACCGTGACGATGTTGTCGCCTTTCGTCCTCTTGACACCTTCGGCGGGAGCAGCGACTTCTTCGGTTTTCCTCTTCCACGAGGAATCTGCCGACACCTCGATGGCGACTGGCGGAACCTTGGCCACAGAAGGATGGCCGATCTTTTTAACACTAGTCCTGCGAAATAGTTTTATGAATAAAACTGTCCGACTAAAACGAAAAACAAGCAGACGAACAGCACTCACTTGGTGACTGGTATGAACCATAGACCGGTGCGGATGCTAGCCGGCTTCTCCAGTTCAGGCCCCAACTTCCGAGTGAGGCCCGTCTCGAGTAAATCATGTGCCCAAGACACTGACGGCTTTTTCGAAGATGAAGCCGCGACAGGAGCTTCCGTGGTAATTGCTGCGGGAGCCTCCCTTGGAGGTGAGGCCCCTGCGGCTGGAGCAGCCCCCAAACTAACGATTGGGGCGAATGGAGGTGGTAACGACGCCAGCGGCGCCTCGTCCCTAGGGGCGGCAGTGTTTGGTGCCGCGGTCGCGTGTGCTGCTGCGTCCCTAGCCGAGCTGGTGGCATCGGAGCTGGTTGCAGATCAGGGCGGAGATATCGGCTTCGCTGGTTTCGCCTTCTTCTTCGGGGGAGCTTTCTTCTTCTTCTTTGAAGGCGTGGCCTTGAGATGTGAGGTGTGCTCGGGAAGCTCGTCATCGTCATCGTCGTGGGGCTCGAGGCTCTTGCTTGCTTCGAGCTCGTGTTGGTGTTGCCCGTGAGTTCTACGGACCGTGGGGGCAGCGACCTCCACGGGCTCGTCTTCCTCGTCGTCGTCATCTCCCCCGTCGCTCTCGGCGTTACCCTTGGTGGGCAATGACTCGCTTCCATCCTGGACGGACGAGCTCGAGTGCTCGTCATCTGCGGGTGGAAGCCACCCTTCCACCACTTGGAACAACTGCAACAAGAACAAACAATGTTAGCACGACCGCGAATGCACTAGCTGCAACTGCGAGTGTTGACGGAATGACAGCTTACCGTTGGGGCTGGGCGCCTTGCAGTATAAGGGGAGACCCCAGCCTTCACATCGAGATACACCGCCTGGGTGATCTTCTTCAGGGCCAGGGTGTAGTCGTTGAGTCTCCATTCAACGAGGCAGGACTTCGTCGGATCGTCCTTACCCTTATACTCGTACATGTAGTGGTCGTGGCTGGCCAGGGGCCCGAGCCGCCGTCCGAGCCAGCAGTTGTAGAGGTTGATAGTCTAGAGGCCTTTCTTCTTCAGGCCACAAATAGTTTGTAACATTTTGTCGACAACCATCCGCTGATCCAGCGGGAGTTTGACGACCTAGAGCCGACGCGGTTCGGGCCGGTCGGCGGAGTACCTTGGGAGCGCCACTTCGTCGCCTGGAGTCGACTCGGTGACATAGAACCAGAACTTTTTCCATTTGTTCGCCGCCTTGGCGGGTAGCATCAGGTCGAAGAACGACGCCTTCGACTTCAGCTGGAATGTTAGGCCGCCCGTGGCTAACATCGGGCCGCCTGTCTCTTCGCGGCTGATTCTACTGTGGAACAGGTCTTGCCACAGGGGAAAGTAGGGCCTGCAGCCCAGATAGCACTCACAGAACGCCACGAACATGGCGAGCTGCTCGATGCTATGCGGACCCAGATCCGATGGTTGGATTCCGTAGTAGGCGCAGAAACTCCGGAAGAAGAGGGAAGTTGGGGAGCCCAGCCCCGCTCCAGGTGGCTGGTGAAGCAGATGAACTCCCCCTCGCGCGGATCCGGAGTCACTTCTCCGGCCACGGGGATGCGCCATCTGCCGGCACAGAGGATCCTAGCCTCCTCGAAGGATGCTAGTAGCGCCTTAGTGCATTTGGATCTGCCCCATGGCTCGGTGGAAGGGGCCATCGGTTGGGAATTCGTGGAGGTCAAGGATCTCTGGATTGTTCTGATTGCTGCATGGAATGGGGAAACAGATATGCCAGATCGAAGGAAGTGGAGGAAGCGTTTCCCTGGTCGCCCCTCGCTCCTGTTATATAGCGGTTGTTACCCGCCATTTCCGGGAGCCGTTGTCACGCAGTGATTACGCCGAAGTTACCGTTGGGTTACCCAACGGCTAGTTTGACCACAGTAGACGGTCCAACTTTAGCTACTCGATTCACTGCTCCCAGTGACTTGACGATTCTCCGACCCGATCGCTATAACAGCGACAAAGTACTCGCCGACCTGCTCGCTATAACAGCGACAAAGTACTCGCCGACCTACTCGCTATAACAGCGACAAAGTACTCGCCGACCTCCTCGCTATAACAGCGACAAAGTACTCGCCGACCTGCTCGTTATAATAGCGACAAAATACTCGCCGACCTGCTCGCTATAACAGCGACTAAGTATTCGCAGATCCGTTCGCCGAGCTACGACACAATTGGTCGTCGTTATTGCGACCGAAATGACTAGTTCTTTTCCTTTGTTCAGGAGTCCGTCGCCGATTCGACTAGGCGTCCGCATTGGACCCGCATACTCCGACTTCCAGCAAACACCTGCGACAAATCAACGATGGCCTTGGGGACTACTGATGGGGATATTCCTACGGGGTATACCCAGCAGGACGTTTCCTACTGGCACAAGCCGTCAGCGAGTGGGCCTGCAGGACGGCGACTGGATCAAGACTTGGCGTGGACTCAGGCGACTGGAAGCTGAAGGACCAGAAGCGTAGCTAGGCCCAGTCGGACTAGGTCAGAGAATCTCCGAATCCTTAAATAATTCAGTTGTGATCTGTAAACCCCAGTGAGGTGAGTCTATATAAACCTCCCTGGGGGATGCATAGAGGATACGTTCCATCATACACCCAAGCGACTCGCCGCCTAGCCGTCGAGCTCGCCCCATTGTACTCTCACCATAATACAATCTAGCAGGAGTAGGTCTTTACCCTCCGGGGGGCCGAACTTGGGTAAACCCTTGTGTCTCAGCCCTCATCTCGCACCGCAGATGGCTGGCCGCCCTTTCCCCATGATCTATTACTCGCTGCCGATTGCAACATCTGCCGTGGTTATTCCCACGACAGGCAAGTTTCACTACTATGTAGAAATAAGTGGATCCTATCATTACATGCATATTTGGCTAAGTAGGGTTTAGGCTCCTTTGCAGAAAGCAATATAGTTTTATCCTCTCTTTTCAAAATAGTTTTGATCTTTTGTCAAATCTTTCTGAACTCCTTGGAAAACTCCAAGTGCTTCTAATCCCTTGTTGTCACCATCAAGTTTTACTTTGAGAAATTGGAATGTCGATATCTTCCATAGCTTCAGGCCTTAGTTGCTCAGAGTTGTCCGTAACCGGGGACATGCCTAAGTACTTAGAATTTGATCTTCTGCAAAAGTTGTACACTTTACCCACATGACACAATCTCGTCTTGACGCCACCAGTGGCCGATGGATAAGTACTCACCAAATGGAGTACCGGTAGATCGAGAATGTGACAAAGTCTTTCCATAGAAGTCCTCCCAATACACAATGCTAGCTTGTCTACCAGGCACCAATGTAGGGATATATTTCCATACAAAATTCTAGTTAACCTGAAGATGCCAATGCATGGGTCTTCCACTATGTAGTTGACTAAGCCAGAGCCCATTTAGCATGTGGCTGTACACGGAAGCCACTGTACGAGAAACATGTTCAATCTCTAAGTCCCTGGATGGTTTTCTTCTAGTGCACATACAAAAAGATAGCCATATAAACATGGTTCCCTTTGTTGCCACCTTGTCCAAAACTTGAGTATCCTCTTTCCACCTAGGTGGTTCATTGAGTACTTGTTTTATTATATAAAACATATATATTTTCCAACACTTCATATAATCATATCATGTATCCCATCCCAAATATATAGCAGGGCTAAGCATACTACAACTACAATGTTTTCACTAAGGAAGATATAAGGATATCCTAATAGGATATAACATAGCATAGAAATATAGTAGTCCTATCATGCATGTTACAAAAATCCACTAAGTGTAATGAAAATAGTAGGACATGGATGATAGTGTCACTTGCATTTTTAGTAGAGAATATTGCAAATATCACACTCTTCTAACTTCACTACAATTCAATCAAGAAAACATATATCCAACTAGCATTCAAACAATTCATCACATAAAATGACAAAAACATGGCAATACATGCAAGCATGCAAGAGATGGTTTTATTTGGAAAAGTGGTTTCTATTAGGCTCTAACCATTTTAAAGCTCATATTGGTCATTTACAAAAGTGGTAAAACCATTTAAATTCAAGTTGGTGAAAATGGCCACTTTAAGTCATTTTTGTTTTGCTAGGAATGATTTAAATCAAAATGATAATCCCTAGAGTTTGTAAAATATTTTTAAACACAACATGTGAGTGTTTTAAGGTCAAGTGTTTAATATTACAACCATTTGCAAAAGGTTTCACCCCATAAACCAATTTTATACCAAAGTGATATTTTATGTTGTTGAAAATGCCTTTTAGCAAAGTAATAATTTTATAGGGTTATTCAAATATATTTTTAAATCTCAAAACTTGGTGTTTAGGGTCAGAGAGTTTAATTCAAATCATTTTCCAAAGATTTTACTCAAAAAGTATTATTAACACATAAATAATACTTTTATTTGACTAGAAATGTTCTAATTCAAAGATTTATTCTTTAACTTCACAAAATACATTTTTAAATACAAAATTTGGTTTCTATGGTCAGTAGGTTCAAAACAATCCATTTTCCAAAGATTTTACCATAAAAAATATTTCTAGAATAATTTTTATATTCAAATTATGGCTACACAAGTTTCTGCAAAAACAACTAAGTTTCCAGAAGCAATTCAATAAACAAAGTGTATGGGTGGAAAGTAATTGTTTTGGCGATTCCATTGATATAAAATTTGCAAAATTTGAACGTGTGGATTAAAAGTTATGAATTTTACAAGTTTGAATATCTAATAGAGACATTTCTGTTTTTAAAACAAAGCACTGACCACGTGGCACTTTCTTACTGGCTGAAAACGGTTCGTGCGGATCGCTCTCTGTGGTTCGTTGGATTTTAATTAGATCGTGCGGCACAGATCGTTCCATACCGTTTCGCTAAATGAAACTATCGCAGCGCTTGGATCAAGATCGAACGGCTCACAGCTTCCTGCCAAGAACTGGCGGCGCTGGCGGTGTCTAACGGCAGTGCACGCTCAGACGGGGAGGTTGCTGAGGAAATAGGTCGCGCGAGAGAGGGATAGGATTCTCACCAGACTCGCAGTAGCGCGGTGGTGCTCATGGTGGTCACCATTAGGCAGGGGGCGCAGGGAACAGAGTGGATTGCTCGCCGGAGTTCTGTCTGAGTCGGATTCCTTTGGTCATCGTCAGAGGCGAGGTTTGAGGGCGCGCTAAGGCAAATAGAGAGTGGGGTGAGATGCGTATGGTGCTGGGGATCACGGGAGCATCATCAAGAGGTACAGGGGTGGTCAGTACTCAGCGGGGGAACTCGCCGGAGTCGAGGCAGGAGGCGGCGCTCTCGGTCTTGGTCTTTGCCGAGCCTAGGGAGCGCACGCGGGTGAGTAGGACACACTGGAAGGTGCGCACGGGAGAGGGGAGTAAGCTCGTGGTGCTAGGGGAAGTGGAGAGGTTGCGGTTCGCCGGAATTTGCCGATACTCTCGTCGGAGAAGAGGGGGCTCGAGCTTGCAATTCGTGCAACCTAGTGGCCGAGAGGGAGCGGTGTCTGGGGGAAAAGGAGGAGGGGGAGTGGGCGTTTAAAGGTGTGTGGTCTCTAGAGGAATTAGTCTAGCCAATAACTCGAATTAACGCGAATTGAATCGCGGCAGAACGTCGACGAGCGATGGGGAAACGGTCGACGCGGGTGGGAGAAAAGACTGATGGCGTGGGGCCTGGCTGTCTGCGAGAGAGAGGGAGTGGGTATGGGGTCCACTGATCAGCGACGGGGCGGGTTTGTTTGCGGGTAAAAGAAAAACGATTCGGGGGTGGGGTTTAGTTGGGCTGCGTTGCTGGGCCTGCTGGGCTGGGCTGCCTCTCATTTTTTTTGTTCTGATTCTTTTTCTTTTTCTATATATTTGTTTTGATTTCTATTCAAATAATTCAAATTCTATTTGAAGTCAAACCTTCGCCAAACTTTGTGTATATTTTAATACTATTTATTAACATATTCTAAAGTCAAATTTAGAGTATTTCTTTTATTCTTTTTAGGGTCTATTATTTATTTTACAAAAAATAGATTTTTGTCTTTATTTCAAATAGGATTTAAATATATTTTAAAACTCTATTAGCATTCTAAATTTTACCAAACCTTTTCAGTAGATTTTATTTAAAAATAACTCACTTTGAATTATTAATTAAAATACTTAAATATGATTTAATGTTCATTTAAATTGGGAAAAGTCTTTACCTAAATGAAATTGGATAATAATAAATCCTCATGATTTTATTTAAATAATCCTTTACTCTTTTTATTAAATAAAAATATTTTATTTTATTTTATTGGCCAAGTTTTAATTTGGCTCTTTAAAATAGTCCTTATTTATTATTTCTACCTTTGCTTATAAAAACCATATCTTTTTAGTTAAAGATCCAAAAATGGTGATTCCAACTTTTATAAATTTATTTATTATTTGTTTATCTTTTTAAATCCCTTTTCATTCAAAGTTTGTCCAAGATGGAACTTTGATGATTCTATTTGGAAACAAAAGTTTCTTTTCACCCTAAATTTCAACAACTATTTATTTTGTTTATTGATTTTTCACATTTAAAAATTTGGAAAATTTTGGGATGTGACATAAATGTAACACCCATTGAGTTCTGGTGTTGATCATGTTTTGCTCTAGCGAGAGTTTTAGTCAACGGATCTGCTACATTGAGATCCGTGTGTACTTTACAAATCTTTATATCTCCATCCTTGACATGCTCGCGGATGGAGTGAAACGGGCGCTTAATATGCTTGGAATGCTTGTGATACCTTGGCTCTTTGGAATTGGCAATGGCACCATTGTTGTCACAATAGATCACCATTGGGTCCAACGCATTTGCAACCACTCCTAGGTCGGATATGAAATCCTTCATCCAAACTGCTTCCTGAGCCGCTTCCGAAGCAGCAACATATTTGGCCTCCGTTGTTGATCCCGCCACCACAGGTTGTTTGGAGCTCCTCCAACTAACCGCTCCACCATTCATGAGAAATACGTATCCGGATTGAGACTTAGAGTCATCCGGATCAGTGTCAAAGATAGCGTCAACATAACACTTAGCGACGAGCTCTTCTTCACCTCCGTATACAAGAAACATATCCTTAGTTCTTCGTAAGTACTTAAGGATATTCTTGACCGCTACCCAGTGTTCCGAACCTGGATCCGATTGGTACCTACTAGTCAAACTAATAGCATGTGCCACATCCGGTCTTGTACATATCATGGCGTACATTATAGAGCCTATGGCTGAAGCATAGGGGACTTTATCCATTATCTCTCTTTTTTCCGCCGTAGCCAGACTTTGAGTCTTACTCAATGTCTTGCCTTGCAACATAGGTAAGAACCCCTTCTTACTTCCGTCCATTTTAAACTTCTTTAAAATCTTATCAAGGTATGTACTTTGCGATAGCCCTATTAGGCGCCTAGATCTATCTCTATAGATCTTTATGCCTAATATGTATGATGCTTCACCTAGGTCCTTCATTGAAAATTTGTTCTTTAGATAACTTTAACACTGTTTAAAAGATATTTATCATTTCTGATCAATAATATGTCATCCACATATAATATCAGAAATGCCACATTACTCCCACTCACTTTCTTCTAAATACAAGCTTCTCCATAAGTTTGGACAAATCCCAACTCTTTGATCACTTCATCAAAGCGGAGATTCCAACTTCGTGATGCTTGCTTCAATCCATAGATGGATCGCTGAAGCTTGCACACCTTGTTAGCATCCTTAGGATCGACAAAACCCTTTTGTTGTATCATATACAACTCTTCTTCAATATTACCTTTGAGAAACGCGGTTTTGACATCCATCTTCCATATCTCATAATCGAAATATGCAGCAATTGCTAACATAATCCTAACTAATTTTAGCATCGATACGGGAGAGAATGTCTCATCATAGTCAACTCCTTGAATTTTTCGAAACCCCTTTGCGACAAGTCGAGCTTTATAGATGGTCACATTACCATCAGCATCAATTTTCCTTTTGAAAATCCATAAGTTCTCCATGGCCTTTCGGTCGTGAGGTAATTCCACCAAGTTCCAAACTTGATTTTCATACATGGATTCCATATCGGATTTCATGGCTTCTAACCATTTGTTGGAATCCGGGCTCATCATCCCTTCTTCATACATCGCAGGGTCATCATTTTCAACAACCATGAAATTCATGACAGGATTTCCATACAGCTCGGAAGCTGCACGCGTCCTGCTAGACCTGCGAGGTTCGGTAGTATTCTCTTTTGGAGTTTCATGATCATTATCATTAGTTCCCTCTTCAACTAGTGCATCCAACTCCGGAACGACTCCCGGCGCTGCGCTACTCGCCATACTTTGAAGAGAAGGTTCAATAACCTCTTCGAGTTCTACCTTCCGACTACTCACAACTTTCACGATAAACTCTTTCTCTAGAAAGGATACATTCTTGGCAACAAAAACTTTGCCCTCGGATCTGTGATAGAAGGAATACCCAATAGTTTCCTTAGGGTATCCTATGAAGACGCATTTTTCCGCTTTGGGTTCGAGTTTATCCGGTTGAAGTTTCTTCACATAAACATCGCATCCCCAAACTTTAAGAAATGACAACTTAGGTTTGTTTCCAAACCACAATTCATATGGTATCTTTTCAACGGATTTAGATGGTGCCCGATTTAAAGTGAATGCAGCAGTTTCTAGTGCATAACCCCAAAATGACAACGACAAGTCCGTCAGAGACATCATAGATCGAACCATATCTAATAAAGTACGATTACGACGTTCCGACACACCATTTCTCTGTGGTGTTCCGGCAGGTGTGAGTTGTGAAACAATTCCACACTCTTTCATGTGAGTGCTAAACTCGTAACTTAGATACTCACCTCCACGGTCGGACCGTAGAAATTTGATCTTTCTATTATGATGATTTTCAACTTCATTCTGAAATTCCTTGAACTTTTCAAAGGTTTCATCTTGTGTTTCATCAAGTAGATATAACCGTATCTACTCAAATCATCCGTGAAAGTAACAAAATAATGATATCCACCTCGCGCCGACACACTCATTGGACCACATACATCAGAATGTATGATTTCCAATAAATCATCGCCTTCCATTGAACCGGAAAACGGCGTTCTAGTCATCTTGCCCATAAGGCATGGCTCACATGTATCAAATGATTCAAAATCAAGTGATTCCAAAATTCCATCCGAATGGAGCTTCTTCATGCGTTTAACGCTAATATGACCTAGACGGCAGTGCCACATATATGCAGATATATCATCATTAAGTTTAATCCTTTTAGCATCAACATTATGAATACGTGTAACATTATCATCGAGATCTAATAGAAATAAACCATTCATCATCGGTGCATGACCATAAAAGATTTCATTCATATAAATAGAACAACCATTGTTCACGTATTTAAATGAATAGCCACTTCGCATCAAACACGATCCAGATACAATGTTCATGCTCAGTGCAGGCACCAGATAACAATTATTCAAGTTTATAACTAATCCCGACGGAAAATGGAGAGGTAGCGTTCCGACGGAGATCACATCAACACTTGATCCATTGCCGACACGCATCTTGACCTCACCCCTTGCTAGCGGTCGCTTGTTCCGCAGCCCCTGATTCGAGTTACAAATATTAGCAACTGAACCGGTATCAAATACCCAGGTGCTACTGCGAGCACTAGTCAAGTACACATCAATAACATGTATATCATATATACCTTTGTTTGCCTTGCTGGCCTTCTTGTCTGCCAAATACTTGGGGAAGTTGCGCTTCAAGTGGCCAGTCCCCTTGCAATAGTAGCACTCGGTATCATACTTGGGTCCAACTCAGGGTTTCTTTTTAGGCACGGCAACCGGCTTGCCGCCCTTACTTCCCTTCCAATTTCCCTTCTTCTCTTTCTTGAAACCAGTGCTCCTATTGATCATCAACACTTGATGTTCCTTTTTTATCTCCACTTCTGCAGTTTTAAGCACTGACAGAAGCTCGGGGAGAGACTTCTTCATGCCTTGCATATTATAGTTCATCACGAAGCTCTTATAGCTAGGTGGCAGAGACTGCAGAACACGATGGATGCCTAAGTCAATGGGAATCGTTATTCCCAAGTACACAAGCTTATCGGCGTAACCCGACATCTTGAGTACATGCTCACTAACGGAGCTGTGCTCTTCCATCATGCAGCTAAAGAACTGTTCTGAAGCATTGTAGCTCTCTACAACAGCATGTGAGCCAAAAATCATTTTCAACTCACCTATTGTATCAAATGCATTGCCGTTTTCGAAACACTTTCGAAGTTCCGGATCTAGCCCATACAATATGCCGCAATGAACTAAGTTATGGTCCTCCTGACGAGTCTGATAGTCATTCTTCTCCTCGTCAGGGGCATCCTCAAAGGGTGGGGGCCTAGCGGCGCTTCTAGCACATATTGCTTTTGTGCAGCAGAGAGGAGAATCTTCAAATTCATGGCCTATTCGGTAAAGTTGCTACCGTTCGTTGCAAGTTTCTCTTTCTCCATGAACACATTGAAATTAAAAGCAGGTGGTGCCATCTACAACAGAATTTGTAAAGTTTATACTAAGTTTATGATAGATTGAGTTCAAATAATCCATATTACGAATGAACTCCCACTCATAAACGACATCCCTCGTGCCCTTTTGGTGATTACATGAACCAAATCCACTATACCAAGTCCGATCATCACGTGAGTTGGTATAGCTTCAAAGGCGAGCATCAAATGGGCATCATATCTACTATATGACTCATGCTTAACCTTTCGGTCCATGTTCCGAGGCCATGTCTGTACATGCTAGGGTCGCCAAGTAAGAACCTTAGTATTCGCGTGTGTAACTGTCTTACACCCGAAATATGGTCGTGGATCCAAGAACACCCGATCATCACGTGATGTCTTGGAGCGACGAAAACATAATCAGTGCATACTAAAGGAAGAACACATTATTATCTTGATATTTAAATGAGGGATCATCTTATTATGCTAATAAAGAACTAAACAAGCAACATAAGATGCTATCAAACATCACATTTTTATTAGTGGAATGATATGGTTCCCGCATATGATCTCTATCATGTGCACCGTGGTATGATCACTATCATACCTATATGTGTAAGTCCAAGGTCTATGGAGATTACACGTTACGTATGTTGTAAGAGTATCATCTCATACTTCTACTTACAACATCACCATATCATAACACTAGCCCAGCAACAATCAAAACTAGACGCCTCTAATTTATCCATTGCAAATTTTACGTGGCTTAGGGCTTTCGAGATCCGTTCATACCTACGAACATGAACCACAACAAGGATAATAAAATTGTTGACAACTCGTTGCAAAATAGATATTGACTACAGTAGGAGAGACAGACACCCGCTAGCCACTTATGCAAACTAGTTGCATGTCAAGCGTGGAATAGGTCTCATGTGCGAGGACATGTAAAGTTTGTCCGGGCCGCTTCATCCCACTATGCCACCAATATCCAAAATTACGACTAAGGAGCAACAACATGATCATCGTCGCCCACATACTCATATGTGTACTACCCGTGTAAAGCATCTACGCATAGATCCGGCTCTGACACCACTGTACGGTTCGCAGCATAGAAAACAAAAAATTTCCTACGATGTGAACTATGTACCAAGATCTATCTACTAGATACAAACAACGGGTGGATGTATATCCGTAGAGAACATACCCTTGAAGACCGACAAATCTTAACAAGTTCGACTCGTGGTTGATGTAGACGATCTCTTGCCGATCTCAAGATCGAGAGGAAGTCCTAGCGCCGCAAATCAGCAGCGCATCCGTGCTCACACACACGTTCGAGGCACCAAGCAACCTTTGCCTCCTCGCTCCAGCGATGCAGTGGAAGCACAACTCTTTCTTGCCGAATAGCCACCGGGAACATGTATCTCGCTAGTCCGAGACCATGGGGAATAAATTCTAGAGGGGGAGAGAGATCCTTCACGAGGAGGTGTAAGTGAGAAGTGAGGAGAGGGGTGCCTTTTATAGGAGGAGGGGGGAACCCCAAGGGGGTGGCCGGCGCATGGGGGCTGCCCCTTTCCCTCCCCTCTTCATGTGGGTGGACACTCCACTCACAAAAATCCATTCAAATCCCTCCACTCAAAATCCCACTCAAACATGCCATTAAATTTCCACCAAATTTAATGCAAACTCTCATTAAATAAAACTCTTTTATTTTATTCAGAATTTTGTCAATTACTTTAATGACAAACATTCACAGATAACCCCTTGCCAGAATTCTATTTCACATGCATAACCACTTTATGCAATTTCACCTGAAAACCTGTTTCGGTATCTATCGTGGTATTGCCAACGAGTACGCCATGGAGGGGTCCTCACATTGCGTGTTTAGAGACATGGGGGAAGGCGGACGGTTGACGGGTATGAGGTAACACAGCTTACCTAGGTTCAGATCCCACAACGGTGGCGGAATCCTACTCCTTCTATAAATCACTATAAGGGCAATACGTCGAGTTACAGGGATTGGTTCGCTGTGCGAGGTGACTAGAGAGTCTATGCTATCGTATGATATTGTTGCCCTAAAGGCTCCCATAGGCCCGACTTATATAGTCGCCATGTCCTAGGGTTACAGGGAAAAGTCCTAGCCGGACAGGTTACAAAGTCCTACACTGTCTATTACTAGTCTTGTGTATCTTGCACTCCAAGGCTCCGGGTACGTTGGTGACTCCACCGTAGCCTTCCTTTATCCGGCATGGGCCTCCCTTCTGGATCCATTTAACTGGGCCGCCCAGCAGGCCATAGGCCATGCTACCGATTATGGGCCACCCGGGTTATCCGGATAAGTGACATGCTATGAGGATACCCATATAGCATATCCCCAACAGTAGCACCCCGGAGAACTCCAAGATCTTGCGCCGTCTTGCCTTTTCAGATGAATGCTCCGTCTAGTTGGATGTCGGCAAATCGTCAAGCAATATCTTGTAGTCCTCCCAAAGAACCCTGCAAAACTTTCTCCGTCTTAAACTTGTAAGCCGGAAAAATGTTGAGTCTTCCATTGTACTTTTCCATAGTCGGATTGAATCCGTCTATGTCAGAATCTTGGACGTGACGGCTCATCTACCCATGTCAGTTAGGACGATGTAGGCTTAGGTCAGCGACGCCTCGTAACTCACACATGCAGAGAACGCAATCATGTCCGATTTTCCCGCGCGAGTGATACGAACCGTTGGCAGCGATGGTTGGAGACGTGGCAAAATTTCCGTGCACGTTCGCGAACACGTTGTCTACGCGGCAACTGTCTGATCAAGCGGCACAAATCTTGACACCGAGGATGATAAATAGTACCCATGGGGAATTTTCCCCTTTTTACCTCATTCTCCTCGCATCATCTTCTTCCTCCAGCCGCATGTCTCCCCGAGCTCTCCGCGAGAAACCTCGAAAAAACTATAGCTCCCATCTGCAGCAGTCGCACCCAACCTTCACCCCATGGCTAGCAGCAGCACCTCCCCATCAATGGCGGCGTCAAGCGAAGCCGCGGCGAAGCCAGCGAGCTCCATCGTCGTGCCCCCATAGGGCTTGGTCATCCCCGCATCGGCGGTGATTGAATCCACCGGCGGCGACCAAAATTTGGCGGTGCTAGAGCCACTGGAGGAAGAGCCAGACTCGCACAAGGGCGACTGGCGCGGCTCAGATGTCACCGACCGTGATATCCAAGCGATGGTCGCCTAAGGCTACCTCCCCGCGACGGAGGGGCTTGCCTGGCGGGCGGCGCCAGACGGCGAGGTGACACCTTCTCCCCAAGCCGGAGAAAAGGTGTACCTAAAAGCTTAGCTGGTACACGGTGTTTCCCTGCCTATCTCCCAGCTCTTCCTCTCCGTCTTAAACCACTATAGGGTCCAGCCCCATAACCTCTCCCCCAATAGTATCTTAGTGCTTAGAAACTTGGCACTTTATGAGGGATATCTAGGGATAAGGCCTAGGCTAGACCTTTTTGTGTACTTCTTCACTGTCAAACGTGAAGCCGGACATAGTAAGGAGGAGCTTAGGAACTGCGGCACCATAAGCTTCAATATTTGACCTGGCTGATGGTTCCCCGACATCGTCGGCCACGAGTCCTGGAAGAATTGGCAGCAGACGTACTTTTACGGCCCCGACATTCCTCTCGAGGGCCAAGAAGTAACGTACCGGGACTTCATGCATGGAGCCGCCGCTGAAGTTTCTACATGGAGATCCCAAGCCTCCCTTCCCTCCGACCTCGACGCTTCTCGCGCTATAAGGCGGATCGAATGGTTTGTAGAGACGGGTTTGACCGGCTTGGACCTAGCCATGTGCTGGTTCATCAGGCTTGGACCTATGACATGTTCGTAGACAGCAAGTGCCCAAAGGTAGATTTTTATTTTCCGTGCATGACATATACTCCAGTTCTTCTGTCTTGCAAATGTCTTTTTTTCTAACACGGTGATTTCTTACTTAACAGCTTAGCGATCTAGAGGAGGGCAACCTGGCTACCCAAATCTATGATCCAAAGATGAAGGAAGTCACGATCGTGTCCGACGACGAAGTCCCGTTGGCACGAAAGCGGAAGAGCTCCACCTCTGACGCTGCAGACGGAGGCAAGAAGAAGAAGACGAAGGGTGGAGCCTCCAAAAAGACTACCGCTGCCCTGGAGGCGGAAAAGAGAATAACCACCGGGATTTTTGCCAAAGCACCCCCATTAGTGTAAGCTTCTCATTCTCCGACATTGTCTATTTATCTGTCTTGTTCCTGTACTTATGCATTTTGCACGTTTCAGGAAGAAAGCCACGACCAGCCTCAAGAAGACCTCCAAAACATTGGGGGCTTCTCGAAATATCAAAGACATGGTGCATCGCAACGCCTCCCCCGCCATCTCCCCTACTACTCCTGCCATCAAGCCCTCGTCTTCCCCGACAAGCTCACAAGCTAAGGAGGCATCAGGCCCTTCTTCCATGGAAGTGGACTCTGGCGCCTCTACCGAACTCGCGGTTCTCGGCGAGCAGGCAACGTAGGAGAGCACCGCTCAACAAATGGCTGAAGCTCCGGCTAAGGATGCCATCGGTGGTGGCAAGACGGTGGTGGAAGCTGGTACTTCTGCCGAAGGCAGCGCCCTTGCTCCCCAAAAACCCTTTGAGTTCCCAAAGATAGTCTACCCCGCGCTTTAACCGAGTAGCACATCTGTGGTTCCTGGAGCAGCACCGACATCTCCGACGTGCGGTCTTGAGGAGCTCCTCCGACAAGCAGAAATATTGCGAGGAAATAGCATTTCCTTTGGCAAGATGCTAGCCGAGAGCGCTACAAACCTCAAGATCATCGCACTTGTAAGTTTACTTTGCCTTTTGCATTTCATATGAGTATCCCACTATAGCCCCCGAGGATGTAGACGGAAAACCATAGGTTTTGCATCTATATGCTCTAAGAGTGACTAAGTTAGAAAAAACTCTCACTATAGCCCCCAAGCATTTAGATGGAATGAAATGTTCCGACTAGATGCTTTAAGAGTAGCATACGCAGTGTTTATAAATTTCAATACTATAGCCCCCTAGCCTCTAGTTGTAACTGAATTAGTTCCAACTAGATGTTTAAAGAAAAGCTAAGAAGATTCTGAGTTAAAAACTTTATACTTTAGACCCCAAGCTTCTAATCGAGAACTGAATTAGTTCCGACTAGATGCTTAAAGAAAAGCTGAGCATATTGCTAAGGAAAAAACTCTCGCTGTAACCCCCGAGCGTCTAGGTGGAAATTTTCCGACTAGATGCTCCAAGTAGACTAAACAACGGTTTAACTTTGTTATTTTTTTCCACAGAACGAGAATGCTCGGAGGGGCATGGACAATGACAAGTACCAGAAGATGCGCGTGGATCTTGAAGCCGAAAAGGGTAAAACTGCCATTTTGAAGGAACAGATCATCAAAAACAAGAGTCTGTTTTCTTTTTGCGCATTCTGTCTTGGTTTTGTGCCTATATTCTCCGAGTACTCACTGTGTACTTTGCTTTCTCCGACTTTGCAGAACATGTTGCCAAGGCCAAGGACATTGTCGAGCAGTCCAAGCACATCCAACAGCTGGACAGCGAGAACAAGATCCTTAAAAAGGAGAGAGAAGACATGCTGAAAATGCATGAAGAATCAATGAAGGCCTTGCAGGACTCCGCCACCGAGGAAATCAACCGCTTGAAGGAGGAGATCGCGATCTTGAAAGATTAAAAACGAGTTGCCGATGAGCAGAATCACCGCCATGGCGAGGCGTACAAGCTCCTCCAACAAGAGAAACAATCCTTGGCGGACCTCCTCTGGCAAGCTGAGGCCAGCATCTTCAGTAAGATTTCTCCACCTTGTATTTCTGTAGTCTGGATACTTTGAATTGTTGAACTCATGCGTTCCTTGTCGGAATTTGCAGCTCCTATGGGTTTAACCATATTGCCTCCTCCAGCCAAGGAATGCATGGTTCTTGCCGGCAACTTCATCAATACCGCCATCACCCAAGCCAAAGAGATTGCCAAGCCCCTCCAGATACACATCAAGTCTTCGGACTCCGTGGCGAAGTACTCAGAGATTCTGCGCCGAGCCCCCGACCATATCACAAGATGGAAAGCTTCATGTGCACGGGCTGGCGCCAGGATGGCGCTGTCAATGGTGAAGGCACACTACGAAGGTGCCGACATCGATATGGTGACCTCTGGTTTCCCCGACGTCGACAATGACGGCAAAGAGATTGATCATGAAGCCATCCTTTCATCGCTTGCGGGTTATGACACCAGAGTTGCCGAATTGGTGGACATCGACGTCTTCGTGCCTATGAACACCATCGACAGCGTCAACCAAGATTCCTCCGAGTCCCACCACAGTGCCGACGCTGAGGGTGATTCCTCGGCTGGTGACGATGTTGCTTCCAAGTCTCCTGCGCCAAAGGAATGAAAAACAATCTTGTAATATTTGTTTCACTTTTGGTGTATGCGCGGAAAAAACTTGTTGATGTAACTTAAGGCGGAAAACAATGGTTGTTATTTCCTGCTACTTAAGAACTAGTTTCCAGCATGTATATATTTTTTAAGCAAGTGCTGGCTTATCCATTACTTTGGTTCTTATGCTTGACTTTTCGTGAGTCGGAAGACTCGTCATCGGAACCATGCGCTTAGGTGATGATGCCCAATGGCACCGTCAATAACCTGAGCACAAAATCGCTGACAATAAGTGTCGAAAGTCACTACTCCAGAATCCACATAAAAACGACACAGAACGTGTAGACCAGAAAACTTAAGCTAGCGCCCGTAGGTGGAATTTTCACAAGTGCAAACGCAATACTTGTGCATAAAGGTTTTACATGATCCAAAAATGAACACTAAAGGAGGTAAAACACTCAGAAATATGAGTGAACCAGAGAGCTTTATTTCATTGATCATATAAGAGATACACAATTAGATAAAAAATGCTAAGTGTAAAAAGGACGTAGCTATGCTATGTTCCATGGCCGATCAAGCTCCGGGTAGTCATCATCCGGGTCACGTCGCTTATGCTTATGATCCTCGTTGGGTCTATCCTTTAGTTCACGATTGTCAACAAGGTAGTAAGACCCATTGAGCAGTGCCTTGCTTATGATGAACGGTCCTTCCCATGGCGGGGATAACTTGTGCGACTTCTTCTACTTAAGTCGGTGATGGGGATATGCCTACCGGGGTATACCCAGCTGGACGTCTCCCACTGGCCCAAGCCGTCAGCGAGTGGGCTTGCAGGGCTGTGACTAGATCAAGACTTCGCGTGGACTCAGGCGACTGGAAGCTGAAGGCCCAGAAGCATAGCTAGGCCCAATCGGACTAGGTCATAGAACCTCCGAATCCTTAACCAATTTGGTTGTAGTCTGTAAACCCTAGCGAGGTCAGCCTATATAAACCTCCCTAGAGGACGCATAGGGGATACGTTCCATCATACACCCAAGCGACTCGCCGCCTAGTCGTCGAGCTCTCCCTATTGTACTCTCACCATAATACGATCTAGCAGGAGTAGGTCTTTACCCTCCGGGAGGGGGCGAACCTGGGTAAATCCTTGTGTCTCCGCCCTCATCTCGCACCGCAGATGGCTGGCCGCCCTTGCCCCATGTTCTACTACTCGCTGCCGATTGCAGCATCTGCCGTGGTCATTCCCACGACAGTGGCGCCCACCGTGGGGCCTGGCCGGTCAGGCCGGTGTTCTGCGGTGAGATCCAATCTGCCCATCAACGAGTCGATCGCCACCAGCCGCATGATCGCGATCAGCGAGATGCTCCAGATCTTGCCGAGCAGCTTCGTACCGGCGGCGCGAGCCGTCACGCACAGCGTGATCCCCCCGGTCGACATGATCAGCCTCTTCGTCGGTCTCACCGATGTCATCACTTCGGAGGACTCGGCTCGCATCCGCGAGTCGCCACCACGCGACCGGCTCTCTGAGAGCCAGGTCCGCACGATTCACCGCCTCGCCCCTGAGTACGACTCGGCCCACAGCAACGTGGCCGAAACCACCGCGGCCGCGGGCGACGCGGCCCTCAACAACGATGCCGATTCGGCGACCCCGGCGTCGCTCGCCCGGTCCATCATCGCCGCATCGCCCGCGGGCTCCATCACCCAGGTCTCCAATGTCGGATACTTCGAGGATCCCTCCATCCTTGGGTTCTTTGACTTCGACTCTTCTCCATGCCGATCCTGCCAAACGCGACGGCAATGGAGGTCGAGGAACTCCGCCTGAAGCTGGCGGAGGCAGTCCGCAAGGAGCAAGCCGAGCGTGATTTTTTTTGCCTCGAGAAGGCGACAGCGCAAGAGTTGTCACGATATCACCTACTTCAAATCAGGTTGCACCTAAACCCCGCCATCCAGGGGCGTGCCCTGAACTTCGACGACGAGAACGACCCGGCTCGCATAGCCGAGCGCGTGATCTGTGAGAACGCGTCGCCAGGAGGAAGCGCTCCACCCCACCAGGGGCGATGGCTAACGGCGCCCCACCACCACCCAATAGCGCGCCCCCAGGGACCAACCAAGGATCGTGGTCTCCTCGCGAGAGCGAGACGCGAACGGCCTCCCGTTGTTCTCCACCCCAATAAAAACAGGTGGTCTCTCTGTTCAAGCTTGGTTCTTTTGAAATAACAAAATAAACAGTGCCATAGCACTAGGTTTGCAAATGTTTGAAAATGGTTTTTGGAACCATTTCTATTTTGTAAAATTTTGTTCAAATTCCACACTCAATCCAATCAACAAGGAAGACAAACAATCTAGGTTTAAAACATTCAAGCTCTCAAATGGGGATAGCCATTTGATTTAAGTTTGCTCACATAAAATGATAGCACTATGTGCTTATGTTTTCTTGAAATGAGTTTGAATTTGATCTCAATTCTATATGCATGCATGAATGATATGCAATCTTTGAAATCATGATTTTAGGGATGTTACAAATCTAACCCCCTTAAGGTGAATCTCGCCCTCGAGATTCAGATTGGCTAGCAAATAGGTGAGGGTGGTCTTTCCGAAGATCATCTTCTCTTTCCCATGTTGCTTTCTCTTCGGAATGATGATTCCACTATACTTTGCAGAACTTGATAGTCTTAGTCCTTGTGACTCTTTCTGTAGTTTCAAGAATCTTGATAGGTTTCTCTTCATAAGTGAGGTCACTTTCTAGTTGAACTTCCTCCAAAGGTATAGTATCTTTCAAAGAAGTTTCTTCCATTTCTGGGTGGCATTTCTTAAGCTGACTCACATGAAACACATTATGGACAGCTGATAGAGATTCTGGCAGTTCTATTTCATAGGAAACTTCTCCTTTGCGACTCAAAATCTTGAATGGCCCAACATATCTTGGTGCCAATTTTCCTTTGACTCCGAATCTTTTCACCCCATGAAGTGGTGACACTCTAAGATAGGCTCTATCACCAACTTCGTAGGTGACTTCTGCGTAGCTTTTCTGTCGGGACTGTGCTATCTTCAACCTGTCCTTAACCAACTTGACCTTCTCTTCGGCTTCTTTGATAAGATCTGGCCCGAATAGACTTCTTTCTCCCACACCATTCCATAACAATGGGGTGGTACACTTTCTTCCGTAGAGAAACTCAAACGGTGCCATCTCAATGCTGGCTTGATAGCTGTTGTTATAGGAAAATTCTACGTAAGGCAGACTTTCATCCCAACTAGCTCCATAGTCTAAGGCACATGCTCTCAACATGTCTTCAAGAATCTGATTAGTCCTTTCTGTTTGTCCATCGGTTTGAGGATGAAAAGCAGTACTAAATTCCAACCTCGTTCCCAATGACTCATGTAGCTGTCTCCAAAAATGGGAAGTGAATTGAGTTCCCCTATCCGACACAATACTCTTGGGCACTCCATGTAGACATACAATTCTACTCATGTAGATTTTGGCTAACTTAGCACTTGTATAGGTTGTCTTCACGGGTATAAAATGAGCCACTTTAGTTAGGCGATCCACTACTACCCATATGGAATCATACCCTGACTTGGTCCTTGGTAATCCGGTAATGAAATCCATACCAATTTTGTCCCACTTCCAATCAGGAATAGGTAGTGATTGAAGCAAACCTGCTGGTTTCTGATGCTCCGCTTTCACTCTACTACACACATCACACAAGGAAATATGTTCGGCGATGTCCTTTTTGAGATTATTCCACCAAAATCTTTCCTTCATGTCCATGTACATTTTGGTGTTACCCGGGTGAATAGAATACGGAGAGTTGTGTGCTTCCTGCAAAATTAGTTTTCGCAACTCCTGGTCTTGTGGAACACAAATACGTTTCCCATGCCATAAAGTATCCTGTTCGTCTTCACGGAATTTTTTAGCTTTCCCTTGGCCAATCTTTTCCTTAATCTCTTCATTTTCCTTATCAGTCTTCTGGGCTTCTCTGATCTTGTCCAACAAAGTGGGTTGAACATCAAAAGACATGAGATGTCCTTCAGGCACAATCTCCAATCTGAGTTTCCTAAATTGGGTACATAGATCATCTGGCAATTCTCCTCTGGTAAGGCCATTCACAAATACCTTACGGCTTAGAGCATCTGCTACAACATTTGCTTTACCTGGGTGGTATTGCAAACTTAAGTCATAGTCCTTTATAAGTTCTAACCATCTTCTTTGTCTCATATTAATTTCCTTCTGGGTGAATATATACTTCAAACTTTTGTGATCTGTGAACACTTCACAACGCTTTCCAAAAAGATAGTGTCTCCATGTTTTGAGTGCATGGACAACAGAGGCTAACTCTAAATCATGAGTAGGATAGTTTACTTCATGAGTTTTGAGTTGTCTCGAGGCATAAGACACAACTTTACCGGCTTGCATAAGTACTGCACCCAAACCTTGATGAGATGCATCACAATATACTTGGAAATCTTTTTCCAAATCCGGCAGACACAAGACTGGTGCTGTCACAAGTCTCTTCTTCAACTCATGAAAGCTAAGTTCACAACCTTCAGACCAAGCAAACTTCTTGTCTTTCTTTAACAATTCAGTCATGGGCTTAGCTACTTTTGACAAAATTCTCAATGAACCTTCTGTAGTAACCTGCTAAGCCAAGGAAACTACGAATTTCTTTCACGGACTTGGGAGATTCCCATTCAGTCATAGCTGAAACTTTAGCAGGATCAACTGCTACACCATCCTTTGACATAACATGACCAACAAAACCAACTTCCTCCAACCAGAATTCACATTTGCTGAATTTGGCATAAAGTTTATGCTCTCTTAACTTCTCAAGTATCAAACGCAAATGTCCTTCATGCTCTTCTTTGCTCTTGGAGTAGACTAAGATGTCATCGATGAAAACGACAACAAACTTGTCAAGGAATTCCATGAACACTTTGTTCATCATGTTCATGAAGTATGCTGGAGCATTGGTAAAACCAAAAGGCATTACGGTATACTCATACAATCCATACCTTGTGGTGAATGCTGTTTTAGGTATGTCTTGTTCTCTTATCTTGAGTTGAAAATAGCCTGACCAGAGATCAATCTTTGAGAACACGCATGCTCCTTCTAGCTGATCAAACAAGTCATTGATTCTAGGCAAAGGATATTTGTTCTTGATAGTTACCTCATTGAGTGAACGGTAATCTATCCATAACCTTTGACTTCTATCTTTCTTCTCCACAAACAAAACTGGGGCTCCCCAAGATGAAGAACTTGGTTGAATAAATCCTTTCTGCAACTGTTCTCCTAGTTGTTTCTTGAGCTCCTTCAGTTCATCAACTGACATTTTATAAGGTCTCTTTGCTATTGGCCCAGAACCTGGTACCAAATCTATCAGAAACTCCACCTCTCTATCTGGTGGCATTCCTGGTAATTCTTCCGGAAACACATCCGGATACTCACTCACAGTTGGTACACTGTCCATGCTAACCCCCTTAAGAGAATTAAGCATACTCCTTTTTGCTTCAAAGCTGGTCTTGAATCTGATCCTTTTATTTTCTGGAGTTGTGAGTGAGACAGTATGATTGGCACAATCTATCACTCCTTTGTACTTAGTCATCCAGTCCATTCCCAGAATGACATCCAATCCTTGGGAGTTTAGAATTATCAAGTTAAGGGGAAACTTATACTTCCCAAATTCTATGACTAGATCATGACATCCAGAATTCACTATCATTTCTCCACCAGGAGAACTTACTTTTATAGGACACCCAATAGTTTCTAACGGTAGTTCATTTCTTTCAACAAATGCTCTTGATATGAATGACTGAGATGCACCAGTATCAAAGAGTACAAATGCTGGAATAGAATTGAGTCTGAACTTACCAGCAACAGCATCCGGTTCCTCATAGACCTCCTCCACATTGATGTGGTTTACCTGTCCCTTCTGGAAAGGGTTGGGCTTGATAGGTCCTTCAACTTTCTTTTCAGGGCACTCATTTGCATAATGCCCCATCTTCTTGCATTTGAAGCATTCAACCTAACTGATGTCTCTCTTAATAGGCTGACTTCCACTTCCACTACCATTACCACTGTGGTGGCTTTTATGTCCACTCTTGTGGTTCTTGTACTTGTCATTGTCATGACTGCGATGATGCTTGTTGTCATGACGGTTGTGGTTGTGGTGCTTGTTGAATTTCCCATGCTTGTGGGATCCTGAGCTTCCACTGTCATCATAATGAGATCGTTTGTGAGACGATCCCGAGCTGTGCTTGTCGGAGTGCTTCCTCTTTCTGCTTTCCACTTGTTTTATTTTGTTCTCCAAAATAGCAGCCTTGTCACAGAGCGACTGATAAGTGGGAACATATGCCACAGCCAACTGCAGATTCAGTTCATCATTCAAGCCTTTAAGAAATTTTTCCTTTCTCTTGGCATCCGTGTCAACTTCATGCGGTGCATAACGCGCCAGATTGTTGAACTCTTCAATGTATTCAGCCACGCTGCGGTGGCGCTGCTTCAGATTGTGGAACTCTTTCTTTTTAGACTCATCACTCCTGATGAGATATGAGCAGTGCGAAAGCCATCCTCAAAAATGGCCCATGTCACTTCATCAATAGGAGTGGTGATATGGAAGTTGTCCCACCAAGTGGTGGCTGGCCCTTCCAGCAGATGTGCTGCAAATCTGACTTTTTCAGCATCCGTACAACCCACGGTTACCAAGTCCTTGTTTACTGAGCGTAGCCAATCATTGGCCACTATGGGATCAGTCGTCCTTGAGAACTTAGCTGGCCTCAATCTCAAGAACCTGGTGAGCATATCAAAGCCCGGAGGGTTGTTGTTGTTATTGTTGTTGTTTTTGTTGTTGTTGGGGTTGTTGTTGTTATTGTTATTGTTTTGGTTCTGGATGAATGTTGTCATCATCTGCATCAACTGTGTTTGAGCAGTCATCATTTGTTCCATTTCTGGAGTGATGTTGTTGTTGTTGTTGTTGGGGTTGGGGTTTGCACGACGGGGAGGCATCTATGGTTTGTTCAAATAGAGATAAGAATGAGATACCCATAGATGTTTTCATGCACATTACATCACATAAGCAAACACATAGCATGCAACACAAAGATAAAAGTTCAACAACAAAATAACAAGTTCACAAAGTAAAACACACAAGTAGCAAGCCATCCACATGTCGGATGGTCCAATAACAAGTTCTCAAATGACAAGTATGATAATAAAAGATAAACGAGTAGTCAAGTCTACTCATCGGCGTCAATCTCCTCCTCGACAAAGGTAAGACCTGCATTCTCCATCGCGGCCTTGTTCTTCTCGATGGTAGTGGTCAAGGACTCTATCTTGGCCTTGAGAGCCCTCTTCTAGGAACGAAGCCTCTCAATCACCGTCATTGCTTTGCTCTCGAAGTCCTTGGACTGCAGTTCTTCAGTCATGTCCCGGATCTTCTTGTTCCTATCCTGGACACGCTTCTCCTGACTCTTGAACTTCCTGTCCGTGTCCACGTGCCTAATGAGAGACTCTAAGTCCTGGAGGTACAGGCGTATCGGCTGTGCTGCGTCCCTCGAGTCGTCCTCGAAGTCGATGGACTCTCCATCCTCATCACGTCTTCCGAAGACGTGGAAGTGGGTGCCTCTAACCTGTCGGGAGTGTCGTCCTAGCAGACGTCTTATCAGATCCTGCATCACTACCTCAAGGCCTCTCTCCCTGTCATCGTGCATAAGCTTGAAGACGATGGCCTCCATAGTAGGCTCTGTCTGGCGTCTGGGCTGGTTCACCTTGAAGCCCTAGAGGTCCTTCCTCTCGAACTTGGTGAGTGGATGCACCATGATGGTGGGAAGAGGGAGATTGAGCAAAGTGGTAAGCTCAACGATACGAGAACCAAAGCGGGTAACCTGGAACTCCTCAACAGTGCTGATGATACTAGGCATCTATTTATAAGATAGAAAAGTTAGAACAACACAATTTAAGATAAAACAAAAGACAAAACATCACATACATATCCTTGGGAAACAAAACACACAAGTCATGCATACATGAAGTCATCACAACAACCAAGGTTCATTCTTATTTTAAAACAACATTTTGGAAAATAAGGTGATAGGTGGTGGTCCAACTAACGAAGTACGTTTACAATCCTATCTCACTGGATCTGTTGGCTAACACAATGTTTCTAGAGGCAATCAGCCTATCTTGCTCACATGATTCCATCACTAAGTCTATAATGTCTCCTCTTAAGGTTTGGTTGGTAGCTTCCAACTCTTGGGTATGTTCCTTCTCTTTCCTCAAGTCTTTTTGGAGGTTGAGCATCCTGCACTTGACTCTAGCACTAAGTTCTTTGATAGTCCTCCAAGCTGCATCTCTTGCTGACTCAAAGAATGTGGTGTGCACCACAGTGTTGGTGTACATGCAGAATCCTGTTTCCTTGTGGTTGTCTTCCTTGTTTTTGTACAAGTGAAGTTGCACCCACCAGTACTCAACTCCTTCATCCATCACAGGAAAGCCTTTGTACACAGCTGCACCATGTATTTCCATTGCCACCATGAGGTCCTTGAGAATTTTGGGAAACTCTGTCTCACACTCCAAGGTCATGGTCATGAGTGGTCCTTTACTTACGGCTTCGTTGATGGAGTTCATCTACAAATAGAGATGAGAAAGAGAAGATTAGAAAAGTTTACGAGAAGAATAGACAAGTGTAGAAGTAGTTGAATTTTTTTTTCCTTAGTGGTTTCCAATCCTAGGGTCATAATCCTACAGGCAACACAGCGCTCTGATACCATCTGTAAGATCCCTCCTTTGTAAAGGAAAAGGATCCCTGTGATTGCAATGCTAGTCCTTGGATCATTGCTAGCATCCACAGTTTAAGATGAAGTACACAGATACAAAGGTCATCTATTACATCCATTCCAGAGTTTAAACATAGTCTTTACAACTCAAGGCCACAGGCCTAATACAAGAGTTTGGAATAAGTAAATAAACATAAGTCTTCATCTTCATGTGCCACAGGCAAACATGTTGAGTGTAGACTCATGACACCTAATCCTCATCAGAGTAACCTACAACATCACAAGTTACAGCCACAGTGGGTCAATACTTTGGAATAGTATTGGCAAGTGATACCTTAGTAAAATTTAGGTGGACTATAATACTATATGCATTTTGGCTAAGTGTAGCTTGGCTTGCTTTGCTCAAAATAGGTTTTTCCTATTAGTTGAAATCACTAAGTTTTTCTTTGTCAAAACTTTTCCCAAGAAACCATCAATAGACATTGAGGTCCTTCACCCTTGTTCACCCACAAGTTTTACTTAGAAGTTGGAGTGATGAGATTCTTGATAGCTTCCATGTCTTGATGCTCAAGTTGTCCATTGCCATGGACTTGGCTAAGTACTTAGATTTTTCCATCTGCAGAGGTTGTGCACTTTCCCCACCAGACTTGGTTTCAGCAAGACAGGACCTTTCAGAAGCCTTCCCTTAGCCAAATGGACGCGTTCCAACCTATCATCCCACTACCACCATCTGTCCAAATGACTAAGTTCTAGCAACCTACGTGATCCAGGCAGAGCCCATATTTCCAAGTGGCTGCACTAGAAGCTTCTCAACACTTGGCCACTAAAATCCCTTTGTTCCTGGGTGGCTTTCCACAAGTGAGATACACAAGGTAAACCATAGCCATGGGCCTTGTGTAACCACTTCAACCAAAAACCACCAATCAAGTCCCATTCCACCCAGGTGATTCATTGAATTAGTTGTTTTATTAAGAAAAACATAAGTCCATAGACTTAGAAATATTTTCACCATAGCATGTATATATATTTTACCAACCCTTTTTTGCTACTAGATAGGCTAAGCATGGCATAGATAGTAACTTAACTTAGAAATTTCCTAGCAATTCTACAACTACTTAGGATTTCCCAACATGGCATTTGGCAAAATAGTAACATGCAAGACTTAGCAAAATATTTCTAATGCTTGTATAAAATATGGGGATGGAAATATTCATGAAGTACCACTTGCCTTGGTAGTTGGGAGAGTAGCACTCTTCACAATCACAATCACTAGCACCAAAGTCTACACAAAGAATATAACCACAATCACATACAAGTCATATACAAGAAAAAATATATATGCATGCATGCAAGATGCTAAGTGATGATTTTTGAAACTCAACCAAGCAAGTGCATAGTACTGAATTCTAAACAAGTCAAGACTCTGTCAAACCAAGTTTATTTGACACTAAAACCATTTCCTAAACAATTCATATGATTAAAATAGTCCTAAACATGTTTCTGCAAAATAAACCATTTTAACAGAACCTAAACTTTAAACACATTGCATATTTAGAAAGGGCTTGTCTTCCTGATTCCAACGGTATAACATTTGTCAAATTCTAACGTGTGGATCAAAAGTTATAGCTAAATCAAATCTGGTTACAAATCTGATTCAAATTATGTTTTTAAACTAAAACCTAGCCACGCGTCTGTTTCTTATTGGTGCGTACCGCTTTGCACCGGATCACGCTCGGCTACCGTTGGATCTAACTAACACGCACGGCTCAGATCTAAACTTAACGGTTCGATAAGTGAACTAATCCTACGCGCTGGATTTGGATCTGACTCTGAACAACCGACCAAAGCGAGTGGCGCTAGCGGCAGCTCTTGGCGGCGGCGTCGTCGGCAATGGCTGGCGTTCTAGGTCGCGCGGGAGTGGGGGAAGAGGCTTACCAGAACCGCGGTGGTGTGCTGAAGCTCAACGTGGCGGTGGCTTGGGAAGGGGCGCACGGCAGGGGCTACTGGAGCTCGTCGGAGTTGTGCACGGCGTCGGGTGGCTGCTGTCGAAGTTGTTGTCAAGGTTTCGCGTCGCCCTAGCATGAACTAGGTGGATTAGAAGACGCGCAAGACGAGGGCGAACAACCTAGTATGCAAGAGGGAGCAAGGGGCGCGCTCTGCTTACCGTAATTGGTCGCCGGAGTTGAGCGGCGGCTCGGTCGGTTGCGGGCACGAACGGGGATGGCGTCCTGGGTCACGAGTAGGCAAGCGACGGGTGTCAAAAGATGCACGAGCTCATGCTGAGCATAATCGTTTGAATCAGGGGCACAGGGGCGGTCGGGACTCACCGGAATTGCTGCCGGAGATCGTCGGGACAGCGGCGGCGTCTGGCGAGTTTCGAGCATCCTGGTGGCATGGAGAGGGAATTGGTTGAGGGGAAATGGCCGCGAGAGAGAGGCGATTAAATAGGCTGAGGCTCGACAAGAAACGCTCAGTGATTCAATGCCAATTACCTCGCGGAATCAAAGCAGCAACGGGCAGCGGCGGAGTTCATGCGCGGAATTTTGGGGAAGACGATGACGTCGTGGACGGGGCCCGCTTGTCAGCGAATAGAGCAAAGGGGAAGTGGGGTCCGAGTGTCAGCGACTTGCTGGGTGCATCCGCACGTGCGAGAGAGAGAGTGGTGGCCCGGGTGGGCTAGTTGGGCTGCGTCTGTTGCTGGGTCAAATTCCTGGCGCCGGCCCTTTTCCAATTCCTTTCTCTTTTCTTTTTCTAAATTGGTTTTCAGGAATGGTTTTCAAATGATTTCAAAAGCTTTTTGAATTCAAATCTTTTTGGGATTTTTGCAGTGTGCAACAATCACATTTTAGGGCATAAAAACAGGTGGTCTCTCTGTTCAAGCTTGGTTCTTTTGAAATAACAAAATAAACAGTGCCATAGCACTAGGTTTGCAAATGTTTGAAAATGGTTTTTGGAACCATTTCTATTTTGTAAAATTTTGTTCAAATTCCACACTCAATCCAATCAACAAGGAAGACAAACAATCTAGGTTTAAAACATTCAAGCTCTCAAATGGGGATAGCCATTTGATTTAAGTTTGCTCACATAAATTGATAGCACTATGTGCTTCTGTTTTCTTGAAATGAGTTTGAATTTGATCTCAATTCTATATGCATGCATGAATGATATGCAATCTTTGAAATCATGATTTTAGGGATGTTACAGACCATAAAAGATTTCATTCATATAAATGGAACAACCATTGTTCTCGAATTTAAATGAATAACCACTTCGCATCAAACACGATCCAGATACAATGTTCATGCTCAGTGCAGGCACCAGATAACAATTATTCAAGTTTATAACTAATCCCGACGGAAAATGGAGAGGCAGCGTTCCGACGACGATCACATCAATGCTTGATCCATTGCCGACACACATCTTGACCTCACCCCTTGCTAGCGGTCGCTTGTTCCGTAGCCCCTGATTCGAGTTACAAATATTAGCAACTGAACCGGTATCAAATACCTAGGTGCTACTGCGAGTACTAGTCAAGTACACATCAATAACATGTATATCATATATACCTTTGTTTACCTTGCCGGCCTTCTTGTCTGCCAAATACTTGGGGCAGTTGCGCTTCCAGTGACCAGTCCCCTTACAATAGTAGCACTCGGTATCAGACTTAGGTCCAACTCGGGGTTTCTTTTCAGGCACGGCAATAGGCTTGCCGCCCTTACTTCCCTTCCGTTTTCCCTTCTTGTCTTTCTTGAAACCAGTCTTCCTATTGATCATCAACACTTGATTTTCCTTTTTGATCTCCACTTCTGCAGTTTTAAGCATTGACAGAAGCTCGGGGAGAGACTTCTTCATGCCTTGCATATTATAGTTCATCACAAAGCTCTTATAGCTAGGTGGCAGAGACTGCAGAACACGATGGATGCCTAAGTCAATGGGAATCGTTATTCCCAAGGACACAAGCTTATTGGCGTAACCCGACATCTTGAGTACATGCTCACTAACGGAGCTGTGCTCTTCCATCATGCAGCTAAAGAACTTTTCTGAAGCGTTGTAGCTCTCTACAGCAGCATGTGTGTCGAAAATCATTTTCAACTCACCCATTGTATCAAATGCATTGCCGTTTTCAAAACGCTTTCGAAGTTCCAGCTCTAGCCCATACAATATGCCGCAATGAACTAAGTTGTGGTCCTCCTGACGAGTCTGATAGATATTCTTCTCCTCGTCAGGGGCATCCTCAAAAGGTGGGGGCCTAGTGGCGCTTCTAGCACGTATTGCTTTTGTGAAGCAGAGAGGAGAATCCTCAAATTCATGGCCCATTCGGTAAAGTTGCTACCGTTTGTTGCTAGTTTCTCTTTCTCCATGAACACATTGAAAATAAAAGCAGGTGGTGCCATCTACAACAGAATTTGTAAAGTCTAGACTAAGTGTATGATAGATTGAGTTCAACTAATCCATATTACGAATGAACTCCCACTCAAAAACGATATCCCTCGTGCCTTTTTGGTGATTACATGAACCAAATCCACTATACCAAGTCCGATCATCATGTGAGTCGGTATAGCTTCAAAGGCGAGCATCAAATGGGCATCATATCTACTATATGACTCATGCTTAACCTTTCGGTCCGTGTTCCGAGGCCATGTATGTACATGCTAGGCTCGCCAAGTTAGAACCTTAGTATCCGCGTGTGTAACTGTTTTACACCCGAAATATGGTCGTGGATCCAAGTACACCCGATCATCACGTGATGTCTTGGAGCGACGAAACATAACCGGTGCATACTAAAGTAAGAACACATTCTTATCTTGATATTTAAATGAGGGATCATCTTATTATGCTAACAAAGCGCTAAACAAGCAATATAAGATGCAATCAAACATCACATGTTTATTAGTGAAATGTTATGGTTCCCGCAGATGATCTCTATCATGTGCATCGTGGTATGATCACTATCATACCTATATGTGTAAGTCCAAGGTCTATGGAGATTACACGTTATGTATGTTGTAAGAGTATCATCTCATACTTCTACTTACAACATCACCATATCATAACACTAGCCCAGCAACAATCTAAAATAGACGCCTCTAATTTATCCATTGCAAGTTTTACGTGGCTTAGGGCTTTCGAGATAGAACCGTTCTTACCTACGAACATGAACCACAACGAGGATAATCAAATTGTTGACAACTCGTTGCAAAATAGATATTGACTATAGTAGGAGAGACAGACACCCTCTAGCCACTTACGCAAACTAGTTGCATGTCAAGCGTGGAACAGGTCTCATGTGCGAGGACATGTAAAGTTTGTCTGGGCCGCTTCATCCCACTATGCCACCAATATCCAAAATTACAACAAAGGAGCAAAAACGTGATCATCATCGCCCACATACTCATATGTGTACTACCCGTGTAAAGCATCTACGCATAGATCCGGCTCTGATACCACTGTAGGGTTCGCAGCATAGAAAACAAAAAATTTCCTACGATGTGAACTATGTACCAAGATCTATCTATTAGATACAAACAATGGGCGGATGTATATCCGTAGAGAACATACCCTTGAAGACCAACAAATCTTAACGAGTTCGACTCGTGGTTGATGTAGACGATCTCTTGCCGATCTCAAGATCGAGAGGAAGTCCTAGCGCCGCAAATCAGCAGCACATCTGCGCTCGCACACACGTTCGAGGCACCGAGAAACCTCCGCCTCCTCGCTCCAGCGATGCAGCGGAAGCACAACTCTTTCTTGCAGAATAGCCACCGGGCATAAATTCTAGAGGGGGAGAGAGATCCTTCACGAGGAGGTGTGAGTGAGAAGTGAGGAGAGGGGCTCCTTTTATAGGAGGAGGGGGGAACCCAAGGGGGGTGGCCATGGGCCCCTCCCCTCCTTCATTCATGTGGGTGGACACTCCACTCACAAAAAACCATTCATATGCCTCCACTCAAAATCCCACTCAAACTTGCCATTAAATTTCCACCAAATTTAATGCAAACTCTCATTAAATAAAAATCTTTTATTTTATTCAGAATTTTGTCAATTACTTTAATGACAAACATTCACAAATAACCCCTTGCTAGAATTCTATTTCACATGCATAACCACTTTATGAAATTTCACCCGAAAACCTGTTTCGGTATCTAGTGAAATAAATTCCTGCGCTTGTTCATTCTTTCAGCATGAAACTTTGCTCCAATTGGATGTCGGTGTCTCTTAAGTGTGTCACCCTATGGTTCATGAATAATGCGGACATGATCGAGACCCCTCTCGGATCAATAATCAGAAGCGGGATCTGGAGACCCATACTGACTCCCACACATTCAACGATGACTTTCTTGTGATCGTCGGAACCTTTTACGCTAGTATCTTAATCCCTTTGTTTCACGATATATTACATGTCCGAGATTCTATCATCCGTATCTCCATACCTAGTTTGATCTCGTTACCAACATGCACTCTTTTCTCGTTCCTGTGATATAACATTCTAGTGATTAAATCACTTGCTTGCAAGCTAATCAATGTGATATCACCGAGAGGGCCCAGAGTATATCTATCCGTCATCGGGATGAAAAAATTCCACTCTCGATCCATGAGCCTCAACATAACACTTTATTAGTTCTGAATCCATCTTTATAATCACCCTGTTACGGTGTGATGTTTGATGTTATCAAGAAACTCTTACGGTGTTAGTGATTGACATGATCGCATGGTCTAAGGATTAGGATCACTTCGTAAGTTGTTATAGCAATATAAACTCAATGACTTTGATCGTAATGCTATACTTCGGATGAATGTTCATCACACCATTACACTAATGTTGTGATCCCGTTATAACAACATCCAATGTCCATGATCAGGAAACCTTGATCATCTTGTTAATCAACGAGCTAGTTTATGAGAGAGGCATAACTAGGAACTTTTTGTTTGTTTATTAAACACACATGTATTAATGTTTCCGTATTAATACAATTATAGCATGCAAAATAAACATCTATCATATACTTGGAATACACATAATAAACACTTTATTATTGCCTCTAAGGTCATATTCCCTTCACGAGGAGCTACCCTCCGTCATCTGGGGCATCCGCACCTCCGTCAACAGGTCGACAGGATTCACCCCCTTCTTCATGGTGTATGGCGCCGAGGCAGTCATGTCCACCGACCTCGAGCACGATTCACCAAGGGTGGTCAACTATACGGAGGCCGCAAACGAACTCGCACGACAAGACGCAGTCGACCAGCTCGACGAGGCACGTGACCTAGCTCGATCCCGCACCGCCATCTACCAGCAAGGGCTCCACCGCTACCATAGCCGGTGAGTAAGGACTCGCACTTTCCAGGAAGGCGACCTAGTACTGTGCCTAATCCAGGACAAGAAGGGCATGCACAAGCTCTCCCCCCCTTGGGAGGGACCATTCGCTATCGGGCGAGTCCTGGGCAACAACGCCTACTACGTCACCGACGTCCGAGGAGACGAAAAACTTGACGTCAAGCGGCCATGGAATGTAAACCTCCTACGGAAGTTCTACTCCTAGAACTCCATACATGTACTCTCCACCCGCTATGAAATAAAACAGATCGGTTACCGAAAATTGTCTCTACTCTCCGTGTCTTGTGCCACTCGCACTCGTAATAACAGCGTTATGCTATTCGTAGAAGTCAACCTCTGGTAAAGCGACCGGCACGGCCAAGTAGTGCGGTACGAGGGCACTGGGAAACTCCAGGCCTCGTAATGTCCACGAAAAACGCTAACCCGGAGCCCCATTGGAGTCGCCTAGCTCGACAGGCTCACCGAGCCAAGACAACTACATTCGCTCCTCACAGCGACCAAGTCCTCCGCATCCTTGGCGCAGCGACTCGAACGGCCAAGTACCACGCTCGGGGACTGACACCCAGCCAAATACGAGCGACTAGGGAAAAACGCCAAGTATGAGAGCGCGCCCAGGACTCGCCACGCGACTGATCCTCCGGATCAGGCAGGAGCGATGCGCTTACAACGACGCGCTTAGTCCTCACCTACCTTGGAGCTGAGACTAGAACCACCAAGTACCACGCTCGGGGACTCTGCAACCCGACCTCGTTCGCGCACGGGAAAACGGTCAAGTAAAGAGCACCCCTGGGAGTCGCCATGCGACTGCCTCTCCGATCCATCGCGAGTCGACCTCAACTCATTAAAAGTTAACAAACATATAACAACGAGGTAAACCCCATAAAAAGGGCGGACGCACTCGGGGACTTTATAGCAGCACAAAGTTGTTCCACGTACAAGGAAAGCTACATAGTTATTTTGTACTAATGCCCAAGGGCACAACACTTCTACTCCGCAGGTTTTGACGCAGACGCGCCACCGTCCCTACGGCTGCGGATGAAGGGCATGTACGGGTTCGACGAGTACGTCGTCAACTTGCCCGCCATCACCGCACGGAACGACTGCTCGACCTTGAAGTCTCGATGCTTCGGTTCAGGATCATTGGAAGCGACAATCGTCTCCTGATAGGGGATGAGGTCGCCCATCGCCCAAATGCGATCGGAGTACACCGCGGCCTGGTCCGTCAGCTTCAGCGCCTCGGCAATCTCCACAGAGGCCGTTGATGAGGGGTAGCCTCTCGTGACATCGCCAAGGCTAAGCGCCGTCGCCGCCCCGCGCCGGAAGGCTGACCGCGTCATGAACTCGACGACTGACGGAGCCTTTTCCAGGTAGCGCCATACCTCCACAAGGTCGCTGGGGATTACCTCCGTGGGCGATATCTCCTGAAGATACGCTCGAAGGCAAGTCGCGGTTGAGTCGACCAGGGTGGTCACACAGTGCCGCACATCGTATGACTGCGCTTCCTCCGTGTTATCAGTGACCCGACCTGCAGCACAGAAGAAAGCAGTGAGCACACCAACGACAACACAATACAGATTGTAGGTAGAGGGAAGAAGAAGGAAGGTTTACCAATTAGCGGTCGGCAGAGGTCCGTGATGAAGCTTTGAAGAGAAGAAAAGTCGTTCTGCAGCCCAACAATGAGCGCGTCAGACACTTTCCGCTCTTCAGCGGCAGAAGTAATAGCAGCTTTCGCTCGCCCTTCCGCTGAGCTCGCTTCCGCCTTCGCCTCCTTGAGCTCACGCTCCAGGTCAGCGACTCGTTTTCGGCCGTGCTAAAAGCGGACTGAGCCGCCGTCAAGTCACCCACCGGGACAAGGCCTCGGTGGGCCTCCTTCACCTCGGCCGCAACCTCTTGAAGCTCCTTGTTCGTCTCCTGGACGGCAACGAGCTCCTTCTCCAAGCGACACTTCGCAGCAAGCCGTTCGGCCGACTCGCGCTGCAGGCCCTGCGCACAAAATGCAGCGTCAACAACAATGAAATTCCTAAGTGCCCACCCGCTGAAATTCAGCGACTAGGCACTCGGGGACTGGACAATGAAATTCCTAAGTGCCCACCCGCTGAAATTTAGCGACTAGGCACTCGGGGACTGGACAATGAAATTCCTAAGTGCCTACCCACTGAGACTCAGCGACTAAGCACTCGGGGACTGGATGATATAAAAACATTAAGAATCCGACCACTGAATTTCAGTGGCCCGATCCTCGGGGACTCGACATACCTGGATAGCAGCGCCTAGCATGCCGTGGAGTTCCAGCGCATCCACCGATGCAAGCACGACCGGAGTATGGCCGCGACGTTGCGCAACTTCCGCCTCGGCGACCCTAGGCATCCGGCTCGCTAGCACCGAGGCACTCGCTGCGGCCGCCTTCACCATGAAGCGAGGGAAGGTCGCAGCAGATGCCGTTGCGCCACTCGGAGTCGGCTCGGCCACGTCGGGTGAGTCTGCAATCACCATATACTGTGACCCAACACCCTCCTTGGTCTTTGAGGCCACTTCCGCTGCAGTCGGAGGATCGCTCGGAGCAACCGCCTGATCATCAGAGACCGTGACGACTTCGTCCTCTTGACACGTTCGGCGGGAGCAGCGACCTCGTCAAGTTTCCTTTTCCGTGAGGAATCGGCCGACACCTCGGAGGCGACTGGTGGAACCTTGGCCACAGAAGGATGGCCGATCTTTTTAACACCAGTCCTGTAAAACAGTTTGGTGAATAAGACTGTCCGAATAAAACGCAGAACAAGCAGATGAGTAAGGGACAGAGCAGCACTCACTTGGCGACTGGTAGGAACCGTAGACCGGTGCGGATACTGGCCGGGTACTCCAGTTCGGGCCCTAACCTCCGAGTAAGGACCACCACGAACACGTCGTGTGCCCAAAACACTGACGGCTTTTTCTAAGATGAAACCGCGACAGGAGCCTCTGTGGTAATAGTTGCGGGAGCACCCCTTGGTGGCGAGGCCCCTACGGCTGGAGCAGCCCCCAAGTTAACGACTAGGGCGAATGGCGGTGGTAATGACGCCAGCGGCGCCTTGTCCCTGGGGGCGGCAGCGCCTGTTTCTGCGGTCGCGTGTGCCACTGCGTTTCTCAGCCGAGCTGGTGGCGTCAGAGCTGCTCGTAGATCGGGGCGGAGATATCGGCTTCGCTGGCTTCGTCTTCTTCTTCGGCAGAGCTTTCTTCTGCTTTGATGGTGTGTCCTCGCGATGTGAGGTGTGCTCGGGAAGCTCGTCGTCGTCATCGTCGTGGGGCTCGAGGCTCTTACTCGCTTCGAGCTCGTGCTGGTGTTGCCCGCGAGTTTTGCGAACCGTGGGGGCAGCAACCTCCATGGGCTCGTCTTCTTCTTCGTCGTCGTCGTCGCCTCCATCGCTCCCGGCGTTATCTTTGGCGGGCGATGACTCGCTTCCGTCCTGGATGGACGATCTCGAGTTCTCTTCATCTGCGGGTGGAAGCCACCCTTCCACCACTTGGAACAACTGCAACAAGAACAAACAAATTCAGCATGACCGCGAATGCACAAGCTGCGACTGCGAGTGTTAACGGAATGACAGCTTACCGTTGGAGCTGGGCGCCTTGCAGTATAAGGGGCGACCCCGGCCTTTGCATCGAGGTACACGGCCTGGGTAATCTTCTTTAGGGTCTGCGTATAATCGTTGAGTCTCCACTCAATGAGGCAGGACTTCGTCGGGTCGTCCTTACCCATATACTCATACATATAGTGGTCGCAGCTGGCTAGGGGCCCGAGCCGCCGCCCGAGCCAGCAGTTGTAGAGGTTGATGGTCTCGAGGCCTTTCTTCTTTAGGCGCGGATGGTTTGCAACATTTCGTCAACAACCATCAGCTGATCCAGCGGGAGTTTGGCGACCTGGAGCCGACGCGGCTCTGGCCGGTCGGCAGAGTATCTTGGAAGCGCCACTTCATCGCCTGGAGTCGACTCGGTGACGTAGAACCAAAACTTCTTCCACTCATTCGCCGCCTTGGCGGGCAGCATCAGATCGAAGAACGATGCCTTTGACTTTAGCTAGAACGTCAGGCCGCCCGCGGCTAGCATCGGGCCGCCTGTCTTCTCGTGGCTGATTCTCCCATGGAACAAGTCTTGCCACAGGGGAAAATAGCGCCTGCAGCCCAGATAGCACTCGTAGAATGCCACGAAAATGGCGATCTGCTCAATACTATGCGGACCCAGATCCGATGGATGGATTCCATAGTAGGGGCAGAAACGCCGGAAGAAGAGGGAAGTTGGGAAGCCTAGCCCCCGCTCCAGGTGGCTGGTGAAGCAAATGAACTCCCCCTCGCGCGGATCCGGAATCACTTCTCCGACCGCGGGGATGCGCCATCTACCGGCGTGGAGGATCCCTGCCTCCTCGAAAGATGCTAGCAGCGCTTTAGTACATTTGGATCTGCCCCATGGCTTGGTGGAGGGGGCCATCGGATGGGAGTTCATGGAGGTCGGGGCTCTCGGGAGTGTTCCGATCGCTGCAAGGAATGGGAAGACGGAGATATGCGAGATCGGAGGAAGTGTAAGAAGCGTTTCCCTGGTCGCCCCTCACTCCTTTTATATAGCAGCTGTTACCCGCCATTTCCAGGAACCGTTATTACGCGGTGATTACGCTGAAGTTACCGTTGGGGTTACCCAACGGCTAGTTTGACCACAATTGACGGTCCAACTTCATCCACTCGATTCGTTACTCCCGGTGACTCGACGATTCGCTGACCTGATCGCTATAACAGCGACTAAGTACTCGCCGACCCGATCGCTATAACAGCGACTAAGTACTCGCCGACCCGATCGCTATAGCAGCGACTAAGTATTCGCCGACCCGTTCGCCGAGCTGTGACGCGATTGGTCACCGTTATTGCGACCAAAATGACTAGTTCTTTCCTTTGTTCAGGAGTCCGCCGCCGATTCGACTAGGCATCCGCATTGGACCCGCATACTCCGACTGCCAGCAAACACCTGCGACAAATCAACGACGGCCTCGGGGACTACTGATGGGGATATGCCTACCGGGGTATACCCAGCAGGATGTTTCCCGCTGGCCTAAGCCGTCAGTGAGTGGGCCTGCAGGGCGGCGACTAGATCAAGATTTGGCGTGGACTCAGGCGATTGGAAGCTGACGGCCCAGAAGCGTAGCTAGGCCCAGTCGGACTAGGTCATAGAACCTCCGAATCCTTAACCAATTCGGTTGTAGTCTGTAAACCCTAGCGAGGTGAGCCTATATAAACCTCCCCAGGGGACGCATAGGGGATACGTTCCATCATACACCCAAGCGACTCGCCGCCTAGTCGTCGAGCTCGCCCCATTGTACTCTCACCATAATACGATCTAGCAGGAGTAGGTCTTTACCCTCCGGGGGGGCAAACCTGGGTAAATCCTTGTGTCTCCGCCCTCATCTCGCACCGCAGATGGCTGGCCGCCCTTGCCCCATGTTCTACTACTCGCTGCCGATTGCAGCATCTGCCGTGGTCATTCCCACGACAGTCGGAGGACCAAATCCCCCTCTTTAAACAAGCGATGCCGAACGCGGCGACTATGGTAGCTGCGTAGCTTCTGCGTAGCATGCCAAAACGCGCTCCTCCTCGAGAAGGTCCACATCTAGGCATCTAGATTCTTCAGCATCATCCTCGTCGTAGGCGGCAACTCTTGGTGCATCGTGGAGGATGTCGGAAGGCGGGATGGCTTCTGCTCCATATACCATGAAATAAGGGGTGTAGACGGTGGATCTGTTGGGTGTAGTTTGTAAACTCCACAAAACAGATGGAAATTCTTCCGCCCAGGCTCCAGCTGCTCTATGTAGCGGTGCCTCAACACGTGGCTTGATTCCCTGCAGAATTAATCCATTGGCTCTCTCAACCTGACCATTGGATAGTGGGTGTGCCACAGATGCAAGGTCAAGTCGTATGCCTTTCTCCCAGCAATAAGCCTCCACTTCTCCGAGTGATAAATTGCTGCCGTTGTCGGTGATAATGCTGTGTGGGAGACCAAATCTCACCACTAGATCTCGGACGAACCTGAGGGCAGTTGCCCCATCAAGCTTTCTAATGGGTTTAACTTCTATCCATTTAGTGAATTTTTCAATTGCTACAAGCAGATGCGTAAACCCACAAGGTGCCGTCTGTAACGGTCCCACCATGTCTAGCCCCCAGACTGCAAATGGCCAAGTTATTGGTATTGTTCGCAGCTCTTTAGCAGGAATATGTGGTTGTCGGGCATAATACTGGCATCCCATGCATGTCTCAACCAGCTTGTCGGCGTCCGCCTTCGCGGTCAGCCAATAGAATCCTTGCCGGAAGGCTTTCGCGACCAACGATCAAGGAGCGCGTGATGCCCGCAATCTCCAAGATGGATTTTGCGCAGGATTTCCATACCTTTTGATTTGTGTAACATCCCAATTTCAGCAACCCTGATTCAATGTCCAAAAGAAAAAATCCGTGGAAAACAAACTTTTTCTTGCAATGTGTGCTTACTTGTTTGCTTATGCTCAAGCAACATTTTATGTATTAGTTGTGTACTCCTCATCTCAACACTAGTTTACAAAAACTATTTTACAAAAGAGATGTCTTGGCTGATCCTTCATATTCTCAAATGTTCTGGCATTTCAAAAACCTGAGCCAGGATGACTTTAACACAACCAAATACTTTACTAGCTTATATTGACAAAACTATGGAGACATATGTATATACTCTCCTTATGTTTTCAAGACAGAACCTTCAACTACTCTTTGTGACACCCCCAGGATCAGTGCTAAACAAATCCCAGATCTCCATCTAAAATAAGCTTAACCTAGAGCTCGAGAACATCCAGTGAAGAATCGGTAACACGGCAGTGACCCTACGACACAAAAATTTATTACAGCAAGCTCATAACTGAGCACAGAACCAAATTATTACAAGCAGAGGTCACTGACCACAAACATCAAACAAAGGAAGGCAAATTATGCTATTAAGTATAGCAAACATTAGTTGCCAAGTTTTGATCATCATGTTTTGATATCCACCAAATCATCATCATCTACCAACTAGGATCACCCCCTCGTACCCATGAGGAAGCATCCTTAACAAACATTAGTTGCCAAGTTTTAGATTAGGTTCATGTTCTCTATGATCTCCCATCCGTTCCCAAGTCGTCCATAACCATGGACACGGCTTTCCAAAATATTATTACCCTGATAATCTCATATCTTGGTTCAATAGGCAAGAATACATGCCTTAGCATGTTTAATCTCATATCACTGATCTCATCTTATCACGTTCTCCTGTCATACTAGATTCTATACATCTGATACATCATCTGGATGAACCAGACTCAACAGCTAAGCATGGCTAAGCAGGACATAGATAAAAGCTCTAGAATTGCACACAAGCCAAACCTAGTTATGCTAGGAGTAGTGGATCAGGTAATATAAGCTCAAAGGGAGTAATGCAATAGATAGGATACTCTATCTATCGATAATAGACCACAGTAGAATCGTATGCATCATGGCAGGAATTGAAATGTTTTCGAAATCATAGGATTATATCATGGTGGGGCTATGCTTGCCTTTGCCTGTTGATAACCGATAAGCAGACCTTCAGACATCTTGAACTTGACTTGGTTAGAGTTGGTCAAGTGTTGTTCGTCGATCTTCGATCTTCGATGGTGTGGTCCTCCGTCTTCGATCTTGATCTCGATCTTGGTCTTCTGAACATTTTGATATATTATTGGTATTTTTAAGATTATATCATTTTCTAGATTTATTAAAAATCATTTAAAAAGGTTTACTGCATCAGCATAGGAACATGCTGACATCACCAGAGGGGTTGGGCGTTTGTCACTGGGGCTTAGACTACCCCCAGTCACTAACGACTGGGCCCCATAGGATATTTTTTATTTCTAGAAATAATTTAAGAAACAATTAAGAAAACAAAAATAGCTTTACTACATCATCATGATGTCACGCTGACGTCAGCAGAGGAGGATTCCTCATATCGTTGATCGATCCGTCGTTTGGGAGCTCGCGGGGATGTGCCAGTTTGCTCGTTGGAGAGAGGGGATTGAGGCGAGCTGAATAGAGGTGGCGCCGCCCAATAATGGTCACTGGAGCAGGAGCACGGCGGCAACCATCGGTGGCAGGGACAGGTGCATGTGGTGGGGTCGATTCCGGAAGCAAACAAAGGAGGGAGGAGTACAAGGAGAATCAGGAGCTCACCTAGAGGCTTACTAAAGGGTCGGCGAGCTCGGGGGAGGCCGGAATCACCCATGGCGACGGCGGCCGGAGTCGGGGAAGGATGTATCAATTGAGCGTCTCGGAGCTTCCCCGTCTTGCGTGATTCACAGAGGAGATAGAGGGAGACGAGGCCGGGCATCACGGCGTGGACGGACGGCGTCGGCGGCGACAACGAGAAGCTTGTCCTTCTGGCGCGGGGTAGAAGACGATGGAAATATCGGCGAAGGGGTACGGGGCCGCAGGCGGGCTGCGCTTGGGCCTTAGCTGGGCCGCAGGAGAGGGAAGAGGAGAGAGGAAGGAAACAAACTGGACTGGGCCTGGCTGCTGCTCTCCTTTTTTTTAGAAAATCTTTTCCTTTTTCTGATATTTGTTTTCTCTTTGTAATTTCAAATTTGAATCTGTTTTGAGGATTTCAAAAAATACCAGGAGGTTTACAAATATATAGAAAATATTGTAAGGACCCTTTTATTCAGATTAGGCTCCACACACTTTGGTACTTTTTCAAATATTGCAAAACCATTTGAATTCATTTTCAAATAAAGAGGAGGGGGAGATTAGGGTTTGCATTTTATTTTCTTGGTTGCATTTTTAGAGGATGATGATCATGATGCACAAACAAACCCTAATTATAGATTTACTAAAACTGGGGTGTTACAGCTCTATCCCCCTTACGAGAATCTCGACCCGAGATTCCAAAGGTAGGAAGAGAGACAGAGAGAGAAAGAAACATGGTCACTCTAAAGATAAGAGGGAAACACACTAAACAACACCTAGAGTATCTCATGGTCAACTCTTGGATGGAGTGTTTAGAAACAACTCTGATATGACAAACATGAAACACACCAAGGTAACAGAGGAAACAAGAGGAGAAGGTTTCAAGTTGTTAGACAGATGGTCTTCATAAGGATTGAGACCATGGAACTTACATGAGGTTTTGAAGCTTCTGAAGAAGAAAGCTTCCAACAGAAAGACCACAACACAGACTTCAATAGGGAACCTCTACTAAACAGCTTAAGTAGAAAGCTTAGGGTACAAAGATATGGATCAACAAAACCAAGCTATTGAACTACTTTTGACACAGAAGGGTCACTTATTTTTCATTCAACAGAAGGCCAAGACGGAAAGGTGTTTTGGTGGGGAGGACTCACAAGAGCCGCAAGGAACATGTAGCAAGAGGAACTTCTGATTACCAAAATCATAGTCACTCTTAAAACATGGTTGAGAGAACAAAGGAAACTCTTTATTCATCTAGATTTATCAAAATCTTTGCCAAGATTATGATATTACTTTACACCACTAGGATGAATAGTTAAGAAGATTCCTGATGACACGAGAAGAAAGAAACTTCATTCTCAGACTTCAATTACTTGGCACAACAAGACGCTTGCCAACATAAAGGGTCTGGAGGATTGACCGAGAGACATTTAGCAACACTACTTTAAATGTTCTCCTTGATGTTCGAGAAATCAGACACCAAGTAAAGGTCGGACTTCGAATACAAGGAGACAATAAGCACAACTCCTATAATTAATTATAGAAGAAGCCTCATGAAGAGTGGTTGTTATTGTTGAGTTCAAGAGGATACGACAAAAGGTCTTTCCGGCTAAGTGTGTTAACCATTACATCATTTTTGCCAGACTTGCAATGAGACCTATGTCAAAACCTTGAGGAACACCAACCATCATTGCTTCTTGAGATTCAGCTTTGGGTAGGTGGAATGATACTTCAGACTCATCATGTCCGAATAGAAAGTTTGCAACATTTAACACAAAGGTAAAGTTACTAGATTCTCAAGACACGGACTATGGTGTCAAGCTCCAGAATATGAGCTAGACTGCTAGACCCATGTATTTACAACTTGTCGAGAGACAACTGCACACACATAAGGTGCTAACAACAAAACACACATGTGTCCTAAAGTAACAGAGTTAACACTACTCGAATCCACGACGACATCTTTTAACAATTGCACATGAACCAAAGAAGGTTACTTCTAACATCCAGAACACATACTTTGAGATGACTCGAAGATGGTTCTCAGAAGTTTCCAACATTAATGCCAAATGTTCCATATGAATTCTGTCTAGCATGGAGAAGATAAGAATGTCATTGATGGGCTCAACAACAAACTTATCGAAACACTCCAAGAAGATGGACTCATATGTTGCTTGAACGAGGCAACAATATTGGTCATACCAAAGACATGAAAATGTACTCAAGTGAAACATCACAAGAAGAAACATCATCAAGATAGTCCTTGGAACTAAGTTTGATTTGACGATAACCCAAATCAAATCAAAGGTGGGGGAAGATAACATATCTACAAAGGAAATACTATCTTTATTCAAAACGAACAAAACTAGACAACCCCTTAAGAAGGAACAAAGTCGGATATAGCTTTTGTCTTACAACTCTCCAAGTTGTTGTTTCAGCTCAACCAACTAGTTCAGGGTTATCCAATTACGGATCCTTGGAGATAGGAGCAGTTCAGAGAACTTACTTGCTCAAGAACTTGATAACTCGGTCATGTGGCAACATGGCGATACTTCTAGTAGACATCTAGAATATCACGAACCACCGATATGTCACTTAGTTCCAGAGGAAACTTTCTTGGTAAGGCAAGAAGACATAGTCTCAGAGCTTTGGCACAAACCTAACTCTTTGACCGAGAAGAGTGTACCAGAATAACAGACTTGGTAGCACAATCATCCTTTGCTTAGTGACGGGGTTAACCAATCATGCTAAGAATGACTCAAATGTCCTTTGAGTTCAAACAATAAGAATTGCTAGAATCTAAGATGGCCACATTATTACGCACACGCATCACTCACGAGCGCGAAAGCTCGAGGGAGGGTGAGTAAAGATGTGTGGAAATATCACTTCATTAAGGGGTCATGGAACTCAGCACAACCTCTTTAGTATAAAAGGGTGTGATACTTTAGGTAGAACATATAGAAGCTAATCAATGCCTCTTAATCTGCAGGTTACAACGCTTTGACCTGGTCTTGGATATGACGAGGTACTGGAGTTTGTTTCTCCTGACATTCCGAAATGGTTTGTCATGACAGACCACAAGAGTATCTTGCATCGGAAGACACCAATGCAGATAACTACTGGGCTACCAACTGGTAGACAAAGGTCAGAAAACAACAAGAAAAACAAACATGCTTAGGATAGAATCCCGAGATGTGGATTCATAAGTCAACAACCTTTCGAAAACCAATGCATAGAAGGGTAGAGTGTGGCAGATTCACGAATATAAATGCGAGACTCTCGAGGAGTACTCTTGTCGTGATCTATTTGGTTCCATTAAAGAACATCTGCCATAGCATGTGGTAGGGGAAATCCTTAGCTGTCACAATTTAATCGCGACAATAACCACAAGCTTGAAGGCTAGAATTGTAGTACCAGCCATCCTGAGGTAATGTGTGAGTATTAACGACAAGGGACAAAGGAATGGATCTTGGTTTAAAGATCAGCGTCATGTACAAGATTCACAACACCAGAATCTACCCTTAGCTTCAAGTCCAAGGGTTAAAACCCAAAGAAAGGAGTAACTACTACTTGAGTGACATAGTGTACACTGCAAGATAGTATTCACGAGGTAGCTTCCAAGAGAAGAAACGACTTCTGAAGTACCCAACAAACAAAAAGGAGGCACACAAGGCGAAAGGAAACCTCGAAGCCTAGAACAGAACACTATAGATCCAACAATATAATATTGTGGGTCCAAAAGATAGAGAGATCATGATAGAAAGGAATCTCTCAGATGAACAAGAGCAAAGGGAAACAAGGAATTCACAACACACACAACTATAGAGAACTCAACACTAGGTCAACTGGCTTAGAAACGACATGCCAATAAGGCACCTAAGCTTTGAAAGACTAGAAGAGGTATCAAAACTTTTCCAAAATCAACACCAGATAAGATAACCCAGAGTTAGAGCGAAACTAGATAAGGCAAAAGGAAGCATACTAGAGTTTTTGCAAATACTTTTCGTCTTTAAAATAGTTTTATCAGGCACTAGACTAAACATCGACCAATAGCAAGGTTTTCCTACGGTCGGTACTGCTCTGATACCAAGAACTATGACACCCCCGGGATCAGGGCTAAACAAATCCCAAATCTCCGTCTGAAATAAGCTTAACCTAGAGCTCGAGAATATCCAGTGAAGAATCGGTAACACGGTAGTGACCCTATGACACAAAAATTTATTACAACAAGCTCATAACTAAGCAGAGAACCAAATTATTACAAGCAGAGGTCACTGACCACAAACATCAAACAACGGAAGGCAAATTATGCTATTAAGTATAGCAAACTTAACAAATGGCCTGAGAGGCCTGAAGCATAACGATGACGTCCCAATCCATAGATTCCAGGATGCCGGCCGGGAACCCCAAGATACTCGTCGATGTTGATGTAGTACGGAACTTGTCTTCAGGTGAACACTTACTCTGCCAAAAGTATCAACAAAGCAAAGGTGAGTACATGGTGTACTCCGCAAGACTTCTAGCTAGTGGAGTTGTTTTGCGAAAAGCCATCTTTCTTTATAAAACAAGAGAGGGAGAAGAATCTCGTCTAATCAGAGTATTTTAAAAGGGGATAAGAGAGTGACATCTCTGAAATATTGATCATCATCTTTTGGTATCCACTGAATCATCATCTTCTACCAACTAGGATCACCCCATCGTACCCATGAGGAAGCATCCTTAATAAACATTAGTTGCCAAGTTTTACGATTAGGTTCATGTTCTCTATGATCTCCCATTCGTTCTCAAGTCATCCATAACCGTGGACACGGCTTTCCGAAAGATTACTACCCTGCAGGGGTGTACAACTTTACCCACACGTACCAACCAACTCTTAATGCCACTTTACACACTTCCTTGGTGTGCTGACAGAGGGTGTGGTTGGACACGACTTTTACCTTGCTTTCGCCGAGACCATGAGTCACGCAATAAGTATGGTTCCGCCGTAACGGGTCAAATCCCGAAGCCGGTACTTAAAGATGTGAGGCGAGGTTGGTTTATCAGGGGAGCCATCTACCCCAAGCAACCCGGTCCACGCTTACCTACCTGTTATGAATGCACCTGCACCCGGCAAATCTTTCAAAAGGTTTTATATGCATATGTCGAATGGAACGCCCGAACTATGGGACTCATGGAATATACTAGGCAAGTTAGTCAATCATGGGGTCCCCATTTACCCCATGTGGTTGTATGCTCGTCTTGGTTCCAGAGGCAAGAACCCAGGGTCCCAAGGGTGGCGAGCATGGGACTAGAAAAACCACATCCCACCGTGGCCTCCCATACAGGCCTTAGCATGTTTAATCTCATATCACTGATCTCATCTTATCATATTCTCCTATCATACTAGATTCTCTTCATCTGATACATCATCTGGATGAACCAGACTCAACAGCTAAGAATGGCTAAGCAAGACACAGATAAAAGCTCTAGCATTGTACACAAGCCAAACCTAGTTATGCTAGGAGCAGTGGATCAGGTAATATAAGCTCAAAGGGAGTAATGCAATAGATAGGATACTCTATCTATCGATAACTGACCATAGTAGAGACGTATGCATCATGGCAGGAATTGAAATGCTTTCGAAATCATAGGATTATATCATGGTGGGGCTATGCTTGCCTTTGCCTGTTGATAACCGATAAGCAGACCTTCGGACATCTTGAACTTGACTTGGTTAGAGTTGTTCAAGTGTTGTTCGTCGATCTTCGATCTTCGATGGTGTGGTCCTCGGTCTTCGATCTTGATCTCGATCTCGTATTCTACCGAGAAGAACCAAAACACCGAAAAAAGTGGGGAAACAATCATCACATGGCATCGATGCAAGGCTCTAGCAAGTATGATGATATGACAAGTTAAATTGTATTGAATTGAAACCCTAAAACATGCTTGACAAATTAATCGGGGTTCCGAGGGGTACAAACTCTAACTCGGCGAAACTCCGGAATCACCTATGAGGGGTTACTATGTTCTTCTAATTAAACTTGTCATTTAAGTTGTTGAACAATGCATGATTATAGGTTAGATAGATAGGTTTCATTTTTCTGAACATTTTGATATATTATTGGTATTTTTCTGATTTATAAATAATTAGATATTGAATTTTCAAGATTATATCATTTTCTGGATTTATTAAAAATCATTTAAAAAGATTTACTGCGTCAGCACAGGAACAGGCTGACGTCACCAGAGGGGTTGGGCCTTTGTCACTGGGGCTTAGACTACCCCCAGTCACTGATGACTGGGCCCCATAGGATATTTATTATTTCCAGAAATAATTTAAGAAACAATTAAGAAAAGAAAAATAGCTTTACTGCATCATCACGATGTTATGCTGATGTCAGCAGAGGAGGATTCCTCAGATCATTGATCGATCCGTCGTTTGGGAGCTCGTGGGGATGTGTCAGTGGGCTCGTTGGAGAGTGGGGTCGATTCCGGAAGCAAACAAAGGAGGGAGGAGCACCAGGAGAATCAGGAGCTCACCTAGAGGATTACTGAAGGGTCGGCGAGCTCGGGGGAGGCCGGAATCACCCATGGCGACGGCGGCCGGAGTCGGGGAAGGATGTATTGATTGAGCGTCTGGGAGCTTCCCCGTCTTGCGTGATTCACAGAGGAGATAGAGGGAGACGAGGCGGTGTCAGGAGCGTGCTCGATGGAGCTCGGGGCGACCAGAAATGGCTGGCCGCAGGTGGGGTCCGAAAACTAGGGTTCGGCCAGAGAAAGAAATTGGGGAAAGGAGAAGCTAGGGTTCGTCTTGGCGGTGGAGGGGTACTTGTAGACCACAGGGACGTCGGTAGCGTGCATCGCATCGCACGGTGGGCATCACGGCATGGACGGACGGCGGCGGCGACAGCGAGAAGCTTGTCGTTTTCGCGCGAGGTGGAAGACGATGGAAATATCGGCGAAGGGGTACGGGGCCGCAGGCGGGCTGCGCTTGGGCCTTAGCTGGGCCGCGAGAGAGGAAAGAGGAGAGAGGAAGGAAACGAACTGGACTGGGCCTGGCTGTTGCTCTCCTTTTTTTAGCAAATCTTTTCCTTTTTCTGATATTTGTTTTCTCTTTGTAATTTCAAATTTGAATCTGTTTTGAGGAGTTCAAAAAATACTAGGAGGTTTACAAACATATAGAAAATATTGGAAGGACCCTTTTATTCAGATTAGGCTCCACACACTTTGGTACTTTTTCAAATATTTCAAAACCATTTGAGTTGATTTTCAAATAAAGAGGAGGGGGAGATTACGGTTTGCATTTTATTTTCTTGGTTGCATTTTTAGAGGACGATGATCATGATGCACAAACAAACCCTAATTATAGATTTACTAAAACTAGGGTGTTACACTCTTATCCCTAGGTTTTCCCAAAAACTTTATTTAAACCTTTTCATGTACATCTTGGTACTTATCTTACTTCAAGCTAAACCCCTTTCAACCTACCCATCCTTACCTCAATCTAAGCTTGATGGTAACCTTAGTACTAGTTGGATAAGTAATATGATGAATTGCCTTGATCTGCTGGTTGATGAATTGCCTTGATCTGCTGTTTCATGAATTGCCTTGATCTGCTGATTGCCTTGTTTGCTTAGGAACTAGAGTGAGATAATATAGTATCTCATCCCTTAGGACCCAATCCTTGTTTGTGATCATCAATCTCAAGCAAGCACCCAAGTCTGGATCTATCCTAAGCCACTCAAGTGCCCCTCTCATCTCCTGCTCAGATCAATCCCAGGATAATCCCTCTAGATGGTTTCCAACTCAGTGGAGACCCAATCTGAGCATGAATCATATCTACCTAGTTATTACCTCAACATCATCTCCTTGATCATGAGCTTGGAACCTGGCATCCTCTCAGAAGCTTCTACACTTGCACTCTATTCCAAAACCCTAAATCTGCCAAAATGGCTAAGTCTGGATTTCTTATCTAGATTCAATGTTTAGAGCTCTACCTCTTCCAACCTATGTGCAATCTTGATATTGTACTTGAACCATCTTGTATTACATCTTTAGTACTACCAAGGCCCACTGTTGACCTTGGCCAAGCCATACCATGTCCCACTCCTCCATGATGGTTTTGTACTCAAGATAATAATCTTTTCTGCAAATCTTATCATCTTGCCTACTTTGGCAGAAGCTCACATCTATATGCCACCTCCCATTGACCAAATCTTTGCATGGTTAGGATATACTAATCATGGCCTATCAATACCAACTTAACTTGTTTCCATTAGATCCTTGTGATTCTTAAACCCACATGGTTTAGGTGGCTACCTGATGTATCTGTTATGGTAGCATTATTTTCAACAAAGTTTGCCATCACTCCAAAACCACCTAAAATCTAACCAAGCCTAACTCTTGCTTCCCTAATCAACTATATGACATGGTATATCCATCCATATACCCCTTGTACTAAGGTGAGCTCTGAGCTCCCTAATCCAACCTTGTTTAGATGGCATCAGAATAACAAAACCCTAGACCCTCCCTGAATGCCCACATAAATTTTACATCATCTACCTTGTATATAAGCATCCCCAAATAATTCTCCCAATTATTTGGATTATTAAACTATTTTATTTCCTTATCTTGCAAATTCCTCAAAACCCTTGTCTTCAAAGACAAGTTTGTTTTTCTCCAAATCACCTTGCCAACTTAAGGCACATTTGATGCCTAATTATCATCTCCTATCTTACCAACTCAAAAATAATTATTTTTGTGATTCTTAATTATTTCTTTTTGCCCTTTTTCTTAAATGGCAGAAACTAGAAATAATTCCTTAAAAATACTTTTCCACCTCAATAAATCCTAAAAAAGTTCTCCATTGTGTGTTATGGTATTTAGGACCATATCACATCAAAAACCAAGATTTTCCAATGTAAAAATATCACTTTTGCTTCCATAATTTACTTCAGCACTTTTTGAAGAAGTTCATTTAAATGGGATTATAATCTTCGGAAAAATCCCATTTAAATCATGAAGTGATTATTTGATCCACTCTACCTACAAGTATCATTTCCACACTTTGTCCAATGCAACATTTTCAACTTTCCTCACAAGCCTCCACTTAAACCATTTTTGCTAGAGCAATGCAAACTCAAATCAAACAACAACCAAACCAGCACCAAAACTCGTCAAGTACTTATCATGAGCACCCACACCTCCCCTGGTCGACATAGCATTGTAGCATCACTTGACACTTGTCCCCTGGAGTTTGTAAAAGATAGAGAGGAGCAAGACTTGAGTATCCTTGAATTAAAAAGGGGCAGCAGCTCCCACTCCTCGTCCACCCTCTCTGCCACGAACCAGGGTCCCACCACACCTCTCCACTGCCCTCAGCACCCAATGGGGATGCCATGTACCAGCTCCATGCTCATCCATGAGCCACACCCACCATAGACCTCTCCCCTCGGTTTATAATGCCCAGAGGCCACCCCAGCCTCCCCTCGGTTCTCATTTGCCCCCACTCACCTCCCAGAACACCTTCTCCCCTCTCCCATGCTCTGTTCTACTCAAAGGTGAAGGAGAGAAAAGCCTCGGCCATGGCAAGAAAAGCCAGCCCTGAGCTCCACCCCTTCTCCCTCCCTCTCTGCATGTCACTCCATGCTAATCCCCTTGCTCTCCTGCTTCTAACCCTGCGCCTATCTTTCCCCAGAAATGCCTCTGGACGCCTCCCCGACGAAGCCCGACGTGCTCCTCCTCGGCCGCCGTTGTGCGAGCACCATCCCGATGTTGGAACCAGCCGTTAAGCCCCTCATTGAACTCGGCAGGGAGCGCCACGTCACCCTACTTCCTCCCTGTCGCCTCGCTGCCCCTGGTAAGCTCCGTCGTCGCCCTCCGACCCGCCTAGGGTTTCCGCCCCGACGCTCCCACCGCGAGGAGGAAGACGGCTGGGAGCCATCGATCTTGATCAAATCGAGCGGCTCCCGCTGTCCCTTACCTCTTCGCCTCAGGGCAGGCCCGTCTGGGCCAGGTCCAGCACCTCGGCCCAGTACCTCCCCAGATCCAGCACGCAAAATCCCTCCCCTCTTTTCTTTTTCCTGTTTGTATAGATCCAAGAAAATGCCCAGTCACTTTAAATCCAAATTAATAAGTAAAAGCCTTCAAAACTTCCAGATCTAAAATTCTTCAAGTGCCTGGATGTTTTCCCTAACATGCAGACCAAGATTTACACTAAATATATAAATAAAATAAATATGATAAATCATATACTCAGATCTATCCTTTCCACTAAATATTTTCTCTAGAAAGTTTGGTATCACCAAATGGAGTAAATCCAAATTTTATTGAAATATCACCCATACCTTTCATATCCCACAGGCCCCATCTTGTTTTGCTTCTTATATTGCTGGTAGCAAAAATAACAAAATAAAGTCTTTTCTGACTTTAGAATTTTCACTAGGTCAAACAAAGTAAGCTTCTAACCTCATTCCAACTCTCAGATGACACACACAACCATATGTTTCTAAATCCAGCAGCTCATATTTTTATGAGTCTCTGTTGAATTATGGTGAATTGAACTCCTCTTTGCATGATTTAATAACTATTAAATTCACTAATATAGCTATGTAACTCCAAAAAGGTTGTTTCCAATTTCTACAGAAAGGAATTTTCATCTCCTAACATGTGTCCTAGGAATAAACTAAAAACCTTCTGTGGATTAAATCTGATGAAAAAGACAAATCAAGTCCAGTACTGACTTTAGGATTTTCTCAAGGGCATTCTGTTAATTGTTTTTAGGTGAATCTAACTCCTCTCGATTCAGTCCATCAAATACTACCTTTTCACAAAAGGAAATAATTTTTGGTACTCGAGAGAAGTTCTGGTGAATTATTTCCTAAAACTAGAGCTTTATCCACTATAAAATCCATTATAAATCCTAGGAAATTGATAAAATAGTGAAACCACTTTTGTGGGCTTCATTTTATCAATACCTATCTGATGGTATCATTTTTATACAAAGGTATCATACAGATGAAGTCCTTGGTCAAGAACCCTCCCTTAGGTAGTTCTTAGACTATAAATCAAAAGGGATCCTTTTTCCTAATGTCTCCAAATCCTTTGCTAATCTCATCAAACCATCATCCCACATCCCACTGCCTCCTATAATGAATCTATCCTTTACTTGTTGTATGGTTTGATGCTTGTATGCCTTGTATTGATTGATGTATTGTTTGCTTGCATGTATGCTCGATAACGGTGATAGTTGCGATTATGTGACGCCGAGAAGAAGGAAGCATCGGGGTTATCTTTATTATTCATGTACTTGGTTATCTGGTTATCCAACGCCGTCAAGGGACTTCTCACTGATCATAGGCAAGCCACCATTCCTGAACTCCTATATTAACCCACTTCTGTTTATCATTTGTTTTATATCTCGTTTATAAATTGCATGATCAGAGGCATGGTTTGTTTCAAATAGAAGCGCGTGAGTAACTTGGCTCCTCCAAGTTATGAATGAGTGTCCATTAGGACACCTACCCTTTTTCACCTATATTTACCCCTTAGAGTGAGGCAAAGATGATTAACATCTTCCCTCTTGGAACCCACGGATTTCCAAAGATAAAACTACTTTGGGATCTTTCCCTACTACAAAGTTTTCAAAATAAAACCCTTGGAAATAGGCATCATTTCCGAGTGGAAGTTTTACTAAAAGAAGATATAAGGTGGATGAAGAGAAAGTCAAGCAAGAGAAAGAGAAGGGATGTTCTAAGCCAATTTCCGGAACAGTTTTACCCGTGCAACCACATTACCCCAAAACTTGGGGCTTAACTCGTAGTTTGTGATCCTTAGGCGGGCCTGCTCGTACTCGCTAAAGGGGAGATATCCCCTGAAATCCGGGTTGTCTGTAGGACAAGGCACTGGTGCAACAATTGGGTCTCTCGTGGACGGTATGCTTTTAGGTAGTACGTATGGAAGATTGTCACTATTGATATCTGCCAGACTTAGGTCTGGAGATAGGGGTCAGTACGGGAGGAAGGACCAGGGTCGTGGTACCCCATACTCGTACCGGAGAGAACAACCCAAAAGGAAAAGCCGCCATTGCTAGGGATGGACAAATGAAAATTGTAAGTTTGATTATCCGAGCCCCTGTCTACTGTGTGTAGCAGGCCGTGGTTTTATCCGGGCGGATGTATTTATTTTTGTGGGTAAAGTGCACAAACTCTGCAGAGTGTAATCTATACGAATAGCCGTGTCCACGGTCAAGGACGGTTGGAATGGAAAGTGCTAGGAGGACCCTTTAGATAAGTTATGAGTAAATAAAGGATGTGACTTGGTCACGAGGAAAAGATAAGAATATTATGGGTTTTGGCCAGAAATGATCAACAAGGATTTACAACATAACATTTTCTAAAATATTTTTAACAAGGATGTGGAGCTATCCAGGTTTTTCCAAAAAGGAGGCATATTTCCTAAAAACTCTTTTTCAACAAAGATATAGAGATGCCAATGTTAGGTCTTTCAAAGACAACTATAGTGTAGAGCTATCTCGCCATAGCCCAATATGTATTATCTTATTTACCCTTGTCTCGGTGGTTTGCGAGTACATTGAAAGTACTCACCGGCATTGTCCCTGGCTATTTACCTGGCCAGATTGCAGATGTTAAGAAGGAACGAAGGTGTTGATGTCTATGTGAGCTAGGCCGTCTTCCCAGTCAGTTGCCTATAGGTTAAGGCACGGTCTCTGCGCTGAAGACTTCCGCTACTTGTGTTGTAATCGCCATAATGGCCCCTTTGTAAGTTTTGTACTCGTTAATGTAAGGATGATGTAATGATACTAGTCGGTTATGCTCACGGCTCACTGATCATGGGAACGTGAATTGTATGCATAACGGGTATTCTCGGACCGTAAATTCGGGGTGCCATAGACATGGTATCAGAGCCGTCCTGACTGTAGGAAACCTTAGTTAGCATAGACGTTAGACAGGACAACCCGTATTTATGAAAACACCAGTTTGCGCAAACTACCTTCTTAAAAGCTTTTCGAAAGAATTCTTATCTCATCTTCTCTAACTTAAACAATTTGAAAATAGATTACTCTACATCTCATCTACTCCAAATATCCCGTTTTCAAAAAAAAGTCCGACTTGGAGACTATGAAGATGGAGATCCCGGAAGAAAGAGATATCAAGACAAGCAAAGTAAAGAAGCTACCAACGACGTCAGACACTACAAGATCGCGCTACCAACAGAGTCCTTCACCGCCCCCAAATCAATCAAGTACGACACCGACGACAAAAGAAGGCAAGACAAAAGTTAAGACCTCTATAATGACCGTACTCAAGATTAAAACCCCTAAAATAGGATTCCATCTATGGCGTATAGTCACCTCCTTAGTACTTATGGTATGCCTTGTTTGCCTGTCATGTGCGTGTTTGATGTTTGGTATGCATTGATTGTCTGACGAGAATCATCCGATACTCTAGTCTTGACCACCAAGTTGGGAGATCCCAATACTAACTCTCGCAAACCCCTTAACCGGAAACCTCTCCTCAGCAGGATGGCCACTAAGAAAGCCTCGACAACCCCAAGTAAATCCCTAAGGTGGAAAGACTGCGTCTTTCCACTGAACTCCAATAAACCCCTTTGACCTGTCACCGTCAACCCTAACATTCCATCAAATACTATACCGCGCTAAGTCCTACACCCTCGAACTCGGAATACTAACCTCATAGCACTGTTTCCTTCCACAGCTCGAGACTTTATCTCCACCAGAAAACCCTGCAGATGGCTCCCACCCGTTCTGAAAGTATCATCATCGGAGAAAGCTTCTGGCCCTTTGAGGACAACTGCATGAGCTACCGAAGATCATCCATCGTCCCCCACCTAAGATCGACGGGACAGAGCTTCCTCGCAGAAGTTCAAGCATAGCTCAGTGGGTCCTCAAGGCCGCCATTCCAAAGCGTGAGAATGACCCCGAGCCCATCATCTTCACCTTCATTGACCACAACTGGGCAGATGAGTCATGCGAATGATTCAAAAAATCATGGCATGCCTATGCAAGATCCATGAAGAAGAGCTGAAGGATACCCCTTACCACCTGTTCGGGAAGCGTGATAAGGATGGTCTCCCCACCGAATCCTTTCTCACCTGCTGCATTGGAAATCAACTAGAGAATATGGAGTATCTCCTGAAACGCCATCAAGAAGACCTCGACAAAACCCGTCGTCAGAACATCCTCATGTAGATGGACCTTGCCATACTACAGAGCCGAGAGAAGAGTCTACAAGCCGCAAACGCTCGCCTGGAAAGAAGAGTAGCTTCTCTAACCTCTAAAGGTGTTAACTCCGAGACGGAGAATGAGGAGCTGTCCTTTTATGAGTATAAACCTATCTTCTAGCCGCCCCAAGATATACTAGGACCCTCCATCCGCCTTCTCGAAGACGAAGATAAAGCCAAAGAGAATCCTCCGGAATCCCCCGCAAGCGGCAACTAGCCTAGTGTAGTACCTATGTATAGCCCCATGTAAAACTCTAAGTGCCTTGTTGCCCAGCGGCACAGACCTATTTTGTAACCCTTAAGAACCTCCGCCACCGACCGACTTGAACCTGCTAAATGTATGGATGTTATGCAAGCATGATATCCTTCTTTGCATGTTTTACCCACGATGTTGCATCGGACCAAACCCCCGTAGTTTTGCTCTAAGGGGGAAAGCCCGCGTCTTTCCTGCCCAAAGACCCTATAGACCCCGGGAGTCGACCCTTAAATTAGCATTAAATGATAACCACCCCTCCAACCCCAAAACATCGACCTTGCAAGAAGAACGAAAATCGACACTCCAGAATCATAAGGAACTTCAGGAAAGTCCTCCACCCTAAGGTCGACCGCCTAGCCATCATCTCGGGTATCAAGACCTGGAAGACAGAAAAGTTGACCACGAGGCGAAGGAATGAAGAAGATTCAACTCGCCGTCTTTCCTCAAGAAGGAAGTACCTCATCGACGATAAACCCACCTAGACTTGTCCTAAGGGGAAAAGACTGCGTCTTTTCCACTCGTTACATCCAAATGTCCCAAACCCGAAGCCACTCAGCTCCAACCCGTGACTAACCACGTTGGGTCTTTGTAAAACTTATTAGCACCCAATAATTTCCACCACTGAAATTGTTAAGCAGATGTTATCACCCCAACCCTACTCCTCCCTAATCTCGGGACGAGATTATTTTAAGGGGGAAAGGTCTGTAACATCCCAATTTCAGCAACCCTGATTCAATGTCCAAAAGGCAAAAATCAGGGGGAAACAAAAACTTTTTCTTGTAATTTGTGCTTACTTATTTGCTTGTGCTCAAGAAACTGTTTATGTATTAGTTGTGTACCCCTCATCTCAACACTAGTTTACAAAAACTATTTTACAAAAGAGATGTCTTGGCTGATCCTTCATATTCTCATATCTTCTGGCATTTCAAAAACCTGAGCCAAGATGACTTTAACACAACCAAATACTTTACTATCTTATATTGCCAAAACTATGGACACATATGTATATACTCTCCTTATGTTTTCAAGACAGAACCTTCAACTACTCTTATCCCTAGGTTTTCCCAAAAACTTTATTAAAACCTTTTCATCTCCATCTTGGTAGAGATACCAAGATGGTACTTATCTTACTTCAAGAAAAACCCCTTTCAACCTATTCATCCTTACCTCAAGCTAAGCTTGATGGTAACCCTAGTACTAGTTGGATAAGTAATATGATGAATTGCCTTGATTTGCTGGTTGATGAATTGCCTTGATCTGCTGTCTGATGAATTGCCTTGATCTGCGGATTGCCTTTTTTGCTTAGGAACTAGAGTGAGATAATCTAGTAGCTCATCCCTTAGGACCCAATCCTTGTTTGTGATCATCAATATCAAGCAAGCACCCAAGTCTGGATCTATCCTAAGCCACTCAAGTGCCCCTCTCATCTCTTGTTCAGATCAATCCCAGGATAATCCCTCTGGATGGTTTCCAACTCAATGGAGACCCAATCTAAGCATGAATCCTATCTACCTAGTTATTACCTCAACATCATCTCCTAGATCATGAGCTTGGAACCTGGCATCCACTCAGAAGCTTCTACACTTGCACTCTATTCCAAAACCCTAAATCTACCAAAATGGCTAAGTATGGATTTCTTATCTAGATTCAATCTTTAGAGCTCTACCTCTTCCAACCTATGTGCAATCTTGAGATTGTACTTGAACCATCTTGTATTACATCTTTAGTACTACCAAGGGACACTCTTGCCCTTGGCTAAGCCATACCATGTCCCACTCCTCCATGATAGTTTTGTAGTCAATATAATAATCTTTTCTGCAAATCTTATCATCTTGCCTACTTTGGCAGAATCTCACATCTATATGCCACCTCCCCTTGACCAATTGTTTGCATGGTTAGGATCTACTAATCATGGCCTATCAATCCCCACTTAACTTATTTCCATTAGAGCCTTGTGATTCTTAAACCCACATGGTTTAGGTGTCTACCTGATGTATCTGTTATGGTAGCCTTATTTTCAACAAAGTTTGCCATCACTCCAAAACCACCTCCAATCCAAACAAGCCCAACTCTTGCTTCCCTGATCAACTATATGACATGGTCTATCCATCCATATACCCCTTGTACTAAGGTGAGCTCTGAGCTCCCTAATCCAACCTTGTTTAGATGGCATCAGAATAACAAAACCCTAGACCCTCCTCGAATCTAGTTTCCATCCTTTTCACCACTTTTCTTAAAAACCAAGGTGTTGATGACTACATCAATTTTACATCATCTACCTTGTATATAAGCATCCCCAAATAATTCTCCCAATTATTTGGATTATTAAACTATTTTATTTCCTTATCTTGCAAATTCCTCAAAACCCATGTCTTCAAAGACAAGTTTGTTTTTCTCCAAATCACCTTGCCAACTTAAGGCACATTTGATTCCTACTTATCATATCCTATCTTCCCAACTCAAAAATAAATATTTTTGGGATTCTTAATTATTTCTTTTTGCCCTTTTTCTTAAATGGCAGAAACAAGAAATAATTCCTTTAAAATACTTTTCCACCTCAATAAATCCCAATAAAATTATCCAATGTGTGTTATGGTATTTAGGACCATATCACATCAAAAACCAAGATTTACCAATGTAAAAATATCACGTTTGCTTCCATAATTTACTTCAGCACTTTTTGAAGAAGTTCATTTAAATGGGATTATAATCTTCGGAAAAATCCCATTTAAATCATGAAGTGATTATTTGATCCACTCTATATACAAGTACCATTTCCACACTTTGTCCAATGAAACATTTTCAACTTTCGTCACAAGCCTCCACTTAAACCATTTTTGCTAGAGCAATGCAAACTCAAATCAAACAACAACCAAACCAGCACCAAAACTCGTCAAGTACTTCTCATGAGCACCCACACCTCCCCTGGTCGACATAGCATTGTAGCATCACTTGACACTTGTCCCCTAGAGTTTGTAAAAGAGAGAGAGGAGCAAGACTTGAGTATCCTTGAATTAAAAAGGGGCAGCAGCTCCCACTCCTCCTCCACCCTCTCTACCACAAACCAGGGCCCCAGAACACCTCTCCACTGCCCTCAGCACCCAATGGGGATGCCATGGACCAGCTCCATGCTCATCCATGAGCCACACCCACCATAGACCTCTCCCCTTGGTTTATAATGCCCAGAGGCCACCCCAGCCTCCCATCGGTTCTCATTTGCCCCCACTCACCTCCCAGAACACCTTCTCCCCTCTCCCGTGCTCTGTTCTGCTCAAAGGTGAAGGAGAGAAAAGCCTCGGCCATGGCAAAGAAAAGCCAGCCCCGAGTTCCACCCCTTCTCCCTCCCTCTCTGCACGTCACTCCATGCTAATCCCCTTGCTCTCCTGCTTCTTACCCTGCCCCTATCTTGCCCCAGAAATGCCTCTGGACGCCTCCCCGATGAAGCCCGACGTGCTCCTCCTCGGTCGCCGTCGTGCGAGCACCATCCCGATGTTGGAACCAGCCGTTAAGCCCCTCATTGAACACGGCAGGGAGCACCACGTCACCCTACTTCCTCCCCATCGCCTCGCCGCCCCTGGTAAGCTCCGCCGTCGCCCTCCGACCCACCTAGGGTTTCCGCCCCGGCGCTCCCACCGCGAGGAGGAAGACGGCTAGGAGCCATCGATCTTGATCAAATCAAGCGGCTCCCGCTGTCCCTTACCTCTTCGCCTCAGGGCAGGCCCATCTAGGCCAGGTCCAGTACCTCGGCCCAGTACCTCCGCAAAATCCCTCCCCTCTTTTCTTTTTCCTGTTTGTATAGATCCAGGAAAATGCCCAGTCACTTTAAATCCAAATTAATAAGTAAAAGCCTTCAAAACTTCCATATCTAAAATTCTTCAAGTGCCTGGATGTTTTCCCTAACATGCAGACCAAGATTTACACTAAATAGATAAATAAAATAAATATGATAAATCATATACTCAGATCTATCCTTTCCACTAAATATTTTCTCTAGAAAGTTTGGTATCACCAAATGGAGTAAATCCAAATTTTATTGAAATATCACCCATACCTTTCATATCCCATAGGCCCCATCTTATTTTGCTTCTTATATTGCTGGTAGCAAAAATAACTAAATAAAGTCTTTTCTGACTTTAGAATTTTCACTAGGTCAAACAAAGTAATCTTCTGACCTCATTCCAACTCTCAGATGACACACACAACCATATGTTTCTAAATCCAGCAGCTCATATTTTTATGAGTCTCTGTTGAATTATGGTGAATTGAACTCCTCTTTGCATGATTTAATAACTATTAAATTCACTACTGTAGCTATGTAACTCCAAAAAGGTTGTTTCCAATTTCTACAGAAAGGTATTTTCATCTCCTAACATGTGTCCTTGGAATAAACTAAAAAGCTTCTGTGGATTAAATCTATTGAAAAAGACAAATCAAGTCTAGTACTGACTTTAGGATTATCTCAAGGGCATTCTGTTAATTGTTTTTAGGTGAATCTAACTCCTCTTGATTCAGTCCATCAAATACTACCTTTTCACAAAAGGAAATAATTTTTGGTACTCGAGAGAAGTTCTGGTGAATTATTTCCTAAAACTAGAGCTTTATCCACCATAAAATCCATTATAAATCCTAGGAAATTGATAAAATAGTGAAACCACTTTTGTTTGCTTCATTTTATCAATACCTATCTGATGGTATCATTTTTATACAATGGTATCATACATATCAAGTCCTTGGTCAAGAACCCTCCCTTAGGTAGTTCTTAGACTATAAATCAAAAGGGATCCTTTTTCCTAATGTCTCCAAATCCTTTGCTAATCTCATCAAACCATCATCCCACATCCCACTGCCTCCTATCATGAATCTATCCTTTACTTGTTGTATGGTGTGATGCTTTTATGCCTTGTATTGATTGGTGTATTGTTTGCTTGCTTGTATGCTTGATAACGGCGATAATTGCGATTATGTGACGCCGAGAAGAAGGAAGCATCGGGGTTACCTTTATTATTCATGTACTTGGTTATCTGGTTATCCAACGCCGTCAAGGGACTTCTCGCTGGTCACAGGCAAGCCACCATTCCTAAACTCCTATATTAACCCACTTCTGTTTATCAACTATTTTATATCTCGTTTATAAATTGCATGATCACAGGTATGGTTTGTTTCAAATAGAAGCGCATGAGTAACTTGGCTCCTCCAAGTTATGAATGAGTATACATTAGGACACCTACCCTTTTTCACCTATATTTACCCCTTAGATTGAGGCAAAGATGATTAGCATCTTCCCTCTTGGAACCCACGGATTTCCAAAGATAAAACTACTTTGGGATATTTCCCTACTACAAAGTTTTCAAAATAAAACCCTCGGAAATAGGCATCATTTCTGATTGGAAGTTTTACTAAAAGAAGATATAAGGTGGATGAAGAGAAATTCTAGGAAGAGAAAGAGAAGGGATGTTCTAAGCCAATGTCCGGAACAATTTTACCCATGCAACCACATTACCCTAGATCCTGGGCTTAGCTCGTAGTTTGTGATCCTTAGTCGGGGCTTCTCGTACTCGCTAAAGGGGAGAAATCCCCTGAAATCCAGGTTGTCTGTAGGACAAGGCACTGGTGCAACAATTGGGTCTCTCGCGGACAGTATGCTTTTAGGTAGTACGGATGGAAGATTTTCACTATTTCTATCTGCCAAACTTCGGTCTGGAGATAGGGGTCAGTATGGGAGGAAGGACCAGGGTCGTCGTACCCCATACGAATGAAAAGTCTAGAGATAGGGGTCAGCCGCCATTGCTAGGGATGGACAAATTAAAAGTGTAAGTTTGATTATCCGAGCCCTTGTCTACCGTGTGTAGCAGGCCGTGGTTTTATCCTGGCAAATGTATTGATTCTTGTGGGTAAAGTGCACAAACTCTGTAGAGTGTAATCTATTCGAATAGCCTTGTCCAGGGTCAAGGACGGTTGGAATGGCAAGTGCTAGGAGGACCCTTCAGATAAGTTATGAGTAAATAAAGGATGTGACTTGGTCACGAGGAAAAGATAAGAATATTATGGGTTTTGGCCAGAAATGGTCGATAAGGTTTTACAAAGGGTTTTACAACATAACGTTTCCTAAAATCTTTTTAACAAAGATATGTAGTTGTCCAGGTTTTTCCAAAAAGGAGGCATATTTTCTAAAAACTCTTTTTCAACAAAGATATAGAGATTCCAATGTTAGGTCTTTCAAAAACAACTATAGTGTAGAGCTATCTCGCCACAGCCAATATGTATTATCTTATTTACTCTTGTCTCGGTGGTTTGTGAGTACATTCAAAGTACTCATCGGCATTGTCCCTGGCTATTTACCTAGCCAGATTGCAGATGTTAAGAAGGAACGAAGGTGCTGACATCTATGCGAGCTAGGCCGTCTTCCCAGTCAGTTGCCTGTAGGTTAAGGCACGGGCTCTGCGCTGATGACTTCCGCTACTTGTGTTGTAATCGCCATAATGGCCTCTTTGTAAGTTTTGTACTTGTTAATGTAAGGATGATGTAATGATACTAGTCGGTTATGCTCACGGCTCACTGATCATGGGAACGTGAATTGTATGCATAACGGGTATTCTCGAACCATAAATCCGGGGTGCCACAATTTGAGCAACAGAAGGTCTTCGAAAAAATCGGTTTCTACCTACTGGTCTGTTTTGACAGATTTCTGCCATTATTTGCATTTTCTTATTACTGATTCCTTTTTGGTTTCTTTTTGGGAAATTGATATTTTTGAAGGAGTTGCTACAGTAGCTTGTGTTTTTAGTGAAAAAATTTGTTGTTCCAAAGCTTTGCTAGAGGTCTAATATCTTTTGACTACACTAATGTTGCTAATGAAGATTGTGTGAAGTTTTTTATGAAGGAAAAATTTCAGGTGTAGAGAGAATCATGTAATGAGATGAAGAATGGACAAAAACTCAATCTTGGGGATGCCACCATGGTGTCACCCCAAGAAATATCCAAGAGGTACAAGCGTCAAAGCTTGGTGATGCCCAAGGCATCCCCTTCTTCATCAATAAAAAACTCAGGTCTGTCTAGACACTTTGTTTTTATTGTTTCATGCATTGTTGTGTTGTTCTTGGAGCGTCTTAGTTTTCGTTTTTGGTTTTCGTTGCTTAGTTTGCTTGAGTAAGTTGGTTGGTTACACCACACTTCTTTTGGAGAGAGACACACTCTGTTTTCATTACCTAGAACACTCTAGTTTTCACTCTTATTGTTTTGTGAGTGTTCTCTTTTGCTAGCACTATGTTTAGCCTTAGTTTTCTTGTGCTTTCATCTTAGAATTTTTTAGTTCTTCTTTGTGTATTTGTGAAACAAGCTCACTGATCTTTATTGATTATTATCTTTGTGAGTTGTTTCAAATAAGTTGCTTGGTGTTGGAAAAGAGTAGAAAGTTTCATGCTTATAGTGGTACAAAGTGAGCTTGCTTTGACTGTGTCTTAGGCTTTAGCATGACATGCTAGGTGTTGTTTTGACCTTATGCTTAGTGATTATTGCTGTAGCATGTCTTGTTCCAAACAATTGGGATTTCTTAGTGTGCCTTGAAGAAATTATGCATTGTTTGAGCATGCAAAAGCATAGTATAATGGTATTCTCCTTTGATGTTTTGCTTGGGTTGACTTGGCACATGCTCACACCATGTTATGACTATGAACAAGTCACCATATCCTCTATGATCATTTAGTCCTTGACTTGTGGTACCACTCTTTGCTTTGATTAGTATGCTTTGTTGCTCTACATGATTATGGCCATTATTCTCTCTTAGTTGGTTGCTCCTAGTCTTTTGCTAGCCTCCACTTGTATGAGTAGTTCTACTTATGCTTCCAACTCCCAAGAAACCAAGTTATTCCAAAGTGTCCACTATAAACTCCTATGCATGGTGTGTTACACCATTCCAAGTATATTCTTGTTTTCAGCTATCTTCCAATTAAAAACTATTTTGTTATGTGAAAACTTAGTGATTAAAGCCCTCGCGAACTTGATGGCACACTTTATTCTTTGCCCCTTATAAACTTGAACCATTGAGACAACTTTTTTGTATATGCTTGCACTTATAAGTTGGAATTAGCAGAACCGTGCTGTCACGGGGAACGTTTTCAACATTGCACTTGTACTTTATACTCAGTTGATATCATGTTCTTGAAGGGAATATGCCTTGAGAGGCAATAATAAAGTGTTTATTATGTGTATTCCAAGTATATGATAGATGTTTATTTTACATGCTATAATTGTATTAATACGGAAACATTAATACATGTGTGTTTAATAAACAAACAGAAAGTTCCTAGTTATGCCTCTCTCATAAACTAGCTCGTTGATTAACAAGATGATCAAGGTTTCCTGATCATGGACATTGGATGTTGTTAATAACGGGATCACAACATTAGTGTAATGGTGTGATTAACATTCATACGAAGTATAGCATTACGATCAAAGTCATTGAGTTTATATTGCTATAACAACTTACGAAGTGATCATAATCCTTAGACCATGAGATCATGTCAATCACTAACACCGGAAGAGTTTCTTGATAACATCAAACGTCACACCGTAACAAGGTGATTATAAAGATGGATTCAGAACTAATAAAGTGTTATGTTGAGGCTCATGGATCGAGAGTGGAATTTGTTCATCCCGATGACGGATAGATATACTCTGGGCCCTCTCGGTGATATCACATTGATTAGCTTGAAAGCAAGTCATTTGATCACTAGAATGTTATATCACGGGAACGAGAAAAGAGTGCATGTCGGTAACGAGATCAAACTAGGTATGGAGATACCGATGATCGAATCTCGGACATGTAATATATCGTGAAACAAAGGGATTAAGATACTAGCGTAAAAGGTTCCGACGATCACAAGAAAGTCACCGTTGAATGTGTGGGAGTCAGTATGGGTCTCCAGATCCCGCTTCTGATTATTGACCCGAGAGGGGTCTTGATCATGTCCGCATTATTCACGAACCATAGGGTGACACACTTAAGAGACACCGACATCCAATTGGAGCAAAAGTTTCATGCCGAAAGAATGAACAAGCGCAGGAATTTATTTCACTAGATACCGAAACAGGTTTTTGAGTGAAATTGCGTAAAGTGGTTATGCATGTGAAATAGAATTCTAGCAAGGGGTTATTTGTGAATGTTTGTCATTAAAGTAATTGACAAAATTCTGAATAAAATAAAAGAGTTTTATTTAATGAGAGTTTGCATTAAATTTGGTGGAAATTTAATGGGAATTTGAGTGGACTTTTGAGTGGAGAAAATTGAAGGGCCATTTTGTGAGTGGAGTGTCCACCCACATGAATGAAGGAGGGGAGGGGGCAGCCCCCATGGCCGGCGGCCACCCCCTTGGGTGCCCCCCCACCTATAAAAGGAGCCCCCCTCCTCACTTGTCTCTCACACCTCCTCGTGAAGGATCTCTCTCCCCCTCTAGAATTTATCCCCCATGGTCTCGGACTAGCGAGATACATGTTCCCGGTGGCTATTTGGCAAGAAAGAGTTGTGCTTCCGCTGCATCGCTGGAGCGAGGAGGCGGAGGTTGCTCGGTGCCTCGAACGTGTGTGCGAGCACGGATGCGCTGCTGATTTGCGGCGCTAGGACTTCCTCTCGATCTTGAGATTGGCAAGAGATCGTCTACATCAACCACGAGTTGAACTCGTTAAGCTTTGTCGGTCTTCACGGGTATGTTCTCTACGGATATACATCCGCCCGTTGTTTGTATCTAGTAGATAGATCTTGTTACATAGTTCACATCATAGGAAATTTTTTGTTTTCTATGCTGCGAACCCTACAGTGGTATCAGAGCCGGATCTATGCGTAGATGCTTTACACGGGTAGTACACATATGAGTATGTGGGGGATGATGATCATGTTGTTGCTCCTTTGTTGTAATTTTGGATATTGGTGGAATAGTGGGATGAAGCGGCCCGGACAAACTTTACATGTCCTCGCACATGAGACCTGTTCCACGCTTGACATGCAACTAGTTTGCATAAGTGGCTAGCGGGTGTCTGTCTCTCCTACTATAGTCAATATCTATTTTGCAAACGAGTTGTCAACAATTTGGTTATCCTCGTTGTGGTTCATGTTCGTAGGTAAGAACGGTTCTATCTCGAAAGCCCTAAGCCACGTAAAACTTGCAATGGATAAATTAGAGGTGTCTAGTTTAGATTGTTGCTGGGCTAGTGTTATGATATGGTAGTGTTGTAAGTAGAAGTATGAGATGATACTCTTACAACACACATAGCGTGTAAACTCCATAGACCTTGGATTTACACATATAGGTATGATAATGATCATACCACGGTGCACATGATAGAGATCATATGCGGGAACCATATCATTTCACTAATAAACATGTGATGTTTGATAGCATCTTATATTGCTTGTTTAGCGCTTTTTTAGCATAATAAGATGATCCCTCATTTAAATATCAAGATAAGAATGTGTTCTTCCTTTAGTATGCACCGATTATGTTTTCATTGCTCCAAGACATCACGTGATGATCGGGTGTTCTTGGATCCACGACCATATTTCGGGTGTAAAACAGTTACACACGCGAATACTAAGGTTCTAACTTGGCGAGCCTAGCATGTACAGACATGGCCTAGGAACACGGACCGAAAGGTTAAGCATGAGTCATATAGTTGATATGATGCCCATTTGATGCTCGCCTTTGAAGCTTTACCGACTCACGTGATGATCGGACTTGGTATAGTGGATTTGGTTCATGTAATCACCAAAAAGGCACGAGGGATGTCGTTTTTGAGTGGGATTTCATTCGTAATATGGATTAGTTGAACTCAATCTATCATACACTTAGTCTAAACTTTACAAATTCTGTTGTAGATGGCACCACCTGCTTTTAATTTCAATGTGTTCACGGAGAAAGAGAAACTAGCAACGAACGGTAGCAACTTTACCGAATGGGCCATGAATTTGAGGATTCTCCTCTCTGCTGCACAAAAGCAATATGTGCTAGAAGCGCCGTTAGGCCCCCCACCTTTAGATGATGCCCCTGACAAGGAGAAGAATGTCTATCAGACTCGTCAGGAGGACCACAACTTAGTTCATTGTGGCATATTGTATGGGCTAGAGCCGGAACTTCGAAAGCGTTTCGAAAATGGCAATGCTTTTGATACAATGGGTGAGTTGAAAATGATTTTTGACACACATGCTGTTGTAGAGAGCTAAAACGCTTCAGAAAAGTTCTTTAGCTGCATGATGGAAGAGCACAGCTCCGTTAGTGAGCATGTACTCAAGATGTCGGGTTACGCCGATAAGCTTGTGTCCTTGGGAATAACGATTCCCATTGACTTAGGCATCCATCGTGTTCTGCAGGCTCTGCCACCTAGCTATAAGAGCTTTGTGATGAACTATAATATGCAAGGCATGAAGAAGTCTCTTCCCGAGCTTCTGTCAATGCTTAAAACTGCAGAAGTGGAGATCAAAAAGGAACATCAAGTGTTGATGATCAATAGGAACACTGGTTTCAAGAAAGACAAGAAGGGAAAACGGAAGGGAAGTAAGGGCGGCAAGCCTGTTGGCGCTTGCTAAAAAGAAACCCCGAGTTGGACCTAAGTCCGATACCGAAAAGTGCTACTATTGTAAGGGATGCCATCGAAACGAATCGCCCCAAGTATCTGGCAGACAAGAAGGTTGGCAAGGCAAACAAAGGTATATATGATATACATGTTATTGATGTGTACTTGACTAGTTCTCGCAGTAGCACCTGGGTATTTGATACCGGTTCAGTTGCTAATATTTGTAACTCGAATCAGGGGCTGCGGAACAAGCGACCGCTAGCAAGGGGTGAGGTCAAGATGCGTGTCGGCAATGGATCAAGCGTTGATGTGATCGCCGTCGGAACGCTGCCTCTCCACTTGCCGTCGGGATTAGTTATAAACTTGAATAATTGTTATCTGGTGCCTGCACTAAGCATGAACACTGTATCTGGATCGTGTTTGATGCGAAGTGGTTATTCATTTAAATCTGAGAACAATGGTTGTTCCATTTATATGAATGAAATCTTTTATGGTCATGCACTGATGATGAATGGTTTATTTCTTTTGGATCTCGATAATAATGTTACACATATTCATAATGTTGATGCTAAAAGGATTAAACTAAATGATGATATATCCGCATATATGTGGCACTGCCGTCTAGGTCATATTGGCGTTAAACGCATGAAGAAGCTCCATTCGGATGGACTTTTGGAATCACTTGATTTTGAATCATTTGATACATGTGAGCCATGCCTTATGGGCAAGATGACTAGAACGCCGTTTTCCGGTTCAATGGAACGGGCGACAGATTTATTGGAAATCATACATTCTGATGTATGTGGTCCAATGGGTGTGTCGGCGCGAGGTGGATATCGTTATTTTGTTACTTTCACGGATGATTTGAGTAGATACGGTTATATCTACTTGACGAAACACAAGTCTGAAACCTTTGAAAAGTTCAAGGAATTTCAGAATGAAGTGGAAAATCATCGTAATAGAAAGATCAAATTTCTACGGTCCGACCATGGAGGTAAGTATCTAAGTTACGAGTTTAGCACTCACATGAAAGAGTGTGGAATTGTTTCACAACTCACGCCTGCCGGAACACCACGTGAAATGATGTGTCGGAACATCGCAATCGTACTTTATTAGATATGGTTCGATCTATGATGTCTCTGACGGACTTGCCGTTGTCATTTTGGGGTTAAGCACTAGAAACTGCTGCATTCACTTTAAATCCGGCACCATCTAAATCCGTTGAAAAGATGCCGTATGAATTGTGGTTTGGAAACAAACCTAAGCTGTCTTTTCTTAAAGTTTGGGGATGAGATGTTTATGTGAAGAAACTTCAACCGAATAAACTCGAACCCAAAGCGGAAAAATGCATCTTCATAGGATACCCTAAGGAAACTATTGGGTATTCCTTCTATCACAGATCCGAGGGCAAGGTTTTTGTTGCCAAGAATGGATCCTTTCTAGAGAAAGAGTTTCTCGCGAAAGGTGTGAGTAGTCGGAAGGTAGAACTCGAAGAGGTTATGGAACCTTCTCTTCAAAGTATGGCGAGTAGCGTAGCGCCGGAAGTTGTTCCGGAGTTGGCTCCACCTGTTGAAGAGGGAACTAATGATAATGATCATGAAACTCCGAAAGAGAGTACTACCGAACCTCGAAGGTCAAGCAGGACGCGTGCAGCTCCCGAGCTGTACGGAAATCCTGTCATGAATTTCATGGTTGATGAAAATGATGACCCTGCGATTCCAACAAATGGTTAGCAGCCATGAAATCCGAGATGGAATCCATGTAAGAAAATCAAGTTTGGAACTTGGTGGACTTACCTCACGACCGAAAGGCCGTGGAGAACAAATGGATTTTCAAAAGGAAAACTGATGTTGATGGTAATGTGACCGTCTATAAAGCTCGACTTGTCGCAAAGGGGTTTCGACAAATTGAAGGAGTTGACTACGATGAGACATTCTCTCCCGTAGCGATGCTAAAGTAAGTTAGGATTATGTTAGCAATTGCTACATATTTCGATTATGAGATATGGCAGATGGATGTCAAAACCGCGTTTCTCAATGGTAATATTGAAGAAGAGTTGTATATGATACAACCAAAGGGTTTTGTCGATCCTAAGGATGCTAACAAGGTGTGCAAGCTTCAGCGATCCATCTATGGATTGAAGCAAGCATCACGAAGTTGGAATCTCCGCTTTGATGAGGTGATCAAAGAGTTTGGATTTGTCCAAACTTATGGAGAAGCTTGTATTTACAAGAAAGTGAGTGGGAGCAATGTGGCATTTCTGATATTATATGTGGATGACATATTATTGATCGGAAATGATATAGATGTTTTAAACAGTGTTAAAAGTTATCTAAACAGCAAATTTTCAATGAAGGACCTAGGTGAAGCGTCATACATATTAGGCATAAAGATCTATAGAGATAGATCTAGGCGCCTAATAGGGCTATCGCAAAGTACATACCTTGATAAGATTTTAAAGAAGTTTAAAATAGACGAAGTAAGAAGGGGTTCTTACCTATGTTGCAAGGCAAGACATTGAGTAAGACTCAAAGTCCGGCTTCGGCGGAAGAAAGAGAGATAATGGACAAGGTCCCCTATGCTTCAGCCATAGGCTCTATAATGTACGCCATGCTATGTACAAGACCGGATGTGGCACATGCTATTAGTTTGACTAGTAGGTACCAATGGATTGACGTTCAGAACACTGGATAGCGGTCAAGAATATCCTTAAGTACTTACGAAGAACTAAGGATATGTTTCTTGTATACGGAGGTGAAGAAGAGCTCGTCGCTAAGTGTTATGTTGACGCTAGCTTTGACACCGATCCGGATGACTCTAAGTCTCAATCCGGATACGTATTTCTCATGAATGGCGGAGCGGTTAGTTGGAGGAGCTCCAAACAACCTGTGGTAGCGGGATCAACAACGGAGGCCGAATATGTTGCTGCTTCAGAAGCGGCTCAGGAAGCAGTTTGGATGAAGGAGTTCATATCCGAACTAGGAGTGGTTGCAAACGCGTTGGACCCAATGGTGATCTATTGTGACAACAATGGTGCCATTGCCAATGCCAAAGAACCAAGGTCTCACAAGCATTCCAAGCATATTAAGCGCCGGTTTCACTCCATCCGCGAGCATGTCAAGGATGGAGATATAAAGATTTGTAAAGTACATATGGATCTCAATGTAGCAGATCCGTTGACTAAAACTCTCCCTAGAGCAAAACATGATCAACACCAGAACTCAATGGGTGTTAGATTTATCACTATGTAACTAGATTATTGTCTCTAGTGCAAGTGGGAGATCAAGGAATATGCCCTGAGAGGCAATAATAAAGTGTTTATTATGTGTATTCCAAGTATATGATAGATGTTTATTTTACATGCTATAATTGTATTAATACGGAAACATTAATACATGTGTGTTTAATAAACAAACAGAAAGTTCCTAGTTATGCCTCTCTCATAAACTAGCTCATTGATTAACAAGATGATCAAGGTTTCCTGATCATGGACAATGGATGTTGTTAATAACGGGATCACAACATTAGTGTAATGGTGTGATGAACATTCATCCGAAGTATAGCATTACGATCAAAGTCATTGAGTTTACATTGCTATAACAACTTACGAAGTGATCCTAATCCTTAGACCATGAGATCATGTCAATCACTAACACCGGAAGAGTTTCTTGATAACATCAAACGTCACACCGTAACAGGGTGATTATAAAGATGGATTCAGAACCAATAAAGTGTTATGTTGAGGCTCATGGATCGAGAGTGGAAGTTGTTCATCCCGATGACGGATAGATATACTCTAGGCCCTCTCGGTGATATCACATTGATTAGCTTGCAAGCAAGTGATTTGATCACTAGAATGTTATATCACGGAAACGAGAAAAGAGTGCATGTCGGTAACGAGATCAAACTAGGTATGGAGATACCGATGATCAAATCTCGGACATGTAATATATCGTGAAACAAAGGGATTAAGATACTAGCGTAAAAGGTTCTGACGATCACAAGAAAGTCATCGTTGAATGTGTGGGAGTCAGTATGGGTCTCCAGATCCCGCTTCTGATTATTGACCCGAGAGGGGTCTCGATCATGTCTGCATTATTCACGAACCGTAGGGTGACACACTTAAGAGACACCGACATCCAATTGGAGCAAAAGTTTCATGCCGAAAGAATGAACAAGCGCAGGAATTTATTTCACTAGATACCGAAACAGGTTTTCGGGTGAAATTGCGTAAAGTGGTTATGCATGTGAAATAGAATTCTAGCAAGGGGTTATTTGTGAATGTTTATCATTAAAGTAATTGACAAAATTCTGAATAAAATAAAAGAGTTTTATTTAATGAGAGTTTGCATTAAATTTGGTGGAAATTTAATGGGAATTTGAGTGGACTTTTGAGTGGAGAAAATTGAAGGGCCATTTTGTGAGTGGAGTGTCCACCCACATGAATGAAAGAGGGGAGGGGGCAGCCCCCATGGCCGGCGGCCACCCCCTTGGGTGCCCCCCCTCCTCCTATAAAAGGAGCCCCCTCCTCACTTGTCTCTCACACCTCCTCGTGAAGGATCTATCTCCCCCTCTAGAATTTATCCCCCATGGTCTCGGACTAGCGAGATACATGTTCCCGGTGGCTATTCGGCAAGAAAGAGTTATGCTTCCGCTGCAGCGCTAGAGCGAGGAGGCGGAGGTTGCTCGGTGCCTCGAACGTGTGTGCGGGCACGGATGCGCTGCTGATTTGCGGCGCTAGGACTTCCTCTCGATCTTGAGATCGGCAAGAGATCGTCTACATCAACCACGAGTTGAACTCGCTAAACTTTGTCGGTCTTCAAGGGTATGTTCTCTACTGATATACATCCGCCCGTTGTTTGTATCTAGTAGATAGATCTTGGTACATAGTTCACATAGTAGGAAATTTTTTGTTTTCTATGCTGCGAACCCTACAGTTCTTTTGTCTATGGATGTCACCGGTGTGAAATAAAGAGGGAACTTGTAAGTCCATGGAGTTTGTATCCTGTGTTAGATAAACGCCTGGGACGCTAGCCTAAGCCATGCCTAATCATGGTATAAACTTGCAGCATCACCATAATGAGCTATCTATGAAGCATCCTCAATAAAAAGCTATGCATATGGTAAGTAAAAAGATTGCTGAGATGATCGATGACTGCTTGCCTTGTCATTTTGGTTATGGGAAAGCTCCTGTACCATGTGCAAGGGGTACCCCGTTGGCGGTTATCAATGATATGCAAATACTTACAATGACAAGAACTTACCTGGACCCAAAGTTGAGTATGCATGAGGTGTGGCCCTCGTATTCAAGGGACTTGAGATTGCCAACTTATACTTCGTCAAGCATATACTCTAGCTTTGCCACTTTAACCTTAAACCACTTCAAGATGCTTATGATAGGGGCAATGAGGGCTGAAATCTAACAAGTACCGTAATTTTTGGAAGCTCTTTTTGAAACTTGAAATCCCTGCTTCCTTTATAAAAGGCTTTTCTTCGACCAATATTGAGTCTCCACCTTCGACCTTTAGGCACCATTAAGAGAGCATAGTTGTCATTCTGTGTGCATTGTCCCAAAACTTATTGATTGATGCATATTGTGATATTACTTGTTCTTGTGCTATTTGTTTCTAGTCACCCTTGTGAACTTTGCAGGTGTCCTCTTCATCTATTTGCTACTCTATGAGGGACAAGATGATTTCCACTATGCCATGTTTTCTGCATGTGAAACAAACAAATGTTTTTCAATGCATGTTATTCATGATCTTTGTTTGTAGCTTGTCATGTTGCATGCATAGTTACTATGTCCTATTGTTAGAACTCCATCTTTCATGCACATGTTTAGAGTTCTTTCATCCCAGCTTTCAATGCTTGCAAATGGTTGGATCTTTATTGTGAGGGTGCATGTCACCTCAAAAATCATTCTTTTATCACTTACCTACCCGAGGACGAGCAGGAGTTAAGCTTGGGGATGCTTGATACGTTGGAAACGTATCTATAATTTTTGATGATCCATGCTTGTTTTGTATGTACTTTGCTTTGCTTTGTCTACACTTTGAGTTGTTTTTTATATCTTTTCTAGGACTAACCTATTAACAAGTTGCCATAGTGCCAGTTGCCTGTTTTCTTCTGTTTTGGTTCCAGAAAGGCAGAAAATCAATATTCTCGGAATTGGACGGGACAAAAGCCAAAGTCATTATTTTTCCCGGAGCAACACGGAACCACGAAGGAGGCCAGACGGGGGGCCAAAGAGGGTGTGGGCCCCTAGACCCCACCGACCTTGATTCATGCGCCTATAAGAGCCCCCCGATGAGAAAACCCTAGATAATCCAGAAGAAATCCACGAAAACCTCTGTAGTGCTGCCTCCACCGAAGGGGAGATTCGGGGGACTAAAAGTCTCTGTTCCGGCACCCTGCCGGGACGGGGAAGTGCCCCCAGAGCCATATCCATCGATCTCCATCACCATCTTCATCATCGTTTCTGATTCCCATGATGAGGAGGGAGTAGTTCTTCCTCGAGGCTAAGGGCTCTACCAGTAGCTATGTGTTCATCTCTCTCTATGCATGATCTTGTTGTGGTTGTGAGCTTTGTAATCAAGTAGATCTACCTTGCTACTCAAGTGCTTCATTAGATCTCTGCTCTCCCCATGTGTGTGAAAGTGACAGCGTGCACACCATGGTGGCACTTAGGTTTGATTCTACATAAATACTCTTTGTGCTTTAATAGATCTATGCTTTTCACCACGTGTGTGAAAGTGACAGCGTGCATACCGTGAGTGGCACTTTGGCTAGATTGAATATTTGTTATGAGTTATATTTGGAGTTGGATGTCTCTATGAAATTGTGGTGTTTGTTGGAACCATCTAGTGCTCAAGGTGACAGTGTGGGGTTATCTAGATTGGGGAAGGCGGACTTTAAGGAGTGTTGTTATAGCCCTACCAATGATTAGAGTGTTCAACCGAAGAGTAGTTAAGAGTAGTATCATGAAGAGAGAATATTTATATGAGAGAGTGTTCACTAGTGAAAGTATGATTCCTGGGCCTTGTTTCTAAGCATTGAAACACTGTTTGCTACTAGATGTTTTGCATGTTTTCTTGCTTTAGTCTCTACCTCACCGTCAAGATCTTTTCTGGCACTCACCCACGTTACCCCACGTCAACAACAAGTCAGAAGCTCTTTTCTGGTACTGTTACCACTTGTATTTCACTATCTCTTCGCCGAACTAGTGCACCTATACACCTAACAAGTGTATTGGGTGTGTTGGGGACACAAGAGACTTCTCGTATCTTAATTGCAGGGTTGCTTGAGAGGGAATACCTTTGACCACTTCCTCCCTGAGTTCGATAAACCTTGGATAATCCACTTAAGGGAAACTTGCTGCTGTTCTACAAACCTCTGCACTTGGAGGCCCAACAACTGTCTACAAGAATAGAAGTGCATAGACATCAAGCTATTTTCTGGGGGGGTTATATATTACGAAGTTTCAATTCATAAGGAAGGTTTTGACATGGAAACGAGGCGGAGACGGAGTTCGAGGGGGGAACACCCCCCTCAGGCGCGACCGGGCTGGGCCCGCGCCTGGGGTGGGTTTGTCCAGCCCGGGCTCCGTTTCCTATTCAGTTTCGTCTCATAACTTCCCTTATGTATTAAAAACATCAAAAATATAAAAAGATTGGGGTTTCACGAACCTTCTGTTTTCACCACTTTTACCTATTCAAAGACGAACTCTGCAGATTCCTTCTCTCTTTCTCCTGTGAATCTCCTTCATACAAAACTTTTGCACAAACTCAATGACAACATTAGTGTAAGCAAAAACAATAAACCTTTGGTAAACACTTCAACTGAAAACCCATCAAAACAAAAGCATCTGTAAGAGGCAAATGCAAATGATGGCAGAAATCTATCAAAACAGACTAGCAGGTAAAGATTGATTTTTCCGAAGACCTTCTGTTGCTCAAATCAAAAAGTGCAGAAGTGATGAAAGTTGTGTAACAACTTGGAGCACAAGCTCAGAAAAATGCAGCTCCATCCTAAGTACTGAGCTTCCTCACGAATTTTTACAATGCAGCACAAAAAAACTATCCCAGGACAGCCACTTTTCACAACTCCTCTACTTCACAAAAGTAGTTGAAATTGACACAAAAACCAAAACAAAAAGGTAATAACCTCCAAGACTTGACAAAACTCTTGGGTTATCTCCCAACAAGTAATTTTCTTTAATGCCTTTAAGTTAGGCTTAAAACTTCCAAAGATGCTCACAAAGGAGATATATATCTAAAATGAAAGAGAGCATCAAGAATCAAATAACCAACACACTTGAGCCTAACCCACTTCCTATGCATGGGGGTATCATGAGAAAACGAATTGTTGAAACAAAAGGACACAATCATAGGAAGACAAAACATATGCAACTTTAAAGCTTTCAACATAAAACGGGGAAACTTAACATCATTGAGATGCATAAAACCATGTTTCCCTCTCTCAAAATAACTTTCAGTACCACTTTGAATAAAGTTGAAAATATAACTATCACTGGCAACAACTTTATTATCAGAATAAGCATACTTACATTCACCAAAAAGAGGTCCAAGGTCATAGACTGGATCAATAGAAGCAAGTTGTTCCATCCTGAAATCTTTATTAGGCAAGCTATTTTCACAAGGAGCTTTAGCAAATTTGGAAAAGTTAAACTCATAAGAATCTCCATCAAACTTAGTTAAAACTTTTTCCTTATTGCAATCAATAATATATCCACAAGTGTTCAGGAAAGGTCTACCAAAAATGATTGGACAAGTTCTGCTACCTGTTGAATTAAGCACTAGAAAATCAGCAGGATACTTAATCTTACCACAGATAACCTCCACATCTCTTATAATGCCAATGGGGCAAATGGTATCCTTTTTAGCAAGGTGAATAACTACATCAATGTCCTCAAGCTCACAAGGACCAATATCATGCATAATTTCCCTATAAAGCTCATAAGGAATAGCACTAGAACTAGCACCAATATCACAAAAACCATAGTAGCAATGATCACCAATTTTAACAGAAAGCACATGAACACTAGCTTTTCTAGCCTTACTAGGATGAGAGATAATATTAGAAGCTTCTTCACAGAAGACAATGTGCTCATCCTCTCTATTTCTAGTGATAGTGTCTTTCACAATAGCTACCACAGGTTTATCACTCAAATGCTTACCAGGTTCCACAGTTTTCATTGTACCTTTGTTATTTGCACTAATAATCATAGAATACTCCTTTACATTAGCTGGAAAGGGCATTTTCTCAACATGGGGTTCAGGCACAATATGATTAGTAGTACAAACTTGAGTACTTCTAACTGGAACATGACTAATAACATCTTTATATGGAGCATGGTAATTGTTCCACTTCTTTTTGGGAATTTCAATGTAAGAGTCAAAGGCCTTAAAACAGTTGACAATACTTTGGGAATCAAGACCAAACTCATTGCTAATATCACGTAAGTCATCGGTTCCCATAAAGGAGTTAATGCATTCATAATCATAGTTTATACCTGACTTTCTTCCTTTGTCATTCTCCCAAGCTTCAGTGTTCTCTTGAATATGGTCTAGAAGATCCCATTTAGCTTCTTCCTTCATACGTGTGAATGATCTAGCACAAGAAGCATCTAGTAAATATTTATCATGAAGAGAAGCCTAGCATAAAAGTTATTGAGAATAATATTGTTAGGGAGTTCATGAATAGGACATTTAAGCATTAGTAACTTCAATCTCCCACAAGCTTGAGTTGTACTCTCTCCATCAAGAGGCCAAAAGTTATATATAAGATTTCTATCCTTATGAATCTCACTGGGAGGATAAAATTTAGAGTAAAAGAGAGATGCCATCTCCTCCCATTCCATGGATTGTCCATTCTTCAACAGCTTATACCATTCTTTAGCTCTCCCTTTCACGGATATGGAGAGTAACTTCTTCTTCACCTGTTCAGTTGTGATACCTGCACACTTAAACAACCACATAATTCATGGATAAAAACCAAGTGATCACCGAGATGGACAGTTCCATCCCCAAAATAATAATTATCCATAACACGATTAACAATACTTGTAGGTATCTTAAAAGGATCTATATCAATCGGAGGTGGTTCATCTACTACCCTAGCAGTGGTAGTAGTTTTCCCAAATAGAAAACCAAGTGGGTTATCCATATTGGAAACAAAGTAACAAGCAGTAACAAGAGCAATACTCGTAGTGAAAGTTTCCCTTACCAGTTCCACTCTTTAATAGTGCTTCACTCCCCAGCAACGGCGCCCGAAAATAGTCTTGATGACCCACAAGTTTAGGGGGTGTATCGTAGTACTTCCGATAAATAGGAGTGTCGATCCCAACGAGGAGCAGAAGGTGCTGAACATTGGTATGGAGCAGGAAATACCTGTGAATACTTACCAAACGTATTTTTAGTGGTTTTCTCACAAGGCAACAAAACAAAGATCAAGTAACAGAAGTAACGACCAAACGGAGCAAGTGGCCCAATCCTTTCTTAGCAAAGGACAAGTCGGTGGAAATACTTATAAGGACCAAACGTTCTCGAGGACACATGTGAATTCTGTCAAGTGCTTTCGCTTCAAATAGCTGAGTACTCTTCTATGGTGTTTGTCAGTGTTGTGTGGGTGAACCTGTGCTAACATACCGCCCTTCCTTGGACTAATACATACTTGTGATTAAACCCCCTGCAAACATCCGTAACTACAGTAAAGTAATTAAGATATAAATCTAACCACGGCCTTAAACTCTGAGATCCCGTGCTCCCTTGTGCAAAGGTGTCCTAACGGGGGTTCAGGTTTCTGTTACTCCGGCAACCCCACAATTAGTAGCCAAATACACAATGCATTCCCCTAGGCCCATAAATGGTGAAGTATCATGTAGTCGACGTTCACATGACAACACTAGAAGAATAGCTCCACAACTTAAATACTAAACCATTGAATAATAACTCATCACAGATTCACTACTAACAACATAACTGAACGAACTACTCATAAGACATCATATGGATCAAGATCAAAGATGATATGGTAATGGATAGAAATCTGAACATAAACAATAATCCAATGGTTCCACTCACAAGCATCAACTACAATAGTAATCAACATCAGGAAAGTTTCCCCTAAGAAATAAAGCAACATCCAACACAATTGTTACATCAGGACGGAGTGGTGATGATGGTGCTGGTGGAGATGATGGTGTGGATGATGATGATGATGATACCGTTGAAGCCTAGCTTGATGACGGTGTTGATGGCGATGGTCTCCCCTCTCCGGGAAGGAATTCCCCTGCAGAAATCTGTCTGCTGGAGAGATCTTTCTCTCTTGGTGTTTTCCGCCCCCTAGAGGCGGCGGAAATCTATGTGTGGTCGCTCCCCGAGCCTTAGGGTTTCGAAGGGAAGATATAAGGCGAAGGGGTGGAGTCAGAGTCCGGGCAGGTGGGCCACACCTGCCCTAGGCGCGGGGTCAGGTGGGCCCACGCCTAGGGGGTATGGGCCCCCTGAGGCCCCTCTTCGTCCCTCCTTCTGGCTTCCTTTGTCCTCTGGTAAAATAATATGTTTCCATATTTTTCTGGTATTTTTCCGATCTTTGCGAAATTGCACCAAAACGCCTTCTTTTCCATCAGAATCCAGACTCCGGCAGTCCATCCTCCAAGAATCATACAACATGCATAAGTAGATGAAAAGCCATAAGTAATACCTCATAATAAGACAAATATCAATGAATAGAGGTAAATTATGATATAGAATGGTGATGCAAATGGGCGTATCAGCCGGCGGCACCTCCTAAGCCATCGGCAGATCCAGGATGACCTTGTGGATGAAGTTGCCGTTGTTAGTGAACTGGTCCTAGTAGTTTCTGAAGATGTTGGCGCCGGTGAACACCACCGTCTCGTAGCCGCAGTGGAAGGCCTGGCCGTAGAGGAGACGGGTGTCCCTGAAGTTGAGGAACTTGACCATCAACGTCCCTCCGTCCAGAGTGTTGTGGAGGTCGTACATATGGTACTTGCGGCGATGGTGGCCGGCGTCGAGGAAGGCGCATGCCAAATACCATGGTGTTCTGTGCGGGGAGAAGTCCCAAATGCGCAGGGCATTGTCCTCCTATGTGGCGACGTTGATGTCTTTCTGCTTCGGTACGGCGGGCGGCAGCCGGAAGGTGGCCATGGATGGCTGACGGGGACATAGATGGTTGATGGAAGATGGGGATTGGAGATGCTTTGGTGCTATGGGATCGTGGGGAAGGAGAGAGAATAAATAAGAAGGAGGTGATCCGATATTAATGTGGCAAATTAGCCGAACCGAGGGGGCAATCAATGTCGCTGATGAAACCGATGCATGTGGAAAATGTGGATGACGAAGAATAGGGTAAGCCGATGGGACGGAACTCTTCCTCTTCTTCTCGCACTCGATAGGCACAGTCATAATTTTGGGGTGACTCCGAGGCAACCGCGACCCGCTTCATCATCCGCCCTCCACTAGCCATGGCACGGCTTGACATGCACAGCATGGCATGGCTTCAATATCCTTCTTCAATATTCCATGCTTAAAATATTCCAACTTACATTTTTTAATGCACATCATCAGGACCTGGCCAGCCTTCCTATATTTTAATCTTACATACTCAATTCATTCCATTTCTCACCATTCATCGAGGAAGCAACAGCCGCATTCACATGGACCCGACGTAGGTTGGTACTCATATACTCAAGTCCGTTTTTTTACTCATTTTCCCACCTCCGCATTGCCCAATCCGTCCAACATCATCCTGAAAAAGAAAACAAACTCATCCTCACGCCACTGCCTCCTCAAACACCACCGATTCCCATCCCCATAGTCGTCATCTCTAGCGCTGTGCAAATCAATCTGCCTATCATCGCAAGGCCGACTGCAACCTAGAACTGCGAGGTATGATCTAATCTATCCCTTATATAGAAAACATTTGCAGTTCCTCTTTTTTGTACTCATTCCATTTTCTGCCTCTAAACCGATTTTTCAGATCTCTTTCATTCCCCTCTATTTTGTTCCCTATCTTTTAAATGTGCATAAATTCAAATATATTGAGATTGATGTACTCTTTCAAAGTGAATCCTTGATGAAGCACGTTGTTTGCTGCTGGGGATATCATTTTGTTACTTCAACTGGTTATAATTTCATGCATTTTAGTGCTATAATAAGTATCTTGCAATGCCATTTATAGGTTCCAATTCCACGCAAGGTAGAATATCATGGACTGTTCCAGCGATGATGAGATATGCTACACTGACTTTTATGTAACTGATAGTGATGAGGAAGAACTTGTGGCTATAAGGGGTAAAGTTTTACTTGGATTGTGAAATTAATTAGACTATGCAACAATATACTCCTCTCTAAGATTTATTTTTATTTCATGTAGGTCCTTCTTATGAGCGGAAATATTGGTTCGAAATTTACATCATTTACGACAATAATGTGCGTTTATCATACAGAAGGTGGGATTTTCTCGAGAATAAAGTCTCACAGATCAAACCTGACATACCTTTCTATGTCTGCGAGCTCACCTCTTATTTACTCGGCGAGGGAGGGGAGAGGATGGTAAGTAGACGTCTAAATGTATGATTTAAAAGATTAGCCTAAGAAATTTGTAGGATTAAATCTATATATAGGAAATTTTACCAAGATGGTTTTTATATTGGTAGGATTGATTCCCATAGGAATTGTTTCTAAGGAATCCTTTGCACTAGATTTCGAAGGAAATCAAACATCCACTCACACCTCTTTTTCAGAATCCTATGTTTGTCCTACTATGGTAAGAGTCAAACAAACTTGGGTTCAGATGAATTCCCGTAGGATTGGAGTGGGCATAACATTGCAATCCTACATTTATTTTCTCTATCATAATTTGAATCAAGTAGGCATATTTTTTAATATTTCACTAGTAAACAAGCCCTAAACTTCGGATAACTGTTTTCTTCTAGTTTCAGTGCTTCTCACTGGATTATAGTCAGAACGTCTTGAAGAATCATCTGCGGGAACAAAGAAATCTGCATGAAGAAAGAAATATGCGTGTGACCAATGAGTTGTAAAGAGGTTATCGTGAAGTCGTTATTGCCATGGGCAATGACGGGCTTGCGGTGATCACTACTCCTAGGAGCTGGTGATATGTTGTCAGGGACGCGGAGCTCTTAGAACGTGAAATGGCTATCTTCTGGTTCAAGGAACGCCCACATGGATTTCCTCTCAACCTATTCAGCGGTATCCCGATTAATTGGAGGTTTTGATATGAAATTCATCGAACTTGTATTACTCCTATCTGACCAGGAGGCATTCTAGGAACCAAGAAGGTTCCTGAAAAACTACTGTACTATTAGCCACTATTGCTCCTGGATGGAACTATGGAACTGAGCAACTACTAGTAGTACTCCTGTTTGTATTAGTACTCAGATTTTGGTGCCTAGTCGACCTCGTACTGCTGGCAAAGCGAGCAAAGGCTCCATCCACCACAAATATCTTGCCTTGTTTCGAAAATAAAGGGCTCCTCCACCAAAAAGTATGTCTTTTCGGTGTCTTACGGGAGAGCAAAGCCACCTGGATGAAGGAGAACATCCTCTCTCTCCTCTTCAGTGCAGCATTGCCTGCTCTGCTCCACTCTGCATTCGGTGTCTCTGTGCCTTTTATTAATGGCACTTGTTCAGGTAGGAAGCATTGCAGCTTCCGCACAATATTCATCTCTTCCTTCCCATGTAAGCTTCCGCACAATGGAGTACAACTGTGTAGGCATAGCAGTGCAGAGAAAGTTGGGGCCCATCCTGGTCTATCCCAACTTTGCTTCTGTTTGCCTCTGCTTCCACCGAAAAATGAGCTCTGGCTGGATGTTTTTCCTTCTCTCCCATAAAGATAAGGCCTCAAAATATACTAGTACTACCAAGGTCCCTAGGACAGGAAGAAAGCAATTAGGTAAAGCTTCATTGATTATCAACGGTGGTATAAAAAGAAGGGCACGACTCGAGGCTGGATCAGATAGTCCACATTTCTCCCCTCCCAAATCGCAATGCTTGGAATGCTTACTCTGCAGATGGAAGCAACTGTGCTCAATTGTTCCTCCTGCTCCCAACCCCTCAAGCCCCGACGGGTCTACAAGGTTGCTCCCTTTCTCCCTCACAAATCCATTGATTTTTCTTTTGTCGGTTCATCCGTGCAACTATATTATTTTCGAACTTCCATTTCTCTAGTGCGTGGATATTCATCTAATCTCCCACAGCTGCGTCTGCAAGATCACCTCCTCCCAGAAGTGCGAGTACCCTAGCGGCGGATTCACCCACGAGCATGCCATGGACGCCGTCCTATCAGGGGCTAGGGTCGAGTGCGCCAACAAAGGATGTGGGAGCTTGCTGCCCTACTACGAACTCCACCAGCATTGAATCACATTCCGGTACGCCCCCTGCACTTGCACGGAGACCGGCTGCGACTATGCCGCCCCGCCGCCAGCGCTCGACGCCCACCTCGCAGCAGTCCACTCGATCTGAGTGCACAAGATCTAGTATGCCACCAACAAAGCGTTCCACGAGCCTGTACCGCTAGCGGGCGAGGCGTCCCGCTAGCTCATCCTCGTCGGGGAGCAGGACGACGCCATGTTCGTCCTGACGATTTGCATGCTAGACACGATGGTCCTTAGCCTGGCAAATAAGATGAAGACACAAGATAGGGTACGATAATTCGCTGTCTCCCTCATGTTTGCGGTATGCTTAGGCCCGCGCTGTCCGACTCACCGGCGTACAGGGTGAGGATGTGGGTGGAATGCCCGCTGGTGCTCTCCTGGCCTCGCGATAGGAGGATGACTGACACCGTGAGTATGGATCTCGAGGCATTGAGCTCCATTAAGACGGGCAACATCACGATCGAGGACCTTACGTCTAACCTGCCGGCGCCACCGCATTACATGCTCGGTCCTGCTACGGAAAAAGATCTTCGTTTCTTCATTCACGTTGACTTTTAGTGGCTATATAACATGTTGTTAATTGGTTTAGTTGCAGAAAGATCATTGGCATACGAGGAAGGGTGGATTTTGGAGTAGTAGTAAGCTGTATGGAGTACGTAGTTAATTAGTGGTAGTACGGTGGTGGAGTAGTAGTTGTTGTAGTTTCGTTGGAAGAAATCATATCCTTTCTGCAGTAGGGATGGTGGTTTTTTGCTAATAGTAACAGGTATATATGTTTATACTCGACATACATTCGGGCAATCGTCAAACGTTCATCTTGATGTTCTACTGTTATTGTTTGTTTGTATGAATCTTCCCTCTTGTACTCCAGTTCACACTGCTACTACTCCTTCAACAGTATAATAAATAGAATTACTCAAAGAAAGTCTCTACCACTAATTAAAAAAAATGTTGCAATTCCTTGCAGTGTGGTGTCGTGCTACGATGCCTAAACCTGCACTCCTAGCACTCTGCAGCGAAATTAAAAGAAACTGTTGCGATTCCTTGCATCTAATTCTTAACTCCACCCCTTGCATGATGTAGTACTACTCCTGTACTCATATTGTAGTATATATACTACATGCATTAACTTGTAGGGAGTATCATGCAAGGATAGAGCGAAACACAAATATAGTACTCATATGTCTCACATGGTGTATCATTCTGAATCTTCTTCTTTGGTATACTTGCGCTTGCCCTTGCCCTTACCCTTTTTCTTTATTTGTTTCTTTTTGTTGAACATTTCTAGAGTTTGTTGACCCCTCTCGAAGTTCACTATCCGCATGTATACCTCGTAGGTTGTGTAGGCGTCGAGGCTTGCATATTGTATCTGCTCTTCGGTCAGGGGCATGTTCTCCCACTTCTTGTGTTCCACATCCTTCTTCGTCTCCTTCATGACATTGTAATGGTTGTCTATGAGGGCCATGGAGTAGTCAGCCAAAGAATCCTTCTCATTCATTAAGACTGCAGGCTTCCACCTCTTCTAGATGTCCATGAAGTTCGTCACTGGCACTAGAGAATGCCTAAGTATGATATTGCCGTTGCCAATGTCGACACCGGCAAAGGAAATGTTAGGGTCCGCGAGGAACTCTGCTAGCTTGGAGCATGGCTTGTCGGCCTAGAAGATCTGGTAGACCAGGCAATCTATGCCCACACACAGCTGGACAACAACAGCCTTCTGCGTTGAAGTTTGCTCATTGGTATACTCGATGTCGAGGCCAACAATCTTATCGTACGCTTCCTCCAGGAGTAGTTGGATTTTCTTGATGTAATCCTTCACCATCGACGCTCTGTTGTTATACGCCACCCGTAGTATGGTGGTGTTGCGGGGGTCTAGGAAGGAGTACAGCTTATCGAACGACATCGCCATGTATGATGATTGGCGGCTTCTTTTGTTTTGCAGAGGTTCGGATGGGTGAGGAAAATGAAAGAAAATGAATGGGATCGAGAAGATGAAATGAACCACTAGGAAGATTGGGAGATGCATGCATGCATGAGCGGTTGTGAAAATGAAGGGTATGCAGTTTCCTCCAGCCCCGCCCATGTACTCCTGTGGAATAATTACGGATCAGTTTTAGGGACGCAATTTACCATATATTTTTGTACGGAAGAAGTAGTACTCTATCCTTTTACATTTAGATTGCATTCTGCTCAAAAAACATCTTATCTTACCAGCTAGTATGATTTTATATAAAAAATGATATGTTATACTTCTATTATCTGATTCTCACACGTGTGCAAGGTATGTGCAACTTACTAGAGAGAAGCATCACATCGCACTTTTCAATGCAAAATATGTCTAGTGTATAAAATACTAGTACATACAAAATACTAGTAGTATGTACCCGCTAACATATGCATACTCCAATTTATCACTCTTACCATCCTTGGACCTTTCATCACAACAATGGGAGTCTATTAGCGTAGGATCATAGGCTAACTAAGTAACTATAGTTACCGATGAGGAGTACTCAGGTACTACTAGTATATTAGCTAGACTAGTATTCTTGCACGTAGGTATAGACAAAAACAATTTATAGTAGCCCAATCACATGCATGCATGTAAGAGATATTAATCAATTGGCGAGTGTAATGACAGAGTGTTACTAGTTCATGTTAGTACTATATTTATAGCGGGTAACATGTGTATACATAATTAAGTCGAAGGCAGTGACCTTATTTGTGCAGAAATGGGTCCGGAAATACTCTGTACCTACAAATGCTAGAACATTATAGTGAACTAGTATTTTTCTAGTCCTTGGAGTAGGTTATTATTTTTCTATATCTTTTGTACTGTATGGCCAAATTCAAAATCTCAGAGCGCCAAATTCTCCCTCCACACCTCCATCCAAATATTTTGAGTGGTCACGCACCAAGTTTTAGCTGTACGAAATTCCTTTTCTTCCCCTGACAATGGCCTAACTACAAATGTCGGGTCATGGGTATATTTATTATTTTTTCTCCCTCGGTCCCCACAGATCTAAAGCTAGATAGTCCACCTTCCACCGACGCCATTTCCCCCATAGCACTCCGGAAAAACCTAACCCCTATCTCACCTCAGGCTCCTGCACCACCGCACCGGAGCATCCCTCCTCGCTTCGCCGCCCTACACGCCACCCAACCCCCTATCTCACCTCCATCTCCTGCACCACTGCACCGAAACATCCCCGCCCTAGTTCACCGGCCTACTCGCCACCCAAACCCCTATCTCACCTCCATCTCCTGCACCACCGCACTAGAACATCACCGCCGCAGCCCGCCCTACAAGCCACCTAATCCCTATCTCACATGCAGCTCCTGAACCACCACACCGGAACATTTGATACGTTGGAAACGTATCTATAATTTTTGATGCTCCATGCTTGTTTTGTATCTACTTTCCTTTACTTGTCTACACTTTGAGGTGATTTTTACATGTTTTCTGGTACTAACCTATTAACAAGTTGCAACAGTGCAGATGCCTGTTTTCTGCTGTTTTTGGTTTCAAAAAAGTTAGTAAAGAAATATTCTCGGAATTGGACGGGACAAACGTTAAAGTCAATTACTTTCCATGGGGAACAAGAAGTCCATAGGATATCCGGAGGGACCAACCAGGGGGCCAGACCCACCCCAGGCGCGGGGGCAGGTGGGACCCCGCCTGGCTAGGGTTTGGTGGTCCTGGCCGCCTCCCGGTCTCGCCCCTTCGCCTATAAGAAGCCCCCGATGTAGAAACCCTGAGGACCCGATCAAATCTCCATGAAATCGTCTGTAGCCGCCGCCACCATCGTCCCTAGATCGGGGATCCAAGTTCTTCCGGCACCTGCCGGGGAGATCATCCCAGGCCTTCTCTCCGTATGATGCGTGAGTAGTTCCACCTTGGACTATGGGTCCATGTAGTAGCTAGATGGTTGTATCTCCTCCTTTGTGCTTTCATGTATAGATCTTGTGAGCTCCGTTCATGATCAAGATCTAATCTATTTGTAATCATGCATGTTGTGTTTGCGGAGATCCGATGGATATTGAGATTATTATGCTGGTTTGATTAATGGTTTTTTCTTTATGATTCTATCATGTCTATGTTGTTTGTGATCTTGCATGCTCTCCGTTTCTAGTGGTTATCTTGGCCAAGTAGTTGCTAGTGACTCCAAGAGGGGGTATTTATGCTCGATAGTGGGTTCATGCCTCTAGTTTCCAAGGGAAGTGACAGAAATCTCTTTGGTTGTAGATGTGTTGTTGATACTAGGGAGAAAACAACGGTCTCTTATTCATGGGACATGTGGACTGTTTACCTTACACACTTTGATTAAAGTAGTTGTCTGTTGCTTGCAACTTAATATTAGAGGGGGTTCGGATGATAACCTGAAGGTGGACTTCTAGTCATAGATGCAGCTGGATGGCGGTCTATGTATATTGTTGTATTACCCAATCAACCTAATAGGATCTTTCTGGCTAGTAATTGCATTGTTATGCCTTGCTCAGTTCCTGTCAATTGCCCCGCTATAATTTGTTTACCCTTCAGGCCATGTTGTTTATCTAAGGAGATCACCTCTAGTGAACTATGGACCCTGATCCAATCTTTGCCATTGATACATCCTCCACTGTTACTTATTTACTTGCTATAAACCATTACCTTCCACACCATACGTTTAATCCTTTGTTACAGCAAACCAGTGAGCTTGACAACCTCACTGATTCGTTGGGGCAAAGTCTTGAGTTTGTGTTGTGCAGGTCTCCGCGTTGCTTGCAACACCTCTGTGATGTTTCCTTCCTCCTTCTGGTTTGATAACCTCGGTCTCAACTGAGGGAAGACTTGTTGTTGTGCTCTTCACACCTTTCTCTTGGGGTTCCCAACAAGACTCCACATCAAGCACCAAGTTCTCTGGTGCCATCAAGGAGTCATCAACAAGTCTTGAGTTTGTGTTGTGCAGGTCTTCGCGTTGCTTGCAACACCTGTGTGACGTTTCCTTCCTCCTTCTGGTTCGATAACCTCGGTTTCAACTGAGGGAAGACTTGCTGTTGTGCTATTCACACCTTGCTCTTGGGGTTCCCAACAAGAGTCCACATCAAGCATCAAGTTCCCTGGCGCCATCAAGGAGTCATCAACATCCCCGCCGCCCTTCTCCGGTCCACGCGCCACCACAAACCCCCTATCCCACCTCTGACTTCTGCACCGCTGCACTTCGCCGGCCTGCATGCCATACCTCGTGATACCACATACTCCTCACCAGTCTACCGGATCAGCCGACGTCCACCTTACCGAACCTTGTTCACTGTCTCCCTCGTCCACAACACCTGACCTGCATCACTTACGCCGGTGTGCGCTGCATTCGATCTGCTTCACGGACTCAATAGTCCACTACACCATATCTGCTTCAATGACACTCTTGAGAAGAGCCTCGAGTCCATAATCGTTAGTAACATATCTGCTCCACCGGCGATGTTGTGCACTACACCGGATCTCCTCTAGCGGCAATCTTATCAAGCAAGTGAGACCCATCGACAACCTCCACAAATCTTCCTCACCAACGCAATCGTGATCTATCTGCTTCAGAGCGACTAACCACTACCAGGCACACTCGGTGTCCTTGACGTGACCCGCAAAGTTGTCGTGTATGCGTAGACGACGCTGTGACCTACGTAAACCAAATCTGCTTGTTCATTTCAGTATAGTAGGTATAAGCATGCGATTGTGAACTGCATTTCCATATCGGTGGTAAATTCTTACCTCAATACTGGCTTAATTAATATCTGACTCTCCCTTAATAAATCCGGTGTAGTCTATGTTAAATCCAGGCATTAAAATACTCCCTCTGTTTTAAGGAATAAGGCGTCCTTGTTTTCCGTGTTTTTTCTTTGACCAACAATTACTCTTAATATATAAACAATTTTGGTAGTACAAAACTAGCATCATTGGAGCTCATTGTTGTTATGTAGTTCATGGAAAATATTAATTCACTGAATATCTAAAGCTGCCTACATGTTCTACAATTTCGCAAGTTATGTCATCATAATGTGCATTTCCATTTTTCGTAGCTACTGTTGGAGATATGCCCAAGAGGCAATAATAAAATTAGTTATTATTATATCTTTGTGTTTATGATAAATGTTTACATTCATGCTATAATTGTATTAACTGGAAACATTAATACTTGTGTGATTTGTAAACTAGTCCCTAGTAAAGCCTCTTTATAATACTAGCTTTGTGGTTGACAGATGATCATGGTTTCCTGATCATGAACATTGAGATGTTATTAACAACAAGATCATATCATTAGGAGAATGGTGTGATGGACATACTCCTATTGATAAGCATAGCATAAAGATCAAGTCATTTCAATAGTTCGTTTGATATAAGCTTTCAGATACATAGTAACCTAAATCCTTCGACACTACTAGGAAAATGGCTATAGGTAATCAGCACATCCGTGGCTCACATGGTTGAAGTGCCCCACGGCTAAAACAGGCGTGGCTCACCTATGGGCAGTGCCCTACTAGTAGCTAGAACAACCATGGCGCACATGACCATAGTGCGCCACAGATATGTGTGGGCCGTTGGCCTGCACGCCTGCACATCCAGAAGACATAGGGTAGGTGCCACTTGCTGTTAGTGTCAACCATGGCGCACCTGGAGGGGGTGTGCTATGCCTAAGCGCATGCCCCTCTATTCTGTAAAACGGCCGGACACATCCGTTGCACACTATGGCATGTGCGCCACGGATGTTACTAATCCCTGTGGCGCACTGGGACCTAGTGCGCCACGGATATGGCGATTTTTTTTAGCAGCTCCACTTTATCTGCACATGTGTGATCATCCACCACCCCACACTTCACTTTCCCCTTCTTCTTCCTCCTTAGATCTAGTCGAGATCTTATCCTTCCCACCTCAATTTCTCCACCCATTCACCATTTTTAGCATGTAGAACTTGCCTTGGATGTTACATAAGTAATATAGGAAGGTCTCCGGTCTCTCATCTCCTTCTCCGGTCTCGCGCGCACCTCTCCTTTCCATCTTTCTCGTGATTGGTCTCTCATCTTGGTAAGTTGTCCATGTAAGGATGTGTTCATGTGTATATGGATGATATGCTCATATGTATGTAGACGATCGATTCTCATGATGTGTGTATGAGAGGATCGATGGTCATATGTGTGTATATGGAGAGTATTGATGATGCTCATGCATGTGTGTATGGAGAGGATAATGATATGTTCATGTGTGTATGGATCGGTCTCTCTCTCTTGTGTTTGTATGTGAACAAGTTGCCATTTGTTTTGGCAAAATTTTGATTCATTTCCATTTTGGCAAGACTTTGGCATTTCGCAAAGGTCCTAATTTTAGGATAGGTCATGCCAAAAGTTTCTATCGACCATTGCATGCATGCATTGATTATGTGGTTCTAATAGACTTCTAATTGTACCGTGTACACCGTGCATGCAAAATGGTTCTCATAATGAGAGAAGACATTGTGGATAGATTTTTGAAATGTGCGACGACCGACATGATACGAAATAACAAGACGGAGATAAGATGTCCGTGCAGAAGATGCAAACTCAACTGGGTGATCGACCCAGATTCCGGGAATCTGCAGGTGCACCTGCTCCGCCATGGTTTCATGGATGGATACACTCGTTGGATAAGCGATGACGAAGACAAAGACGGTGAAGGTGGGCAACATGACGATGATCATCATCACGGCGAGAACGGGCGAGATGATGAAGAGTCTCCTGGAGATGGTGAAGGTGCGGAAGCAGACCAGGATGATGATGATCTAGATGCCGGAGGAGGAGACGACGATGGAACAACGTCAGGCCGGGTGTGGGACCCTTATGTGCAAGAGTTGCTTCTCAAGCAGACGAGTAACGCCAGGGCTGCCGCTAGAGAGAAAGCCAAGCTTGTGCAACTTGAGAAAGACGCGGTTACTCCATTGTATGAAGGATGCAGGCCCGATGATACCCGGTTGAATGTAACGCTTAAGGTTATGGAGATGAAGGCAAAACACAAATTGAGCGACGCAAGCTTCGACGATATGATGGCATTCTGGCACGATCGTCTCCCGGAGGGGAACACATGTCCAACTAGTATCGAGGACGCCAAGAAAATCGTTTGTCCTCTCGATCTACCGCACGTTAGATATCACGTATGCATCAATGATTGCATCATTTATCGGGGCGGGGACACGGAGAAAACCACATGTCCGGTGTGCGGCGTGAGTCGATACAAGAAAGGGAAGAAAGAACCTCGAAAAGTGGTATGGTACTTTCCTATCACTCCTCGTCTGCAGCGCTATTTCGCGGACCCTAAGGAAGCGAAGCTCATGCGATGGCATGCGGAAAGGAAGAAGCCAGGAGATGATGATGATGACCCCGAAAAGGATGAGCTGCTGACGCACCCTTCCGGATGCTAGCGATTGGAAAGCATTGGACCTCGAATTCCAATTCGTGGAGATTCGAGGAACATCAGGCTTGGTGCGAGCACCGATGGACTCAATCCGTTCGGTAGCCAGAGCAGCACGCACAACACTTGGCCCGTGTTTGTATGGATGTACAACCTCCCTCCATGGTTGTGCATGAAGAAGAAGTACATACAAATGAGTATGCTAATTCAAGGGCCAAAACAACCTGGTACCGACATCAATCTGTATCTCGGGCTGTTGAAAGAGGAGCTAGCCATGTTATGGGAATCTGGAGCCAATACTTACGACGCCGTCGCACAAGATTATTTCACTATGAGAGCCGTGTTGGTCACTATGGTGCAAGACTATCCAGGTTGCGGGTATATCTCGGGGCAGGTTATCCAAGGATTCTGTGCATGCGCTAGGTGCATGGATAACACAAGCTATCTCCAACTAGAGAAAGATCCAGGGTCATCGAAAACCGTGTTCATGGCGCACCGGAGGTGGCTCGGCAAGAATGATCCATGGAGAAAACGTGGAGACCTGTTCGATGGCAAATCTGAGACCCGAGGAATCCCAGAGCGTAGGAGCAGCGAAGAAGTGGAAGAGTTGCTGAAAAACTGGAAAGATTGTCCTAAGCCTGGAAAGAAGCGAAAGAGGCAGCAACAAGATAAGCCGCTGATGAAGGTATGGAAAACAAGGTCTGTTTTCTAGGAGTTGCCATGCTGGAAGTTTCTCCGCACGCCTCATAGCCTCGACATCATGCATATCACGAAAAACGTGTGCGAGAGTCTGGTCGCCACCATAATCAACATGCCAGATAGGACGAAAGATGGTCCGAAAGCAAGGCACGACCTGATATGCTTGGGTATCCGGAAGGAGCTTCACGGAGGGCACTACCCCGATGATCGTGAAGATGATGATGATCATGAGTCGGAGACGACACAAGGTCGTCGGAAGGTTAAAAAGTTCAAGAAGAACGAATATTACTGCCCTCCTTCTTGCTTCACTCTAAGCCAGGATGAGATCAAACAGTTTTTCAAGTGCCTTCTAGGAGTCAAATTTCCTTACGGCTACGCGGGCAAGATAAGCAGATACCTAGACGAGGCGAAGCAGAGGTTCAGTGGCATGAAGTCTCACGACTGTGCCGTGCTAATGATACAGGTACTTCCGGTCGAACTAAGAGGGATAATGGACGAGCACGTCCGTGAAACGTTATTTGGCCTCTGCAAGTTTTTCTACGTCATCTCTAGGAAGTCGATTGGCGTGAATCAGCTCGGGAGGCTACAGGAGGAGATCGTGGTGATACTATGCGAGCTTGAGGTCTACTTCCCACCCGCATTCTTCGACATTATGGTGCATCTGCTGGTCCATGTCGTGGAGGACATTGTACAACTCGGGCCGATGTTCCTCCGTAGCATGATGGCGTTCGAAAGGATGAACGGACACATCAAAGGATACGTTCGCAACAGGCCCCGTCCAGATGGAAGCATAGCCAAGGGCTTTCTAGCTGAAGAGTGCATCTCTTTCTGCACGAATTATCTAGACATCGAGAACCTTGTCGGTCTTCCCGTCAACAGGCACCTTGGCAAGCTCGACGGATCTGGTCACCGAGAGGGTCGTCGCATACTGCATGCAGACTTTGATTTTCGAAACGTAGACTTTGATCGAGCAAACCTCGTCATGCTACAGCATTTAGAACTGGTCGATCCTTGGGTACAGAAGCACAAAAGGTTAATCGAGAAGAAGTACAGTGACTGGGGCATACAGAGGACGCATGGATAAATAATCAAAGAGCACAACTCAGATTTCACGCGTTGGTTTAGGCAGACGCTCCTTGACAATCCCCCGCGATCGCATTCTTCTGACACAGAAAAGATCATATTCACCTTGTCGCAGGGACCGATGCAAAACCTGGTGACCTATCAGCCGTATGATATCAACGGCTACACATTCTACACGGAGTAAAAGGACAACAAGTGTGATTATCAGAACTCAGGCGTAATGTCGTAATTCTACACTGATGACAACGTGAAGGAAAGATTCTACGGAAGAATCGAGGAGATCTGGGAGCTCGACTACTGTGGAGAAAAGGTGCCGATGTTCCGTGTCACATGGGCAAAGAGCGTCGAAAGAGAAGACCGGTATTTCACAACCATGGTTATACCCAAAGCAGCCAAATCCAAGGCCGCCGGTGCGAACGTGGCCGCGAAAAATGAACCGTGGGTACTGGCTACCAAAGTGGACCAATGTTTTTTCATTACCGACCCGACAAAGCCTAGCCGTGTTGTCGTGAGAAGAGGAAAAAGAAACATCATCGGAATGGATGGAGTCGCCAACGAGCAAGACTTCGACCAGTACGGTGATCCAAAGATTAAAGATGACGACGACTACGATACAGCAACATACATCACAAGAAGAAAAAGGACAACCCTACCCAAAAAAGGTAGCCCGTTCGAAAGAAGAAACATTAAGTGCCGGGGCTAAATTATTCAACCGCGACAAAGAAGGGAAAAAAGATTGTAAAACGCTAGCTCGAAAAATATTGTAAAACGCTTGGTCGAAAAAGAATGTAATATTAATGGACAAATTATTATGACATATTTGTATCATGGACAAATTATTATGACATATTTGAATCATATTGGTACCACTCTTATGATATATATTATCACCTTTGGGCATTTTTGGAATATTTAAAAGTATTTTAAAAACAAAACAAAACTTTTATGGCATATATCACCACTTTTGGGCATTTTTTGGAACATTTAAAAATATTTTAAAAATAAAAAAGGTGGGCACCAGGATTTGAACCTGGGTGCTCACAGGTTTAGAATAGAGCAGCGGGTGGAACCATTGTGATAAGGCAGTGCTAGTGATAACAATGGGGGTGGCAGCCCTCTTATCTGACTAGTCCTACGCACTTAGGCGTAGCGCACCCTGACCAAGTGCGCTACGGTTCTCTTATCTGACTAGTCCTACGCACTTAGGCGTAGCGCACCCTGGCCAAGTGCGCTACGGTTCCGTAGCGCACTTGGCCAGGGTGCGCTACGCCTAAGTGCGTACGACTAGTCAACCGTCGCCCTCGTTCCCCATCTCCTCAGACACAGATCCCCATCGTCCCCATCCCCATCGACGCGCCGCCCCGCTGCCGCCGGAGGTCAGAAGGAGGAGCAGCGAGCCATGCGGCCGCCGCCGGAGATCAGGAGGAGGAGGAGCGGCAAGCCACGCCGCCGCCGGAGGTCAGGAGGAGGAGCAGCGACTGAGCCACGCCAGGAGGAGGAGCAGCAAGCCACGCTAGGAGGGGGAGGAGGAGTTCGCCACGCCAAGAGGAGGAGGAGGCCGCCACGCCGCCCGGCACGCACCGCCCGATCCAAGTACTCCACCGCGGCTCCACGCAGACGCAGGTAAGCTGCTGCGATGTCTCCCCCATCTTTTTATTGCTTCCATTACCCCTGCTGCGAAGCCCTAATGCCCCCGCTTCTCCTCCTAATCTTTCGCTTTCTTCCATTACCTGCAATTGGTGCTCGCACCTTGTCAGAGCCTTGCTTTGCTTGTGACACGACATATGACTTGCTGAGGGACTTGCTGTGTTGCATTCTTCGGTCTCGAATTCGATCCCCATAGACGATAATTGTAGCTCTCCTGAAATGAGGCTGCTTTGTTGCAGAGAGAATATATCTTGAGATTTCAAATGTAGAAAAAAAATGTCTACTCTAAGTTACAGAATACATATATATACATATTGCTAAAACGTTTACAGCAGAAATGAAGAATTCATTTTAGCACTAATGCGCTGATGTGTTCCTGTCTTGTTTGATCTATTCAACATGGAGGAATGCCGAATACAGTTGAATGCTACCACGCACTGTTAGATTTGTAGTACCACTAGCTGAATTTTCTGTTTGTGCTGGTTGAATTTTATGTTTATCTTGCATGCTGAAGCGCAAAAAATATAACCTAATTAGGCTACCAGTAACAGGTTAAGTCCCTTAAGGTGGTGCCCTGATATACATTTGAGCAAGTCTTGTTCCATGGCCAAGATCAGCAAATAAAAACAGAGAGGGTATCAACATCTTTATTAGCTTCAGTACTTTTATCTATCAGCATTTTATTTTAATGGATGTAGTTGCTGGATTAATATAGGCATAACCTAAAGCTAGACTTGATGGAAAACTTAATGTAGTTGACAGAATGTTCTGTCTGAATCTTGTACATCAAGCATTATAGTTAGTAGTAGGAATTTTATAGTTAGCAGTATAGTTAAGCATTTATGCTTGCTGAAACCTAAAACTGCGAAGTCCAGACCTGAAACCTGGCCATTTATGCTTGATGTACTGGTTGTGTAGGATACCAGAAAAAAATTCTTGTACTGGTACCATCTTCGATTAAATTCTTGTAGGAGACCAGAAAAAACATGTATATGAAAATTGTGCATAACCTGACATGTTTTCCCTTGGCAATATTTCAACTTTTTCCTGGAAATGTGTCAGCAGTTGTGAGTGCATAACTAGCAGCTTTGACCTGTGAAACTAAGAAAAAACCCTGTCCATGTGAGTGATTTGTGGAGATAAGATCAGTAGATCAACCATTTGATGTTCCAAGAGTACCTCTTCATCTCCATCAGACTTATTTACAGTGTCAGTGAGATGATTTAAATTCTGCAAGCACATGGCACAGGTTATATACAGTATAATATGATTTTAATTCTGATTTTTATATTTATAGTGCTTGATGTTTTATGACAGTGATGTTGTTGACAGTGCTTGATGTGATGTTGACAGTGTTAAAAGTTTCAAATGTTCCCGAGTCTTTTTGCACATGTTGCTGTTGTTATTGCTGTTATTGCTATAGCACTTGAAGTTGTGCTTGTGCTTGTATATGAAGCACTTTATTATGTCGTGTATGCAGGTTCTTGTATGAAATGAGTCCCGATTTTTGCCGGAATGTTGATTAACTTCCGTTTCGGCAGAAATCGGGCACTCCTAGTTTAAGAAAATTAGCAAAGGTCATACCGGATTTTTCCGTGCATTTAACCAATTATTTGTTTTTATTAGTGCAAAGATGTGTGACAACGACGAGGCTGGATGTTCTAAGCGCATCAGCAGTGAAGGAGAACTCAGAGCTCCGAATAAACAATTGACATTCTGGGAGGCGGCCCAGCGGCTAGAAGACGATGAAGAATACCATCCTTCGGAGAGCGAGGATGATGATATGGAAGACGCGGAGGAAGAAGCCGAAGGAACGGCGGATGATGAAACCACTGATGGAGGTGAGGGCACAGGGAGTGGTAGCAATCCTCCTAAGAAGAAGAAGAAGAAGAAGAAGAAGCCGAAGGAACGGCGCCCGAACACGGTCGGCACCGCCAGGGAGAAAATTACCGAAGTGAGCCCATCAGGGCCTAGGGAGATGGAAGACGCGGAGGAAGAAGCCGAAGGAACGGCGGATGATGAAACCACTGATGGCGGTGAGGGCACAGGGAGTGGTAGCAATCCTCCTAAGAATAAGAAGTCAAGAAGCGCCCGAACACGGTCGACACCGCCGTGGAGGAAATTACCAAGTGAGCCCATCAGGTTCCTTTGGAGCCCGCCTTGTCTTCAAAGGGTACGGTGGGCAAGTGATGCGATCACCCGGACAACCATCTCGATCAACACCGAGTATCTCCGCATAAAGATAATGGCCACTTGCGCACTCCTCTTCGAGAAGTCGCACGAAGATACAAGTTCCCCGCTAAGTATCGTGGACACAAATTATCATGGGAACGGTAAACAAATCCGCCTCACAAAGATGAGCACCGCCAGCTGGAAAACCCGGATAAAGAAGAAGATCTATAAAGAAGGCAAAAGTCTCGAGGAGATCCAGAAGATTGACCCGCAGATCACCAAGATCTGTTCCGGGAGTTCAAGGAGAGGTGTGAATCGAAAGAGCCTCGCCAATAGTAATCGGGAAAGGTGCTGCAGCGGTGAATATAGGTCATCACCATCTCAGATCTGGTGGATACAGAACTGGAGGCCAAATGGAATAAGGAGGACGAAGAGTATAGATCCAAGGGATAGAAAACCCTTTATAAATTCGAACCCGGCAGGTTCGAATTTCATCAGGCCCATTACCATGTGGACCCAAAACAAACAACTCACCGCGGATCCTGCGGTGAAGGAATTCGAGGAAATTGTGGTAAGTATAATCTAATTATCATGATCAACTCGATTGCAATCTAATCGATGATCTAAACGATTCACTGTTACTTCTTCTGCAGGAGGAGGAAATTGTTGCTAGTCATGGATCCTAGGGTTCCTCATCCCAGGGGTCGACGGCGGCCACCCTTTGGGATAACCCTTTTAACAGTATGGCGAACCGCCAAGAAAATAGAGCCGGTTACGAAGAAGCCGTTGTCGGCTGGCCGTCTGGCCGGCCTCGGGGGTAAGAATTGGGTGGATCATTTTGGTCCACCGCCAAGGACGCATGTGGCGCCGTCGGGAAGGAGCGAGGAGGAAAACCGCAAGGTTCAAGAACTTAAGGAACAAGTGGCACGGATCCCGCAGATCGTCCAAGACAACCTGGCAATCACCCTCACGTCCTTCCTGCCTACCTTGGTGGAGTCAATAGCGAACTAGAGTGCGGGTGGTCGAGTAGGGCCATGCCCGATTCCAAGCATAGTCAGCAGCCACTCGAACAACACGGCGCCGACGAATCAGGCGAACTACGTGTTCATGACTCCGCCCGCTAGCACCGCGGCGCCGCAAGTGTTGGTGACTCCCCCTGCCATCACCGTGGCACCAGAGTACATGTTGGTGCCCCCCCGCCATCGTCGCAGCGGACCGGAGCTCCAAGCACCCGTCGGTAGGGAGAATACACCGGCGGCCAGCACCGCGCCATCAAGCATCCCTTCCGTCTCTTGCACGCCCGTCGTTGTATGCGGTGCGTCGACATTAGCCGATCTCGACGCCATCACGGTAAACAAATTACTTTACCGCCTTTCACGCCATCTATTACTCTTATGGCATCTCTGACGACGTCGTACATGTTTTCCGCAGACGAATGTTCCTTGCACTCTCTTATGCTACGTGAACAACGAGTTGAGGGATGTTGCCAAGGGTACCATCGTTCAACCCTTGCAGCGCACGTTCCACTCAAGGCCGATGCCAGATAGCGTTCAAGGGCTAAAATTAGTCGGGTGCTAAGGGGCTGCGACGACCTGGAACCTCCCATTCAACCCCCAGGAGCGGATGAAGAAAAGCCGGTTGTCCTCAGAACTTGCTTCGGATTATTCTTGCTATGGCCAAAGAGCATGATCCGTTTGGGGACGGCGGGGGCCATCACGCCATTATACAACAAAGACCGCCGTCGTTAGCGACAAGCGGTGGCAAGGCCCCCTTACCGCCCTTGCCGTCACCTCCACGCGGTGGGTCGGATGATCATGTTTATGATATGCACATGGCGCAGGATCCGGCCGAGGACGACGAAGACTAGAATAATCACTTCTTCAACACTCAGTTTAGCAACGAAGATCTAGCTGGTGGCCCCACAGAGAAAGCCACTATCACCAAGCGTCTGTTTGGTTCTCAGGAGAAGCCTCCAGCTTGCGCCTTTACAGAGCCAGCTGATACAACCAACCGACCCTTTATTCTAAGCCCTGACACACTACATAGGGCGGCCGATGCTCAAATTGCTGTGCCTGCCGGCTCTCCAAAAGGAAAAAAAGGGCAGGAAAAGAAAATCTAGCAGCTCGAGCCATCCGATGGCGTCAACAACTGTGAATCCGATCAGGTTTCGGGACGAGCCACCAAGAACCGAGGGTATTATATGGAGGATTCATGTGGCGGGTGAGACCATGCTACCTAAGAATTTGCAGAAGCTCGCCAGTTCGGAACTGCAGAGTGTGCATGACGGCGTGCTGACGATAGAGAGACGCCTTCTATCGGAGAAAGATCTCTCGCACCCGGTATTCGTGGTTAAGGTGCCACCAGGCTTGGGATTCGTCGACAATGCCCCTGCGGATCTGTTGTTCCTGCGGTTCGACGACATCTTAAATATGTTCCACCAATACCCGCTGCACTATACCATGGTCCTTCTGTTTTCTCTCAGCCTGGCCATGCAGATCATTAGAGAGAACACACCGGGCATCGCTATAGTGGACCCCTACTACATGCGCATGTAAGCTTGGGTTCCCCCTCCGAACGACGTATCGTGGCCTCGTACCTAAAAAGAATCCTCGTGGCGAACAAAACAAAGGAATACATTCTCATGCCTTACTTTCCCGAGTAAGTTGTTATTCACTCGCCACCGTTGATTGGCTTTATTAGATTATCATCATTCTTTTTCCAACACATTCCATTTTAATTTTTTGCGTAGAGATGAACACTGCACGCTCATCTCCTTATCGCCGAAGCATTCCCACGCCACGTATTTCGACTTGGGGAGTCTAGAAAAGAAGAAAAACTACGACAAGATCAAGGAAGTTCTAGATGATGCTCTCACTTGCTTTGCCTCGACGGAAGTCACCACCTTCGTGCGTATGAAGGTCAAGTTCGGCAGGCACGTCTTCAACCACGTAACGGAGTTCCCCTGCGTGAAGCAGCCGGAAAACAGTAAGAAGGAAGCCTACTACGCACTCGATCACATGAGGGCGTTCCTACTTGACCAGCAGAATTCTACGCTGCCAGATCATCTCAAACAGTGGGCCGAAGCAAAGGCCAAGATCATTGATTCAGATATTAGACAAGAGATGTATCGCATCCAGCAGCAGTTTGGGGCAATCATCTTTCGTGATGTCATGACTTCGGGGGGGATCTTCTACGGAGGAAATATCCCGAATAACCGTGACATAGAAGATCGCCTAGAGATGCAGGGTGACTATAGGAAGTTCATGACGAGACAAGGTGTCCTCCCGTTCCCTAAGCTGAGCCACAAGGCTTGATGTTGGCCTAGTTGTAGTTACAAACTATATATGACCTTTGTGTGTGTGTGGACAAGTGTACATGCTACTATACTTATCTTATTAGGTTTATGAATCATCGCTTACTTCTTTTGCTTATTATTATTATATATCAATCAATGCTTGGTTTTTTTCTTACTCTTTGGTCCTTTGCTCACTTTGGTCCTTCTTTTTTTCCTTACTCTTTTTTCGAGAATAATGCCGATGATTGAAATGTCGTGGCACACTATATATGTGAATGTGCTACGATGGGATTGTGAGCCTTGTGATATGCACAAGTCTAGGTCTTGTGCATCCTACTTGGCTCACGGTTCCATCATAGCATATTCCTGTGTCCAACGACCTATGTATATATATGAGGCATTCTTTTCGAGTTATTTTTGTCTTTTTTGAGAATAATGCCGATGATTGAAATGGCGTGGCACAATATATATGTGAATGTGCTACGAAGGGATAGTTAGCCTTGTGATATGCACAAGTCCAGGAATTGTGCATCCTACTTGGCTAACCGTTCCGTCGTAGCATATTCCTGTATCCAACGACCTAGCTAGTTATATATGAGGCATTCTTTTCGAGTTACTTTGGTCTTTTTCGATAATAATACCAATGATTGAAATGTCGTGGCACAATATATATGTGAATGTGCTACGACGGGATTGTAATCCTTGTGTTATGCACAAGTCTAGATGTTGTGCATCCTACTTGGCTTATAGTTCCATCGTAGCATATTCCTGTGTCCAACGACCTATGTATATATATGAGGCATTCTTTTTATTTACTTTGGTCTTTTTTGAGAATAATGCCGATGATTGAAATGTCTTGGCACAATATATATGTGAATGTGCTACGACGGGATTGTGAGCCTTGTGATATGCACAAGTCCAGGTCTTGTGCATCCTACTTGGCTCACAGTTCCAACGTAGCATATTCCTGTGTCGAACAACCTAGTTATATATGAGGCATGCTTTTTGAGTTTGGTCTTTTTGATTTAGGAGTACTTTCTATAAGTGTAGCTTCATATGCGACTTTAATTATATATGTTTTTTTCAATCATCGGTTAATTATTATTGTCAACTTATAGATGACGTGGTACGTCGTGTACAAGGGACGGGTTCCCGGAGTCTACGATGATTGGGAAGACTGCCGGAGACAGGTGCACCGTTTCAGCGGCAATAGCTACAAAGGGTACAACACTATGGCGGAGGCGGAAGCTAGATACACGCGCTATCTAGCGGGAGTTAGGACAAGGAACCGGATGAAGACCTACACCTTCATCGCGGCGGTGATCATGCTTATCTTCTTTGATTGTTTATCCCGTGTTTGTGTCTAGCTAGTTTAGATGTCTAGGCGCGCTTCCGAGCTCTAACTTGTTCGATTGACACATGTATTCGCATGTCACCAACTACTTTGTAACTTGATCGAAAAAATGTAAATTATACTATGTATTCATGTATGAGACTTATCTATATGTATTTGTTTCAATCGTGTTTTTCAAATTGTGTATTTATATATATAATTGTATATCGTGTATCTGTGTGTGTATATCTGCCTGTAATATTGTATATAATCTGTATTGTATATAATCTGGCTCTGAAATTAAAAAAACAAAAAAACACATGTGGCGCACATGACCTAGCTTTTGTGGCGCACTACGTCTAAAGCGCACCTCAGCAGCTTAGTGGCGCACTGAGACGTACGCCACAGAAGATCTAACACGTAGCTCACCTGCCCATATAGCCGTGGAGCACTAGCAGGTGCGCTACGCCTATCTCGACACAACTATGGCGCACTAGGCAGTGCGCCACGGCTAGGAGTTAGCCGCAGTGTACGCTTAGTGGCGCACGGCTAGTGCGCCACAGATGGTCTTTTTAGGTGCGCCACGAACAACCCTTTTTCTAGTAGTGCGACCATGAGATCATGTTAATCACCATCATCGGATGGAGGCTTTGATGACATCAAACACCACTTCGTAACTAGGTGGATATAAAGGTGGCATTGAGTGTTCGGAAAGTATATGTTGAGGCACATGGATCAAGAGTGGCATTTGTCCATCCATATGATAGATAGATATACTATGGGCCCTCTCGGTGGAATGTCATCCAATTAGCTTGCAAGCATCTGACTGGCTCACAAGGGATCACATATCACAGGAACGAGTAAAGAGTACTTATCGGTAACGAGGTTTAACTAGGTATGTAGAGATACCGACGATCAGACCTCGGATAAGTAAAGTATGGCGAGACAAAGGGAAATTGGTATCGTATGTAAATGGTTCATTCGATCATGAAGTAATCGTAGAAATATGTGGGAGCCATATGAATTTCTAGATTCCTCTATTGGTTATTGATCGGAGAAGATTCTTGGTCATGTCTGCATAATTCACTAACCATAGGGAGACACATTTAAGGATTCGATGTTGTTTAGTAGATATGGAATGTGAGTAAAGAATACCGAAATGTTGTTTGGAGTCTTAGATGGGATCCGGGATATCACGAGGAGATCTGGAATGGTCCAGACAATAATATTCATATAAGGAAAGTCCAATTCCGTAGTTCGCGAATGGTTCCGGTGTTTTCACCGGAATGTTCTAGAAGGGTCTAGAAGGTTCACCGAACCAGAAGGGGAAGGTTACATGAATGTGTCATGACAAAGTGGAATGGTTGCATCATGTCCTAGGTCACTTGGATGGACACTTGGAAGAGAGAATTCAAACTCTAGTTTGAAAGGCAAAAAGCCAGTTTGAAAAAGTTAAACTGGGACAATGGTTACCTGGTGGAGGAAGGAGAGGAAACCTCCTCTCCCTCCACCGCCGGCCAAGGAGAGGGAGTTGGGGGAGGACTCGGCCTCCCCCTCCCCTAGCCACCTCCCCCTCTCATAAAAGTAGGGGAGGGGGCTGCCCCTCTCCCACCCAACCAAACCCTATCCCCCCAAGCCGCCGCCCAAGCCGTCGGCGGCCACCACATCCTCCCCTCGGCTTATAAACCTAGTTTCCGAGGAACCCCTCTACTCCATCTTCTCGCTTCGGCTTAGGCGAAGCCCCGTAGAATCTCCCCTCTAAACTCCGACACCACGCGAGAACAAGGGAGAGGAATGTCTTCATCGAGTATCGAACGTGTGACCAACTGCGAGAGCGCTGCCGGAACACGGCGCCGGAAGGATCGTCTAGGCGATCTTGAGATCGGTAAGTGAACGACTACATCACCCACGAGAATCTGCTATCGTTAACCGCTTTGGAATCTTCGAGGGTGAGTACTCTATCGACTCGTTGCTAAAATCTAGTAGATAGATCTTGGCTTATGTGTGTTCATGCGGTAGAATTTTTTGTTTTCCATGCTACGAATATAAGATCCCTCCTTTATAAAGGAAAAGGATCCCTGTGATTGCAATGCTAGTCCCTGGATCAATGCTAGCATCCACAGTTTAAGATGAAGTACACAGAAACAAAGGTCATTATTACAGTCATTCCAGAGACACACATAGTCTTTACAACTCCAAGGCCACAGGCCTAATACAAGAGTTTAAATAAGTAAATAGATAAAAGTCTTCATATTCATGTGCCACAGGCAAACATGTTGAGTGTAGACTCATGACTCCTAATCCTCATCAGAGTAACCTGCAACATCACAAGTTACAGCCACAGTGGGTCAATACATTGGAATAGTATTGGTAAGTGATACCTTAGTATAATATTTGGTGGTCTACTTACTATATGCAATTTGGCTAAGTGTAGCTTAGGCTTGCTTTGCTCAAAATAGGTTTTGCCTATTAGTTGAAATCACTAAGTTTTTCTTTGTCAAAAACTTTTCCCAAGGAACCACCAATAGACATTGGGGTCCTTCACCCTTGTTCACCCACAAGTTTTACTTAGAAATTGGGATGAGGAGATTCTTGATAGCTTCCATGTCTTGATGCTCAAGTTTTCCTTTTCCAGGGACATGGCTAAGTACTTAGATTCTTCCATCTGCAGAGGTTGTGCACTTTCCCCACAAGACTTGATTTTCACCAAGACAGGACCTTTCAGAAGCCTTCCCTTAGACCAAATGGACGCGTTCCAACCTATCATCCCACTACCACCAACTGTCCAAATGGCTAAGTTCTTGCAACCTATGTGATCCAGGCAGAGCCCATATTGCCAAGTGGCTGCACTAGAAGCTTCTTAACATTTGGCCTCTCAAATCCCTTTGTTCCTGGGTGGCTTTCCACAAGTGAGATACACAAGGTAAACCATAGAAATGGTCCTTGTGTAACCACTCAACATAAACCATTCTTTCCATTCCACCCAGGTGTTTCATTCACTTAGTTGTTTTATTAAGTAAAAACTCAAGTCCAAAGACTTAGAAATATTTTATCATAGCATGAATAGTTTCACCACCCTTGGTTGCTACTAGCTAGGCTAAGCATGGCATAGATAAGCATCTTAACTTAGAAATTACTAGCAATTCTACAACTACTAGGATTTCCCAAGCATATCATATAAGAAAAATATAACCATGCAAGACTAGCAAAATATTTCTAATGCATAGTAGAAAACATAGGGATAAAAATATCATGAAGCACCACTTGCGTTGGTAGTTTGGAGAGTAGCTACGCTCCTCACAATTACAATCACTATTGGCACCAAAATCTACACATAAAATCATAGCAACAAATCACATACAAAATAAATACAAGCAAAAATATATGGATGCATGCAATATGACATGTGATGATTTTCTAAACTCAACAAGACAAGTGCATAGTACTGGTTCATAAACAAGTTCAAAACTTGCCAAACAACATTTATTTAAACACTAAAACATTTCTCAAATAATTTATAAACACAAAATAGGCCTACACATGTTTCTGTAATTAAAACCATTTTAAAAGAAACAAAACATTAAACACATTACATATTTGGAAAGGGCTTGCTCTCCTGATTCCATTGATACAAAATTTGTCAATTTTGAACGTGGGAATCAAAAGTTATGGCTAAAACAAAATCAAACAACTAATAGATCTAATTCAAAATTTTAAAACGAACTCTGTGCCACGCGGCGCTATTCTATTGGCTGGTACCGCTTCGCGTCGGATCAGGCTTCTGAGCTGCTGGATCTAACTTAATCGCGCGGCTCTGATTGAATCATACCTCTTCGTCTAGGTTCTAAAGTGACCACTAGATCTAGATCTAACGGCGCTCAGCACTCGACCATCAAGTGGCGGCGGCGCATGACGGCAGCTCGTCTACGGCGGCGTGGTGGCTACAGGGGGCTCTGGGGTCGTCGGAGGTGCTTACCAGATCCGCAACGGTGTACTGAAGCTCAACGTGGCGACGGCTTGGCAAGGGGCGCACGGACACGGCTGCACGGGCTCGTCGGAGTTGAAGACAGCGTCGGGCTCGGGTGGATGGCGACGCTGGCGACGTTCCTGGTCACCCTAGCACGAATCAAAGGCATCAGGGGGTGCGCAAGGCTACGGCGAACACGCTCGTGTGAATCAGAGGCGAAGGGGAACACAGAGCTCACCGAATTTAATCGCCAGAGTTGAAGACAGCGTCGGGAGGTTGCAGTGCTTGATGAAGATGACAACCTGGGGCAGTATAGGATGAACCAATGGTGTCAGAAGATGCGCAAGGACGTTGCAAGGCTGTCTGCATGAACTAGAGGGGAAGGGGCGCACGGAGCTCACCGGGATTGGTCGCCGGAGTGGGCTCTGTCTGCGACGGTGCAAGGGCGATTGCGGGCAGCCTAGGGGCACTTCTGTCTGGCTTTGTTGGGGGAAATGGCCGCGAGGGGGAGGTGGTCTTATAGCCATAGAGGGAGCGAGAATCACGCGAGGAAACGCCGGCAATAACTAGATTTAAAAAGCGGCAGTGAATGGCGGAGGGAACGGCCAGCGACGTGGTCGTGGGCGCGATTTGGGGAAGATGATGATGAGCTGGCGAGGTCCACCAGTCAGTGACCCGTTGGGTAGCGCGGGTGCGGTGAGAAAATCAAAAGGAGAGGGAAAACCCGGGTGGGCTGGCTAACGGGCTGCTTTGCTTGTTGGGCCAAAATCCTGGCGCTGGCCCTTTTTCTTTTCTCTATCCTTTTTCTTTTTCTGAATGAATTTCTAGGAAACTTTTTCAAATGATTTCAAAATATATTTGAATTCAAATCTTTTTAGGATTTTTGCAGTGTGCAACAATCACATTTCTGGGCATAAAACCAAGTGGTCACTTTGAATTGGCCTGGTCACTTGGAATAAAATAAAATAAAAATAAGCAGTGACATGGCACTAGCTTTAAATAGGTTTTGAAATTGGTTTTCAAATTATATTTGTTTTGATACTTTGGTTTAAATCCTAGCAATCTAGCAATAAACTCAAAAAGCAAAAGACACAAGGTTTGGCTCACTGAACATCTATCTCACATTGGAGATTTGTATTTGTTTTTTTAAATGCTGATCACATAAAATAATGAGCTTATACGCTCCTATTTTTGAATTGATTGTTTGAAATGAATTCTACATGATCATGGATGCATGGATGATATGCATGTGTTTGAAACATGATTTTAGGGATGTTACAATGAACCCCTACAGTGGTATCAGAGTCGTGTCTATATGTAGATATGTTGCACTGGTAGAACACAATGGTTATTATGGGCGGTGGTGCTTTTATTATCAATTGCTTCTTGTGTACTTTGCATCTTGCAGGATGGTGGGATGAAGCGGCCTGGGCTAACCTTACATGACATCATTCATCAGACTTGCTCCACGCTCGACATGCAACTTGTATTTCATAAGTGGCTTTGCGGGTGTCTGTCTCTCCCATCATAGTGATTCAGTTTAAAACGGGCACTTGATAATTCATGCATCAACGTTGTGGTTCTTTTTTGTAAGTTAGAACGGTACTTATTGAAATCCCCAAACCATGTAAAATATGCAAAGAAAATTAGAGGCGTCTAACTTTGTTTTGTAGGGGTGTGCTGTGATGTGATATGCCATGATTGTGATTATATATGATGTATGCAATCATCCTTATTGTAAGTTGGCAACCGGAGGGAGCCTGATGGTTGTCTTTTAATTTCATTAATACATGTGTGTCTATTATTCAAAGTAGTTGTAATAGTTGATGCTGGTGGACGAAAACCATGGAGCGGTGCCATTGACCTTGACGCCACGCCGGTGGTGATGGAGATCATGTTTGTGATTGAAGATGGAGATCAAAAGCATAAGAAGAAAGGCCATATCATATCACATATTTTTAATTGTATGTGATGTTAATCCTTTTATGCATCTTGTATTGCTTAGATCGTGATGGTAGCATCATAAGATGACCCCTCTCACAAAATTATCAAGTAAAGTGTTCATCCTTAGTTAGCACCATTACCAAGACTCATCGTTTTGAAGCACCACGTGATGATCGGGTGTGATAGAATCAACATGTGCATACAACGGGAGCAAGCCAGATTTTCTTATGTAGAAACTAAGGTTAAAATTGACGAGCCTAGCATGTACAGACATGGTCTCGGAACGCGGATCACCAAAAGGTAAAGCATGAGTCATATAGTAGATATGATGAACATGTTGATTATTCGCCTTTGAAACTACATCATCTCTCGTGATGATGGGAATTGATGTAGTGGATTTGGTTCGTGTGATCATTAAAACAATATGAGGGATATTGTTTTGAGTGGGAGTTCACCTATATTAATTTAACTATTAATTAGAACTCAATTTGTCATAAACTTAGTCTAAACTATTGCAAATATGTTGTATATCAATGGCGGGCCCTACCATCATTTTTAATACATTCCTAGAGAAAGAAAAGCTGAAACACAATGGAAGCGACTTCACGGAATGGTTCCGTAACATGAGGATTGTCGTCGATGCTGCAAATTTGACCTATGTGTTGGATGCACCGCTAGGTGACCCACCTGTAAATACTGCGTCTTGGGATGAGCGTAATGTGTATGACATGAAGCTTAATGACTAAAATCTTGTGAAATATGCGATCCTCATGTCGATGGAGCTTCAACTCCAAGAACACTTTAAACTTAGCAGCGCTGCTGCCATGGTGAAGGAACTCAAAGCCATGGTTAAGGACCAAATCCGTGTTGAGAGATATATGATCTCTAGCGAGTTCTTTAGTGTTAAGATGGAGGAACACAACTCTATGAAAGATCATGTCATGATGATGATGAACGATGTTCAATGTATCAAGACACTTCGATATGTTATCCCAGTTGATCTTGTGATGGATAGAATTGTGCAGTCGCTACCACCCAGTTACAAAGAGTTTGTGTTGAATTACAAGATAAGTGGTGCGATTGGATCGCTCACAAACTTGTTGCCACTTTGTTGGCTGTAGAAGTAGACATAAAGGCAAAAGGTGAGCTCAAGGGTAACTTCAAAAGGGACGGCAAATTTGTTGCTACACTTGAGAAGAAGACCCGATCTGGCCCTAGACCTGATACAGAATGCTTTTATTGCAAACAGTGTGGTCACTGGAAGAGGAATTGCCCCAAGTACTTGGCGGATCTGAAGAACGGCAACATCAAGAAGAAAGGTATATCTGATATACATGTTATTGATGTGTATCTTTCTAGTAATCGTAGTAGTGCCTGGGTATTTGATACTGGTTCGGCTACTCATATTTGTAACTCGAAACAGGTGCTGCATTGTAAGACGGTGCTTCGCGGTACAACCGGTTGGATCAAAAGGCTATTGTTATGCCTGTGACTCGAAGGGGCTTTAATATATTAGGATGTGATGCCCAAGAGAGATTATCTCTATTAAAACATTATACATGATTGTGCTTATTATTATCTTTTATCCCATATGATGTGCAGCTGCAGGTGGATCTTCAACCATGGCCTATATCCATCCATTGAATCAACCCACGGTATAAAGTAAATTAGATTGGTCCGGTAAACCAAAAAAAACAAAGTCTTATAGAGGTTGTCATATTTAATTACTTTTAGCATTTTTCCCAAGGTTTTATTAAACCTGGGTCTACTAGGGAAAAATACTATTGTACTACATCCGTGAATCCGAATCGAAGGTATCAACCTCTTTTTCTGGCGCCATTGGCGAGGAAGCAATTTTCTATCCTGGTGAGGTTACTAGAGACCTTGTTTTTTGTTTGTTTGTAGTTTATTTCTTGTTATTAATTTACTTTCTTGTTATCTATTTTGAAAACCCAAAAAAATAGTTACTTTTTTGTTTCCTTTGCTTTTTAAAATACCAAAAAAGAAAAGAGCCATGGCTCGAAAGAAACTTAGGGAGGATGCTACTCCCACTGATGATTTTATTCGTGCACCTATTACTCAGCCCACTGTTGATGCGAGACCATATGAACTTAAGCCTAACCTTTTGAGTTTGGTTCAGTAGAACCAATTTGGAGGCTCATCTTTTGAGGATTCAGGTTTGCACCTAAATACTTTTTTTAAAATTTGCGACATGATGCGTATTAAGGATGTTGATCCAAATGCTATTAAATTACATTTTTTTCCTTTATCTCTAAGAGGAAAGGCTAAGGACTGGTTGCTAACTCTACCTAAAGGCACTATTACATCTTGGGAGGAATGCACTAATCTTTTTATGACTAATTTTTTCACCCAGCTAAGACTATGCAGTTGAGATCCAACATTACAAGTTTTAGACAAGAAGACTATGAGCCACTAGAGCGTGCATGGGAAAGGTTGAAAGAAGACGTAATGAACTATCCTAGTCATGGGATAGAAGAATGGCTTATATTACATTTATTTTATAATGGGCTTAACCAAATGTCTAAGTCTATGCTAGATAGTACAGGAGGAGGAACAATCATGGGAAAGCAAGTGAGTGTTGCAAAGAAATTACTTGATGATATGAAAAACAACCATGCCCAATGACATGTCAAAAGAACCTCAAAAAGAGTGAATTTAATCACCGAGGTAGACAATGAAGAGCTTACAGCAAAGGTAGATGAGTTAATAAACATAGTGAAGGCAAGGAAGACTATCACTACCAATGTTAATGATGTTAATAAACATAGTGAAGGGCAAGGAAGACTATCACTACCAATGAGTTAATAAACATAGATGAGTTAATAATCCCTGCTTGGAAGAATCGATATTTTGCTTGTAATGTTCAAAAACATTATTCTAATCCTATAGGAGCTCCTTACAATAATTATGATAATCATAATGGACCAAATCATGGCAATCTCTCGTTTGAACATACTGTTAGAAATTTATACAAGCTAAACTAAGAAAAATAATATGCTTATTAAAATCACAGAGAACCATGAGACTAGTATTGATAAACTATCTAATCAAGTCGTTGTAATTAGAAATTGAGGTGACCCAGCATACCACTGCATGGTGTAGTACACTATAGTCATTGATATAACACCAATGGAACACCGTTCCATCCGCATTATATCCCTCAGAGTGGTACAACAGAAACATCACGGGTCCAAGACAACACTTTATATTACATATAGCATATTACAAAAGATCCAGATAGCTTCCTCGGACAGTGAGGAATATTATACAGAAAGAACCAGAAAGATACACTCGAAGTTACTTTAGAAGTACTACTATTAATATATGTATAAGGCTTGAAAGTACTACTATAGTATTATTCTACAGAAGTAGATTCTATATTCTAGGAGTTTTATTTCTATTCTACGCTTCAGCTTGTCTTCGATAGATTCTGGTAAGGTGTTTGAATCCGTTGATCTCCCTTAGATATATTCAACTCTTCAAGTGACTTATTTCATGGAAATGCCATTGGTTTCTCCGAGATCTAGCAAGGGTTAAGAAGATACTTTGAGTACGAACGTACTCAGCAAGTTCACTAAAGAGAAGTGTTTGATGCACTATCTACAGCCATAGATCATAGGTCGTAGGCAATGCAAGTTTTCGTAAACATTTCTTCAAAAGTTGCTTTTATTCTAAAAAGCTATGTCCATTAGCCTTCACGGGTTTACCAGAACTTTCATGGAGTTCCTTTCCCGCAGCGTTCGCAGCTCCTTCCCAGAACAGGGAGTAACAAGTTACAGTTCTTACACTCTGCAGAGGTGCGTCACTTTACCCATGAGAGATCTTATCTTTGTTGCACATCCGAGTTATAGGCTCGTTCACACTTCCTTGGTATGAGGCCCAGACTAAGATCCAAGCCAATCACGGTCCTTCTCCGTGACCCCGCATACACCACAATTGTTGGATGACCACACTCAAGGTAGACTTTTCCCCGTATAAAACGGCTATACCTTAATTGGATACACAGAACAACCATTAACACTAGATATCTGTCTTTTGTAAGCCCAGATCCACGGTAGACTTCCCCCGTATAAAACGGCTATACCCATGATCTGCAACTTACAAATGCCTAGAACAGTGTCCAATGCATGCGAAAGGGAGCTGATCCAGCTGACTTCTCCGTCCCATTCCAAATCTCATGGTTAACGCGTAATATACGGCGCAAGAATCACTGGCGACATTTTTTTTTAGGGTAAAACAGTAGGGCAAAAAGACCCCACTGCAATTTTTATATATTGTAGAGAGTTACAAAAGAATATTTACAAGACTCATTCCACCTCAAAGAAGAGGGATAAATCCTAATCAGCTATCTCCTGTCTAAATTAGTTTCAATCCAAACCTTAAGGCTCTGATAATACTTCTTCTTAATTCTAAAAAGGACCCATCTTAATTCCTGGGCTACAATAGCCTTCCAGGTCTCAATCGATGCATGCTGATTATTGAAAATTTCATTATTCCTGCAAATCCAAATGCCCCAAGTTCCAAGTAGCAGAATTTCCATTGCAAAAGGGACATTGAGGCCTTTTTTAATACTGACTAACACTTCAAAGATAGTTGGATCAGCCAAATTGACCTGAGAAATTTCAGCCCAAAGAGCTCTTGCAAAAGAACATTCCCAAAACAAATGTAGGCTGGTTTCTTCACTATTGCAGCCCTCGAAGACACAGTCATAAGATGCCGAGAAACATTTCCTTTTCGAAGGTTTCTAGTGTTGAGTCTATCAAGCGAAGAGCCAAGAAGAATTTGTGTTTTTGACAAGAAGATTTCCATAACCAAGAGAAATGTGGTGAACCGCCGGTAACCAGCTAAGGAGCAGTAAGTTTTTTCACGAATAATTACTGCCCCAAATGTAATACCAACAATCAGAATCCCTTCCCCGTGAATTGAGAATTTGTTCAAGACTTTGATATTCTGATAAGCTTGTGACAAAGGAAGGTAAAAAGGTCCTGAGTATTTGGGGTATGCAGAACTCACCGAGAGATGTGAGGTTTTTTGCATAAGAGAGGAGGTGAGGAAGCTTATGTTGGAGGCAGCTATCATTCCACATATCAGACCAGAAAAGTGTGGTTTTCCCATTTCCAACCAAGCACTTTGCAAGTCCTTTAAAAATGTCAATCAGTTTGAGGTGAGCTTTCCACCAAAAGGATCCCTCAAGACTTCTTCCAGGGAGCTTATCATTACAATAGTAAGTGTTCCAAACCAGATGAACCCAAGGAATATCCTTATGATTATAAAATTTATCCAAATTCTTCAAAAGAAGAGCAGAATTTTGAACATGAAGATCAAGAACACCCAAACCTCCCAGGTTCTTGGGTTTACAAACTTTCTCCCATGCTACAAGAGCAGTACCTCTAGCTTGAACATCAGTAGTTTTCTTTCTCCACAAGCATTGCCTCATATATTTAACCAACTGCTCCTTGATAGTGACAAGAAGCTCAAAACAGCTCATGTAATATATGGGAAGGGAAGATAACACAGATTTGACTAACTGCAATTTCCCCCCATAATTAAGAAAGTCAGCAATTCCACACAACCTTCTTTCAATTCTCTGAACAATAGGCAGGAAATGTTCCACAGCAGGTTTATTCAAGCTCAAGGGCAAACCAAGGTATGTAAAAGTCAAGGAACCAGTGAGGCAAGAAAGGGTATTAGCAAAATGACCAAGCCTCTCAGAGTCCATGTTAATAGGCATCATGCTGGACTTGGAATAATTGACTTTGAGTCCAGAGGAGAGAGCAAAAGTATGTAAAATTGCCTTAAGACACAGGAGTTGCTCAGAATCATCCTTAAGGATTATTAAAGTGTCATCTGCATACTGAATCATAGGGAAGTCAGGATAGAAAACATTCTCAGTGGGCAAAGAAAGAAGACCCAGGTTCATTGCTTTATTGAGGATACTTTGAAGAAGATCAGCAGCCAGAACAAACAATAAAGGAGACAAAGGATCTCCTTGTCTGACACCCCTTCTACAATAAAAAAAATTCCCAGGCACACCATTTAAAAGCACAGAAGAAGAAGCAGACCCAAAGATCATCTGAATCCAAGAAATCCATTTAGCTCCAAAACCTTTGGCTTTAAGGATATTGATGATAGTAGAATGCTCAATTCTGTCAAAAGCCTTCTCAAAATCCAACTTAAGAATTAAAATTTCCTCTTTTGACTTGTGGCATTGATCAAGAAATTCAAATGCCCAACCTAAACAGTCTTGGATAGATCTTTGCTTGAGGAAACCATATTGATTCTTGTGAACAAGTTTAAGAATGACTTTTGCAATCATTGGCCAGAATCTTGGTGATAATCTTAAGGACACTATTTAGCAAAGAAATAGGCCTAAAATCAGCAGGGGTCAAAGGAGCAGCAATTTTTGGAATTAGGGTGATAAAGGAAGAATTGATGCTTTCCAAAGAGGCATTCCCTTCATAGAATTCCACAAGAAGACTCTTCACATCATCCTTAATAATAGGCCAGCAAAGCTTCATGAATTCATTATTAAAGCCATCAGGGCCTGGGGACTTATCATTAGGCAAATTTGTGATGACTTCCTCAATCTCCTCATCCGAGAAAGGCTTTTCCAAAGCATCCCTTTCTTCCTGGCTTAAGCAATCACCAGCCAAGTCATTAAGATTGAAATGCATTTCAGGCATATCAGAAGAGCCCATTCTATTTTTAAAGGCATTCCAAAGAAGATTTGCTTTGCCATCATGATCATAGACCTCAAGATCAGAATCATCCTTGAGCATGGAAATGTAATTGTGCCTAAAACTTATGGTAGCTCTGGAGTGAAAGAACTTGGTGTTCTCATCCCCCTGCTTAACCCATTTGATTTTTCCTCTCTGTTTCCAATAAGTATTCTGGTCTTGTAAAAGAGAAATAATAAGATTTTTCAAGATATCCCTAAGATTCCATTCTTGAATAGTAAGAGTTCTCATTTCCTCCATGATATCAAGCAAGTCAATGGTGGCATTGACATTACAGATTTGTGCCTTTAGGCAAGGGAGCTGTTTGGCCCAAAGCTTCAGCCCTCTTCTCACATTTTTGAATTTAGCATTAATTTTTTTGCAGAATCCATAAAACCCACAGGAATGTTCCAGGCATTTTGAACAATAGCTTTAAACTCCTTATGATGTAACCAATGATTTTCAAATCTGAACACCTGAGCTTTGGGAATCATTGTACCAATGGAAATGACACAAGGAGTGTGATCAGAAGTGGGCTTTGAAAGAGGAGAAACAAAAGTTGAGGGAAAACTCTGAGTCCAGGTAGCAGAAGTAAAAAACCAATCCAATCTTTCCAAGAGTGGATCCTTCTGCATGTTACTCCAAGTGAACTTTCTACCCTTAAGTGGTAATTCAATGAGACCCAAATTATTAATGGCTTCATTGAATAGAAGCATACATTCACATCTCCACCCAATTTATTTCTATCTGAAGGCTGTCTACAGAAGTTAAAATCTCCCATAATAAGCCAATCCACATCATCAGGCATATCAATGCTGCCAAACCAATCCAAAAATTCAGACTTTTTTTCAGATAAACATGGCCCATAAATGTTGGAGAGGATCCAGGATTTATTGGACAAGAGGGAAGTCAAGGTTATGGAGATAGAAAACTCATTGAGAAAAGAAAGCTGTCCAGAAAACAGGGAGCCATTCCAAATGGTGATCAAGCCTCCAGATGCACCTCTGGAGGGAAGAAATTCAAACTTGGTAAATTTGGAGGGGCAAAATTTTTTAATGTAGGAGCTATCAAAATCCTCGCGCTTAGTTTCTTGGAGACAGATAATGTCACAACCAGACTCCTCAATTTTGCTTCTGAGAGCAGACCATTTTTTCTCAGAGTTGATTCCCCTGATATTCCAATTCAAGATATTCCAAGTTCTTGTGTTATTCATTAAGAAACCAGAAGTAAGTATAGATATGGGGTGATATAAATAGTGTAATCACCCAGGAGAGGAAACAGGAAAAATAGAGACAAAAGTCAACCCAATTCATGTTACCACAGAGATTATCCATAATAAGTACCATCCATATTGCAAATCCACAAACACAGCACACATAACAGGGAGTCAACAAGACTCCAGCAAAAGATATAGTTTGATACATTAGCACACTTAAGAAGAGGTCTTCTTGGCTTGTCAGTCCAGTGTACCAAAGCCCCTGGCTTCTTCTTGCCACCAAATCCCAAGCTAGAAGAGGGCCCTCCTTTAGTGTTGCCTTTTGTAGGAGCCTTAACTGCCACATCATTGACCTTCCCTTTCTTGAGCAGCCTCTTTTCCAGGTCCCCATCCTTGACCTTGCAGAATGAAGCAGCAAGATTTTTAACCACTTTGGAATTCAGGCAAGGAGGAGCAGCATTACAAACCAGGCAATCAACAATTTGACAATTTAAGTGACTTTTAAAACCCCCATTTAATTCAACAATTCTAGGGCTTCTTCTCACCTCAGATTCCACAAGAGGTTCCTTGCCCTTTCTCTTTCTAGCAGGGGTAGAAGGAGAGCCTGAAGATTTATTTGCTTCAATACCCAGGCAAGAAGGAGGCATCTGGGAAAAGCTCTTATTAGGAATGATGAAAGAGATTGAACTTTCCTCAGCAATAGGTTCTTTAATAATTTCCCATAAAGGAGAAGTAAGAAATCCCTTGACCCAGATAAACTTCTCAGGAGTAGCAAGCATTAGAGTAATGAAGTTAAACCAACTTACAGGAATATCACACTTAAGAGAGCCCATTGGAGAAGATTCCTTCTGAATATGAGGAGCAAAATAATTCTCCCAGAGCTCCAAGCCTTGTTGGGAAAATCCCTGCTTGGCAACATACACATCAGGGATGGAAATAAAAGTTCTCACCATCCCAATATGAAGGTGAGCCTCATTTGGAGAAAGAAGATGTTTATCCTCCATCATCCAATCATCATTCCCAGGGGCCACCGTACTTGAATCCATAGGACTTCCCCCTCCTCAAAGATCAAGATCGTCCTCCTCCTCATCAGCCAGATAGTTTTGAAGAATGTTCTACAGGCCATCACCAATGCCAACCCCTTGTGGTGCAACTGCAACACCAAGCTCCTCCACACATTGGTTGTTAAGTCCTAGATAATATGTTCCTTTACCACCAGAACTTTCATAGTAGGTTATTACCTTATGGTAAATAACCTATAATCATATTATTATGAAAATAGTGTTTTCTGACCTTTTTGAAATGCAGGTGATGACAACACTGGATTTGTAAAATACTTTACAGAAAATAATCAAAGGACATGGGCAAGTGTGAACTTGCCTTTTGTGATTGCAAGATTATGCACTCACGGTCTTCGAGATAATAGAAGATCCAATATCTGAAATCATCATCATTGGTCCGGTAAGGACTAATGTTTAAAGAAGAAAGATGCCATTATGCATAAATAATGCTATGCATTTTATAATTCCCAAAGTGAAAACCTTAGTATTTTGAATAAGTTGATCTTAGTTATCTTCTTTAAGATTGGGTTTATCTTTAAGTTTATTTTATAAGCAATGACATTGATAAGGAACTTAAGTGTTAACAATCCAAAATATACAAATACGGATAGAGTAATGTGATTATGATTAGTTGTTTTATGGTTACTAGGATGAAAAGTCCTTGAGTTGAGTTCTTAAGAGCTGAAGAAACTAATATGGACTTGTTTGTGTGAAGTGGCGAAAAGAATAACATTTGAAGAAACTAGTATTTAGTTAAGGTTATTTAGTCTTAAGGGTTGTTAGGTCTTACATTAGGGTTGGTGATGGTTATGAATGGTGTTAAGTTATCATATTTTAATTGATGATACAAGTGACTAAAGTTAACTTTAAAACATGAATAAACTTCAAATGAGATGTTTATGATTGTTTAAACCAAAGTTAACTATAAAAATAGAAGTGAATTGTAAGATATGATAAGTTTTAGAATAGTATCTAGTTTTAGGGTTTTGGAAAATATGATTAAGGATGATCCCTTTTAATTTAAGTGAAATATAAATTTAATAATATGCAATTTATTAATGGGAGCATAATTAGATGATCTTATAAATTTATTTGAGTTTAGAGTCATTTTTAAGAGTGGTGAAATGATGAAGATTATTCATCATCGTATACATGAGTGATATGTTATATTTATTTAAAAGGAGTTTAATTTGAATTTAAGATTTAAAAACATTTAAAGGCTAATAGTTATATTTAAGTTTTATTTTAATTATGGATTTAGACTTAGTAATCAAACTTTAAAGGTTTTAGTATTTTTATAAGGAAATGTGATTATTTCTTACTTAAGAAATAATTTTAAGAATTAACAAAGTGGTTATTTTATTTTAGTAAAATAGGTAAATGATTTTTATTATCTAATGTTATAAATGTTTTAGAATAATATATATAGTATTTTTATAGTAAAATATATTTATTCAAGATCTTAAAAATGAATTTTATTTATTTTTAAGTCTTACCTTTATTTTTATAAAATCCTTCAAAGAATTAAGTGTCTTTAAATATTTGATTTATATTTTATTTGTAAAAACTCTAAGTTAGTATTTTTATAAAATATTAAAGTTATTTTTATATACAAAAATGTTTTTTATTTATTTTTAGGATTTTTCTTATTTAATGAAATTTCACTTAAGATTTAATAGTGTTTAATCTTTATTTGCATTTAATTAACTTAAATAAGTAAAGTTATATTTTTCTTAGGTGGATATTATTTTGGTGATAATTCTAATATATTAAATATATTTTTATGTTTTTTCTATAAATTTTTTGTAGATGGAAATGTTTAAAGGTTATTTTGGTAATTTATTTATTTTACTTTTATTTCATTTCTTATTTTATTTGACTTGGGCTATTTTGGGTTGGTACATGGGCTGGCCTGGCCCATCCAGATGACAGCCCGCCCCTCTCTTCCTCTCCTCTCACCCGCACACACGCAACGCTTACACCCCTCCCCTCTCGTTCCTCTCTGGTCGCCGTCGCCATTGTTACCCGACGATTCTGGCGGTGTAGACTGTCCCGGTTATCACCACCAGTCGCCGGAGCTCCGCCTCCTTCTATATGACTTGACCCTCCAGTTCGATTTGCCTCTAAGGCTATAACGGCTCGCCCTATCTTCTTTCTGGTGCTAGATTTTCGACTTTTTTGAGCTAGCGGTGGTGCTCTGGGATACTGATGGACTACAGGTTGCGGCTTGGTGCAGGTCAAGTGCCACCACGCTCCCTGTGCCGCCGTGCCATACCAGCCACCGACGACCCCAACTGCTTCCTCTTCAAACTCTATGCGAGGACCACGGGTAAGTTTTTTCTCAATTTCCCCTCTCTGCTCTCTGTGTGATTGCGCAGGTAGGCTCCTAATTAGGGTTCATCCCTTTAGCTGTGGATAACAGTGTTGGTTCAAGTTGTTTGTTGTGTAATTTTTTTATGTGGATGAACTATGACAAATCTGATGCCATGTTGATTTTGGTATCCCTGGCAGTTGTTTCTGTTTGGTTGAATATTGTGTGAATCTAATTCTCTTGTTATCTAGATACATATGTATCTGGGTACTATGATAATGATCCAGAATATGTACTGAGTAGCTTGCCATTGAAATGAGCTGATTCCTGAGTGAATTAACTAGAAAAATGATTTAGGGTTTTTCATTTGACTACTGATAGATGCAATAGAAGGATGTTTCCTTATTGTTCATGTTGCCAACTAATTATACTGGCTTCTGCTGCTATGATCCTATTATTGTGATGCCTTCTTGGAATTTATACAACAGCATGATAATGTTTAGCATGGTCCGTTGTTATTAAAGCTTGGCTGCTGAATGAAAGCATCATGTTGGAATCCCCTTGTGTGGACTGAGATACAACATGTGATAGATGACTTAAGTAAATGATTCCTAAGCATATTAGGAAAATGATTTGAATGACTATTGATAGTTGCTTTATTGTGTTTGTAAACTGATAAAGGATAGAACTGCTACATAGGTGCTACCATTCTTTGGAATGTGCCCTGTAGTAGCTCATCAGTAGATCTCCTATTATCTAGTTTTAAACTAGAAAACACCAGATTGGTCTATGATGCATAGCCTGAGACTTTGCTATAGATCTTGGCAAGATAACACTTGATTCTTGTATCTCTTCAATGATGAATATACACCCCACTTGGGTGTATTACTAAGAATTCTTTAAATAAGCAACCTGCTACAATATAGATGAAATTATTAAGAGCATGTTTGCTAATTGCTCACCATTTTGGTGATGCTTATTTTAGAGAATGTGTCCAGTTGATAGCTTGTATGGATATGATTGAGTGATCATACACTCTATCACTTATGACAGTAAGATTATGGCTGATTCCTAACTCTTTTGGGAAAATGATTAACTTATCTAATTTGTTGAAAGTTGTACTTGTGGTTTTATCATAGAGGAATAACTCTGATGCTGGTTGCTACTGAGGTGCTACCCATAACTAGGATGTGCCCAGTAGAACCCATCCAGGGATTTACTTTCCTCTAGATGCAAACTGGTAGGTACCAGATTGGTCAAAGATGCACTGTCTATTACCTAAATTGTAGATGGAACAGGATATTTCTTGTGGCTTTTACAATATCCAGTGATGAGTATACACCCCACCTGGGTGTATCTCTGAGGATTCAATTTATCCAACAATTCATGCTCAGAGACTTAATAAGAATAGATAGATGGTACGATCTGTTTGTGACTCACCAACTGGATGATGTTGGTGCTATAGATGTGTGGTTGTCTTGATACAACTGGACTTCCCTTCCTCCTCTTTCCACTGTCTAGCTCCTACTGCTGTAGTCTGGTCTTCATTTACTGGATCTGTAGCTTGGCCTTGATTTCCCCTTGTCCTAGCTCTAGGATGGCTCCTGGGAGCAGCAAGGTCTAAGGTGTGATGGTTTGGTGGAAGGATTTGTGATTCTTGTTGATGAAGCTGAACGGATCAGTGATGATCTGATACTGGTTGTGGTGTTCTTGAGAGCTTGGTAATGGTTTGAGATAGATTGGAAACTGAGGCAGTGACTAGATGTTATGTTGCAGCTGTGTTAACCCCTTTTATGTGCATTGGCTGCTGCTGTGGTGTTGACAGCACACTAGTGCATGCTGGTGAGTGGGCAGCCTGCTTGCACGTTGTGGTTTGGGGATCAGATCAAGTAAAAGCTTGATGTTTCCTGATGTTTTACCTCTTTACCTTCTTATCTGGTTTTGGTGAAACTTGCCCCTAAGCCAATGATGTTGTACTAAGGCCAAAAATGCTGATATGAACAGATGCTACTATTTGGTGAAACTTGCCCCTTACGGATTAGCTCAATGATGAATTTTAACAGTGCATTTCACTGTTCACTTCTGAGAGAAAACTAACAAACTAATCATTCTTTTATTTTGTTCTTGTTTTGTTTTCTTTTTGTTGTGTTTTCAGGAAATGAAGAGAAGAAATAAAAATGTACACTGTTGAAGGACATCAGAGAACAGTAGCTTAGGAATTCCTTTGTAATAAATATTGTAGTTTATTTTTTTCTGTTTTATATGTTGTAAAAACATTGTATAATTGTATTCAATTCAATAAAGTTTACTTATTTCATTTTTTTATTTTACAATCCTTTTGTAAGGACAATGTCATATATATTGTTGTAATAAAGAATATTGTGATTTATTTCAATTATGAAATTCTTTTTCCTACTTATTTATTTCCTAATTGTAAAGACAATGTCTTATATAAAGAATTCTTTTATTTATCTATTGTAAAATAATACTATATGCATATATATTTATATTAATAAAGAATCCTTGTTATATTATTTATGTAATCATTTTATTTCAAGTTATTAAATATTTCCAATTCTTATTTGTGAATTTTATAAATTCATTTGAATTTCATATTTGAAATTCAAATACATGTTTGAACAAATTTTCTCTGAAACAAAGAATTCTACAAAGGTCATGTCGAAATCTATCGCACTTCATCGGCATAGTGGCCATCATTGGTGAGTGTCTTCATGGACTGGGTCTGCAAGTTAGAAGCACGTCTAGATGCGCAATGGGATCTGCTCTTTTCCGCTTTGCGACCGTGAATGATAGAGATGCTGCTGTTGGTGGTAGCCCATATCATATTGGAGATAGTGTTCTTAGGATTGTGAATGAGGATAGTGGCATCAATAGACGCTCTACAATTTTTACACATGATGTCTGGTGCATGCTTCTTAACTACCCCCAACAGCTCTAGGATCCTGATACTGTTATGCACACTTTTACCCCATATGGTCGTTTCCTGGTGTGGAACAAGGATCTGTCTAATAGAGCTACAATCCTAGTTAAATTTCGTGCACATAATGTTGACACTCTACCTCTCAGTATTGTGGTTGGAAGAAATGTTGCTGAAGATGGAAGTGGGGACACTTGGACATGCCCGACGGTGATTTTATCTACTACCATGTTGGGTGGCAATGCAGGTGATGCAGATCCACTGCCACCAAATGGTGGAAACCCACATCCTCCACCTTTGGTGCACCATGGGTTCTGGCATGATAATCAATTTAATCAAGATTTTGGTGGAAATGTTGCACATGCTCAGATCAATGTTGCAGTCATGGATGTTGCTATGGATAATGGTGCACATGCTGCACCTGCACATGAAGCTCCTGCTTCTGTCATTTTAGAACCTCAGACCCCACCTATGCAACTTGAGGTGCCTGTACTACCCAACATCTCTGAACCTGATCCTGTCAACAATCTTGCTCTGTTACTCACAAGCCTCATGGGTGATGAACATGTGCAAATCCCTAGTCTTACTGGTAGCAGTATCACTGGAGCCACTGTGAAGATAACTGAAGCTGATGACATGGACAATGCTGTCAAGTATACTCTACAGATATCAACTATCAACCCCAATTACCAGTCTGTCACACCTCTGAGCATCTCATCAAGCAAAAAATTTATCCCACTACCTACTCAGTCTGAAAGCTTTGATAGTGAGATTGCTATGATCCCCAGGCCTGACAATTTCCCCAGCTCCAAGCGCAAGAAACCTGAACCCAACACTGTCAAGTATGTGAGGAGAAGCCACAGGATTGCTAGCCTGAATGCTGGCTTTAAAAACCAGAAGGCTGTTGATGATCATGCTGAAAGCTCCAAGATGGCTGCACATAATTTGTCTGGTCACTTTGAAGCCATTGTGGTTGAGAATGATAGGGCCCCACCTCCTGTGCTACCTGTGAACACCATTCAAGCCATTGGGACTAGATTCTGTCAGATATCTCCTAGTGAGATGTCAGAGGACAATCTAAACAAGGACAGTTCCAAGAATGATGTGTAATACCCCTTCTATATGGCCCAAGTGTAGGGGCAGATGCTGCACTATTATCTATCTTAGCTACTTTATTCAGTTAAACTATCCCTAGTTTTATTGTATCAGACATATCTGTTATCTGGATGTTCTCTATATTTGGCATGGCAGACTTATTTATATTATGGGTTGTAATATTCTTGTGTGGCTCATTTTGATCACTACTACCAGTTATCATCCTGATCCCTTGTTATGCACTTCCCCTAACTCCACATATAATCCCACTGTCATTATCCCATGGGATACTGCTCCCAGACTATATCTCACTTTGGACGTCAGTACCTGGCACCCTGACAAAAACCATCACTCAAGTAAACATGAATAGATCAATATATATTATGGATTGGAACGTGAGAGGAATCAACTCACAGGATAGATGTGATGATCTTGCTGATAAAATAAATCAAAGTAATTGTAACATCATCTGTTTGCAAGAAACAAAGAGGGAGCACTTTGATAGTAGCTACATCAGGAAATTCTGTCCCAGAAGATTAAATCAATTTGCATACCAACCATCTCTGGGGAACTCTGGTGGTCATATTGTTATTTGGAATGGTGCACAATTTAATGGACAAATTATCAGCAAATCTCAATTCCAGATGACAATTAAATTTGAGAGTTATCTGACTGCACAAACATGGTACCTTACCAATATCTATGCACCATGTACCAATGAATGAAGACACCAATTCTTTGATTGGTTTATGCAACTTGATTCATCACCATTTGATTTATGGATGGTAATGGGAGATTTCAATATGATAAGAAGCATTGAAGATAGAAATAGGCCTAGAGGCAACATTGCCAACATTAATAACTTTAATGCCATCATTCAGGAACATGACCTTGAGGAAATCCCACTGAAGGGGAGAGAATTCACCTGGTCTAATATGTAAGCGGAACTACTTCTTGAGAATCTTGACTGGATCTTTACATCACACAAATGGACCATTGAATATCCCAATACCATTGCTACTCCCATGGCTAGACTTGGATCTGAGCATATACCCATTATCATCAATGTTGGCACTGACATACCAAGATCCAACATCTTTAGATTTGAGGAACACTGGATGGAGTTTGAGGGTCTCACTGACATTGTGAATAGCTGTTGGATCAACCGAGGCCCATATAAAAATGTTGCACAACATATAGCTGCCAGATTCAAAAGCCTTAGACAGGGCATCAAAAAATGGAGCAAAAACCTATCAAACCTTGCTAAAATTATTAGCACCTGCAGTTTTGTCCTATCCTTGCTGGATGGACTAGAGGAACAGAGACTGCTTACTGTCTAGGAAAAAAAACTTTAGGAATATTGTCAAAAACCACCAATATAAGATGATGGAAGCCAAAAGAATATATTGGAGAAATAGAGCAAATATTAGATGGGCCAAACTGAGTAATGAAAACACCAAATTCTTTCATTCTATAGCTACTAGAAACTACAGGCAGAATTTTATCTCCACCCTTACCAATGAACATGGGGCCACTTTGCTTGAGCATGATCATAAAGCTACTCTACTTTGGAACTCTTTCAGAGAGAGACTGGGTATATCCATTGACACTAATATTCATTTTGATCTGGATGATATGATCACTCCACAGGACCTAACTGAGGTGGATGATGCTTTCACTCATGAGGAAATTGATGATATCATTAAGCATATGCCACCTGATAAATCCCCTGGGCCAGATGGATTCAATGGTATGTTTATGAAAAAATACTGGCACATTTTGAAACACCAGTTTTACAATTTATGTGATCAATTCTACAATGGCTCTCTGGACCTGCTTAATATCAACACTGCATACATCACTCTCATACCCAAGACACAACATCCATGCAGACCCTCTGATTTTAGACCCATCTCTCTTGTCAGTATGGCACTTAAAATCATCACTAAACTGATTGCTAACAGAGTCCAGAATGTGATCATACCCATTGTGAGCAAAAACCAATATGGGTTCATCAAATCTAGAACTATCCAGGACTGCCTTGCTTGGGCATTTTAATATTTGCATATATGCCACAAGTCAAAAAAAGAAATTATCATCTTGAAACTTGATTTTGAAAAGTCTTTTGACATGGTGGAATACACAGCAATCCTCGTCATGCTCAAGAAGTTTGGTTTCAGTGACAAGTTTATTGCCTGGATAAGAAATATCCTGCACACTGCTACAACATCTATTATTTTGAATGGTGTTCCAGGCAAGACCATCACTTGCAAGAGAGGAGTCAGACAAGGTGATCCCCTTTCACCACTTCTATTTGTGGCCGCTACTGAGATGCTACAGATCATTGTGAACCATGTCTGGCAAACTGGGGAGCTTTCACTCCCCATTGATAATTCTTATGAGCAAAACTATCCAATACTCCAATATGCTGATGATACTCTTTTGATTCTGCCTGCTGATGCTGATCAATTGTGCAAATTAAAAGAACTACTCAAGAAATTTACTGAAGCTACATGATTAAGGATCAACTATCACGAGTCTTCTATGATTCCAATCAACACTGCACCTGATAAGATGGACAGCCTGGCTGAACTTTTAGGATGCAAAATTGAAGCTTTACCATTCGCATATCTGGGACTCCCCATGGGAACTACAAAACCAAGTGTTGAAGATTTGTCTCCCATGATCAGGAAAGTGGATAAAAGACTTGCTGGCATATCCAACCTTCTATCTCACTCCTCCAGAGTGATTGTGATCAAATCTGTGTTATCAGCTATGCCAAATCACATCATGTGTGCAATTAAAATGCATTACACCCATACTGATCATATTGACAAAACTACCAGAACCTTCTTATGGCATGGTAAGGAGATTGACAAAAGAGGAAAATGTTTAGTACAATGGGATAAAGTATGTCTAACAAAGAAAGCTGGGGGTCTTGGCATTCTTAACCTCAAGGAACACAATAAAACTCTGATGATGAAGAACTTATTCAAATTCTACAATGGCAAGGATATTCCATGGGTCAATCTTCTCTGGCAAAAATAGTACTATAATGGTGCATTACCTGATGCACATGCCAACAAAGGCTCCTTCTGGTGGAGGAATTGCCTCTCCTTCCTCCCAGAATTCAAGGAGATGACCACAACTACTGCAGGAAATGGGACCAGTACTATGCTCTGGTATGACAAATGGAAAGGATCAACCCCACTCAGATTTAAATTCCCTGAACTCTTCTCATTTGCTAAAAATGAGAGAATATGTCTCAATTCTGCATCCAGCATCATTGCTCAAGATGAATATAATTTATTCCAGCTGCCCCTGTCCATGACAGCCAATGATCAACTTGAGGAGCTTAAGGACATGATCAGTAGCCACAGGAACACTGGCACACCTGACATATGGTACTTTCCTTGGGGAGGCAGTAATTTTTCTACTAAGAAGGTGTATGAGCACATCATTGAGCACATGATGCTCCCACCCCATTTAAGTGGATATGGAAAACACCTTGCTTACCAAAGCACAAGTTCTTCTTCTGGCTTTTATTGCAGGACAAACTAAACACCAGAGACCTACTTCAAAGGAAGAACTTCCATTTAGAGGAATATACATGTGTACTATCTGAGGAAAACATCAGGGAGACTGTGGATCATTTGTTCTTCGAATGTGAGTTCAGCAAGAACTTCTGGTGGAGCATAGGAGAGGAATGGAACATGGACCTTGGAATTATTGATAGAATTATTGATGCCAAAGACAGATCCACAAACCAATATTACAAAATCTCTATGATTGCAGGATGTTGGAGCATTTGGTCACTTAGAAACCAGATCATATTTGAGCATGCACAGAAGAGTAGTGAGCAATGCTATGCCATATACAAAGCTTTTGTAGTTGAGATTAGACATAGGGTTAAGCCCAGTCTTATTCAGGGCATGACTGACTAGTTAAACACTTTGTAATTGAGAGTTTGAGACAGATCAGGGAACACTCACGTGCTCTCTTACTTGTACATATTTTGGCTAATATATAAAAAATGACACAGTGGAGGGCCTTCCCCACTGTATTTGTGTCAAAAAAATCTATCGCACTTGCTCCGAAGTTTCCTTCAGTACAAGAGAGATCCCGATCCCTCCATAGCTCTTTTAGTTTTGCACGAAAATTCCGCGGATTTTCTTATGCATGAATGCAATGCACAAACCTGTGTCCTCTCTATTTCTAGGTGTTAAATCCTTGGATGTTACAGACTCTCCCCCCTTAAAATAAACTTCATCCTCGAAGTTCGCACCCTCTTACGTTTCCGAAGATAAAATTGACTTCTTCAGATCCTGGTGACTCTTTTAAATCCGGGAGGAAGATAATTGTTCTTCATTCAAGCTTTTTCGTGGATCCTCTTCTGATTTGAAATGAGACAACTTCTAATTCCATTTGATGTATAAACTTATTTTGAATCTAGCACTTCTGCCCTGATCAGATCCTCTTGAGTGTTTTTAGATTAGGACATTTATTCAAAAAGTGTCTAGGTTTTTAGAAAGTCTCCTTAAGGTAAGATTTTGGTTTCTACTTTGGATGAATATAGCTTGACTCTATTATTCATTTATTTATGGTATACTTAGTCCTTATGGCTTACTTTTTAACAATGTTTTTGGCTTTCCCTAAACCTTACTCCAATTTCAACTTATGATGCTTCATTATTCACTCTCCCCGTTGAGATTTTCTAATGGTCTTTTGAGGAACAGATGGTACACCCACATACTTGGTAAATAGTGGTGCAAAATCTCTAACTCCTTAAATGCATGTATAAGGTAACTTATATCATTTAATAATGCCTTGACTTACCACTTGCTTTGTTGTGGTTGTTGTTGTTATTGACTTCATTTATGGTTTCATACTTCCGTTTTCCTGAAGATGTACCTTCTTCACCCTCACCCTCCTTTGATGGTGATTTGGTGGAAGTTGTGTCTCTTCCCTCTGATGTTCCATAAACCTCATGATGATCCGGACAACATGATTTCTTGTGTCCTAGAACTCCACACTTGCTACATTTCCCCTGAAATGCTCCTACATTACTTTCTCCATTTGGATTGGGCGGAATACTTTGAGTGGATGATAACCCCATTATTGGTTCTATTACTCCTGCTGTCCATTCATGAGTTAACTGCGATTTTAGGCAGTTCATTTTCATGTGTGCTGGTTGTCCACATTGGTAACATACTATCTTCGGTTTTGGACACTCCTTCAAAATTTGGCCCCGAATTCCACAGTTGTGACATATCTTCTCTGTTTTGTATGTTATATGTGGATTCGGACAATTCTTCATCATATGTCCTCAAACCTGACCTATTGTGGTATGTTCTTGAATTCTCTTTTTCTTTCCTTCAGGTGCATCAATCTCATTATCTACTGATATTTGTGCACTATCCACCAATTCCTAGAACTCCTTTGCACGCACAATCCTGAGCTACATTTTCATAATTGCTTGTAGTCCTTTCATGAACTTGTTTTGTCGTTTCGTCTCTCTGTTTACTTTCTCACTAATGTACTTGGATAAACGGTTAAATTCTCGTACATGTTTCAGGACTGGGAGATTCTTGTTCTCTAATTCTTCATTCTCCTTCCTTTCCCATTGTTCTTATAAACAAATTCTTCTCGAAACTTCTTTTTAAACTCAGTCCAGGTATTGACACCTCCTTCCGGAATCACAAACTTGGACTTTTCCCAACACATGGCTGCGATTCCAGTCAAAAGATAAGTTGCATAGTGCACCTTTTCTTCATCCTTGCATCCCACACTTTTAAGCTTACGGGATGTATCCATTAACCAATTCTCCGCCTCCATAGGTTCTTCAACCATGGAAAAACTCCAGGGTTTGGTTTCTAAGAATTCCACCAGTTTAACCCTAGGATGTAATTCCTTGAATTGCTTCCCTTGCCTAGCCTTTAATGTCTCCCGATAAAACTGGTTCTGCCTCTCGGTTTCAACAGTTCTTCCCTCTTCCATACTCCTTATATACTGAAGAACCTCTTCATTAGTGGTTAAATACGGCTTTGACTTGATCTTTCCTTCCGAATTGCCTGGTTAGCCTCCTTTTGTTGTATCACCAACATTTCACGAGCCTTCATCTTTCCAACATTCAAGTGATAAGTCGCCTCTCCCTCACGCGAACCCATTTTCCCTTCTAGACCTGTACATCAAGTAAGGACTCCATGAAACATCATGCATATGCCCATAAAGTTCAAACTTCATGCACAGACCTAGTCACACAATAAGATCCAATAAAATCCAACAAATCCAAATATTACCTCTAGCAATCATACATCAAAAGCCTGTAGAAACAGTACTTCGAGTAAAACATCCCTTGTACTTAGGCTTTGATGTTATACACTACAGTTTTTGATACATTTGGTGTATGGACTTCTACCGTTATATACCTATTTGTATGGATCATAATGTTCTTGGCCTCTGAAATTTACACCATTTGCAAAGGAATAAATTTTGGTAATATTTGATCCGACTCTAGAGATAGTTGGTTAAATCACTCTATAATTGGTTATATCTTAATTATCCTTGGAGTTACATACTAAACATCATCCTCACATTTCTACCCTTTGTTTCTAATCTTAACTTCCCTAAGCACATTTATTATAACAACGAATAATTCTCAAATTTTAACCAGTTTCATAACCTATATAGATTTACTTGTACTACAAGAATACTGCCTTTTCATTCATGCCACTAAAAATTTGGCACATTACATGGGGTTAGATAAGCATAACCCTATTTATTACTCTTGATAAGATTCTATTCTTCATATAATAGCTCTTAGTTAAACAAAACATTAGTTACTTCCCCTGCAATAACATGTTGTTCAAAGTTTTGGGCATACTCCTTTGGTATTTAACACTAGTATAAATATAATAACAAGGTTTTACTTCATTTCATGGATTCTCTTAGTAAGATAACACCATGATTAACTACTCCCTTATGAAGGACTCTGACTTGGTGAATACTACTCTAGTTTAGTTATAGTATAGAATAGTCTAGTAGAAGATATATTGCCTACTTATGGAATACTGGATAGGTACTTCCTAAATTAAATAGTAGATAAGTATCATTAATAAGAAAAGAAGTAATCTAAGAACTTTAATAAGGTGTGACAAGGTTATTCTCAAGTGAATATCCATCACTTGTATAAGGAAATATAGTGTAGATAAGATGCCTTCCTAAAGTCATTATCCAACCTACAGGTTCTACCCATTTACTAGGTTTCCAACCTAAGGTCAAAGCATATGCTCTGATACCAACTGCGGTGACCCAGCATACCACTGCATGGCGTAGTACACTATAGTCGTTGATATAACACCAATGGAACACCGTTCCATCCGCATTATATCCCTCGGAGTGGTACAACCGAAACATCGTGGGTCCAAGACAACACTTTATATTACATATAGCATATTACAAAAGATCTAGATAGCTTCCTCGAGCAGTGAGGAATATTATACAGAAAGAACCAGAAATATACACTCGGAGTTACTTTAGAAGTACTACAATTAATATATGTATAAGGCTTGAAAGTACTACTACAGTATTATTCTACAGAAGTAGGTTCTAGATTCTAGGAGTTTTATTTCTATTCTACACTTCAGCTTGTCTTCGATAGATTCTGGTAAGGTCTTCGAATCCGTTGATCTCCCTTAGATATCTTCAACTCTTCAAGTGACTTATTTCCTGGAAACGCCATTGGTTTCTCCGAGATCTAGCAAGGGTTAAGAAGATACTTTGAGGACGAGCGTACTCAGCAAGTTCACTAAAGAGAAGTGTTTGATGCACTATCTACAGCCACAGACCATAGGTCATAGGCAATGCAAGTTTTCGTAAACATTTCTTCAAAGGTTGATTTTATTCTGAAAAGCTATGTCCATCAGCCTTCACGGGTTTACCAGAACTTTCATGGAGTTCCTTTCCCGCAGCGTTCGCAGCTCCTTCCCGGAACAGGGAGTAACAAGTTACAGTTCTTACACTCTGCAGAGGTGCGTCACTTTACCCATGAGAGATCTTAGCTTTGTTGCACATACGAGTTATAGTCTCATTCACACTTCCTTGGTATGAGGCCCAGACTAAGATCCAAGCCAATCACTGTCCTTCTCCGCGACCCCGCATACACCACAATTGTTGGATGACCAAACTCAAGGTAGACTTTTCCCCGTATAAAATGTCTATACCTTAATTGGATACACACAACAACCATTAACACTAGATATCTGTCTTTTGTAAGCCCAGATCCACGGTAGACTTCCCCCGTATAAAATGGCTATACCCACGATCTGCAACTTACAAATGCCCAGAGCAGTGTCCAATGCATGCGAAAGGGAGCTGATCCAGCTGACTTCTCCGTCCCATTCCAAATCTCATGGTTAACGCGTAATATACGGCGCAAGAATCACTGGCGACATTGGTTGTTAAGTCCTAGATAATATGTTCCTTTACCACAGGAACTTTCATAGTAGGTTATTACCTTATGGTAAATAACCTATAATCATATTATTATGAAAATAGTGTTTTCTGACCTTTTTGAAATGCAGGTGATGACAACACTAGATTTGTAAAATACTTGACAGAAAATAATCAAAGGACATGAGCAAGTGTGAACTTGCCTTTTGTGATTGCAAGATTATGCACTCACGGTCTTCGAGATAATAGAAGATCCAATATTAGAAACCATCATCATTGGTCCGGTAAGGACTAATGTTTAAAGAAAGATGCCATTATGCATAAATAATGCTATGCAATTCTATAATTCCCAAAGTGAAAACCTTAGTATTTTGAATAAGTTGATCTTAGTTATCTTCTTTAAGATTGGGTTTATCTTTAAGTTTATTTTATAAGCAATGACATTGATAAGGAACTTAAGTGTTAACAATCCAAAACATACAAATACGGATAGAGTAAAGTGATTATGATTAGTTGTTTTCTGGTGACTAGGATAAAAAGTCCTTGAGTTGAGTTCTTAAGAGCTGAAGAAACTAATATAGACTTGTTTGTGTGAAGTGGCAAAAAGAATAACATTTGAAGAAACTAGTATTTAGTTAAGGTTATTTAGTCTTAAGGGTTGTTAGGTCTTACATTAGGGTTGGTGATGGTTATGAATGGTGTTAAGTTATCATATTTTAATTGATGATACAAGTGACTAAAGTGTGAATCTAATTCTCTTGGTATCTAGATACATATGTATCTGGGTACTATGATAATGATCCAGAATATGTACTGAGTAGCTTGCCATTGGAATGAGCTGATTCCTGAGTGAATTAACTAGAAAAATGATTTAGGGTTTTTCATTTGACTACTGATAGATGCAATAGAAGGATGTTTCCTTATTGTTCATGTTGCCAACTAATTATAATGTCTTCTGCTGCTATGATCCTGTTATTGTGATGCCTTCTTGGAATGTATACAACAGCATGATAATGTTTAGCATGATTTGCTGTCATTAAAGCTTGGCTGCTGAATGAAAGCATCATGTTGGAATCCTCTTGTGTGGACTGAGATACAACAGATACAACAGGTGATAGATGACTTAAGTAAATGATTCCTAAGGATATTAGGAAAATGATTTGAATGACTATTGATAGTTGCTTTATTGTGTTTGTAAACTAATAAAGGATAGAACTGCTACATAGGTGCTACCATTATTTGGAATGTGCCCTGTAATAGCTCATCAGTAGATCTGCTATTATCTATTTTTAAACTAGAAAACACCAGCTTGGTCTATGATGCATAGCCTGAGACTTTGCTATAGATCTTGGCAAGATAGCACTTGATTCTTGTATCTCTTCAATGATGAATCTACACCCCACTTGGGTGTATTACTAAGAATTACTTTAAATAAGCAACTGCTACAATATAGATGAAATTATTAAGAGCATGTTTGCTAATTGCTCACCATTTTGGTGATGCTTATTTTAGAGAATGTGTCCAGTTGATAGCTTGTATGGATATGAATGAGTGATCATCCACTCTATCACTTATGACAGTAAGATTATGGCTGATTCCTAACTCTTTTGGGAAAATGATTAGCTTATCTAATTTGTTGAAAGTTGTACTTGTGGTTTTATCATAGAGGAATAACTCTGATGCTGGTTGCTACTGAGGTGATACCCATAACTGGGATGTGCCTAGTAGAACCCATCCAGGGATTTACATTCCTCTAGATGCAAACTGGTAGATACCAGATTGGTCAAAGATGCATTGTCTATTACCTAAAATGTAGATGGAACAAGATATTTCTTGTGGCTTTTACAATATCCAGTGATGAGTATACACCCCACCTGGGTGTATCTCTGAGGATTCAATTTATCCAACAATTCATGCTCAGAGACTTAATAAGAACAGGTAGATGGTATGATCTTATTGTGACTCACCAACTGGATGATGTTGGTGCTGTAGATGTGTGCTTGTCTTGATGCAACTGACCTTCCCTTCCTCCTCTTTCCACTGTCCAGCTCCTACTGCTGTAGTCTGGTCTTCATTTACTAGAGCTGTAGCTTGGCCTTGATTTCCCCCTGTCCTAGCTCTAGGATGGCTACTAGGAGCAGCCAGGGCTAAGGTGTGATGGTTTGGTGGAAGGATTTGTGATTCTTGTTGATGAAGCTGAACAAATCAGTCATGATCTGATACTGGTTGTGGTGTTCTTGAGAGCTTGGTAATGGTTTGAGATAGATTGGAAACTGAGGCAGTGACTAGATGTTGTGATGCGGCTGTGTTAACCCCTTTTATGTGCATTGGCTGCTGCTGTGGTGTTGACAGCAAACTAGTGCATGCTGGTGAGTGTGCAGCCTGCTTGCATGTTGTGGTTTGGGGATCAGATCAAGTAAAAGCTTGATATTTCCTGATGTTTTACCTCTTTACCTTCTTATCTGGTTTTGGTGAAACTTCCCCTAAGCCAATGATGTTGTACTGAGGCCAAAAATACTGATATGAACAGATGCTACTATTTGGTGAAACTTGCCCCTTACGGATTAGCTCAATGATGAATTTTAACAGTGCATTTCACTGTTCACTTCTGAGAGCAAACTAACTAACTAATCATTCTTTTATTTTGTTCTTGTTTTGTTTTCTTTTTGTTGTGTTTTCAGGAAATGAAGAGAAGAAAGAAAAATGTCCACTGTTGAAGGACATCAGAGAACAGTAGCTTTGAAATTCCTTTGTAATAAATATTGTAGTTTATTTTTTTCTATTTTATATGTTGTAAAAACATTGTATTATTGTATTCAATTCAATAAAGTTTACTTATTTCATTTTTTTTATTTTACAATCCTTTTGTAAGGACAATGTCATATATATTGTTGTAATAAAGAATATTGTGATTTATTTCAATTATGAAATTCTTTTTCCTACTTATTTATTTCCTAATTGTAAAGACAATGTCTTATATAAAGAATTTTTTTATTTATCTATTGTAAAATAATACTATATGCATATATATTTATATTAATAAAGAATCCTTGTTATATTATTTATGTAATCATTTTATTTCAAGTTATTAAATATTTCCAATTCTTATTTGTGAATTTTATAAATTCATTTTAATTTCATATTTGAAATTCAAATACATGTTTGAACAAATTTTCCCTGAAACAAAAAATTCTACAAAGGTCATGTCGAAATCTATCGCACTTTCTCCTAAGTTTCCTTCAGTACAACAGAGATCCCGATCCCTCCATAGCTCTTTTAGTTTTGCGCGAAAATTCCCGGATTTTCTTATGCATGAATGCAATGCACAAACCTGTGTCCTCTCTATTTCTAGGTGTTAAATCCTGGGATGTTACAGTAATGATGTCGGGCTCTATAGAAAAGGACAGACACCATGGAGCCTCAATTGGGAAAGGTAGCCGAGAGCCAAGCTCTCATACTTGTAAAATTTGCTGGAAACCCCGGGCCAAATCCGGTGGAAGACCTCAAGATGATGAGGGTAGAAATGAATGAAGAGAAGCCTGAAAAGCTAGATTATAGCAATGCACCAACACCTGAATACACCGTGGAAGATCTTTTAAAGATGATCACCACAAAGAATCCTGGTCTAGAACAAGATAACGATGCTACATACCAACAATTTATACAACAAGTAGCATCTAAAGTTCAAGAGTTAGAAATGGAGTATAAGAGACTAGCTGATAAGCTGCCTGCTAAGCTAGATGATATATTTGAGTCCACTATTAAAATTAAAATTGGTGTTAATGAGATATCTGCACTTTCTGATCTTGGTGCAAGCGTCTCAACAATTTCCAAGAGTCTATTTGATAAGTTAAACTTGGGGCCTTTTACAACCACTGAAATGAGACTCCATCTTGCTGATTTGACTTACAAAAGTTGTTGGGATAAAATAAAATATAGTTGTCGAAATTAAAGGAAGTCCTAATCTTATTTATCTTGTTATAGTGGACATGCCTAAAGATACCATAGCACCTATAGTTATAGGTAGGACTTTCCTAAGAACTATCAAAGCGTCGATCAATTTACATGAAGGGAATGTGAGAATAGGACTACGTATAGAGATCCTTTTATAGTACACTTTCCTAGAAAGAAGAAGGCCAAACCTAATAATAAAAATGGTATAATCATGCTGAAAGCGAATTAGTTTGGAGTGGGTGTTCCACTCACAAAACCTAAATAATAATCATCTGGGTCAAGCTAATTGACCTTAACTACAAGCCCTCCATGGGAGGCAACCCATGTGAAATAGAAGTTTTTACTCTTGTGTTAGTTTAGTTTTGTTTTTTTAATAAAGAGTGTTCAAGAAGTCCTTTCAAGAGAGGAGAAGAAAATAAGGCAATCCTCAATCTTTTTACTAACACATGGCCTTAAGGTATTGCTGATTTTTATGAAGTCTTTTTGCTGCTATTTTTTCATGTGATAAGATGGGCAAAGGCACGCGAAGCTACTAACCAAATTATTCAAGTTTTGCAGCTTCCAGGCCACATAACGACCATTGGTACGGTCGGGAGACCCCATATCGTGTGCATGTACCACATCGCAACCTTGGAGAATAGAAGTATTGATTTTTTCCGCAGGACGCAGTGCACGTAACGACCATTGGTACGGTCAGAGGCTACCGTACCTCCCTCCCTTACCGTACCCTCGAGCAAAACAACAACTTTGAAGCAAACATACTGACCCGCATAACAAGCATTAGTAAGGGTGCACGTGACTGTGCCATGCTCCTGTACTGAGTGCACCACCGGAAGGTATCCTTCGACTCCAAGATTTGTCACTCAGTACGGGCAAGCTCTGGCCCTACCGCCTGCCTGTACTTCCTGACCATACCATGTACTCGGCGGCCATATGAACCTAGGAAGAGGTAACCCTAAAATCCCCAAAACACAAATTATCTTTCTTCTTCCTCCAAACTCCAAACCACCTCCATTGGATCTTCAATTCTACTCGTTCTTTCTTCGGTTCCTCGCACCCAATAAATCTAAGGTATGTTTCTCCTTTGATCCCCAACCTATTTATATCAAAACCATGCTCAATCTTTCACCATTATCAATCTAGACTAAGGTCTTGTTCTTGAGATAATCTTGATGTTGAGCATGTCTAGTTAGTTTTTAGAGGAGTTTATTTTGTAACAAGTGTAGAGGATTGTTTATGATATGTTTCTATTGGACTAAATTTTTTATTAGCATTCTTATTTATTTTTGTTTTAGATGAACACGAGTATCCGTACACGTGTGATGGCTGTAGAACAATCTGCACCACCCGTTGATACGCTAACCCCCGAGTCACATGGTATCAAGTTCACCAAGGAGTTTTAGCTAAACCGTTTCAACCGTCTCAAGCTCCGAGAAATCAAGTCCACCAAGTGGGTGTGTCCCTTTATCCTAAACGAACTTGGCATTCACGCTGATTTCAATTTACTTTGCAACAATGTTTATTTGTATGACTTTGTTTTTCAGGATACCGCCATGTACCGCCGCTTGACGCTTGAGTTTCTCAGCACCTTGACACACTCAATGTGCTCACACTATTGCCCTGAGGATCAAATGCTTGGAGTTGATCGCATCAACTCCTGTCTTATGAGCTGTGAGTACTCCTTGACACTTGACCAATGGGCTTACTACTTTGGGTTTGACAACAATGCCATCGACATACACTCCACCACCTTTGTTTTGCACCCAACACCCTTGGCCTACTTTAATAGAATGAGAATTCGAGGAAACACAACCAAGGGAAACCAAACTGATCATCCTGTTGTTTATTATTTGTTTTATGTTATTGCTAACACCTTGCAGACACATGGTGAGTTTACAAGAGTCAATGAGGAGGACATGATGATCCTCGCTAAAACTGTATTCCTAACTGTAACTTAACGCCAAATTTGGGCGCCCCTCTTTTATTTTATCTTAAGCATCAAGCTCTTGAGTCTCGTGGTCCCATATGAGGAGGAGGACTCATAACCATGCTTGCACGTGTGCTCCATGTCAACCTAGGTAACATCCAACCATTGGCAGGAAACCGCTGACTTGATTTTTCTACTCCTAGAGCTTATGGTATGATTTATAGAACTAATGGTAGATACTTATTTGATATACTTGGGGCGGATCACTTGATCCTACCTCCTTTGTCTAATGGTCTATTATCTATCAAGGAGGAACTTTTGCGTTATGACTTGCAGGTTGAGATAAGTCTACCCCAACAAGAAGTACTCGTGGATGAAGAGGGAGAAGATGAAGAATAAAAACAAGAAGGACCCAAACAAGATGTGCAGCCACCAAATTTCTACACCACCTATGATGATATCTATGCTCTCAAAGGAAATATCCAAAACATAAACAACCTATCCATCAACCTTTGAGATACTAGTGCAAACCTCTCCACTCAGTTCCACAATTGGAGCAGCCAATGAAATGTGGGAGATTATCCACCACCATAATGAGCAACAAAAGGGCTTGCAAAAGCCTGAGCTTGGGGATGTGTACCCCGAGCAATTTTATTTGTGTAGTAATGAGGTTGTACTCCAGCTCCTTGTGAGCTTGAAACCCTCGTGTTGGTTTGTTCCAACACTTTACCTTTCTTTCATTTTCAGTTTTGCTTTTGTTTTTTGTTTGCTTTGTTTTTCATTTGTTTTTTCCCTTAGTTACTTGCTTGGTCGCAAGTTCTTTTCTATTCTCTAATCCCCATCCTCAAAATACAAAAAGATTTTTCCCTTTTTTCCTTTTTTCATGAAAGTGGATTTGAATTTTGCTTCTTTGCTATAATTTTATTATGGGAGTGATTTTACTTGAGTTTTGAAGGAACACATCCCTATAAGGAAGAGGATTACGAAGTCGATCATGATAGGTATGTCCTATGTCTCCCAATTTTGAAGTTTGAATTTTTTATCTTAGTTAGCTGATTTTGCTAAAATGCTATGCTAGTGGGAGTAATTCAAAATAGTTAGAGTAAAGCTTTTTTATTTGTATGAATGATTAGTTGTGGAAGCTTTTTATCTAGTTCTTGTAGTTAACCAAGTCTTGCCTTGGAAATAATATTTCCAAACAGGTACAACAAGAAAAGGTCTAAAATTTATGACTTCTTTGATGAGCGATTGTCATGAGAGTTTACCTTTGAAGATACTTAACCCCATATATATTTTGATTGACTTGACAACACTCTCGAAAGGAGTTGTTCGATTGAAATGAAGTCTAGTGGTAATTTTGATGCATGCCAAAGTTAACCTTGTGGATCAAACTGTGATACTATTTAAAGAGTTCTGTGTCTCCCATGCACACCTTTGGATGCCAACAACTCAGCTAGCCTATGAAAGATCGATGTTCCAACCCCTAATTTTGGCTATGAGTTGATGACATGGGTGGCATACGTTTCACTGTATGGGCAAAATTATTGGTACTCTCAAAGTTTGTGCAAACCATTGTTTAAAAGAATCACTCAATGATCCTTGTTGAGAATTATCCTTGAAAGAAGGAAGAAAAAAATGAAGATCCACATAACAAGTCCTTGGCATGGTCACATTACTACTCAATAATTTTCTTGAAAGGCGATGATTAGAATAGAAGTGTTTTGATGTGGGTGTCAATAAGACACTCCACTGTTATGCTACTCGGGACATGAACTCTCTTACTCAATTTTGCTATAATAAACATCCTAGTGTTCCTTGGAAAGCTGAGAGTTAACTAGAGGAATTGGATTGATTGTTACACTTCTAGTTATTTATACTTATATTAAACTCTACTTTGATTGTCTTGCGTTATCAAAGCTTGTATAGTGTTCTTGACATCTCTCTAACTTTGATGAGCATTTCAAATGGAAGAAGTGTTGGACGCATATGTCTACCAACCGTAAGTGAATGCATGTTCTCGTTGTTTCAAATTTAAATGCTGAATTCCTTATAGGTCTATTGTTTCTTCTTGCTCGAGGGCGATCAAGGTTTGAGCTTTGGGGAGGTTGATGGCTCTAAAAATAGCCATTTTTCCATGTTTAAACATTTTTTTCATCAAGCAATTGACAAGAATCTCTCTAGCCTTGCCACTAATTTCTATTTTTTGCAAAGATATGCAAACCTTTGCTTTGAATTGTGATGTGTGGGAAATCACGCTTTTTAATGCGAAATCAGGAGTCATAAATGAAGATTTTGAGGAATTCCACACGACCAAGTAATCCTGGAGCACCGACCTGGCGCCAGGGTCCATAACGACCACTAGTACGGGCAGGGCCCGCACATACCATGTGGCGGCGGATCCATCTCGTAAAACCCTACAACTTTCATGAAGATGCCTATATATTTCGAGGTCCTAGCCGCCGTACAGAGGGCCACCATTCTCAGATTGCATCACAACAACACCAAAGGAGTTCCAAACCATAGTTCATCCCCTCCATCCTCTCCATTAGCCATGGTCGTTACTTTGTACTTGAGATCTCCTTATGATTCGGCGACCATTGTAAGAATATTTGATTTCAATCTAAGTATTTTTCACAATGTTTTCTATCGTTGGTCTTATTGTTATGAGTGAGTAGTCCTTATAGGATGCGGGTTGGGGAGAAACATCGCTACAATTATGTGCATCTAATCTATGGGAGTATTGTGTATTGTTTGAATAAGGGATTTGTATCTTTTGTTTCTTTGTCTCTTTCCTCGATCTTTGAACTTGCGGGTGATACCTTCGATCCGGATTACATATGTAGTATAGCTATTTTTCCCTAGTATACCTAGGTTTATCGAATCCTCGGGAAGTAGAAAGCAAAGTGAGACTACTTAAACGGACCTTTCAGAGTTTTAGAATTCCTATTGCGTTTTCACCGAACCAAGAGTTTGTGATCTTGTTGTTGTTGACGATGGAGAGAGAGAGGGCCTAGGGTCTTCGGTTTTCATCAGTAGCTGTGCAAAAGATCTGATGGGAATAATAGATAATAATAAGGGGTTTCTATTTTCATGCCCTTGGTTCCTTAGTTGTACTCACTTTTTCCCAGCCGCCTAGCTTTTCATCACTTTTGCCCATCTCCTATTATGGAACTCTCGCGCGGTCTAAAACTCGCTATCCGTCAGCCTTGCCGTTAGATGCTGACAAGTGGGGCCGCATTCAGTTAGGTCCCGTAGTGGACCCTCTCCGTTACGTGCTGACAAGTGGGAATGTGGTCTGTCGGGTCCCGTAGTGGACCCTTGTCGTTACATGCTGATAAGTGGGGCCGCATTTAGTTGGTTCCCGTAGTGGACACCTCTCTCCACCTATCTAGATCAGCATGGGACCCACAGCTTATCCACGTGAGCGTCGGACCCACAACTTATCCACATGAACCAACTCTGTGCCCACACCCATGTCGTTGCCTCCCCTTTCTTCTTCTTCTCTGGCAACGGCGGCCCTTCTCCAGCGACGGCGGCCCTTTGTTGAGCTTTGCTTCGGCCTCTCGTTCATCCTGGCTGCAGTATGATTTCGTCCCGTTGACATGTACGAAGGATGATAATGACAACCATGTGCAGAGAAGGTTAGATCTCGCACCAAAATCTCGCATCAAAATGGGAACCGGGGCACTTGCTGTGGAGAATGCGGTTGGCGAGCTGTTCCGATGATTTAATTGGTTTATCAAGTTAATGTCTCGGCTGTAATCAAGTGAAAGAGTTTTTATAATAAAAAATTAAGGATATGGATGTATAATAAATAATAAAATGACACAACTCTTGAACACTTTCAAATTAAAAAAATTATACAACTCTTAATATACAAGAGTGTTTATAAATGACACAACTCTTGAACACTTTCGAATTGAAGAAAGTATACAACTCTTAATGTAAAAGAGTGTTTAAAATTGACACAACTCTTGAACACTTTCAAATTAAAAAAATTATACAACTCTTAATGTAAAAGAGTGTTTATAATTGACACAACCCTTGAACACTTTCAAATTGAAAAAAAATTATACAACTCTTAATGTAAAAGAGTGTTTATAATTGACACAACTCTTGAACACTTTCAAATTGAAAAAATTATACAACTCTTAATGTAAAATAGTGTTTATAATTGACACCACTCTTAAACACTTTCAAATTAAAAAAATATACAACTCTTAATGTAAAAGAATATTTATAATTGACACAACTCTTGAACACTTTCAATTAAAAAAATCATACAACTATTAATGTAAAAGAGTGTTTATAATTGACACAACTCTTGAACACTTTCAAATAGAAAAAATTATACAACTCGTAATGTAAAAGAGTGTTTATAATTGACATAACTCTTGAACACTTTCAAATTTAAAAGAATTATACAACTCTTAATGTAAAAGAGTGTTTACCATTTTTAGAGTGTGAAAAGTGATCCCTAAACTTGCGTATACGAAAATTATAAACCTTTGAACATTGTGAAATCGCACTTAATACGTGATAATGTGCTAAGAAAATCTTGAGATATTATCATTTTCATAGAATGTAATGCATAAACTTGCATATGGCAAAAATTATACACCTTTGAACTATTTGAAATCGCACTTAGGACATGATAATGTTGTGCTAATAAAATCCCGATCATTTATCATTTTCATGGAGTGAAATATAATGCAAAAAGCATACACCTTTGAACACTTTCCCTTAAAATTTTATTCAAAATCATTTGTTTATGGAGTTAAAACATCGGTGGAAAACTCGTTATTTTGCATGGATAGAGGGTTCCCCCGACAGATATAGGGGTTATCATGTCTGCTAGATCACAGAGAATCAATCAGAGGATCAACGGTTGGTGGGTACGATCCATGTGACAACTGTCTCGACCAATCAGAGTGTAGCCGACAAGATGATCACTGGTGTGAGAGTTTGTAACTAAGAGAGAGGGGAAAACTGAGTAGAACTTAAAAACCAAGGGCAAAACTGACAAGGGAGTTCAAATAGAAAACATAAAAATGGAAAATGCTTATTTTATACAATAAAATATATATTGGCATACATCAAACTATTTACAATTCAAATATATATCAGTTTGACAATTATTGCCTCATTCAGACAAATTATGTTTTGGGGAGGGATGTTTTGAGAAGAGTGTTGGGGATATGCTATATGGGTATCCTTATAGCATGTCTCTTATCCGGATAACCTGGGTGGCCCATAGTTGGTAGCATGGCCCATGGCCTGCTGGGCGGCCCAGTTAGATGGATCCAAAAGGGAGGCCCATGCTGGATAAAGGAAGGCTACGGTGGAGTCACCAGCGTACCCAGATCCTTGGAGTACAAGACACGCTAGACTAGTAATAGACGGTGTAGGACTCTGTAACCTGTCCGGCTAGGACTTTTCTCTGTAACCCTAGGACCTGGCGACTATATAAGTCGGGCCTATGGGAGCCTTTAGGGCACAATCTCAGACAACTTCACATAACCTCGCACAGCGAACATATCTCTGTAACTTGGTGTATTGCCATTATTGTGATTTATAGTAGGAGTAGGATTCCGCCACCATTGTGGGATCTGAACCTAGGTAAGCTGTGTTACCTCGTACCCTTCAACCGTACGCCTTCCCCCACGTCTCTAAACACGCAGTGTGAGGACCCCTCCATGGCATACTCGTCGGCAATACCACGACAAAGAGGCTTGAGTAGAAATCCATGAACCTTCATAGATACTAGGTGATTTGAGAAGTGGTGATTTAGGTTAAAACTTGATTTATATATATTTCTTATGGTGGCAGGTCACATAATAAGACTCCCTGGGTAGATGCCACTATGTTTTGATCTTTTTGAATTTGTTGTGCATAAAATGACTCAATTAGCTAGCTAAAACCCATTCGTTGACTCTCTATTGACCAACCACCGGAGGGTAAAAGTGAGTATATTGCACACGTCAGTGTTAGTACTGGAGGGAAAAACTGAGTACAACCAAACTGCCAGTGCTACACTCAAGGGTATAACTGAGCACAACTAAGTGGCCAAGGTTAGACACGAGGGGGGAAACGGGACGCATTGTATGTGTGTCGCGGTGCACAGGGCGGTAGCGGACGCGTGTGGCCATGCACGGTGCAGTACCATACACGGTTACACGGTGCACGACGGTGCAACGAAATGTCTCCTCCCTTCACCTTTATAGAGGCCTCCTCACTCTCACTCATCACTTGCTCACTCACTCATGCAACAATCTCCACTTTCCCATCACCTTCTGCAAACCCCCAAGAAAACCCCAACCACGCCGGCGATGGAGAAGAATGGTGCGGTGGCCATCGTCGCCTCCAAGACTGTCGATGAGGAGGCCCCCGTCCCCGTACAGGCCCCTGTCGAGTCATTGAAGGTATCCGCCATCCCGGTCCAGACCCCCATCCCTGCTTCTGCCATAGCCGCCGGCGAGGAGGCCCATGTCCCCATACAGGCCCCGGCCATTCTCCTGCAGATCCCACACGGCGGGGACCCCTATGAGGACAATGATTACATCAGGCCGGAGAACCCCTTCGACACCAGCTTAGCCGACCCATGGTCGGAGGTAACTAGGGTTTCTCCCCTTCCTTTGTTCTTCCCCCATTCCCATCGTTGGATGTTAGATCGTGTGTTATTAGGGCTCGGCTGTTTGTATTTTTAATCGTTGGATGCTAGGTATTTTTATAGTATCTAATCCTCTTGTGTTAGATCTTGTATTTCGATGAATGCCCCTAGTTGGGATCAATACTAGCACCAATATGTAGTTGGGATCAATACTAGCACCGATCTGTAGTTGGGATCAGTATTCGATATGGTTTGAGATTTGGGGATTGGGGAATAATCAGGGGATCTCAATTGGTTAATTTATGCAAGTAATCAATCCCGATAATCACGGTATCTCAATCATGTCCTTATGACACGCTATTGTTTTTTGTAATAGGTGGATAGCAGCAACGTCTGCAATGACGACGAGTCCACGGACACCAAGACCCGTCAGGTGCTGAGGAAGCTGAAGTCTGCCCAGTTCAACGACTTCTTCGCCGGCGACGTCTACAGGTGACCCTTCTGCACTAAGGGCCTCGCCACCAACTTCAACTCCCTTGTGAGGCATGCCGAGAACGTGAAGACCTGTGGCCTGTCAAAGAGCGTCCACACCTTCAGAGCCAAGCACCAGGTGCTCGGTTTTCACCTCTACAACCTCCAGTAGGTGGCCATCTGTCAAATCCCAAAATTTTCCAAATTTTGTAATGTGAAAAATAAATAAACAAAATAAATAATTGTTGAAATTTAGGGTGAAAAGAAACTTTTTGATTCCAATTGGAAACATCAAAACCCATCTTGAACAAACTTTGAATAAGATTGAATCCAACTAAATTCAAATCAAGTGAAATGCATTCTTCATAAATGCATCTTGAAATATAAACACTTGGAAAATAAACCAAAACTCTAAAACCCTAATGGAGGAAAATCATTTCAAAAGATATCCATAAGATTATGGATTTGATCCATATAAAGATTTATCAACAAACATTTATAAATGATCAAAAGGGATAAATAGAAATGTTATAAAACCATAGAAATTGGTTTCCCTAATGTTATAAAGCCATAGATAAAATCTTATGAATTTAATAAGATAAGGAAATTGAATTCTCAAAGCTAATAAAACACCTATCTGAAATCCATACCATTTTGTGATCAAATTAATCCTAAAGAGATTTAGAAAGGATAAACAAACATTAAATAAAATTTTGCAAATTGGAATCACCAACTTTGGATCTTTAAATAAAAGATATGGATTTTATAAGACAAAGGAATCAATAAATAAATAAGGAATATTTAAAAGCCAAATTAAAACTTGGCCATGTCCATAGAAGATATTGTGCAAAGAGCTAGGCCATTATGTATCCACTTGTCCACAGAAGATACATGAAGAACTCAACCTTGTCACATGTTACAATTGTGGTGACCAAGGATATTATGCAAGCAATTGTCCAGAAAAGATGAAGTACAAGACAAACAAGCCTATGAAGGATCTCAGCCTTATCACATGTTTCAAGTGTGGAAACAAAGGACACTATGCAGATGTTTGCCCAGAGAAGATTCATCAAGACCCCAAGCAAGCCGAGATGTAATCTAGTTGGAAATTTTTAAGGGTGGTAGTACCCTAGCTGCCTTGAAGCCAACTTGTCACTCTAACCTTCCCAAATCTAGGGAGGAGATTTCTTTTAAGGGTGGTAGCCTGTCACATCCCAAAATTTTCCAAATTTTGTAATGTGAAAAATAAATAGACAAAATAAATAATTATTGAAATTTAGGGTGAAAGAAACTTTTTGATTCCAATTGGAAACATCAAAACCCATCTTGAACAAACTTTGAATAAGATTGAATCCAAATAAATTCAAATCAAGTGAAATGCATTCTTCATAAATGCATCTTGAAATATAAACACTTGGAAAATAAACCAAAACTCTAAAACCCTAATGGAGGAAAATCATTTCAAAAGAGATCCCTAAGATTATGGATTTGATCCATATAAAGATTTATCAACAAACATTTATAAATGATCAAAAGGGATAAATAGAAATGTTATAAAACCATAGAAATTGGTTTCCCTAATGTTATAAAGACATAGATAAAATTTTATGAATTTAATAAGATAAGGAAATTGAATTCTCAAAGCTAATAAAACACTTATCTAAAATCCATACCAATTTGTGATCAAATTAATACTAAGGAGATTTAGAAAGGATAAACAAACATTAAATAAAAGTTTGCAAATTGGAATCACCAACTTTGGATCTTCAAATAAAATATATGGATTTTATAAGACAAAGGAAGAAATAAATAAATAAATAAATAAGGAATATTTAAAAGCCAAATTAAAACTTGGCCATGTCCATAAGCAAATAGAATAATTTAATCCAAATCCAAATAAAATAAAAGGATAGAGAATTTACAAATAAAATAAAATGGCATTAACCAAATTCTATTCCATTTGAATAAAGACAATTGACTAAATTAAATGATTAATAATCATAATAAAATACTTTAAATAATTCAAAGTAAATTATTTAACACCCCATTTGAATAAATAAAACCTACTGAAAAGGTTTAGTGAAAATTAGAATTCAAATAAAGGATTTGAAAATATATTTAATCTTATTTGATTAATGGCATATGCTTGTTTTAATAAAGAATAAAACCATAAGAAGAATAAAAGAATTATTCCTAAAATTTTATTTAAAGTACAAGTTTAAACAGTATGGAGATATACTGAACATTTGAAAAAGGTTTGAATTCAAACAAGGTTTGAATTCAAACAAGAACAAGGTTTGAATTCAAACCTTTTTCAAATGTTCAGTATATCTCCATACTGTTTAAACTTGGTTTGAATTCAAACAAGGTTTGAAAACATTCAAACAAAATCAAAATAGAAAAATGAAAACAGAAAAAGAAAAATGAAACAGAACAAAAAAAGGGGAAAGAAACCAGCCCAGCTAACCCAACCCACTGGCCCAACTAGCCACTCCCTCTCTCCCCCAAAGCGTTTTTCTTCTCACCACAGAACAAACCCGCCCTGTCCCTGACTGTTGGACCCCACCACTCCCCTCTCTCTCTCGCTGAACGCCAGACCCCACCTGCGAGACCTTTCGTCCTCACCCCCCCCCCCCCCCCCGCTGACCTCGCCCCTCACCTCGCTGTCGTTTCTGCCGCGATTTAATCTAGTTAATTCGCGTTGAAAGCAGGAATGACTCTCTCCCGCGATCACGCGTACATAAGAGCATGCCCTCTCTCTCTCTTCCCTCACTCACCGCACCTCCTTCGCCCCAGGGCTGCCCAAATTTCTTGCGACAACACCCACTACTCCGGCGAGTTTCTCCGTCGATTCCGACCACTCCAGCCACCGCCACTGCCCCTGATATCCTCAAACTTTCTCGCTGACACCTCCTGCACTTGCCAGTAGTCTCTGTTCGTCTGCACGCTCCCCACAGACTCGCCTTCGTCAACGACTGAGCAACGACGGCGTCTGTCTGGTGGGTATTTTCAAAATCCCTGCCTTCGTCCGCGTGCCCCTTACTCTCTGGTGGGTATTTTCAAAATCCTAGAGCTCTTGCGCATCTTCCTGAATGATTCCCTCGACTTATTACGCCACAAGAACTTGCCCCTGTCGACGACCGTGTGAATCCGAGCCTGTAGACAATTCCGACGAGCAATTGTCATCAACCTCGTGCGCCCCTGCCTCCCTACGAGCACGTTGAGCATCAGCATTCCACGGTGAACACAGTGAGCCTATCATCCCTCTCCCTCTCTTCCACGATTAGCCAGAACGCCGCATCCCGAGCGTCACCACCGCGCGCCAGCGTCGAGCGCCGCCAGTCCTTGGTCAAGTCAGTTTGAGCCGTTGGATTTTGATCATGTGTACACGATAGATTGACTAAACGAACCGTTACGCTCGATCTGCACTGCACAATTCCACTTAAATCCTGCGGTCTACATCACGCGATCCTACCGAACCATTATCAGCTAGTGGGATACAGACAGGTGGCCACCCTTTTAAATTGAAATCAGAAACTTGTATATTTAGTGCTTGATTTTGTAAATTGCATAACTTTAAATCTACACATCCAAATTTTGCAAATTTTATATCAATGGAATCAGCAGAAAAAGTACTTTCCAACCATGTGCTTTGTTTGGTAAATTGCTTCTGTTAAATGGGTTCTTTTTACAGAAACTTGTGTAGGCATAATTTGGATATAAAATTGATTCTAGAAATATTTTTATGGTAAAATCTTTGGCAAATGGATTGTTTTGAACCTACGGACCTTAGAAAACAAATTTTAGTTTTAAAAACATATTTGGTGAAGCCAAAGAATAAATCTTTGAATTGGAACATTTCTAGTCAAATAAAAATATTGTTTATATGTTAAAAATGCTTTTTGGAGAAAAACCTTTGGGAAATGATTTGAATTAAACTCTCTGACCCTAAACACAAAGTTTTATGATTTAAAAATATATTTGATGAACCCTATAAATTATTACTTTGCTAAAAATCGTTTTCAACAACATAAAATATTGATTTGGTATAAAAATGGTTTATAGGTAAAACCTTTTGCAAATGGTTTCAATATTAAACACTTGACCTTAAAACACTAACATTTGTGTTGAAGTTATATTTGGCAAACACTAGAAAATCTTCCTTTGATTTAAATCATTTCTAGCAAACAAAAATGATTTAAATGGCCATTTTCACTAACTTAATATCAAATGGTTTTGCCACTTTTATAAATCACCAATAGGTGCTTTATAATGTTTATAACCTATTAGAAACCACTTTTTCAAATAAAACAATCTTTGGCATGCTTGCATGCATTGCTTTGTTTTTATTATTCTATGTGATGAATTGCTTGAATGGTAGATTGAATATTTGCTTGCTTGACTGAATTGTAGTGGAATTTGAAGAGTGTGACTATTGCAAGCAAGGAGTGAACTTATATTATCTACCAAAAAGGCAAGTGATGCTTCATAATTTTGTCCCATTATTTTCACTATGCATTAGTGATATTTCTAAGTAGGACTTGCATGGAATTTTTGCTAAGTACAAACTATGCCATGGGAAATCCTAGTAGATGAAACCTTAGTAGAATTTTCCTAATTTAAGATTCCTACTACTATCATGCTTAGCTTAGCTAGTAGAAAACAAGGGTGGATTATATTCATGTTATGGAATATTTCTAAGTCAAGGACTTGTGTTTAGTTTAATAAAAAAACTTAGTGAATGAATCACCTGGGTGGAAAGGGACTTGCTTGGTGGTTTTTGGTTGAGTGGTTACACAAGGCCCATTTCTATGGTTTACCTTGTGTATCTCACTTGTGGAATGCCACCCAGGAACAAAGAGATTTGAGATGTCAAATGTTGAGAATCTTCAAGTGCAGCCACTTGGTATTATGGGCTCTGCCTGGATCATATAGGTTGCAATAACTTAGCCAAATGGATAGTTGGTGGTAGGAGATGATAGGTTTGGAGCGCGTCCATTCTGGTCTAAGGGAAGGCTTCTGAAAGATCTTGTCTCGATGCATGTCGAGTCTTGTGGGGAAAGTGCACCACCTCTACAGAGTGTAAAATCTAAGTACTTAGACATGTCCCTGGCAAAAGGACAATTTGAGCATCAAGACATGGAAGCTATCAAGAATCTCCTCATCCCAATTTCTAAGTTAAAAACTTGTGGTTGAACAAGGGTTAAAGGATCACCAATTTATATTGGGAGATGCCTTGGGTGATTTTGACAAACAAAAACTTAGTGTTTTTCAAATGATAAGAAAAATCTATTTTGAGAAAAGCAAGCCTAAGCTCCACCTAGCCAAATGCATATAGATGATAGTTACCACTATACTACCATAGTATCACTTGCCAATACAATTCAAATGTATTGACCCTTGTGGCTGTAACTTATTATGTTGCAGGTTTGTTTGATGTTAGTGAAGTGTGTTGATTAGGATTACAAGTCTACAAACAACATGATTGCCTGTGGCACTTTGAAGATGAAGGACTCCATGCTATAGTTTTTCTTCTGCATTGTATTGAGATAGCCAAATGAGCTATGTAAGATGTAATGAATTATTTTATTCCTGGTTATAAAGTTGTATTATGACCTTTGTTTCTTGATATTACATCTTAACTGTGGATGTTAGCTATTGATCCAGGAACTAGCATTGTAAACACAGGGACCTCTACCTTATTAAAGGTTGGGACCTCTACACCATCGAGGAGGTTCGCATGCCCCCGATCAAGCCCAAGGCGCCCAAGGTCAAGGGACTGGGGAGCAAGAAGTGGAGGAAGCGCCGAAGGGAGGAAGCGGAGGCCACGAGGGGCCACTGATCTTGTGCTGATGTTGCTGCTCTAAAGCAGCTTCTTTTTTTTGTTGTCTATGTTGAACTTGTAAGCTGCTGCTACTGAGCAGCCTAATTGTCGAACCTCGTTTAAGTACCATACTATATAATCCTATATTAGCTGCTTTATCTACATCTGCTCTATTTATCTACATATTTATGATGCTGGTTAGATTTGCTGCTCTAGATTTGCTACTAGATTGGGAAAATACGAGGGCCAAAAGGAACCATGAATAAAGAGAGAAGCTGCTTTAGATTCGCTGCCTTTTGGGGCAAAAATTAACAACTGTTAGCGACATAAAGGGGAAAAGGCGCTCTTAAAAAGGCTAATCATAAAAATAACAACAAAAAATATTCCAATTTAGGCGACAGGGCGTACATAACTACCAAACGTTCCCCACATGGTCCCACACCACACCCCCCAAAACGCGTTCCCACCAAGCCGGCCCCACGCAGTCCAACATGGGGGGGTCCTACTATGAGACCCGACTGAACGTGGCCCCACTTTTCAGCATGTAACGGGGGGTCCTACTTGTTAGCACGTAATGGCGAGGGTCCACTACGGGACCCACCTGAATGCGGCCCCACTTGTTAGCATGTAACGGAGAGGGTCCACTAACGGGACCCGACGAAGAGTGAGTTTCAGACCAATGTGAGAGTTTCAGACAAGGAGCTGGGCAAAAGTGAGGAAAAGTTAAGAGGCTGGGTAAAACTGAGTATAGCTAACGAACCAGGGGCACGAAAATATAAATCCCTAATAATAAAGTACTCATGTAATTGTTAGAGCAAGATAATTATATGTGGGTAGTGCATTCATAAATGTTATCACCTCCGCAACTACTTATGGCAATAACCTACTAGTCTCAGCCATAGAAGAAAGAGAACTAATGATATGCATAGTGATGTCACCATTAATCCCAAGTAAGTTCCTCACATATAGCCGTACTACCCTTTCAGTCACTAGGGTTCCTATCCTGCAAATGAGTCGTTACTCACACTCCCTTTACCTGGATCAATCCTCGGGGTCTTGGGTACCTGACAAGTCCTTAGATTGAGGCAAGAGAAGGTACTACAATCATCAAGTCATACAAACTAATATATGATCCCATCTATGATAAATAACATACATAAAAGCTACATGGCTAGGCCGAAGCCCTTAGCCCAAGGAGAATTACTCACACATAGAGATGAAACCGACAATCATAAAAATTGTAATAGAGATCATAGATTTGATAGCAAATAGTCTTACAATATCGCCAATTGGAGATGATATCTACTATTACAAGTGGTGGAAGATGGCTATGGTGGTGGAGAAGAGTTTAGAGGTTTAGATCTATATCTATTCCTCCGGCTTGGTGTCAAGGAGAGTTTAGGGTGAAAGAAGCGATGTTGTGGAGTCGAGGGCTTGTTTCTCATCACTTGAAGCCTCTTTATATAGGGGTCCCTCGAAAGTTGTTCTGTCTGACCTAAGGAGGTCGGTGCAAACTATACGGCGGCTATACGATGGCAGGCCATATAGTTGGTCGATAAACTTGCAGTTGCCTCCTTACGGCTCCTGGTTTCTTTGGTGTGTTGGAAATATCATATCTTTGGCATTTATGTAGTGATTCCCTTCATAATACGTCATTATTATGCAGGCAAAAATAGCATGAAAGGATTGCATACCCCTTTCATCATTAGGCATTAGTGGCAGGTTTTAGAGAGATATTTCATCAAATATATGAATAATATCTAGTTTAAATGCGGACGTGGATGGATATATTTCATAGCCATCAACCTCCCTAGGCTTAAACTTGATCGTCCCGAGCAAGAAAACCAAAATCAAAAAGGAACTCAGCATTTAAACTAAAATAACGAGATGATGATCTTACTCATGATTGGTAGTCTCATGTTTCCTCCACTTTATCAATCTAAAAAACTTTAGCATAGATAGAGTAATGGCAATCATATCATATGGGTTTCATGAATCCTTATAGCGTAGCATAATTATTGTAAGCATGGATGATTCAAAAGAGTAAACTTTATTCCATGTCATGTATTTAACTCATAGGCTTTCCTTTGAACAATAAAGTGTAATCATGTAGAATTAAGAATGTGAGAGTTTGTCACAAAAAGCATATATACTAGAGTATCTCAATTCTCCCACATCAATAAATCAAGACTTTTCAAGCACTACTTTTCTATTCATTGTCCTTCAAGATTTTTTAGTTCTTAAGTAATTGAGAGCATGCCAAAAAAATTCATTAGTTTATCGGGGTGAGATGGACACTCGTAGCATCACTAAGGTTTTTGTTCCTTTTCATAATGATTACTCATATCAGCCAGAGGACTGATTCCATCATGTTATAGCTACCCAGGAGTGCCAAGAATCTTACCCATTATAGCTTTGCTGCTACAAATGTTTAATCAACTCATAGCCGAAATCTAGGAGTTTCTTCCATGAAGAACGTTCGTAGGCCAGCGGAGTTGTTGGCATCCATGAATTTTGACACGCATAAAGCTATATCATTTTTAATATTTACAAGTCATACTTTGTCATGCTCACAAAAACGGCTAAACGATAATTCAATTGATCAAATCTTTTCAAAGAGAGCTATCAAGTCAATCATTATTTTTTGTGGTGTTGATTGTCTCTAGCAATAAGCTTGTAAGACTAAATGTAAGATCCCTCCTTTATAAAGGAAAAGGATCCCTGTGATTGCAATGCTAGTCCCTGGATCATTGCTAGCATCCACAGTTTAAGATGAAGTACACAGATACAAAGGTCATTTATTACAGCCATTCCAGAGATAAACATAGTCTTTACAACTCCAAGGCCACAGGCCTAATATAAGAGTTTGAATAAGTAAATAAATAAAAGTCTTCATCTTCATGTGCCACAGGAAAACATGTTGAGTGTAGACTCATGACACCTAATCCTCATCAGAGTAACCTGCAACATCACAAGTTACAGCCACAGTGGGTCAATACTTTGGAATAGTATTGGCAAGTGATACCTTAGTAAAATTTTAAGTGGACTAAATACTATATGCAATTTGGCTAAGTGTAGCTTTGGCTTGCTATGCTCAAAATAGATTTTGCCTATTAGTTGAAATCACTAAGTTTTTCTTTGTCAAAACTTTTCCCAAGGAACCACCAATAGACATTGAGGTCCTTCACCCTTGTTCACCCACAAGTTTTTACTTAGAAATTGGGATGAGGAGATTCTTGATAGCTTCCATGTCTTGATGCTCAAGTTGTCCATTACCATGGACTTGGCTAAGTACTTAGATTTTTCCATCTGCAGAGTTTGTGCACTTTCCCCACCAGACTTGGTTTCACCAAGACAGGACCTTTCAGAAGCCTTCCCTTAGACCAAATGGACACGCTCCAACCTATCATCCCCACTACCACCAACTGTCCAAATGGCTAAGTTCTAGCAACCTATGTGGTCCAGGCAGAGCCCTTATTGCCAAGTGGCTGCACTAGAAGCTTCTTAACACTTGGCCTCTAAAATCTCTTTGTTCCTGGGTGGCTTACCACAAGTGAGATACACAAGGTAAACCATAGAAATGGGCCTTGTGTAACCACTCAACATAAACCTTTCCTTCCATTCCACCCAGGTGTTTCATTAACTTAGTTGTTTTATTAGGCAAAACACAAGTCCAAAGACTTAGAAATATTTTCATCATAGCATGTATATTTCACCAACCCTGTTTGCTACTAGCTAGGCTAAGCATGGCATAGATAGTAACTTAACTTAGAAATTCCCTAGCATTTCTACAACTACTAGGATTTCCCAACATGGCATATAAGCAAAATAATATCATGCAAGACTTAGCAAAAATATTTCTAATGCTTAGTATAAAACATGGGATAAAAATATTCATGAAGTACCACTTGCCTTGGTAGTTGGGAGAGTAGCACTCCTCACAATCACAATCACTAGCACCAAAATCTACACAAAGAATGGTAGCAACAAATTACACACAAAACATATACAATCAAAAATATATGCATGCATGCAAGATGATATGTGATGATTTTTAAAACTCAACAAAGCAAGTATTCAGTACTGATTCATAAACAAGTCAAAAACTTGCCAAACAACAATAATTTAAACCCTAAATCATTTCCTAAACATTTCATAAACTCTAATTAGTCCTACACAAGTTTCTGAAAATAAAACCTTTTTAACAGAAGCTAAACATTAAACACATTGCATATTTAGAAAGAGCTTGCTCTCCTGATTCCAACGGTATAAAATTTGTCAAACTCTAACGTGGGGATCAAAAGTTATAGCCAATACAAATTTGAACATAAATCAGATTCAAATCCTGTTTTAAATCTAAACCCTTTTCTATTTCCTTTCTCTTTTTCTTTTTCTGTTTTGAATTTCTAGAATGAATTTCAAATGGTTTCAAAAGCTTTTTGAATTCAAACTTTTTTAGGATTTTGTAGGGTGCAACATTCACACTTCTGGGCATAAAATCAAGTGGTTACTTTGAATTAGCTTGGTCATTTAGAATAAAATAAAAATAAACAGTGACATAGCACTTGATTTGGAAATGTTTTGAAAATGGTTTTGAAACCACATTTGTTCTATGAATTTTTGTCCAAACTCCACATTCAATCCAATCAACAAGGAAGCCAACAAAACTTGGTTTAAAACACTTATGCTCTCAATTAAGGATGGTCATTTGATTTAAGTTTGCTCACATAAAATAATAGCACTATGTGCTTCTGTTTTCTTGAAAATAGTTGGAAAATGATCTCAAAATTATATGCATGCTTGAATGATATGCAGTCTTTGAAATCATGATTTTAGGGATGTTACAAATCTAACCCCCTTAAGGTGAATCTCGCCCTCGAGATTCGGATTGGCTAGCAAATAGGTGAGGGTGGTCTTTCCGAAGATCATCTTCTCTTTCCCATGTTGCTTCCTCTTCGGAATGATGATTCCACTGCACTTTGTAGAACTTGATAGTCTTAGTCCATGTGACTCTTTCTGCAGTCTCAAGAATCTTGATAGGTTTCTCTTCATAAGTGAGATCACTTTCCAGTTGAACCTCCTCCAAAGGTATAGTATCCTTCAAAGAAGTTTCTTCCATTTTTGGATGACATTTCTTAAGTTGACTCACATGAAACACATTATGGACAGCTGACAGAGATTCTGGCAGTTCAATTTCATAGGCAACTTCTCCTTTACGACTCAGAATCTTGAATGGTCCAACATACCTTGGTGCCAATTTTCCTTTGACTCCGAACCACTTCACTCCACGAAGTGGTGACACTCTAAGATAAGCTCTATCACCAACTTCGTAGGTGACTTCTCTACGCTTAGGATCTGCGTAGCTTTTCTGTCGGGACTGTGCTATCTTCAACCTGTCCTTAACCAACTTGACCTTCTCTTCGGCTTCTTTGATAAGATCTGGCCCGAATAAACTTCTTTCTCCCACACCATTCCATAACAATGGGGTGGTACACTTTCTTCCGTAGAGAAACTCAAATGGTGCCATCTCAATGCTGGCTTGATAGCTGTTGTTATAAGAAAATTCTGCGTAAGGCAGACTTTCATCCCAACTGGCTCCATAGTCTAGGGCACATGCCCTCAACATGTCTTCAAGAATTTGATTAGTCCTTTCAGTTTGTCCATCGGTTTGAGGATGAAAAGCAGTACTGAATTCCAACCTCGTTCCCAATGACTCATGTAGCTGTCTCCAAAAATGGGAAGTGAATTGAGTTCCCCTATCAGACGCAATACTCTTGGGCACACCATGTAGACATACAATTCTACTCATGTAGATTTTGGCTAACTTAGCACTTGTATAGGTTGTCTTCACGGGTAATGAAATCCATACCAATCTTGTCCCACTTCCAATCAGGAATAGGTAGTGGTTGAAGCAAACCTGATGGTTTCTGATGTTCCACCTTCACTCTACTACACACATCACACAAGGCAGTATGTTCGGCGATGTCCTTCTTGAGATTATTCCACCAAAATCTTTCTTTCATGTCCATGTACATTTTGGTGTTACCCGGATGAATGGAATATGGTGAGTTGTGTGCTTCCTGCAAAATCAGTTTCCGCAGCTCCGGATCTTGTGGAACACAGATACGTTTCCCATGCCATAAAGTACCTTGTTCATCTTCATGGAACCCTTTGGCTTTTCCTTTGCCAATCTTTTCTTTAATCTCTTCAATTTCCTTATCAATCTTCTGGGCTTCTTTGATTTTGTCCAACAAAGTGGGTTGAACATCCAAAGTCATGAGATGTCCTTCAGGCACAATCTCCAATCTGAGTTTTATAAATTGGGTACACAGATCATCTGGCAATTCTCCTTTGGTAAGGCCATTCACAAAAACTTTATGACTTAGAGCATCCGCTACAACATTGGCTTTACCGGGGTGGTATTACAAACTTAAGTCATAGTCCTTGATAAGTTCTAGCCATCTTCTTTGTCTCATATTAATTTCCTTCTGGGTGAAGATATACTTCAAACTTTTGTGATCTGTGAACACTTCACAACGCTTTCCCAAAAGATAGTGTCTCCATGTTTTGAGTGCATGGACAACAGAGGCTAACTCTAAATCATGAGTAGGATAGTTCACTTCATGACTTTTGAGTTGTCTCGAGGAATACGCCACAACTTTTCCTTCTTGCATAAGTACTACACCCAAACCCTGATGAGATGCATCACAATATACCTGGAAATATTTTTCCAAATCTGACAAACACAAGACTGGTGCTGTCACAAGTCTCTTCTTCAATTCCTGAAAGCTGAGTTCACAACCTTCCGTCGAAGCAAATTTCTTTTCTTTCTTTAGCAATTCAGTCATAGGCTTAGCTACCTTGGAGAAATTTTCAATGAACTTTCTGTAGTAACCTGCTAAGCCAAGGAAACTACGAACTTCCTTTACTGACTTGGGAGATTCCCATTCCGTTACAGCTGAAACTTTAGCAGGATCAACTGCCACACCATCTTTTGTCATAACATGTCCAAGAAATCCAACTTCATTCAACCAGAATTCACACTTGCTGAACTTGGCATAAAGTTTATGCTCTCTTAACTTTTCAAGTATTAAACGTAAATGTCCTTCATGCTCTTCTTTGCTCTTGGAGTAGACCAAAATGTCATCGATGAAAACGACAACAAACTTGTCAAGGAATTCCATGAACACCTTGTTCATCATATTCATGAAGTATGCTGGATCATTGGTCAAACCAAATGGCATTACGGTATACTCATACAATCCATACCTTGTAGTGAACGCTGTCTTAGGTATGTCTTGTTCTCTTATCTTGAGTTGAAAATAGCCTGACCGGAGATCAATCTTTGAGAACACACAAGCTCCTTCTAGCTGATCAAACAAGTCATTGATTCTAGGCAAAGGGTATTTGTTTCTTGATAGTTACCTCGTTGAGTGAACGGTAATCTATGCATAACCTTTGACTTCTATCTTTCTTCTCCACGAACAAAACTGGGGCTCCCGAAGATGAAGAACTTGGTTGAATAAATCCTTTTTGTAGCTCTTCTCCAAGTTGTTTCTTGAGTTCTTTCAGTTCATCCACTGACATCTTGTATGGTCTCTTTGCTATTGGTCCAGATCCTGGTACCAAATCTATAAGAAACTCCACATCTCTATCTGGTGGCATTCCCGGTAATTCTTCCGGAAACACATCCGGATATTCATTGTAACACCCTCGCCTGATAAGGCTGAGTTCATGTGTATAGTGTCAATCCCTGGATCGGTTCACTGGCACACACAGTACAAAATGATACCAAATATAACTGTGCATCATAAATACAACGAATATGATCCAGAATTTACATTATTTATTCAAGTACACAGCGGAAAACGAATACAAGGTAGATCTCCATCCTTCAAATGTGCCACAGGCAAACAATTGTTGAGTGGAGTCTCGCGACCTATGAACGATCACTCAGATACGATACAACCTACAACATGAAACGTTGCAGCCACGAATGGTCAATACATTGAATGTATGGCAAGTAGGCTAAAGTGGTTAACAACAGATCTATCAACTAATTTTTCATGCAATTTCTCTGTATAGATATTGTCAATACAAAACCTTAGCACTTGGATTCACCCTAATCGGAGTTATAGATCTTTTTGTATGATTTAAATAGTGTTTAATGGTTTTAAATGATTCATATAGTTTCTGTGTCTAAAAATCAAACTAAAATTATATCTGTAATCTCCACGGAATTGTGATTTCAGGGACATATTATTTGTAATTTTCTGAATAGTATTTATTTTCTTATGAATTTATTACTATAAATAGGCCATTAAACTATTTAAATCTTCACGGCAAAACCTTACAGTAAAATGCTAAACTAATTGCATATTGATGATCTACATGGAACCAGCTTTCCATCGGTATATCATTTATATTTTTGTGACAAGCAATTAATTTACTATGAATTTAATGATTTATAAAGCCATTAAAACTAATTAAATTGCTACGGGTTAAATATTCGTCAAAGGCAAGATCCAACCAGATATTATTAATATACATTACAGTAGCGTCAATTTGATATATTGTTCATATTTTTCAGAGTTACAGATAATATCTTATGAATTTATTAACCTAAAAGACCATTAAAACTAATTGAATTACTGCAGTAACCACGTACAGTAAAAGTTGGATCTATTCTGATAAGGTGATTCTACGTGAAATTTATTAACCTAAAAGACCATTAAAACTAATTGAATTACTGCAGTAACCACGTACAGTAAAAGTTGGATCTATTCTGATAAGGTGATTCTACGTGAAATTATCTTCAATTTGATATATTATACGCAATTTTTGGACGTGGTATGAATTTCTAATAAATTTTACAAATTAGATCTATATATGCAATTTTAAATTCGAACGGAATATTCTAGGGAATATTCCGCTGACTGGACAGGTTGACTTTGCATGCTGACTGGGACTGGATGTTGACCTGACGTTGATGTAGCGTTGATGAGGAAGATGACCGGGATGACGACATGGCACGCACCGTTTTGATTGGATCTCGACCATCTGGATAGGATCCGGTGGCTAGAAGAAGAGATTGACCCGATTTTGGCTCAGAATAGACAAGAAATAGATCTGTGTTAGAGAGACAAATCCGTAGGTCAAATCGAAAAACTCAAAACATGAAAGTTGTGGGGAATCATTATTCTTACCTTCTCACCAAAGGAATTTGGATTTGAAGAAACGAGCGCGAGTAGATCTTGGATTTACACCGTAAGATCTTAAATATTGCGATACGAAATTCTCCGGCTGTGGTATATGAAAAGAGGTGAGGTTTGTCGGGATTGAAAGATTTCGACGCGTTCTTTAACTTTCGTTTTTTGACCGAAGGCAAACGACAAAGTCTAGATGGGTTAAAAAGCGAAATAAGATTCGGGCATATGTAGATTCGGGATTTCGAGAAGAAAAACTCGTACAGCTGTGGCTCCATGAGTTTATATGGAGGTTTAGGATGGTTTAAAGATAGGCCTTGGAGTAGGGAACAAGTAGAAACAAACGGAAGTCGATTTGGAGTTGTAGATAAAAAGTTACGAGAGTTTGAATGGAGATAGGTTTGAGAAAACTGATTCACACGGTTTCTAAAGCACTCAGATCGATCCCTCACATACGCTGGCTGCCTGGTGCTCCCATCGGTCCGGATGGGCCGGCCCATTAGATTTTTTTTTGTTTTTTTTTGTTTTTCTTTTTCTATTTACTTGTTTCCCTCATATCTTTTGCATACGAACTTCAAATGTCATGATTCTTGTTTTTAAATTTTTTTAAAATCGAATAGATCATTGTAGGATCATATTTGTAATCTTTTTACTAGTTTGGAAGTAGTGGATTTATAAATCCTTGTATATTCCATTTTATTTATACCTTTATGTGTTTGTATTTGTTCCATAACTTTTTCATACTAGCTCCAAATGAGCTCAATTTTGTTTCTAAAATTTTGTAATATTAATTGGATCTTTTTAGGCTATAATTTAGCAATAATCGCTGTCTTAGCAATAGTGGGTTTTATAAAGTCAATTTAATTCCTTTAGGAACATTTGGGCAAATCAACTATAGGATTTAGATACCAGGATTTGGATTCAGTTTGTGAGATCTTTGCATGGATGTAATGAAATGCTTATGAATGCTTCATGATTTTCATTTTGAAATCTTGCACACAAATTCTTCAATCCATAATCAATTCAAGCCCTTTTGCATATATGGCTACTTAGGTCATAACAAAAGAATATAGGATTTTGAATTCAAGGTTGAGAGGATTTTCTATTCAAAAAGTTTCTTCTCTTTGAGAATTTTCAACAAAGTCAAACAATCAATCAATCTTATTTATTTATTTCACATTCCAAAATTAGGAGAATTTTGGGATGTGACATTCATCACAATTGGCACACTGTCTATGCTAACCCCCTTAAGAGAATTTAGCTTACTCCCTTTTGATTCAAAGTTGGACTTGAATTTAATCCGTTTTCTTTCCGGGGTTGTGAGTGCAACAGTACGATTAGCACAATCTAGTACTCCTTCATACTTAGCCATCTAATCCATTCCCAATATTACGTCCAGTCCTTGGGAATCTAGGATTATCAGACTCACGGGAAATTTATTTTTTCCAAACTCTATTTCTAGATCCCGGCATCCAAGACTTACTATCATATCTCCACCCGGAGAACTAACTTTTATTGGACACCCAATGTTTTCAGTTGGAAACCCATTTCTATCAACAAATTCTTTTGATATGAATGAATGCGATGCTCTGGTATCAAAAAGAACAAATGCTGGAATAGAATTGAGTCTGAACTTACCAGCAACAGCATCAGGATCCTCATAGATTTCTTCCACATTGATGTGGTTCACCTGTCCCTTCTGAAAAGGGTTGGGCTTGTTGGGTCCTTCAACTTTCTTTTCTGGGCATTCATTTGCATAATGCCCCATCTTCTTACACTTGAAGCATTCAACCTGACTAATGTCCTTCTTGACAGGCTGATTTCCACTTCCACTTCCATTACCACTGTGGTGGCTCTTGTATCCACCCTTGTGGTTCTTGTACTTGTCATTGTCATGACTACGGTGATGCTTGTTGTCATGACGGTTGTGGTTGAATTTCCCATGCTTGTGGGATCCTGAGCTTCCACTATCATCATAATGGGAACGTTTGTGAGACGATCCCGAGCTGTGCTTGTCTGAGTGCTTTCTCTTTCTGCTTTCAACTTGTTTTATTTTGTTCTCCAAAATAGCAGCCTTGTCACAAAGAGACTGATAAGTGGGAACATAGGCCACAGCCAACTGCAGATTCAGTTCATCATTTAACCCTTCGAGGAACTTTTCTTTCCTCTTAGCATCAGTGTCAACTTCATCCGGTGCATATCGCGCCAGATTGTTGAACTCCTCAATATATTCAGCCACGCCTTGGTGGCCGCTTAGGTTATGGAACTCCTTCTTTTTCAGACTCATCACTCCAGATGAGATATGAGCAGTACGAAAGCCATCCTCAAAAATAGCCCATGTCACATCTTCTATGGGAGTGGTGATCTGGAAGTTATCCCACCAAGTGGCGGCTGGTCCTTCCAGCAAATGTGCTGCAAATCTGACCTTTTCAGCATCCGTATAGCCCATGGTTACCAAGTCCTTGTTCACAGAGCGTAGCCAATCATTGGCCACCATGGGATCAGTCGTCCCTGAGAACTTTGCTGGCCTCAATCTCAAGAACCTGGTAAGCATGTCAAAATCTGGTGGGTTGTTGTTGTTGTTATTGGTGTTGTTGTTATTGTTGTTGTTTTGGTTCTGGATGAACATCGTCATCATTTGCATCAGCTGGGTTTGAGCGGTCATCATTTGCTGCATTTCTGGAGTGATGTTGTTGTTGTTGGGGTTGGGGTTGGGGTTTGCACGACGGGGAGGCATCTGTGGTTTGTTCAATAGAGATAAGAATGAGATACCCATATATGCTTTCATGCACATTACATCACATAAGCAAACACAAAGCATGCAACACAAAGATAAAGGTTCAACAACAAGATAACAAGTTCGCAAAGTAAAACACACAAGTAGCAAGCCATCCACATGTCGGATGGTCAAATAACAAGTTCTCAAACAACAAGTATGATAATAAATGATAAATGAGTAGTCAAATCTACTCCTCGGCATCAACCTCCTCCTCGACAAAGGTAAGACCTGCATTCTCCATCGCGGTCTTGTATTCCTCGACACTAGTGGTCAAGGTCTCTATCTTGGCTTTGAGAGCCCTCTTCTGGGAACGAAGCCTCTCAATCACCGTCTGCTGTTGCTCGAGCTCGAAGTCCTTGGACTGCAGTTCTTCAGTCATGTCCCGGATCTTCTTGTTTATATCCTCGACTCGCTTCTCCTGACTCTTGAACTTCCTGTCCTGGCTCTCGAACTTCGCCTCCATCTCCTTGACTATCTCATCTTGCTCCGCGAAGAGCTTGTCCTTCTCACGAAGCTGCACCTGGAGTTCGTCATTGTTGAGCATGACGTTGGTCCTATCAGTGTCCACGTGCCTAATGAGAGACTCTAAGTCCTGGAGGTATAGACGAATCGGCTCTGCTGTGTCCCTCGAATCGTCCTCGAAGTCGATGGACTCTCCATCCTCATCACGTCTACCGAAGACGTGGAAGTGAGTACCTCTAACCTGTCGGGAGTGTCTCCCCAGCAGACGTCCTATCAGATCCTGCATGACTACCTCAAGGCCTCTCTCCTTATCATCGTGCATGAGCTTGAAGACAATGGCCTCCGTGGTAGGCTCAGTCTGGCGTCCGGGCTGGTTGACCTTGAAGCCCCAGAGGTCTTTCCTCTCAAACTTGGTGAGGGGAGGCACCATGATGGTAGGAAGAGGGAGATTGAGCAAAGTAGTAAGCTCAACAATACGAGGACCAAAGCGGGTAACCTGGAACTCCTCAACAGTGCTGATGGTAACAGTAGGCATCTATTTATAATATAGAAAAGTTAGAACAACACAATTCAAGATAAAACAAAAGACAAAACATCACATACATATCCTTGGAAATCAAAACACACAAGTCATGGCATACATGGATCCATTACAACAACCAAGGTTCAACTTATTTTAAAGTCACATTTTGAAAATAAGGTGATAAGTGGTGGTCCAACTAACGAAGTATGCTTACAATCCTATCTCACTGGATATATTAGCTAACACAATGTTTCTAGAAGCAATCAGCCTATCTTGCTCACATGACTCCATCACTAAGTCTATAATGTATCCTCTTAAGGTTTGGTTGGTAGCTTCCAACTCTTGGGTATGTTCCTTCTCTTCCTTTAGATCATTTTGGAGGTTGAGCATTCTGCACTTGACTCTATGACCAAGTTCTTTGATGGTCTTCCAAGCTACATCCCTTGCTGATTCAAAGAATGTAGTGTGCACCACTGAATTGGTGAACATGCAGAATCCTTTTTCCTGGTGGTTGTCTTCCTTGTTTTTATACAAGTGAAGTTGCACCCACCAGTATTCTACTCCTCCATCCATCACAAGAAAACCCTTATACACAGCTGCACCTTGTATCTCTAATGCAACCATGAGGTCCTTGAGAGCCTTGGGGAATTCTGTCTCACACTCCAAAGTCATTGTCATGAGTGGTCCTTTCCTCACGGCTTCGTTGATGGAGTTCATCTACAAATAGAGATGAGAGAGAAGATTAGAAAAGTTTTACGAGAAGAATAGACAAGTGTATAAGTTGCTGAAAATTTTTCCTTAGTGGTTTCTAATCCTAGGGTCAAAATCCTACAGGCAACACAGTGCTCTGAAACCATCTATAAGATCCCTCCTTTATAAAGGAAAAGGATCCCTGTGATTGCAATGCTAGTCCCTGGATCATTGCTAGCATCCACAGTTTAAGATGAAGTACATAGATACAAAGGTCATTTATTACAGCCATTCCAGAGATAAACATAGTCTTTACAACTCCAAGGCCACATGCCTAATACAAGAGTTTGAATAAGTAAATAAATAAAAGTCTTCATCTTCATGTGCCACAGGCAAACATGTTGAGTGTAGACTCATGACACCTAATCCTCATCAGAGTAACCTGCAACATCACAAGTTACAGCCACAGTGGGTCAATACTTTGGAATAGTATTGGCAAGTGATACCTTAGTAAAATTTTAAGTGGACTAGATACTATATGCAATTTGGCTAAGTGTAGCTTTGGCTTGATATGCTCAAAATAGATTTTGCCTATTAGTTGAAATCACTAAGTTTTTCTTTGTCAAAACTTTTCCCAAGGAACCACCAATAGACATTGAGGTCCTTCACCCTTGTTCACCCACAAGTTTTTACTTAGAAATTGGGATGAGGAGATTCTTGATAGCTTCCATGTCTTGATGCTCAAGTTGTCCATTACTATGGACTTGGCTAAGTACTTAGATTTTTCCATCTGCAGAGGTTGTGCACTTTCCCCACCAGACTTGGTTTCACCAAGACAGGACCTTTCAGAAGCCTTCCCTTAGACCAAATGGACGCGCTCCAACCTATCATTCCCACTACCACCAACTGTCCAAATGGCTAAGTTCTAGCAACCTATGTGGTCCAGGCAGAGCCCATATTGCCAAGTGGCTGCACTAGAAGCTTCTTAACACTTGGCCTCTAAAATCTCTTTGTTCCTGGGTGGCTTACCACAAGTGAGATACACAAGGTAAACCATAGAAATGGGCCTTGTGTAACCACTCAACATAAACCTTTCCTTCCATTCCACCCAGGTGTTTCATTAACTTAGTTGTTTTATTAGGCAAAACACAAGTCCAAAGACTTAGAAATATTTTCATCATAGCATGTATATTTCACCAACCCTGTTTGCTACTAGCTAGGCTAAGCATGGCATAGATAGTAACTTAACTTAGAAATTCCCTAGCATTTCTACAACTACTAGGATTTCCCAACATGGCATATAAGCAAAATAATATCATGCAAGACTTAGCAAAAATATTTCTAATGCTTAGTATAAAACATGGGATAAAAATATTCATGAAGTACCACTTGCCTTGGTAGTTGGGAGAGTAGCACTCCTCACAATCACAATCACAATCACAATCACTAGCACCAAAATCTACACAAAGAATGGTAGCAACAAATTACACACAAAACATATACAATCAAAAATATATGCATGCATGCAAGATGATATGTGATGATTTTTAAAAATCAACAAAGCAAGTATTCATTACTGATTCATAAACAAGTCAAAAACTTGACAAACAACAATTATTTAAACCCTAAATCATTTCCTAAACATTTCATAAACTCTAATTAGTCCTACACATGTTTCTGCAAATAAAACCTTTTCAACAGAAGCTAAACATTAAACACATTGCATATTTAGAAAGATCTTGCTCTCCTGATTCCAACGGTATAAAATTTGTCAAATTCTAACATGGGGATCAAAAGTTATAGCCAATACAAATTTGAACATAAATCAGATTCAAATCCTGTTTTAAATCTAAACCCTAGCCACGCGTCTGTTTCTAATTGGCCCGTACCGGTTCGGGCGGATCGATCAACGAGAGCCGCACGATTTAACTAAAGATGCATGGCCAGATCTAATGCATAACGGTTCGTTTAAGTGAACTAATCCTACGCGATGGATCTAGATCTGACGGCTACGAATCAATCGACCAAAACTGAGCGGCACTGGCGGCGGCTACAGGCAGCGGCGAGCTCTGCCTATGGCGGCGCGGCGCTACAGGTCGTCCTAGGGTCGTCGAAGGGGCTTACCAGAAACATGGCAACGTGCTGATGCTCAACCTGGCGGCGACTTGGCAAGGGGCGCACGGAGTGGGCTGCTGGAGCTCGTCGGAGTCGTGCACGGCGTCGGGTGGTTGCAGACGAAGTTGTTGCCGACGCTCTGGGTCTTCCTAGTACCAACCAGAGGCATCAGTAGCTGTGCAAGGACAAGGAGAACCTATTCGTATGCGAGAGAGGTCAAGAGGCGCTCAGTGCTTACCGCAATCGATCGCCGGAGAAGAAGAAAGCGTCAGGCACTTGCGGTCGTCGTCGTTGGCGAGTCTCTAGACGGTCCTAGCATGCACCAATAGGGTGAGAAGATGCGCATGGTTGTCGTGATCATTCTGGCAAACTTAGACAGCAAGGGGTGACGGGGTCTTACCGGAATCGCACGCTGGAGGTCGTTGGAGATGCGGCGGTATGGGCAAGACTACGGGCAGCCTGGTGGCGTGGAGAGGAAATTGAGTGAGGGGAAATGTTCGCGGTGCAGAGGGGGTTAAGTAGGCAGGGGCTCGACAGGAAACGCCTGCGGATTCAATGGTAATTACGCCACGTGATCAACGCCAGCAACGGCCCGCAACGACGTGTTCTTCGCGAGATTTGGGGAAGATGACAGTGACGTGGACGGGGCCCAGTTGTCAGTGAGAGAAACAGAGGGGGGGTGGGGTCCTGGCGTCAGTCACTCGATGGGTGCGTCTGCGAGTGAGAGAGGGAACCCGGGTGGGCTTAGTGGGCTGCTTTCTCAGTTGGGCCAAAAGACTGGCACTGGCCCTTTTCTATTTCCTTTCTCTTTTTCTTTTTCTGTTTTGAATTTCTGGAATGAATTTCAAATGGTTTCAAAAGCTTTTTGAATTCAAACTTTTTTCAGGATTTTGTAGGGTGCAACATTCACACTTCTGGGCATAAAATCAAGTGGTTACTTTGAATTAGCTTGGTCATTTAGAATAAAATAAAAATAAACAGTGACATAACACTTGATTTGGAAATGTTTTGAAAATGGTTTTGAAACTACATTTGTTCTATGAATTTTTGTCCAAACTCCACATTCAATCCAATCAACAAGGAAGCCAACAAAACTTGGTTTAAAACACTTATGCTCTCAATTGAGGATGGTCATTTGATTTAAGTTTGCTCACATAAAATAATAGCACTATGTGCTTCTGTTTTCTTGAAAATAGTTGGAAAATAATCTCAAAATTATATGCATGCATGAATGATATGCAATCTTTGAAATCATGATTTTAGGGATGTTACACTAAAACACTACAACACCCAAGTCTTTAATTTGTGAGACTTTTTCTTATTTCAATTGTATAGCAAATTTTTAGGCAAGACTTGGTTAACTACAAGAGCTGGAACAAAACGTACCCAATTAAATACCCATGCAAACAAAATTTTACTACAATATAGAGACTCACTCCACCAATATAACATCTCAACATTACTACTAACTAGCATGGGTTTCTCAAACTTCAAAAGTGGGGAGTCATAAGGCATACCTCTAATGTTTGGTTCCACTTATCTCTTTCCTTTTTATTTGTTTCTTGGAAACTCGAAGTCAATCACTCTCCTGCAAATCAACGAGAACTTCGAGGCGGAAAGAAAAAGAGAGAGGGAAAATAAAGATAAACGGAGAAATATTTTTGTGATTTTTTAGAAGGGGATTAAAGAATAGAAAATTGGCGGCAAAGCTCAGCTTGAAAATCTCAAACAAAATAAAATAACTAAGATAAAGTGTTGAGGAAACCAACACGAGTGCTTATAAAATCAAATAAAAGCATAACCTCGAAAATAAGATAAAGCAAATAAAAACAAAATATAAAATAGATAGAAAACCTCCCTAAGCTTAGGCTTTTGCAAGCCCTTCAAATCACCGTGGTGGGGGGATTTGTAACTCTAGTCCGTAAATTGAGTCGAAAGGTTATTTGTTGTTTCTCGGAGGTTCAGGGCGAGATTGTGCATTCCATCCACAGTTCCTCCAAGTTCTTTGAAATCTTGATATGTAGCGAACCGGTTTGGTGGCTGCTTCTCCTGATGAGGGACTTCTTGCTCCTCCTATTGGTCCTCATCCTCCTCCAGAATCTCCTCCTCGGGTTGGTGTTGCTCAACCTGCAAGTCATAAAGCACATATCCTTCCTTGATAGAGAAAAGATAATTAGGCAAAGGAGCAGGGTAGATGCGCAACACCACCTATCCTAGTGAGCATTCCACAAGCCCTCAAAGTAGAGAAACCAACATGTCGCTCACCTAGTAACGGTTGTAGGTCACCTAGGTCGATGCCTAGAACATTGGCAAGCACGGTGATGACGCCTCCACAAGTGATTGGTCCTTGGCTTTGGTGGGATTGGTACTCCAAGTAGCGCACAAGAATTGCGCCCAAGTGAAGTGACAAGTTGTCATAATTGAAAAAAAAATTCGAGGACTAAGATGTCCTCCTCATTGAGTCTTGTAAACTCATTGCGTGCCTGCAAGGTGTTAGCAATAACATAGAATAAATAGCGAATAGGAGGATGTTGAATATTCTTCCCCCTACTGACTCTAGATGTGAAGATCATTCTATTATAGTAGAGTTCAGCGGAAGGTTCCATGTTGGTAAAAGCTACGCGTAGAGCATTAGGATCATTGTTGGGTAAACCAAAACAATTGCACCATTCATCAACTGTTATAGAATAATTATTGTTTATGAGTCAGAAAAAATTTTATCCTCCCCATGCCATGCTTTAACGGTTCTTTGCGAAGAACTAAGAAATTCAATGGTTAATCGGTGATAGGTTGGTGCATCATGGAATACAAAGGTTTGCAGGCCAACTCTATTGCAAAGTAAATTAAAATCATCAAAAATACCGAGTTGGTTCAAAGTGATGGGGCAAGCCCACTTGGTTGCCTTGACTTATCGGTTTTTGATCTTTTCTAAACGATCACGGTGGGCTTCATTCTTGAATCGAATCCCCATGCGTTCCTCAGCTACAGGTAGAGAAGAACTAGCTGCGGCAAAAGCACATGTTTGGCTCCTCGTGTTCTTCTTCTAAAAATAATAAAAGAGACAAATATAAAACTTTTTGATCCAACAGTAATAGTAATAGCATAATCCTCATCATAGCAAACTAAAGAATCTCCTCAACATATTAATCTAGGCAAGATAATCATGGCATTGTTTCAAATGTAAGTCTAACCTTAGATTGATAATGACAATAGATCAGAGATGAATTCGCAAAAAGTAATTGGAGGATCGGAGGAGAAACATACCGTAGATCACTTGTGTGCGAGGAATTCGAACGAAATTGAGCAGGGGTGAAGATCCCTTGATGTTTTGAGAGAGTTTGGAGGTAGAAGAGAGAAAAAGGATTGTGTTTTTGATGTTTTGGGTACCTCCACGAGCGTTTAAGTGGTCGGATGCAACTATACTGCGGCAACTATACTGCGAGAACAGGATGTTCCGGCCGTATAGTTGGTCTGCCGGTAAAATTTTAGGGTTTCCTAGGGTTTCTGTCTGGCGGCTGTAACTATACGGCGAAAACTATATGGCCGGAACTTTTGTTCCTGCCGTATAGTTGGTCGTCAAACCTTCTATACTCTAGGATGAAAAAAATTCTATGGGTAACATAACTATACGGCCGCAACTATACGGAGGGAATTTTTATTCCCGTTGTATAGTTGGTCGTTAACCTTTCTATACACATCAAAAAAAATTCTATTTCTTCAAGAATTACTTTTTAGACTGAAACTTAGCGAAACATCTTGTTTTGGAAGAAAATGACAGACTAAAATTTCGACCAACTATGGCATATATTAAACAGGAATTTTTCGTACCGCTGAATCTCTTCCTCTCACTAGAGTTTTCTAGCACTCTTTATTTATATAAAACTTAAAAACTTAACTCAAAACTTTATTTCACATGGGTTGCCTCCCATGCAGCGCTCTTTTATGGTCAATAGCTTGACCTTGATATTGCTCACTTAGGCCATATGAGTGGAACACCCACTCCGAACTAATTAGCCTTCCAAGTGATGGCCTCCTTATCACCTTGCTTGGCTTTCTTTTTCCTAGGGAAATGAATAACAAAAGGATCTCGCGAAGGCAATTGGAGCTTCACATTCCCTTCATGCAAATTGATTAAAGCCTTAATAGTTCTTAAGAAAGGACGGCCTAATATGATAGGGGCAGTAGAATCTTCAGGCATGTCAAGAATAACAAAATCAATAAGAGCAGGACAGCCTTTAATATAAACTAAAGTATTTTCCTTTATGCCTACTGCTTTTTTATAAGTAGAATCTACTAGATGTAATTTTAGTTTAGTGATTTCAAAAGAGCCAAGATTTAACTTGTTAAAAAGACTCTTTGGAATTGTTGAAACACTTGCACCTAGATCACACAGTGCAGCTATTTTATTAGTCCCAATTTTAATTTAATGGTAGGCTCAAATATATCATCTAGCTTAACAGGCAATTTTTCAGCAATTTTCTTATATTCTTCTTCAAGCTCACGTACCTTTATTACTACCTGATTAACAAAGTGTTGATACATGTCTTCTTCATTTCCTTCACTTACCGGAATCTTGACATTGATCCTTTTTACAAGATCTTCAACAATGTAGTTTGGTGAAGGAGCATTGCTATAATCAAGTTCTTCGGGCTCCTCCCTTTGGATTCTTATCATCTTGAGCTCTTCAACTGGATTGGGCTCAGCTTTACCTGCAAATTTTGCTAGAATGAGAGTTTGACTCTCGGTTATCTTACCTAGTTGTGCCTCAACGATCCTTGTTCTTTCTTGGAGGCCTGAAAATCATTTCTCAAACTAACAGGTTGGTTAGATAATTTACCAAGCATAGCATCATGATTCTCCGTCATTTTGACTAGAATATTGTTTTGCTCATTTTTCGAGTCCATAAAAGCTTTAAGAGTTTCATGGAGACTAGTATTGCTTGATTCCATATTATTATTATGAGTTACACTTTGGACTAGAGTAATGTTTCTGAAAGTTTGGATTATAATTCTTGTTCCAAGCAGGGCTATAATCATTATGAGCTATGAAGGCTACTTCTTAAATATTTGGTTTGGGAGTAGTTCTTACCGGAGTTTCCTTACCTTTAACGGCTAAGGCTGTGTTTGGTTGAGATTCGTCAGCCAGATTCTCTATCCTAAAGCCAAAATCTGAACCAAAAGGGTATCCAACCCGTATAGATTCCAGGAACGCACCAGATTCCGGTAGTGCAAACTAGAATTTGCTTCGACCCCAGATTTCGCTGCGTTACGTCCAACGAAAAACCCGAAAATTACCCACTATGCCATCCGGTAAGTGGAAAATGGTCGGTTGGATTTCCCATTTTCTCCCCCAACCCTTCTCCCTCCTCCCGTGAGTCTGTGGCTCATCTTCCCCCCGGACGCGTGCCATGGAGAGGAGCAAGGTCTCCGCCTCGCTACCCTTTTCTGTCAGCCTACGGCGGCTCGCCGGTCGGAAATGGAAGCCCTCTAGACCGCCGCCATTTTCCCCTCCTTCACCGGCCCGCCACGACCCGGCATGCCGCCTTCTCCATCAATCGGGATCTCGCATCGTGGCCACCCCCAACGCTCGGGACCTCGGGCCACCGCCTCCAAGATCGACACCCACCACCGGAGATCGATTTGGGCCGCCTACATGTATGGTTCACCTCTCCGTTCTCCTATCCTATGCCTCCTTGCTGTCTCCCATCTCCTCCCTTTCAAAACATTTTTTTTTGGTTTTGGCTATCCACGATTTCTTGCAATTTGTTTGTGATATATAGCAATGATTACTGTGTATGATAGCAATGATTGTGGTGCATGGTATGTGATATATATAGCCCCCTCCAAAACATTATTTGGAGTTGCTTCTAATCTATTTGTGAAAATGCTTGTAGGATATACATGCTTGGGTTGCGATATATAGGCACTGGACATGGATGTGAATTCGGAAAGGAGTTATACATGTTTTATGGAGTTGAATATGGTGCCACTGGACATTGATGTGAATTTGATTTATATTGTATAATCATTATTTTTCTTAACTCTTGGTGTTATGTATTTTCATGGCAAACGCACAGGTATTTAGCTAGTATATGAAAATTCTCTCCCAAAATGGCATATAAACAATCTCCCCGATGGTCATGCCACTATATATATTTCCTACCGAATCCACAGTTGGCAGTTGTTATAACCAAACAACTTCCATCTTTCTCACAGCTACCAGCACACAGCAGCTTTCCCACAGCAGATTTTGTACAGCTGATTTTCAGGAATCTGCAGCTCAGCCAAACACACCCTAATATAAGCTCATCCAACTTAGCATTGAGTTCTTCATTCTCTTGAGGTGTGAAGGAGTTCACCTTCTTCCTGTTTGATCTTTCCACATGCTATTGGGAATGGTTGTCTTGCATATTGTCTAGCAGCTGCTTTGCTTCGGTAATTTTCTTACCCATAAATGTTCCTCCACCTGCAGTATCTAGTATATACTTAGAAACAAGGTCATTATAAAATAAATGGAGAATTATCCAATCTTCCATCCCATGGGTGGGATAGTTTCTCATGCATTCTTTCATTCTCTCCCATGCAAGCGCTAGTGGCTCACGCTCTTCCTGTCTAAAACCAGTAATATTAGATCTAAGTTGCATAGTCTTTGCAGGTGGAAAGAATTTAGTCATAAATAAAGAAGTATATTCCACACATGATGCAATAGTATTTCTATGCAAAGATAGCAACCATTCTTTTGCTCTTCCTCTAAGAGAGAAAGGAAATAAGCGCAACTTGACTGCATCGGGGTCAACATCTTTAATGCGCATCATATCACATATTTTAGTGAAGGTATTTAAATGCATACATGCATCTTCTACAGCAGAGCCTCCAAATTGATTATGTTGAACCAAACTTAAATAGAGGGGCTTAATTTCATAATCTTCAGCAACAATTGCTGGCTGAGTAATAGGAGTATGCAAATAATCATTATTAGGATTTGCAAACTCCCCAAGCTTCTTTTCAGCCATAATTTCTATGTTTTTGTATTTTCTTAAACTAGTACTAATGATGATTAATCAAGAATTAAAAAGACTAACTAATTTTTTTGGTTTTTCAAATAAAAACTGAAAGCAAACTAACAAAATTAAAAATGATAATTAAAACTAGCAAGGTTACTACTAACCTCACTAGGGTAGCTATTGCTTCCCAGCAACGGCGCCAGAAAAAGGGTTGATACCTTCGATCCGGATTACGGATGTAGTAAGCTCTTTTTCCCTAGTAGACATAGGTTTATAGAATCCTCGAGAAGCAGAAAGCAAAGTGAGATTACTTAAACGGACTGTAAGATCCCTCCTTTGTAAAGGAAAAGGATCCCTGTGATTGCAATGCCAGTCCCTGGATCAATGCTAGCATCCACAGTTTAAGATGAAGTACACAGATACAAAGGTCATTTATTACATCCATTCCAGAGATAAAACATAGTCTTTTACAACTCAAGGCCACATGCCTAATACAAGAGTTTGGAATAAGTAAATAAACATAAGTCTTCATCTTCATGTGCCACAAGCAAGCATGTTGAGTGTAGACTCATGACACCTAATCATCATCGGAGTAACCTGCAACATCACAAGTTACAGCCATAGTGGGTCAATACTTTGGAATAGTATTGCCAAGTGATACCTTAGTAAATTTTAAGTCGACTATATTACTATATGCATTTTGGCTAAGTGTAGTTTGGCTTGCTTTGCTCAAAATAGGTTTTTCCTATTAGTTGAAATCACTAAGTTTTTCTTTGTTAAAACATTTCCCAAGAAACCATCAATAGACATTGAGGTCCTTCACCCTTGTTCACCCACAAGTTTTACTTAGAAGTTGGAGTGATGAGATTCTTGATAGCTTCCATGTCTTGATGCTCAAGTTGTCCATTGCCATGGACTTGGCTAAGTACTTAGATTTTTCCATCTGCAGAGGTTGTACACTTTCCCCACCAGACTTGGTTTCCCAAGACAGGACCTTTCAGAAGCCTTTCCTTAGACCAAATGGACGCGCTCCAACCTATCATTCCCACTACCACCAACTGTCCAAATGGCTAAGTTCTAGCAACTTATGCGATCCAGGCAGAGCCCATATTGCCAAGTGGCTGCACTATAAGCTTCTCAGCACTTGGCCTCTAAAATACCTTTGTGCCTGGGTGGTATACCACAAGTGAGATACACAAGTTAAACCATGTCCATGGGCCTTGTGTAACCACTCAACCAAAAACCACCATTCAAGTCCCATTCCACCCAGGAGATTCATTGACTTAGTTGTTTTATTAAGAAAAACATAAGTCCAAAGACTTAGAAATATTTTCATCATAGCATGTATATACTTTACCAACCCTTGTTTGCTACTATCTAGGCTAAGCATGGCATAGTAACTTAACTTAGGAAATTTCCTAGCAATTCTACAACTACTTAGGATTTCCCAACATAGCATTTGGCAAAATAGTAACATGCATGACTTAGCAAAATATTTCTAATGCTTGTACAAAATATAGGGATGGAAATATTCATGAAGTACCACTTTCCTTGGTAGTGGGGAGAGTAGCACTCTTCACAATCACAGTCACTAGCACCAAAGTCTACACAAAAGAAAATGGTAGCACAAATTTACACACAATTCATATACAAACATAAATATATGCATGCATGCAAAAAAATGCTAAGTGATGATTTTTAAAACCCAACCAAGCAAGTGCATAGTACTGAATCATAACCAAGTCAAAAACTTGCTAAACCAAACTTATTTAGCACTAAAACAAATTCCTAAACAAATCCTATACTCAAAATAGACTTAAACAAGTTACTGCAAATAAAGTCATTTTAACAGAAACTTTTCACTAAACACATTGCATAAATAGAAAGGGCTTGTCTCCCTGATTCCAACGATATAAAATTTGCAAAAATCTAACGTGGGAATCAAAAGTTATAGCCTATTCAAATTTGAATCTAAATCTGTTTTAAATTCTGTTTTAAACACAAACCCTAGCCACGCGTCTTAATTCTATTGGTTGATACCGTTTCGCTCAGGATCACCCTCCCGTGACGTCGGATCTACTTAAATCACACGGCTCAGATCTACCCATAACGATTCATTAAGTGATCTAATCCTATACGCTGGATCCAGATCTGACGGTTCTGGATCAAACGACCAAAGCCAAGCGGCGCTAGCGGCGGCGACTGGCGGCGGCGAGCTCTGTCTACGGCGGTGCGGCGCTACAGGTCGTCCGGAGAGGAAGGAGGATGCTCACCAGGTTCGTAGCGTCGAGGAGAAGCTCAACTTAGCAGCGGCTTGACGAGGGGCGCACGGGCACGGTCGCTGGGCTCGTCGGAGTTGCGGGCGGCGTCTGTCGCTTGCTGTCGAGGTCGCTATCGAGGCTCCGTGTCGTCCTAGCGCAGGGCAGAGGGTTTATAAGATGCGCAAGTGACTAGCGAACAAGTTGGTAACAAAGGGAAGGCAAGGGGTGCTCATTTCTTACCGCTATTGCTCGCCGAAGTCGAGCGGCGGCGCTGGTGGTTGCGGGCGTGAACGGAAACGATGACCTGGGTCACGAGCAAGCAAACCAGAGGCGTTAGCAGATGCACAAGATCATACTGGTTGCAGTGGTTTGAACGAGAGGCAACGGGGAGGTCTGAGCTTATCGTGATTCGTCGCTGGAGCGCGTCTGTCTGCGGCGGCGCAAGTGCGATTGTGGGCAGCCTGGTGGCGATGTGGAGGCGTTGAGTGAGGGGAAATGACCGCGGTGCAGAGGGGGTTATGTAGGCGAGAGGGGAGCAGCGATTAAGAGCGGAATCAAGGGCAATTAAGCGAGGAATCAACGCGGCAGTGATGGGCGGAGGAAACGGCCGGCGACGTGGTCGGGCGCGATTTGGGGAAGACGAGGGTGAGCTGTCGAGGTCCACCAATCAGCGAGTGAGACGGAGAGGGGTGGGGTCTGGGTGTCAGCGACCGCGTGGGTGCGTCTGCAGCGTGAAAGCGAGAGAGGCCGGGTGGGCTAGCTGGGCCGGTTCTGCTGCTGGGCTAGAATAGGAGCGCCTGGCCCTTTTCCTTTCTTTATTCCTTTTCTTTTTCTGTTTTGATTTTCAGGAATGGTTTTCAAATGAATTCAAACTCTTTTTGAATTCAAATCTTTGTGGGGTTTTTGCAGTGTGCAACAGTCTCAAATCTAGGCATAAAACCAAGTGGTTACTTTGTAAAGGTTTGGTCATTTTTGGAGAAACAAAATAACAGGGACTTTGCACTTGATTTGCAAATGTTTGAAAAATGGTTTTTGAAACCATTTCCATTTTGTAAAGCTTGGTTCAAATTCCACACTCAATTCATTCAACAAGGAAGTCAAACAATCTAGGTTTAAAACATTCAAACTCTCAAATGGGGATGACCATTTGATTTAAGTTTGCTCACATAAAATGATAGCACTATGTGCTTCTTTTTTTCTGAAATGAGTTTTGAAATCGATCTCAATTCTACATGCATGCATGAAAGATATGTAATCTTTGAAATCATGATTTTAGGGATGTTACAAATCTAACCCCCTTAAGGTGAATCTCGCCCTCGAGATTCGGATTGGCTAGCAAATAGGTGAGGGTGGTCTTTCCGAAGATCATCTTCTCTTTCCCATGTTGCTTCCTCTTCGGAATGATGATTCCACTGCACTTTGCAAAACTTGATAGTCTTTGTCCTTGTGACTCTTTCTGCAGTCTCAAGAACCTTGATAGGTTTCTCTTCATAAGTGAGATCACTTTCTAGTTGAACCTCCTCCAAAGGTATAGTATCCTTCAAAGAAGTTTCTTCCATTTCTGGGTGACATTTCTTAAGCTGACTCACATGAAACACATTATGGACAGCTGACAGAGATTCTGGTAATTCTATTTCATAGGCAACTTCTCCTTTGCGACTCAAAATCTTGAATGGCCCAACATATCTTGGTGCCAATTTTCCTTTGACCCCGAATCTTTTCACTCCACGAAGTGGTGATACTCTAAGATAGGCTCTATCACCAACTTCGTAGGTGACTTCTCTACGCTTAGGATCTGCGTAGCTTTTCTGTCGGGACTGTGGTATCTTTAACCTGTCCTTAACCAACTTGACCTTCTCTTCGGCTTCTTTGATAAGATCTGGCCCGAATAAACTTCTTTCTCCCACACCATTCCATAACAATGGGGTGGTACACTTTCTTCCGTAGAGAAACTCAAACGGTGCCATCTCAATGCTGGCTTGATAGCTGTTATTATAAGAAAATTCTGCGTAAGGCAGACTTTCATCCCAACTGGCTCCATAGTCTAGGGCACATGCCCTCAACATGTCTTCCAGAATTTGATTAGTCCTTTCTGTTTGTCCATCAGTTTGAGGATGAAAAGCAGTACTGAATTCCAACCTCGCTCCCAATGACTCATGTAGCTGTCTCCAAAAAAGGGAAGTGAATTGAGTTCCCTTATCTGACACAATACTCTTGGGCACACCATGTAGACATACAATTCTACTCATGTAGATTTTGGCTAACTTGGCACTTGTATAAGTTGTCTTCACGGGTATGAAATGAGCCACTTTAGTTAGGCGATCCACTACTACCCATATGGAATCATATCCTGATCTGGTCCTTGGTAATCCGGTAATGAAATCCATGCCAATCTTGTCCCACTTCCAATCAGGAATAGGTAGTGGTTGGAGCAAACCTGCTGGTTTCTGATGCTCCGCTTTTACTCTACTACACACATCACACAAAGCAATATGTTCGGCGATGTCCCTCTTGAGATTGTTCCACCAAAATCTTTCTTTCATGTCCATGTACATTTTGGTGTTACCCGGGTGGATAGAATACGGAGAGTTGTGTGCTTCCTGCAAAATCAGTTTCCGCAATTCCGGATCTTGTGGAACACAGATACGTTTCCCATGCCATAAAGTACCTTGTTCGTCTTCATGAAAACTTTTAGCTTTCCCTTGGCCAATCTTTTCCTTAATCTCTTCAATTTCCTTATCAGTCTTCTGAGCTTCTTTGATCTTGTCCAACAAAGTGGGTTGAACATCCAAAGACATGAGATGTCCTTCAGGCACAATCTCCAATCTGAGTTCTCTGAATTGGGTACACAAATCATCTGGCAATTCTCCTTTGGTAAGGCCATTCACAAATACCTTACGACTTAGAGCATCTACTACAACATTTGCTTTACCGGGGTGGTATTGCAAACTTAAGTCATAGTCCTTGATAAGCTCCAACCATCTTCTTTGCCTCATATTGATTTCCTCCTGGGTGAAGATATATTTCAAACTCTTGTGATCTGTGAACACTTCACAACATTTCCCCAAAAGATAATGCCTCCATGTTTTGAGTGCATGGACGACAGAGGCTAACTCTAAATCATGAGTAGGATAGTTCACCTCATGAGTTTTGAGTTGTCTCGAGGCATAAGCTACAACTTTACCGTCTTGCATAAGTACGGCACCCAAACCTTGATGAGATGCATCACAATATACTTGGAAATCCTTTTCCAAATCTGGCAGACATAGAACTGGTGCTGTCACAAGTCTCTTCTTCAACTCCTGAAAGCTGACTTCACAACCTTCAGACCAAGCAAACTTCTTGTCTTTCTTTAACAATTCAGTCATTGGCTTAGCAACCTTTGAGAAATTTTCAATGAACCTTCTGTAGTAACCTGCTAAGCCAAGGAAACTACGAACTTCTTTCACGGACTTGGGAGATTCCCATTCCGTCACAGCTGAAACCTTAGCAGGATCAACTGCTACACCATCCTTTGTCATAACATGACCAAGAAAACCAACTTCCTCTAACCAGAATTCACACTTGTTGAATTTGGCATAAAGTTTATGCTCTCTTAACTTCTCAAGTATCAAGCGCAAATGTCCTTCATGCTCTTCTTTGCTCTTGGAGTAGACTAATATGTCATCGATGAAAACAACAACAAACTTGTCGAGGAATTCCATGAACACTTTGTTCATCATATTCATGAAGTATGCTGGAGCATTTGTCAAGCCAAAAGGCATTACGGTATACTCATATAATCCGTACCTTGTACTGAATGTTGTTTTTGGTATGTCTTGTTCTCTTATCTTAAGTTGAAAATAGCCTGACCGGAGATCAATCTTTGAGAACACACATGCTCCTTCTAGCTGATCAAACAAGTCATTTATTCTAGGAAAAGGATATTTGTTCTTGATAGTTACCTTGTTGAGTGAACGGTAATCTATGCATAACCTTTGGCTTCTATCCTTCTTCTCCACGAACAAAACTAGGGCTCCCCAAGATGAAGAACTTGGTTGAATAAATCCTTTCTGCAACTATTCTCCTAGTTGCTTCTTGAGTTCTTTCAGTTCATTAACTGACATTTTATATGGTCTCTTTGCTATTGGTCCAGAACCTGGTACCAAATCTATCAGAAATTCCACATCTCTATCCGGTGGCATTCCTGGCAATTCTTCCGGAAATACATCCGGATACTCACACACAATTGGCACACTGTCCATGCTAACCCCCTTAAGTGAATTTAGCTTACTTCCCTTAGATTCAAAGTTGGACTTGAACTTAATCCGTTTTCTTTCCGGGGTTGTGAGTGCAACAGTATGATTAGCACAATCTAGTACTCCTTCATACTTAGCCATCCAATCCATTCCCAATATTACGTCTAGTCCTTGGGAATCTAGGATTATCAGACTCACTGGGAATTTATGTTTTCCAAACTCTATTACTAGATCCCGGCATCCAAGACTTACTATCATATCTCCGCCCGGAGAACTAACTTTTATTGGACACCCAATGTTTTCAGTTGGAAACCCATTTCTATCAACAAATGCTTTTGATATGAATGAACGCGATGCTCCAGTATCAAAAAGAACAAATGCTGGAATAGAATTGAGTCTGAACTTAACAGCAACAACGTCAGGCTCCTCATAGACCTCCTCCACACTGATGTGGTTCACCTGTCCTTTCTAGAAAGGATTGGGCTTGACAGGTCCTTCAACTTTCTTTTTGGGGCACTCATTTGCATAGTGTCCCATCTTCTTGCATTTGAAGCATTCAACCTGACTGATGTCTCTCTTAGCAGGCTGACTTCCACTCCCACTACCATTACCACTGTGGTGGCTCTTATGTCCACTCTTGTGGTTCTTGTATTTGTCATTGTCATGATTGCGATGATGCTTGTTGTCATGACGGTTGTGGTTGTGGTGCTTGTGGAATTTCCCATGCTTGTGGGATCCTGAGCTTCCGCTGTCATCATAGTGAGATCGTTTGTGAGACGATCCCGAGCTGTGCTTGTCGGAGTGCTTTCTCTTTCTACTCTCGACTTGCTTCATTTTGTTCTCCAATATAGCAGCCTTGTCACAGAGCGACTGATAAGTGGGAACATATGCCACAGCCAGCTGCAGATTCAGCTCGTCATTCAAGCCTTCCAGAAATTTTTCCTTTCTCTTGGCATCTGTGTCAACTTCATCTGGTGCATAACGCGCCAGATTGTTGAACTCTTCAATGTATTCAGCCACACTGCGGTGGCTCTGCTTCAGATTGTGGAACTCTTTCTTTTTCAAGCTCATTATTCCTGATGAGATATGAGCAGTGCGAAAGCCATCCTCAAAGATAGCCCAAGTCACCTCATCTATGGGTGTGGTGATTTGGAAGTTGTCCCACCAAGTGGCGGCTGGCCCTTCTAGCAGATGTGCTGCAAATCTGACCTTTTTAGCGTCCGTGCAGCCCACGGTCATTAAGTCCTTGTTTACAGAACGTAGCCAACCGTTGGCCACCATGGGATGAGTCGTCCCAGAGAACTTAGCTGGCCTCAATCTCAGAAATCTAGTAAGCATATCAAATCCCGGAGGGTTGTTGTTGTTGTTATTGTTGTTGTTATTGGGGTTGTTGTTATTGTTGTTATTATTCTGGTTCTGGATGAATGTTGTCATCATCTGCATTAGCTGTGTTTGAGCAGTCATCATTTGCTGCATTTCTGGAGTGATGTTGTTGTTGTTGTTGGGGTTGGGGTTTGCGCGACGGGGAGGCATCTGTGGTTTGTTCAAATAGAGATAAGAATGAGATACCCATAGATGCTTTCATGCACATTACATCACATAAGCAAACACAAGCATGCAACAGAAGATAAAAAGTTCAACAACAAGATAACAAGTTCATAAAGTAAAACACACAAGTGGAAAGCCATCCACATGTCGGATGGTCCAATAACAAGTTCTCAAATAACAAGTACGATAATAAAAGATAAACGAGTAGTCGAATCTACTCATCAGCATCAATCTCCTCCTCGACAAAGGTAAGACCTGCGTTCTCCATCGCGGTCTTGTTCTCCTGAATGGTAGTGGTCAAGGACCCAATCTTGGCCTTGAGAGCCCTCTTCTGGGAACGAAGCCTCTCTATCACCGTCTGCTGCTGCTCTAGCTCGAAGTCCTTGGACTGCAGTTCTTCAGTCATGTCCCGGATCTTCTTGTTCCTATCCTAGACACGCTTTTCCTGACTTTTGAACTTCCTGTCCTGGGTCTCAACTTCGCCTCCATTTCCTTGACTATCTCGTCCTGCTGCGCGAAGATCTTGTCCTTCTCGCGAAGCTGCACCTGGAGCTCATCATTACTGAGCATGACATTGGTCCTGTCCGTGTCCACGTGCCTAATGAGAGACTCTAAGTCCTGGAGATACAGACGTATCGGCTCTGCTGCGTCCCTCGAGTCATCCTCGAAGTCGATGGACTCTCCGTCCTCATCACGTCTTCCGAAGACGTGGAAGTGGGTGCCTCTAACCTGTCGGGAGTGTCGTCCTAGCAGACGTCCTATCAGGTCCTGCATAACTACCTCCATGCCTCTCTCCTTGTCATCGTGCATAAGCTTGAAGACGATGCCCTCCATAGTAGGCTCTGTCTGGCGTCCTTCCTCTCTAACTTGGTGAGTGGATGCACCATGATGGTGGGAAGAGGGAGATTGAGCAAAGTGGTAAGCTCAACGATACGAGGACCAAAGCGGGTAACCTGGAACTCCTCAACAGTGCTGATGGTAATAGGCATCTATTTATAAGATAGAAAAGTTAGAACAACACAATTCAAGATAAACAAAAGTCATAACACACATACATATCCTTGGAAAGCAAAATCACACAAGTCATGCATACATGAATCCATTACATCAACCAAGGTCCAATCTTATTTTAAGGTAACAATTTGGAAAATAAGGTGATAGGTGGTGGTCCAACTAACGAAGTACGTTTACAATCCTATCTCACTGGATCTGTTGGCTAATACAATGTTCCTACAAGCAATCAGCCTATCTTGCTCACATGATTCCATCACTAAGTCTATAATATCTCCTCTTAAGGTTTGGTTGGTAGCTTCCAACTCTTGGGTATGTTCCTTCTCTTTCTCTAAGTCTTTTTGGAGGTTGAGCATTCTGCACTTGACTCTAGCACTAAGTTCTTTGATAGTCCTCCAAGCTGCTTCTCTTGCTGACTCAAAGAATGTGGTGTGCACCATAGTGTTGGTGTACATGCAGAATCCTCTTTCTTTGTGGTTGTCTCCCTTGTTTTTGTACAAGTGAAGTTGCACCCACCAGTACTCAACTCCTTCATCCATCACTGGAAAGCCTTTGTACACAGCTGCACCATGGATTTCCATTGCCACCATGAGGTCCTTGAGAATCTTGGGGAACTCTGTCTCACACTCCAAGGACATGGTCATGAGTGGTGCTTTCTTTACGGCTTCGTTGATGGAGTTCATCTACAAATAGAGATGAGAATGAGAATATTAGAAAAGTTTACGAGAAGAATAGACAAGTGTAGAAGTAGTTGAAAATTTTTCCTTAGTGGTTTCCAATCCTAGGGTCATAATCCTACAGGCAACACAGTGCTCTGATACCATCTGTAAGATCCCTCCTTTGTAAAGGAAAAGGATCCCTGTGATTGCAATGCTAGTCCCTGGATCAATGCTAGCATCCACAGTTTAAGATGAAGTACACAGATACAAAGGTCATTTATTACATCCATTCCACAGGCCTAATACAAGAGTTTGGAATAAGTAAATAAACATAAGTCTTCATCTTCATGTGCCACAGGCAAGCATGTTGAGTGTAGACTCATGACACCTAATCATCATCGGAGTAACCTACAACATCACAAGTTACAGCCACAGTGGGTCAATACTTTGGAATAGTATTGGCAAGTGATACCTTAGTAAATTTTAAGTGGACTATATTACTATATGCATTTTGGCTAAGTGTAGTTTGGCTTGCTTTGCTCAAAATAGGTTTTTCCTATTAGTTGAAATCACTAAGTTTTTCTTTGTTAAAACATTTCCCAAGAAACCATCAATAGACATTGAGGTCCTTCACCCTTGTTCACCCACAAGTTTTACTTAGAAGTTGGAGTGATGAGATTCTTGATAGCTTCCATGTCTTGATGCTCAAGTTGTCCATTGCCATGGACTTGGCTAAGTACTTAGATTTTTCCATCTGCAGAGGTTGTGCACTTTCCCCACCAGACTTGGTTTCCCAAGACAGGACCTTTCAGAAGCCTTTCCTTAGACCAAATGGACGCGCTCCAACCTATCATTCCCACTACCACCAACTGTCCAAATGGCTAAGTTCTAGAAACTTATGTGATCCAGGCAGAGCCCATATTGCCAAGTGGCTGCACTATAAGCTTCTCAACACTTGGCCTCTAAAATCCCTTTGTGCCTGGGTGGTATACCACAAGTGAGATACACAAGTTAAACCATGTCCATGGGCCTTGTGTAACCACTCAACCAAAAACCACCATTCAAGTCCCATTCCACCCAGGAGATTCATTGACTTAGTTGTTTTATTAAGAAAAACATAAGTCCAAAGACTTAGAAATATTTTCATCATAGCATGTATATACTTTACCAACCCTTGTTTGCTACTAGCTAGGCTAAGCATGGCATAGTAACTTAACTTAGGAAATTTCCTAGCAATTCTACAACTACTTAGGATTTCCCAACATAGCATTTGGCAAAATAGTAACATGCAAGACTTAGCAAAATATTTCTAATGCTTGTACAAAATATAGGGATGGAACTATTCATGAAGTACCACTTGCCTTGGTAGTGGGGAGAGTAGCATTCTTCACAATCACAGTCACTAGCACCAAAGTCTACACAAAAGAAAATGGTAGCACAAATTTACACACAATTCATATACAAACATAAATATATGCATGCATGCAAAAAATGCTAAGTGATGATTTTTAAAACCCAACCAAGCAAGTGCATAGTACTGAATCATAACCAAGTCAAAAACTTGCTAAACCAAACTTATTTAGCACTAAAACAAATTCCTAAACAAATCCTATACTCAAAATAGCCTTAAACAAGTTACTGCAAATAAAGCCATTTTAACAGAAACTTTTCACTAAACACATTGCATAAACAAAAAGGTCTTGTCTCCCTGATTCCAACGATATAAAATTTGCAAAAATCTAACGTGGGAATCAAAAGTTATAGCCTATTCAAATTTGAATCTAAATCTGTTTTAAACACAAACCCTAGCCACGCGTCTTAATTCTATTGGTTGATACCGTTTTGCTCAGGATCACCCTCCCGTGCCGTCGGATCTACTTAAATCACACGGCTCAGATCTACCCATAACGATTCGTTAAGTGATCTAATCCTATACGCTGGATCCAGATCTGACGGTTCTGGATCAAACAACCAAAGCCGAGCGGCGCTAGCGGCGGCGACTGGCGGCGGCGAGCTCTGTCTGCGGCGGCGCAGCGCTACAGGTCGTCCGGAGAGGCAGGAGGATGCTCACCAGGTTCGTAGCGTCGAGGAGAAGCTCAACTTAGCAGCGGCTTGACGAGGGGCGCACGGGCACGGGCTCGTCCGGAGTTGCGGGCGGCGTCGCCCGCTTCGCCGAGGTTTGCCGAGGCTCCGTGTCGTCCTAGCATAGGGCAGATGGTTTAGAAGATGCGCAAGTGACTAGCGAACAAGTTGGTAACAAAGGGAAGGCAAGGGGCGCTCATTTCTTACCGCTATTGCTCGCCGAAGTCGAGCGGCGGCGCTGGTGGTTGCGGGCGTGAACGGAAACGATGACCTGGGTCACGAGCAAGCAAACCAGAGGCGTTAGCAGATGCACAAGATCATGCTGGTTGCAGTGGTTTGAACGAGAGGCAACGGGGCGGTCTGAGCTTACCGTGATTCGTCGCCGGAGCGCGTCTGTCTGCGGCGGCGCAAGTGCGATTGTGGGCAGCCTGGTGGCGATGTGGAGGCGTTGAGTGAGGGGAAATGATCATGTGCGAGGGGTTATGTAGGCGAGAGAGCGCGATTAAGCACGGAATCAAGGGCAATTAAGCGAGAATCAACGCGATGATGGGTGGAGGAAACGGTCGGCGACGTGGTCAGGCGCGATTTGGGGAAGACGAGGTGAGTGTCGAGGTCCACCAGTCAGCGAGTGAGACGGAGAGGGGGTGGGTTCTGGGTGTCACGACAGTGGAGTGCGTCTGGCGTCTGCGAGCGAGAGAGAGGCGGGTGGGCTGGGCGGTTCTGTTGGGCTAGAATAGGAGCGCCTGGCCCTTTTCCTTTCTTTATTCCTTTTCTTTTTCTGTTTTGATTTTAAGGAATGGTTTTCAAATAAATTCAAACTCTTTTTGAATTCAAATCTTTCTGGGGTTTTTGCAGTGTGCAATAGTCTCAAATCTAGGCATAAAACCAAGTGGTTACTTTGTAAAGGTTTGGTCATTTTTGGAGAAACAAAATAACAGGGACTTTGCACTTGATTTGCAAATGTTTGAAAAATGGTTTTTGAAACCATTTCCATTTTGTAAAGCTTGGTTCAAATTCCACACTCAATTTATTCAACAAGGAAGTCAAACAATCTAGGTTTAAAACATTCAAACTCTCAAATGGGGATGACCATTTGATTTAAGTTTGCTCACATAAAATGATAGCACTATGTGCTTCTGTTTTTCTGAAATGAGTTTTGAAATTGATCTCAATTCTACATGCATGCATGAATGATATGCAATCTTTGAAATCATGATTTTAGGGATGTTACACGGACCTTCGAGAGTTTTAGAATTCCTATTATGTTTTCACCGGACCAAGAGTTTGCGATCCTGTTGTTGTTGTTGACGATGGAGAGAGAGAGGGCCTAGGGTCTTCGGTTTTCACCAATAGCTATGCAAAACATCTGATGGGAATAATAGATAATAATAAAGTACTCATGTAATTGTTAGACCAAGATAATTATATGTGGGCAGTGCATCCATAAATGTTATCACCTTGATACGTCCAAAATGTATCTATTTTTCCGAACACTTTTGCTATTGTCTCTCCTCTAATTTGTGTGATTTGGATAGAACTAACACGGATTGACGCTGTTTTCAGCAGAATTGCTTTGGTGTCTTGTTGTTTTTTAGAAAATCTACTTTCAAGAAAATCCCATAAATTATGCCGAAAATCCTATTTTCCCAGAAGACCCACAGAGCCAGAAGACGGTGGGGAGAAGAGGCCGGAGGGGCCCACACCACCCCCTGGCATGGGCCAGGCCAGGCCACGCCAGGGCATGGTCTGGTCGCCTCAGACTCCGCCTTGACCTTTCCTTTCGCCTACATATACCCTCTGACCTAAAAACACCGGGGGGCTCGAAAATTTTCAGAGACAACTTCTGCTGCGCCGCCACCACCAGAATTCGCGATTTAGAACCACAAACTCAGTTCTGGCACCCTACCGGGATGGGGAATTGGAGGAGATCATAGCCATCATCACCAATGCCTCTCCATCAGCCATCCATGATTCCACTATCCATGAGTGAGTAATCCCCCACAGTAGGCTATGGGGATGGTAGGGATTAGATGAGATCGTTCATGTAATTGCATAAGATTGTTAGGGCAAGGTGCCTAGTATCTATTGTTAGTGCTTTTTGACATTGTTGCAACTTGTTATGCTTAATGCTTATCACTAGGGCTCGAGTGCCATGATCTCAGATCTGAACATGTTATTGATTCATGATGATATTATTGTTTATGATCTTACCTGCAAGTTGTATATACATATCATTATCCGGAACCCGAGGGCCCGAAGTGATAGAAATCGGGATAACCGGAGGGGATGGCTATGATGTGAGGATTATGTGTGTTCACGGAGTGTTAATGCTTTGCTCCGGTGCTCTGTTAAAAGGATCACCTTAATTGCCAGTAGATTCCCTAGAGGCCCCGCTGCAATGGGCTGGTGGGACAAAAGATATTGTGCAAGTTCTCATTGCGAGCACGTATGACTATATATGGAACACATGCCTATGATTACTTAGTACTTGGATGCTTTATATTATTTATATTCAAATGCTTTGTCTTGATTATTACATGAATTGTCTTGTCCATGCAACTCCCGTCCATCCATCCATATGCCTAACGCACTTTAAATCATGCTATTTGCTACAATTGTTACCGATATCTATATTTTACTACTGGTGATATTTTGCTATTGCTACTACAAAATTGTTGCTACTAATAAACTATTGCGAGCAAGACTATTTCTAGGTACAGCTGAATTGACAACTCATCTGTTAAGGCTTATAAATATTCTTTGGCTCCCCTTATGTTGAATCAATAAATTTGGGCTTTACTTCCCTCGAAGACTGTTGCGATCCCCTATACTTGTGGGTCATCAAGACTATTTTCTGGCGCCATTGCCAGAGAGCATAGCTTTATTTATAAGTTCACTTGGAAATATTATTGTTTGCTGCTATCCATTCATCAGGGGTAAAACTCGTGATGGAAAAGTTCCTATATTACCATCCACTACAAGAAGAGGTACAATTCTGAACACCTCTGTTGCTCTTGATTCACCATCTATGATGAGTAATCTCCTTACACTACCACCACATACACATGTTACACATACTGCTACCTCTGCTGAATCTTAAATTGCTTCTGATACTCATGATGTTACTTCTACTATGCTTGATGAGAGTGGTTCATTAGGTCCTTTCCTAGATGCTACAATTTATAGAACTATAATTGGAAACACTAAAACTCCTAATGAAGATATTGCTACACCTTTAGTTCACCTGAGTCTAGAGAGCATCTTAGCTATGATCTTGATGATGGTTATATTGAAATGACTGATAAATTTATTGAAGAATGTCAAAACCCTCACGGTGCAAGTTCTATTAAAAGTATTCTTGAGAGCCGCACTGTTAGACCTAAATTATCTCCTGATGCTAAGTTTGCCACATCTCCCATATACATTAAAGATAAGGATTATGATTTCTCTCTTGATTTATCTTATATAACCATTGTTGAGAAAAAACCTTTTTGTGGGACTGGAAATGGAAGTGTTGTGGCACATATGCAAGATCTCTCTATTATGGGTGGCTTATTTTCTGATGATATTAAGAAACGCACCTACTTTGTTGCTAAAATTTTTCCTTTTTCAATAAAAGGTGAAGCTAAAGCTTGGTTCAATAATTTATCTCCTAGATCTATTAAAAGTCCTGATGACTTGATTAATACTTTCTTTCAGAAATATTTCCCTCCTAGTGCTCAACATGCCATTTTGCAGGAAAATTTTGATTTTAAACAGGGAGAAAAAGAGAAATTGCCCGAATCGTGGGCAAGGTTCTGTGCTTTAATTAAAGCACAGCCTGGATGTCCAATACCTAAAAATGAGCTTATTGATAATCACTATAATGGACTAAATGATGAATCTAGGACATACCTGGATAGTTGTGCTGGTTGTGTTTTTAGGAAAAGGACTCCCGATGAAGCTGAGTAATTAATGGCTAAAATAAGCAAGAATTATGATGATTCGACTAAACCCGAGCCAACTACACTTGAGCCAACTGTACCTAAGCCAACCCCAACACCAACACCAAAGAAGAGAGGAATGATTGAATTAAATGATGAAGTGATGAAGGAAGCTAAGAAATGTCTTAAGGACAAGGGTATTAAATCTGAAGATGTGAAGATTTTACCTCCTATAGAAGAACTATTTAAGCCAAACTCTCACTCATCCACTATGAAGGTACACTCTCTCCAACATTTTGATGATGGTGATATTCCTTACTCTAAACCACCTGATCAATGCCTAGAAGAATTTGATACTTATGTTGTTAAGCAAGATAATTTTAATATGAGAGTGCAGAATCATCTAATGGAAAATTCTAGAGCTATTAATAAGTTGCAAGATATTATGGAAAGAACCTCCAATGATGTTAAAATGCTTGTTAAACATTTCCAAATGGTTCAAACTCAAATTGATCAGCTTACTAAAGTACAAAAATATTTGCTAGTTAATGCTTCTAGGGAAAACATGCTTATGAAATTAGAACTAGAAGTGGTGTTTCCACTCAGGACCCTTTATATCCCGAGGGACATCCTAAAAGAATTGAGTGTAGAGGTCCCAACCTTTAATAAGGTAGAGATCCATGTGTTTACAATGCTAGTCCCTGGATCAATAGCTAGCATCCACAGTTAAGATGTAATATCAAGAAACAAAGGTCATAATACAACTATATAACCAGGAATAAAATAATTCATTACATCTTAGATAGCTCATTTGGCTATCTCATTACAATGCAACAGAAATAACTATGTAGCATGGAGTCCTTAATCTTCAAAGGGCCACAGGCAATCATGTTGGTTGTAGACTTGTAATCCTAATCAACACACTTCACTAACATCAAACAAACCTGCAACATAATAAGTTACAGCCACAAGGGTCAATACATTTGAATTGTATTGGCAAGTGATACTATGGTAGAATAGTGGTATCTATCATCTATATGCATTAGGCTAAGTGGAGCTTAGGCTTGCTTTGCTCAAAATATATTTTCCTTATCATTTGAAAACACTAAGTTTTTATTTGTCAAAATCACCCAAGGAATCTACCAATCATTGATTGAAGATCCTTTACCCTTGTTCAACCACAAGTTTTTAACTTAGAAATTGGGATGAGGAGATTCTTGATAGCTTCCATGTCTTGATGCTCAAATTCTCCATTGCCCGGGACACGGCTAAGTACTTATATTTTTCCTTCTGCAGAAGTGGTGCACTTTCCCCACAAGACTCGACATGCATCGAGACAAGATCTTTCAAAAGCCTTCCCTTAGACCAGAATGGACGCGTTCCCAAACCTATCATCCCCTACCACCAACTGTCTATTTGGCTAAGTTATTGCAACCTATATGTTCCAGGCAGAGCCCATAATGCCAAGTGGCTGCACTTGAAGCTTCTCAACATTTGACATCTCAAATCTCTTTGTTCCTGGGTGGCTTTCCACAAGTGTGATACACAAGGTTCACCAGTCCCCTGGCCTTGTGTAACCACTCAACAAAAATCCATCCATGCAATTACCATTCCACCCAGGTGATTCATTCACTTAGTAGTTTTATTAAGCAAAAACATAAGTCAAAAGACTTAGCAAAATTTCCATAATATGTATATATAAACCACCCTTGTTTTCTACTAGCTAGGCTAAGCATGATAGTAGTAGGTATCTTAACTTAGGAAAATTCTACTAAGGCATCATCTACTAGGATTTCCCAAGGCATAGCATAATTAGTAAAAATTCCATGCAAGTCCTACTCAAAATATCACTAATGCATAGTGAAAATAATGGGACAAAATTATGAAGCACCACTTGCCTTTTTGGTAGAGAATATAAGTTCACTCCTTGATCTTGCAATAGTCACACTCTTCAAATTTCACTACAATTCAATCAAGGCACAAATTCAATCTACCATTCAAGCAATTTCATCACATAGAATAATAAAAACAAAGCAATGCATGCAAGCATGCCAAAGATTGTTTTGTTTGGAAAAGTGGTTTCTAATAGGTTATAAACATTATAAAACACCTATTGGTCATTTATAAAAGTGGCAAAACCATTTGATATCAAGTTAGTGAAAATGGCCATTTAAATCATTTTGTTTTGTTAGAAATGATTTAAATCAAAGTAATAATTTCTAGTGATTGATAAATATATTTTTAAACAAAAATGTTAGTGTTTTAAGGTCAAGTGTTTAATATTAAACAATTTGCCAAATGTTTCATCTAAAAACCATTTTTAATCAAAGCAATGTTTTATTTTGTTGGAAATGCCTTTAAACAAAGTAATAATTTTCTAGGGTTCACCAAATATATTTTTAAATCCTAAAACTTGGTGTTTAGGGTCAGAGAGTTTAAATCAAACTATTAACCAAAGGTTTTACTCAAAAAGCATTTTTAAAACATAAACAATATTTTTATTTAACTAGAAATGCCTTTATTCAAAGATTTATTCTTTAGCTTCACAAAATACACTTTTAAATCTACAAGTTGGTTTCTATGGTCAGTAGGTTCAAAACAATCCATTTACAAAAGATTTCACCCTAAAAACATTTTTAGAACAAATTTTATACACAAAATATGCCTACACATGTTTCTGCAAAAACAACCAATTTTACAGAAGCAATTCATTAAACAAAGTGCATGGTTGGAAAACACTTTTTTGCTGATTCCATTGATATAAAGTTTGCAAAATTTGAACGTGTAGATTTAAAGTTATGAATTTTTCAAATTTAACCATCTAATAGAAATGTTTCTGGTTTTAAAACAATACACTGGACACGCGTTTGTTTCCTATTGGCTGGAAATATTTCGTTCAGATTGATCGATACAGACCGTCAAATCAAACTAACATCCTGTGGCACAGATCAAAACATACCGGTTCACTTAAATTATCTATCCTAGCCACGCGATCGTGATCTGACGGGTGTGCGAAATGGCAAGATGGTAATGGCGGCGCTGATATGAGAGAGGAGGAATAGCTCACCGAGTTTGCAAGGTCGTAGTGAAGCTCAAGGTGGTCGCCGTTTATCAAGGGGCGCATGGGGTCGTCCTGAATCGCTCGCCGGAGTTCGCGACGGCGTCGGGAACTCTCTGTTGTCGACGAAGGTGAGGCTTCGAGGCACGCTAAGGCAAGCGGAGTGTACCATTAGGTCCGTACGAGAGTCACAAACATGTGAGCATCAAAGAGAGGGCAGGGGGAGGTCTAGGCTCACCAGTAGTGCTCGCCAGAATCGAAGCAGACGGCAGTATGTTCTGTCAAGGACGTTGCCGAGCCTACGGTGCTCGCGCGGGCTAGTGATTGTTTCTGGGAGGTGCGTAGGGAGGTGGGGAGTAGGCTCGAGTGGTCGAGGGGGCAAGGCAGTGGCTGGTGCTGCCGGAATTTGGGTGGAGGCTCGTCGGAGCAGAGGATGGTTTCAGGAAAAATCGAAGCGGCCTAGTGGCGTTCGTGGTGTGGGATTTGGGGGGGGAAAGATAGAGGAGACGCGGGCGATTAAGTACGCAAGATCAGGGGGAGAAATTACTGGCGCATTGATTTGAATTCAGGTGAGTTTTAATCGACCAGAAACAGCCAACGTGATTTGGGGGATGAAGGGGTCGCGGTTAGAACAATGATGAGCTGGCGATGGGGTCCGCTGTCAGCGATTGAGAGGGGTTTCCTATGGGGTCATAGAGTCAGCGACTGAGCGGGTTGAGTTTGCGGTGTGAACTGTTTTTCTGCGGGGGAGAGGCGAAATGGGCTTGCTGGGCCAGATAGGCTAGTTGGGCTGGGTTGGCTTGTTTCATTTTTTTATTCTGTTTCTTTTCTTTTTCTATTTTCATTTTCTGTTTTGAATTCATTCAAATTGTTTTAAACCCTCTTTCATTTCAAATCTTTTCAAACTTTTCAGCAAGTTTCTGTACTGTTTTAAACATGTATTTAAAGTCTATTTTTAGAATAATTATTTCATTTACGCATGGTTTGTTATTTATTTAAATAGACAATTGTTTTTATTCAAACAAGATTTAATTATATTTTCAAACTCTTTATTTGAATTCTAATTTTCACTAAACCCTTTTCAGTATGTTTTATTTATTAAATAGGGTGTGAAATAATTCACTTTGAATTATTTGAAATATTTTTAATATGATTTATTAATTATTTAAATTGGCAATTGTCTTTATTCCAATCATATATGATTTTAATCCCATATAAATTTTTATTCAAATAATTCTTTGATTCAATTTAAGTTAATTAAATAACTTTTATTCCACTTGGCAATTTCCAATTATTATTTTCTCATGATTTAATTAATCATTTCTATTAGCAATTTTATCTTTATTCAAATATAATTAGAATATGGTTTAATCCTATATGTTACTATTTGAATATTCTTTATCCATTTATTTTATTTGGATTTGGATTATCTTTATTCCATTTGCTTATGGATTTGGCCAAGATTTAATTTGACTTTTAAATATTTCTTATTTATTTATTTCTTCCTTTGCCTTATAAAATCCATATCTTTTTATTTAAAGATCCAAACTTGGTGATTCCAATTTGTATAATTTTATTTAATATTTTTTTATACTTTTATATCCTTTTAGGATTAATTGCTCACAATTTGGTATGGATTTTAGATAGGAACTTTATTATCTTTGGAAATAATTTCCTTTCATCTTATTAAATTCATAAGTTTTTATCTATGGTTCCAATTTAAGTGAAACCAATTTCTATGGTTTTATAATATTTTTGTTTATCATTTTTGATCATTTATAAATGTTTGTTGACCAATTTTTATATGGATCAAAATCCATAGTCTTTGAGATATCTTGGAAATGATTTTCTTCCATTAAGGTTTTAGAGTTTTGGTTTAACTTTTCCAAGTGTTTAAATTTCAAGATACATTCACTGATGAATGCATTTCACTTGATTTGAATTTTATTTGATTCCTTTTATTCAAAGTTTGTTCAAGATGGGTTTTGATGTTTACATTTGAAATCAAAAAATTTCTTTTCACCCTAAATTTCAACAATTATTTCTTTTGTTTATTTATTTTCACATTAGAAAATTTGGAAAATTTTGGGATGTGACATTGAGAAGGATTCTCAACAAGCTAGAAATAGTGGTACTTATTCTAAAAGAAAGAAAAAGAAACATAAAGCAGTTGTGGAATCTCCTAAACCTGCGAAGGATCCTAATAGTATATCTGTCTCTGATGCTGAAACTGTAAGTGGTAATGATAAAAATGATGCTCATGATAAACAAGAAATTGAAAAATAACCTGAAAGACACACTAAGAATACTAAGTACACTAAAGAAGATTTTGTTGGTAATAAAAATGGTAGTGAAATAGAGCCTTGGGTGCAAAAACCAATGCCTTTTCCTGATAAGAAACACAAGTCAAAGGAAGAAGAACACTATAACAAGTTTTGTGAGTGGATGAAACCTTTGTTTTTGCAAATTCCTTTGAATGATGCTATTAAATTACATCCTTATTCAAAGTATATGAAGGATATTGTCTCTAATAAAAGGAATATTCCTAATGAGGAAATTTCGACTTTACTTGCTAATTATTCCTTCAATGGTAAGGTTCTAAACAAACTTGGAGATCCAGGGATTCCAACTATTCCTTACTCTATTAAAAATAATTATATTAGAACTTCTTTGTGTGATTTGGGAGCAGGAGTTAGTGTTATGCCTTTTTATCTCTACAAGAGACTTCAACTGGAAAAATTGATACCAACTGATATATATTTGCAAATGGATGATAAGTCTACTACTATTCCTATTGGTATATGTGAGGATGTTCCTGTTCGAGTGGCTCATAATTGTTTGATATTAACTGACTTTGTTGTTCTTGAAATGCGTAAAGATGACAATATGTCCATTATTCTTAGGAGACCTTTTCTTAATACTGCAGGAGCTATCATTAATTGTAATCAAGGAAAAGTAAATTTTAATGTTAATGACAAGGAGCACACTGTCTATTTCCCCAAGAAGATTGATACGAATTATGACCTAAATTCAATTGAAAATATTGAAGGCATAAAAGTTGGAGAAATATATTGTCCCATACCACAAGAAGATTATGAAACTATTATGATTGGGACTATTGCAATCAAGGTTGAGGTAACATAATCATTTAGTGAAATGCAAAGTTTTGCTTCATATAAATTTTTTTTGGTAACAATACTTGATCAACCTTGTTAACAAAGGGATTTTGATGAATAAAACAATGTTTTCACCATGATTATTTTTGTTTACTCTTATTTTATTTATTCCAATTCGTACTTTCACCTTGATCATCTTGTATTGCTAGTTGCATGCATATTAGAGTCTCTTAGAACTTCTGTAGTTTTCGTTTTGAATTGTTTTCCCATATTTCCAAAATCATTTTTCTGCGAGGAAATCATTTATCAATTCCTAAAAATTGCTCAAAATAAAGTTTCTCGAAAAATTCCAGAAAATTCATATTAAATTTTTATGCCAAAAAATGGGCAGAGGGGCACCTGGAGTGACCCAGGGGGACCCACCAGGCAGGCACACCACCTGGTGGCGCGGCCACACCAGGGGCTCGCTTGGCCATCGTGTGGGCCACCACTGGTCCTCCACTTATTCTTCCACCTGCCACTTTTCTCTCTCCTGAGAAAACACCATTTCATTGCTCGAACCCGTGTTCTTGCTATTCTTGCTCGCGATTTTCGATATTCTTGCTCAGCCCACCTTTGCTGCTGAGATTTGGAGCATTTGTTCTCTGGTATGTGACTCCTCCACTTGTCCAAGTAGATTTGTGATTAGTGGATTATATCTTGAGTATTTTTCTACTGTAGGTGACAGGTTATGTGAGCTTGCATGCTTGTTCTTTGCTTAGAGAAATTATTTTGATGCATGTTTAGCCCTCTTGAAAGTCCCTATAGTAGTTCCCTTCATTATGTAGTCGCTTTGCAAATTACTTTTTGTGATGCATGTCTAAAATTTCAAAAAAGGAGATGAATGAACACCAACTCAACCAACATGAACTGAGGGTGCCTGAGGTCATGAAAGTCCACCGTGAGGAGGGAGTTTTCCCTTCTATTTATCCATGCCCTGAATTCATGAGGGCTGCAGGAATTTTTCAAGATTTCTAGACGCTAATTTCTAATGCAGTTGAAGCATTTTGTTGGAGATGAACCTTACCAATATGTGAAACTGACTATGTCTGTGGTGCAGGATTTTCGTTTAGTTGGTCCTTGACTAACCCCATGGTTTATTACAAAATTTACAATGTAGTTGTCAACCTCCCTTTTGATGATTTTTATGTAGCTATTAAAGTGCCATAGTGGGGTTCATGCGAGAAGATTAGGGAGCGGCCTACGCCACTCGTGGACTTATATGCAGAGATTTGCTAAGGGAACAGCTTCTCAAAGGAGAGTGGTAAAATGCGAAATATTCATCTCCCATCTATTCGATATTTTCCTATTTTATTGCCAAGTGTGTTCTTGCTAGGAAGACTACTAGTAAATTACCTTCATATGATCTAGCTTTTATCTCAGCTGCTTTGAAATGGGATAGGACTTATAACTTGCCTGCTTTGATAGATTTCTGTCTTGCTTCTAACCGCGAGAAAGGTGGGATTTGTGGAGGCCTCATTGCCTCTCATTAATTATCTTTGCATGGTGTAGCGCCTCATCATTCAGACTTACAGTTTCCCATAGAAAGGCTTGATCTTAATTCCATGATATAACATAAATTTGTTTCTTTTTGGGATAAAAATTTGAGCGATTTATCTTATGAAATAACCTTTCTAGAGAGTGGATGGAGAGGAGGTAAGTCCGAGCGAACGGTCCTTTTGCCTGCGCCTGCCTTGTTTAACCTTGATACAAGGGAAGGATGGTCACTTACGGAGGAAGAGCTTGACACATACATGGAGGATCTCTCCTAGCAAGAGCAGAATGTTGGAAGGGAGGCCGAGGATAATTCGGTACATCCCTCCAACACGGGGGAGCCTTCATACCAGCAGCCTGCATATGATTGGGGCGCTTCTTATTCCTCTTCACGAGGGCCTGATTATGATCATTCTTACGATGACCCACCGGCTTGGAGTTCCTACCCGCATTTTGGTTGATCTCCACTTAGGCCAAAAGCCTAAGATTGGGAGGAGGTATACTGACATCACACTCATCTACATATCATATTCGGTCGATACTTTGCATATCCATGGTTTGCTTTCTTTTTATTTTTGCTCTTGTTTTGTTTCTGCTTTCCAAAACACAAAAAGACCAAAAATATTTTTGTTATTTCTCTTTGTTGCTTCTTTATCTTTTAGACTTGGTTTGCTTTACCCCTTTTGTAGCTTTGGTTTGTTATTCAAAAAACCCAAAAAGATTTTGCTTTGATGGCTTTTGCCTACAGTTCTTGCTTTAAAAATCGAAAACCCAAAAATATTTGTTGTTCTTCTCTGGTTTTGTAAAGTTTGTTGCAGGGTTCAGCAGTCCTTACAGAATGCTTGGAGTTTGGTTTTCATATTATTATTCAAGCCACACAAGTGAAAGGCAATGATGATTTACGACAACTCGAGGTGTGGTAAGAGGCTGGTATGAACTCTATTTGTTTTCATTTTTGTACATATACTCATTATTGTGGGCATGCTTAGTCTGTTCATGTAATGTGTATGTTATTTAATGGATGCTTAATAGTTCTTGCTCTCTTATGATTATTTTCAATCTACTAATTTTGAAGCATGCCATATAAATGTTTGCTTGCATTGTTCTATTCATAACATGGTATGACATTGTGGTATCCTCCTCTGAATGTTTTATTTGAATCGACTTGGCACATGCTCATGCATGCATATGACTAAACAAAAAGTCAATTAATCCTTGATGATTTATTTTGCATGATTATGGGAGTTACTACTCTCTCGATTGTCGCTCCCTTTCTATTGCTAGCCTTCACTTGTACCGAGTATGAGCTCTACTCGTGCATCCAACTCCTCAAAACCAAAGTTGTCAAAAAGTGTCCACCATACCTACCTATTAGCATTATTGTTATTCCTTGCATACTTATTATGCTTTATTTTCTTCCAAATAAAAATGTTTGCTTGTTATGTGAAAATTAGTTAGTAAAGCTCTCACGAACTTGATGGCACACTTTATTTCTTGCACTTAATAAACCTGAACCATTGCGACTGTCTATGTAGTTATATGCTTGCAAATTATAAGATGGAAGTTAGCAGAACCATGTTGTCATGGGGAACGCTTTCGACATTGCACTCATTCTATTTAGTTGATATCATGTTCTTTTTTTATGGATCCTGATGGTGGGAAATAAAAGGGGAGCTTGTAAGTTCATGGAGTCTGTATATGTGTTAGAGAAACGCCTGGGCGGCTAGCCTAAGCCATGCCTAATCATGGTGGAAACTTGCAGCATAACCATAGTAGCATTCTATGAAGCATCCTCAATAAAAACCAATGCAAATAGCAAATAAAAAGATCGCTGAGATGCTCACTGTCTGTTGCCTTGTCATTTTGATATGGGATAGCTCATGTGTCATGGGGCAAGGGGTACCCTATTGTGTAGGGTTCGCAGCATAGAAAACAAAAAAATTCCTACGATGGGAACAACTAAGTACCAAGATATATCTATTAGATACAAGCAACGGGTGGATATACATCCATAGAATACATACCCTCAAAGACCGAATAGCGTTAATGAGGTTCTACTCGTGGATGATGTAGTCGAACGCTTGCCGATCTCAAGATCGTGATGAAGTCCATCTGGTCCAGCCGGTCCAGCACCATCAAGTCCAGCACCGCAAAGCAGTGGTGTATCCATGATCGCACACACGTCCAGGTACCCCGACAACCTCCGCACCCTCGCTCCAGCGAAGCAGCGGAAGCAACAAATCCTTCCAGAAAAAGCCACCGGGAACATGTATCTCGCTGATCCGAGACCATCTGGAAATTCTAAAGGGGGAGAGAGATCCTTCACGAGGAGGTGTGATATGAGAGGAGGGAGTGAGGTGCCTTTTATATGGAGATGTCAGCCCCCTCCCATGGCGTGGCATCCACGGAGGTGCCCCCACCTCTTCCACATTCATGTGGGTGGAGCTCCCACTCACATAAATATCCACCCACTCAAAATTCCACTCACCTCCATTAAATTTCCACCAAATTTAATGAAATCTCTCATTAAATAAAACTCTTTAATTTATTTATTCAGAATTTTGTTAATTACTTGAATTAACAAACGTTCACATAAAACCCCTTACAACATTTCAATTTCACATGCAGAACCAGATTCAGCAATTTCAACCGAAACAATTCCGGTGTCTAGTGAAATAAATTCCTGCGCTTTCCTTTTTCTTTCTCTGGCATATCATTTGCTCCGAATGGTGTCAGTATCCCTTAAGTGTGTCACCCTACAGTTCGGGAATAATGTAGACATGATCGAGACCCCTCTCCAATCAATAATCAGCAGCGGGACCTGGAGATCCATACTGACTCCCACACATTCAATGATGACTTATGTGATCGTGTTAACCTTATACGCATGTAACTCAATCCCTTTGTATCATGATATATTACATGTCCGAGATTCGATAATCAGTATCTCCATACCTAGTTTGATCTCGTTACCGACATGTACACTTTTCTCGTCCCCGTGATTTAACATTCTAGTGATCAAATCACTTGCTTGCAAGCTAACTAATGTGATATCACCGAGAGGGCCTAGAGTATATCTCTCTGTCATCGGGATGGACAAATTCCACTCTTGATCCATGAGCCTCAACATAACACCTTCGTGGCACTGAACCCATCTTTATAGTTACCCTGTTACGGTGTGACATTTGATGTTATCGAGATACTCTTCTGGTGTTAGTGATTGACATGATCTCATGGACTAAGGACTAAGATTACTTCATATGATGTTATAGCAATATAAACACAATGACCTTGATCGTAATTCTATACTTCGGATGAATGTTCATCACATCATTCCAATAATGTTGTGACCTCGTTATTAACAACATCCAATGTCTATGATCAGGAAACCTTTGATCATCTTGTTAATCAACGAGCTGGTTTATAAGAGAGGCATAACTAGGAACTTTCTATTTGTTTATTAAACACACATGTATTAATGTTTCCGTATTAATACAATTATAGAATGCAAAATAAACATTTATCATAAATAAGGAATATGATAATAACCACTTTTATTATTGCCTCTCGGGCATATTCCCTTCAGTCTCCCACTTGCACTAGAGACAATAATCTAGTTTGAAAACTTTGCATATTGAACACCTATGGCTTTCTGGTGTTCCATATATGCGATTGCAAGTGGTTAACATAATCTACGGATCTAACGCTTTCAGGTCCGTGTGTATTTGCATGTCTTTGCGTCTTCACGCATCAGTCATTCTCCAATGAGATGGCATTGTATAAATTTGGTCTTTTGGTGAGACCTTTAGTTCCTTGGGGTTAAATCATGTCGATACTATTATCGAACAATATATCTTTAGTGTTAGCCTGTTGCGAACCACACCTTAGTTTGATAACAAACTACTTGACACGAATGCCCTCCTTTGCTGCTATTGTAGCAGTCATATACTTAGCCTTTTGTTGTAGTATCCGACACAATGTCTTAACTTTGGAATTAATCCAAATCCGTCATGGAAACTTCTTTCCATTTCATTGTGCCACCCATAGTTTAAATTGATATAAACTTAATTTTGTATCTTATGACAAAACTAGTATCAATGTAACGCTTTACAATGAACTATTTGTAATTGTTTGTCACCTCTACATAAATATATTCTTAGTTCTTCCAAAAGATCATAAGAATATCCTTACTATCGTCCGATGATCATTTTATGATTTATTCTGGTATATGCTCATAACATTTAGAGCATAGGACATATCTGGATGTGTACATATCATGGTATGATTGATCAAAACATTCTTGTGATTGCACTCATCAAGTGTCAAAGCACTTGAATCTTGTTTCACTTATCAAGTATCGATACACTTTAATCTTGATTCAATTCTTTTTCCATGCGATAAGATCCTTTTCTCGTCGTTTCTATATTGAACCCCTTCAATATATCATATGTGTATGTTTGGCACGGCCATATTAGCGTCACTGTCTATCCATGTAGACATTCATGCTAAATATTCGGATTTTGCCAAAGTCTTTCATCAACCTAAAATTCTTAACCTTTGTCAATAAAAGATACATCATTTCCAATCAACAATATGTCCTCCACATATTGTATTAGAAATATGTCTCAGTGCTCTCACTTAATTTCTTGCAAATGCAAGCATCTTCATCGTCTCCTAGTGAAATTAAACTTCTTTAACAGTTTCATCATGGTGAAGATTCCAACTCCGCGATGCTTACTTCAACCATTAAAGTTTGCATGCCCTTTTTAGCATCCTTTGAATTAACAAAACCCTTTGGATCATGTCATGCACACGTCCTAGGTAACCATTATATTAGAAAAACTTTGTTTTGTTTGTTCAACTACCATATACCAAATCCAGACTAAATATCGCTATGAAAAATCAAATCTTGTCATAGTCAACTCCTTGAACATTGTCGTAATATAATTTATGACATGTCGACTATTTCATAGATATGAAACATCCATGTTTGTTTCTTTATAGATCAAAATACGACTAATAGGTTTTTATACCTTTTCGGAGGGTCTTCCAAGTTAAAACAACTTGATTTCTCATGTATGGAACTATAACGGATTTTATGGCTTCAAGCCATTTGACGGAGTCAGGGCCCATCCACTACTAGGAAAATGGCCTTTAGTGGCGCACCTGGAAACATCATCCGTGGCGCACTAGCAGTGCGCCACGGGCCTTGCGCTACGGCTATCTCTCAGCCGTGGCGCACTGCCTAGTGCGCCACGGTTGCCAGAGATGCGCATGGCGCACTACCTAGTGCGCCACTAAGCTTCCATAGTGCGCTTTAGGTGTAGTGCGCCACAGAAGGTAGACCATGTGCGCCACAGATATATTTTTTGTTTTTTTTTTAGTTTCCGAGCCAGATTATATACAATACAGATTATATACAATATTACAGCAGATATATACACACAGATACAAAATATACAATTATATGTATAGATACTCAATATGAAAAACAAGATTGAAAGTAGTAGTTATATTGTCTCATACATGAATACATAGTCTCATACATGAATACATAGTCTAAGTTACATTGTTTTGATCATGTTACAAAGTAGTAGTTGGTGACATGCGAATACATGTGTCGATCGAACAAGTTAGAGCTCGGAAGCTCGCCTAGACATCTAAACTAGCTAGACACAAACGCGGGATAAATAACCAAAGAAGATAAGCATGATCACCGTCGCGACGAACGTGTAGGTCTTCATCCGGTTCCTTGTCCTAACTCCCGCTAGATAGCGCGTGTATCTAGCTTCCGCCTCCGCCATAGTGTTGTACCCTTTGTAGCTATTGCCGCTGAAACGGTGCACCTGTCTCCGGCAGTCTTCCCAATCATCGTAGACTCCGGGAACCCGTCCCTTGTACACGACGTACCACGTCATCTATAAGTTGACAATAATAATTGACCGGTGATTGAGAAAAAAACATATATAATTAAAGTCGCATATGAAGATACACTTATAGAAAGTACTCCTAAATCAAAAAGACCAAACTCAAAAAGCATGCCTCATATATAACTAGGTTGTTCGACACAGGAATATGCTACGATGGAACTATTCGCCAAGTAGGATGCACAACACCTAGACCTGTGCATAGCACAAGGCGAACAATCCCATCGTAGCACATTCACATATAGTGTGCCACAACATTTCAATCATCGGCATTATTCTCGAAAAAGACCAAAGTAACTCAAAAAGCATGCCTCATATATATACATAGGTCGTTGGACAAAGGAATATGCTACGATGGAACCGTACGCCAAGTAGGATGCACAAGACCTGGACTTGTGCATAGCACAAGGCGTACAATCCCATCGTAGCACATTCACATATATAGTGTGCCACGACATTTCAATCATCGGCATTATTCTCGGAAAAAGAGTAAAGAAAAAAAGAAGGACCAAATTGAGCAAAGGACCAAAGAGTAAGCAAAAAAACCAAGCATTGATTGATATATAATAATAATAAGCAAAATAAGTAAGCGATGATTCATAAACCTAATAAGATAAGTACACTTGTCCACACACACACAAAGGTCATCTATAGTTTGTAACTACAACTAGGCCAACATCAAGCCTTCTGGCTCGGCTTAGGGAACGGAGGACGCATACTGTCTGTCATGAACTTCCTATAGTCACCCTGCATCTCTAGGCGATCTTCTATGTCACGGTTATTCGGGATATTTCCTCCGTAGAAGATCCCCCCCGAAGTCATGACATCACGAAAGATGATTGCCCCAAACTGCTGCTGGATGCGATACATCTCTTGTCTAATATCCGAATCATTGATCTTGGCCTTTGCTTCGGCCCACTGTTTGAGATGATCCGCAGCAGAATTCTGCTGGTCAAGTAGGAACGCCCTCATGTGATGGAGTGCGTAGTAGGATTCCTTCTTACTGTTTTCCGGCTGCTTCACGCAGGGGAACTCCGTTACGTGGTTGAAGATGTGCCTGCCGAACTTGACCTTCGTACACATGAAGGTGGTGCCTTCCGTCGAGGCAAAGCCAGTGAGAGCATCATCCAGAACTTCCTTGATCTTGTCGTAGTTTTTCTTCTTTTCTAGACTCCCCGAGTCGAAATACGTGGCATGGGAATGCTTCGGCGATAAGGAGATGAGCGTGCAGTGTTCATCTCTGCGCAAAAAATTCAAATGGAATGTGTTGGAAAAAGAATGATGATGATCTAATAAAGCCAATCGACGGTGGCGAGTGAATAACGACTTACTCGGGAAAGTAAGGCACGAGAATGTATTCCTTTGTCTTGTTCGCCACGAGGATTCTTTTTAGGTACGAGGCCACGATACGTCGTTCGGCGGGGGAACCCAAGCAGCCGTCATGCATGTAGTAGGGGTCCACTATAGCGATGCCCGGTGTGTTCTCTCTAATGATCTGCATGGCCAGGCTGAGAGAAAACAGACGGACCATGGTATAGTGCAGCGGGTATAGGTGGAACATATTGAAGATGTCGTCGAACCGCAGGAAGAACAGATCCGCAGGGGCATTGTCGACGAAGCCCAAGCCTGGTGGCACCTTAACCATGAATACCGGGTGCGAGGTATCTTTCTCCGATAGAAGGCATCTCTCTATCGTCAGCACGCCGTCATGCACACTCTGCAGTTCCGAACTGGCGAGCTTCCGCAAATTCTTAGGTAGCATGGGCTCACCCGCCACATGAATCCTCCACATAATTCCCTCAGGTCTTGGTGGCCCGTCCCGAAACTGATCGGATTTGCAGTTGTTGACGCCACCGGCTGGCTCGAGCTGCTAGATTTTCTTTTCCTGCCCTTTTTTCCTTTTGGAGAGCGGGCAGGCACCGCAATCTGAGCATCGGCCGCCCTATGTAGTGTGTCAGGGCTTAGAATAAAGGGCCGGTTGGTTGTATCAGCTGGCTCTGTAAAAGCGCAAGCTGGAGGCGTCTCCTGAGAACCAAACAGACGCTTGGTGATAGTGGCTTTCTCTGTGGGGCCACCAGCTAGGTCTTCTTCGTTGCCAAACTGAGTGTTGAAGAAGTGATCATTCCAGTCTTCGTCGTCCTCGGCCGGATCCTGCGCCATGTGCATATCATCAACATGATCATCTGACCCACCGCGTGGAGGTGACGGCGAGGGCGGTAAGGGGGCCTTGCCACCGCTTGTCGCTAACGACAGCGGTGCTGTTTTAATGGCGTGATGGCCCCCGCCGTCCCCAAACGGATCATGCTCTTTGGCCATAGCAAGAATAAGCCGAAGCAACTTCTGAGGACAGACGGCTCTTCTTCATCCGCTCCTGGGGGTTGAATGGGAGGTTCCAGGTCATCGCAGCCCCTTAGCACCCGACTAATTTTAACCCTGTGCACGCTATCTGGCATCGGCTTTGAGTGGAACGTGCGCTGCAAGGGTTGAACGATGGTACCCTTGGCAACATCCCTCAGCTCGTTGTTCACGTAGCATAAGAGAGTGCAAGGAACATCCGTCTGCGAAAAACATGTACGGCGTCGTCAGAGCGAGATGCCATAAGAGTAATAGATGGCATGAAAGGCGGTAATTAAATCAATTTGTTTACCGTGATGGCGTCGAGATCGGCTAATGTCGACGCACCGCATACGGCGCCCGGCGTGCAAGAGACGGAAGGGCTGCTTGATGGCGCGGTGCTGGCCGCCGGTGTATTCTCCCTACCGACGGGTGCTTGGAGCTCCGGTGCCGCCGCGACGATGGCAGGGGGGCACCAACATGTACTCCGGCGCCGCGGTGATGGCAGGGGAGTCACCAACACTTGCGGCGCCGCGGTGCTGGCGAGTCACGAACACGTAGTTCGCCTGATCGTCGCCGCGCGTTGTTCGGCTGGTCACGACCATGCTTGGAATCGGGCACGGCCCTACTCGACCACCCGCACTCCAGTTCGCTATTGACTCCACCAAGGTAGGCAGGAAGGACGTGAGGGTGATTGCCAGGTTGTCTTGGAGGATCTGCGGGATACGCGCCACTTGTGCCTTAAGTTCTTGAACCTCTCGGTTTTCCTCCTCGCTCCTTCCCGACGGCGCCACATGCGTCCTCGGCGGTGGACCAAAATGATCCACCCAATTCTTACCCCCGAGGCCGGCCAGACGGCCAGCCGACGATGGCTTCTTCGTAACCGGCTCTATTTTCTTGTCCCGGTTCATCGCCCTGTTAAAAGGGTTATCCCACCGGGTGGCCGCCGTCGACCCCTGGGATGAGGAACCCTGGGATCCATGACTAGCAACAATTTCCTCCTCCTGCAGAAGAAGTAATAGTGAATCATTTAGATCATCGATTAGATTGCAATCATGTTGATCCGCGGTAATTAGATTATACTTACCATAATTTCCTCGAATTCCTTCACCGCAGGATCCGCGGTGAGTTGTTTGGTTTTTGGGTCCACATGGTAACGGGCCCTGATGAAGTTTCGAACCTGCCCGGGTTCAAATTTAGCAAAGGGGTTTTCCATCCCCTTGGATCTATACTCTTCGTCCTCCTTATTCCATTTGGCCTCATGATTCAGATCCACCAGATCCGAGATGGTGATGACCTATATTCATCGCTGCGGCACCTTTCCCGATTACTATTGGCGTGGCTCTTTCGGATTCACACCTCTCCTTGAACTCCCGGAACTGATCTTCGGTGATCTGCGGGTCAATCTTCTGGATCTCCTCGAGACTTTTGCCTTCTTTATAGATCTTCTTCTTTATCCGGGTTCTCCAGCTGGCCAGGGCGGTGCTCATCTTTGTGAGGGCGGATTTGTTTACTTCGTTCCCATGATAATTTGTGTTCTGATACTTAGCGGGGAACTTGTATCTTGCGTGCAGCTTCTCGAAGAGGAGTGTGCGCAAGTGGCCATTATCTTTATGCCGGAGATTCTCGGTGTTGATCGAGATGGTTGTCCGGGTGATCGCCGCCACTTGCCCACCGTACCCTTTGACGACAAGGGCAGGCTCCAAAGGAACCCCTGATGGGCTCACTTCGGTAATTTCCTCCCTGACCGTGCCGACCGTGTTCGGGCGCCGGTCCTTCGGCTTCTTCTTCTTAGGAGGGTTGCTACCACTCCCTGTGCCCTCGCCGCCATCAGTGGTTTCATCGTCCGCCGTTCCTTCAGCTTCTTCCTCCGCGTCTTCCATCTCATCATCCTCGCTCTCCTGGGGATGGTATTCTTCATCGTCTTCTAGCCACTGGGCCGCCTCCCAGAATGTCAATTGTTTATTCGGAGGTCTGAGTTCTCCTTCAGCGCTGATGCGCTTAGAACATCCAGCCTCGTCGTTGTCACACATCTTTGCACTAATAAAAAACAAATAATTGGTTAAATGCACGGAAAAATCCGGCATGACCTTTGCTAATTTTCTTAAACTAGGAGTGCCCGATTTCTGCCGAAACGGAAGTTAATCAACATTCCGGCAAAAATCGTGACTCGTTTCATACAAGAACCTGCATACACGACATAATAAAGTGCTTCATACAAGCACAAGCACAAACATTGTAATAGCTATTGATGCTAGTTGAGATCTAATGTTAGGATGCTGGTTAAGAAACAACCCAGCACAAACTCTTGCTTGATAATCTCCAATAAGGGTTATTGGTTGTTAAAGCAGCTCCTGTATATCACATCAATCAAGAAATACTTCTGCAAATGCTGGACAAGGTACCGTAAATTCACTTTGGTTCTAGATTTATAAATGCCTTTATAACTGAGTTTGGCAAAGTTTACAATTAGTCAGCACTTGCACATTCTTGTCATTTTACTAGAGCCATTGATTTACTAGAGCCAAGCTTGTCATTTGGCAAAGTTTTACAATTAGTCAGCACTAGCACATTTTTGTGTCTGAATTTAACTTTAGGTACTGGTACTTCTGTGTCTGAATTTAACTTCTGTGTCTGAATTTAACTTATGTGTCTGAATTTAACTTCTGAAACTGGTACTTTTGTGTCTGAATTTAACTCATTTAACTTATGTGTCTGAATTTGTAGAGGTATTCTCACGGATGATGCAATTATTTTCTCATGTGTGCATTCTTATGGAAGTAATGGGAAGCTGCTCCCCTACACAATGATCCTGCCATAATCCAGGTACTACTGTGATGCAAAGACCTGGAACTTGCACCATATGAGCTACTTAGCTCTTAATTACCCTGTTAGCATGTTTGTTGATTGTGGCATTTGGAGAACTGTCTTCTTGTTCAGCATTGCTTGTTATAGAAGGGGTTTCAGTTTGGTTTTGCACTTAGTTTGTCTTGCATTGGTTTAAATAGGGGTTGAGCAGGAGTCGACAATTTGGGTTAATCTGAACCTTTTTTAGACCAAACAAACAGTTGCTTAATCTGAACCCTTTTTAGCTTTTGCAGATGGGTGACTGCTAACTGAATTGCTATTTGTGGTTTGTGGAAATTATCATGAGAACAAGTGCCAGGTCCTAGCAACAGGACAATCTTGAAGCACCATCAAATCATTGTTCAGACCTAGCAACCTAGCAACCTAGAAATTCTAGCAACCTAGCAATCTGGTTAACTGTTCACTAGCAATCTGGTTAATTGTTCACTAGCAAATGCACTAGTTAATTGTTCACTGGGGCCAGAATTTTGATTTTTTCCCCTTTCAACCTAGCAATCTGGCTTGGTTCAGACCTTGGTTCAACCTAGCAATCTGGACTCTTTCAACCTAGCAACCTAGCAACCTAGCAAGCTGTGCCCACAGGCAGACCCCCATCAGGGAGAGAGAGGGGGAGAGAGGGAGAGAGGGAGAGAGGGAGAGAGGGAGAGAGGGAGAGACAGGGGAGGGAGAGAGGGAGAGAGGGAGAGACAGGGGAGGGGCTACCTCTGACGGGCGGACGACGGGCGGACGACGACGGGCGGCGGCGCGATCCTCCTCCTCCATAAGCGGCGGGCCTCCTCCTCCTCCACGGATCGACAGCGGCCTCCTCCTCCACAAGCGTGGGCCTCCTCCTCCTCGAGAGCGCAGCGCAGCGCGGCGGTGGCGGGCCTCCTCCTCCTCGAGAGCAGATTGTGAGATGTGGCCTTGATGCGTGTGGTGTCTGTGAGATGGAGCTGGCCTTGACTAGCGTCCAACACACATAGGCGTGGCGCACAGCCAAGTGCGCTATGGTCCTTAGCCCCCTTGGCGAGGGTGCGCTACGCCTATATGTGTTGGACTACTCAAGAGGGCGGCCACCCTTCCGTTAGCACTAATCCATAGCCCACCGGTTCTGCCCTTAGCTCTATTCTAAACTATGAGCACCCGTTTGAATCCTGGTGCTCCACTTTTTATTTTATTTTAAAAATACTTTTAAATGTTCCAAAAATGTCCAAAAGTGGTGATTTATGCCATACAAGTTTTGTTTTGTTTTAAAATACTTTTAAATATTCCAAAATGCCCAAAAGTAGTGATATATGTCAAAAAAGTGTTACAAATATGATTCAAAGTATAAATAAATTTCATAATACTTTGTACATGAATATTAAAATCTTTTTCGACCACGCGTTTTAATTTTTTGAGCTAGCGTTTTACAATCTTTTTCCCTTCTTTGTCGCGGTTGAATAATTTAGCCCCGGCACTTTAATGTTTCTTCTTTCGAACGGGCTACCTTTTTTGGGTAGGGTTGTCCTTTTTCTTCTTGTGATGTATGTTGCTGCATCGTAGTCGTCGTCATCTTCAATCTTTGGATCGCCCGTCTTGGTCAAGTCTTGCTCGTTGGCGACTCCATCCATTCCAATGATGTTTCTTTTCCTCTCCTCACGACAACACGGCTAGGCTTTATCGGGTCGGTAATGAAAAACATTGGTCCACTTTGGTAGCCAAGACCCACGGTTCATTTTTATGCCACGTTTAATGGCGGCCTTGGATTTGGCTGCTTCGGGTATAACCATGGTTGTGAAATACCGGTCTTCTCTTTCGACGCTCTTTGCCCATCTGACACGGAACATCGGCACCTTTTCTCCACAGTAGTCGAGCTCCCAGATCTCCTCGATTCTTCCGTAGAATCTTTCCTTCACGTTGTCATCGGTGTAGAATTCCGACGTTACACCTGAGTTCTGATAATCACACTTGTTGTCCTTTTCCTCCGTGTAGAATGTGTAGCCGTTGATATCATACGCCTGATAGGTCACCAGGTTTTGCATCGGTCCCTGCGACAAGGTGAATATGATCTTTTCCGTGTCAGAAGAATGCGAGCGCGGGGGATTATCAAGGAGCGCCCGCTTAAACCAACGTGAAATCTGAGTTGTGCTCTTTGATTATTTCTCCTGCGTCCTCTGTATGCCCAGTCGCGTACTTCTTCTCGATTAACCTTTTGTGCTTCGCCCAAGGATCGACCAGTTCTAAATGTTGTAGCACGATGAGGTTTGCTCGATCAAAGTCTGCGCGTCGAAAAATCGCATGCGTGATCGACGACCCTCGGTGACCAGATCCGTCGAGCTTGCCAAGGTGTCTGGCGAGAAGACCGGCGTGGTTCTCGATGTCTAGATAATTCGTGCGTAAAGAGATGCACTCTTCGCCGAAAGCCCTTGGCTATGCTTCCATCTGGGCCGGGACCTGTTGCGAACGTATCCTTTGATGTGTCCGTTCATCCTTTCGAACGCCATCATGCTGCGGAGGAACATCGGCCCGAGTTGTACGATGTCCTCCACGACATGGACCAGCAGATGCACCATAATGTTGAAGAATGCGGGTGGGAAGTAGACCTCAAGCTCACATAGTATCACCACGATCTCCTCCTGTAGCCTTCCGAGATGATTCAATCCAATCGACTTCCTAGAGATGACGTCGAAAAACTTGCATAGGCCAAATAACGTTTCACGGACGTGCTCGTCCATTATCCCTCTTAGTGCGACCGGAAGTACCTGCGTCATTAGCACGCGGCACCGTGAGACTTCATGCCATCGAACCTCTCGTCGCCTCGTCTAGGTATCTGCTTATCTTGCCCGCGTAGCCGTAAGAAAATTTGACTCCTAGAAGGCACTTGAAAAACTGTTTGATCTCATCCTGGCTTAGAGTGAAGCAAGAAGGAGGGCAGTAATATTCGTTCTTCTTGAACTTTTTACCCTTCCGATGACCTTGTGTCGTCTCCGACTCATGATCATCGTCATCTTCCTGATCATCAGGAGTAGTGCGTCCTCCGTGAAGCTCCTTCCGGATACCCAAGCATATCAGGTCGTGCCTTGCTTTCGGACCATCTTTCGTCCTATCTGGCATGTTGATTATGGTGGCGACCAGACTCTTGCACATGTTTTTCGTGATATGCATGATGTCGAGGCTATGAGGCGTGCGGAGAAACTTCCAGTATGGCAACTCCCAGAAAACAGACCTTGTTTTCCATACCTTCATCAGCGGCTTGTCTTGTTGCTGCCTCTTTCGCTTCTTTCCAGGCTTAGGACAATCTTTCCAGTTTTTCAGCAACTCTTCCACTTCTTCGCTGCTCCTACGCTCTGGGATTCCTCGGGTCTCTGATTTGCCATCGAACAGGTCTCCACGTTTTCTCCATAGATCATTCTTGCCGAGCCACCTCCGGTGCGCCATGAACACGGTTTTCAATGACCCTGGATCTTTCTCTAGTTGGAGATAGCTTGTGGTATCCATGCACCTAACGCATGCGCAGAATCCTTGGATAACCTGCCCCGAGATATACCCGCAACCTGGATAGTCTTGCACCGTAGTGACCAACGCGGCTCTCATAGTGAAATAATCTTGTGCGACAGCGTCGTAAGTATTGGCTCCAGATTCCCATAACGTGGCTAGATCCTCTTTCAACAGCCCGAGATACAGATTGATGTCGGTACCAGGTTGTTTCGGCCCTTGAATTAGCATACTCATTTGTATGTACTTCTTCTTCATGCACAACCATGGAGGGAGGTTGTACATCCATACAAACACGGGCCAAGTGTTGTGCGTGCTGCTCTAGCTACCGAACGGATTGAGTCCATCGGTGCTCGCACCAAGCCTGATGTTCCTCGAATCTCCACCGAATTCTGGGAATTCGAGGTCCAATGCTTTCCACTCGCTAGCATCTGAAGGGTGCGTCAGCAGCTCATCCTTTTCGGGGTCATCATCATCTCCTGGCTTCTTCCTTTCTGCATGCCATCGCATGAGCTTCGCTTCCTTAGGGTCCGTGAAATAGCACTGCAGACGAGGAGTGATAGGAAAGTACCATACCACTTTTCGAGGTGCTTTCTTCCCTTTCTTGTATCGACTCACGCCGCACACCGGACATGTGGTTTTCTCCATGTCCTCGCCCCGATAAATGATGCAATCGTTGATGCATACGTGATATCTAACGTGCGGTAGATCGAGAGGACAGACGATTTTCTTGGCATCCTCGATACTAGTTGGACATGTGTTCCCCTCTGGGAGACGATCGTGCCAGAATGCCATCATATCGTCGAAGCTTGCGTCGCTCAATTTGTGTTTTGCCTTCATCTCCATAGCCTTGAGCGTTACATTCAACCGGGTATCATCGGACCTGCATCCTTCATACAATGGAGTAACCGTGTTACTAGTAGGGCACTGCCCACAGGTGAGCCACGCCGGTATTAGCCGTGGGGCACTTCAACCATGTGAGCCACGGATGTTCTGATTACCTATAGCCGTTTTCCTAGTAGTTATCATCGCTTCTTTGCATGTAGTCGGTTCATCATTGTCAAACAACAATGGTTTACTCTCAAATCTCAGCATTTGATTGCTTATCCGACCTACTTGGTTTAATAGGAACTTAGATCTCCGTGACCACAACCTTTGAGACACGTGAGCCATGAGCATTGTGGATGCCTCCGGAACATTTTCCGGTGCTACGCAACTCAGCACATATAGCTAAGGTTCGTTAACCTTATTAAAGTTCTATTGTCCTCCCACTTAACTTTTGCGGAAAATTTCTTTTTCAAGAAACTTCACGTTTTCAAGCGACAACCCTTTAGTCCTTGGTGTTATGGAGGAATACCCAATGGTTATTCGAAACAACCTACAAAGACATGCTCATGTTTGGTTGTAAACATCTTACTTATGCTTAGCATACCAAAATTTAAGAAAGGGGAACTAGGGTTTTACCCCAAACCATAACTTACATGGTGTCATTTCAACGGATCAAGATGGAGCTCTTTTGAGTGTAAAAGCGGTAGTATCTAAAGCTTTAATCTTTTAAAACATAATGGCAGTTTTATAAATAACACCTTTGATCCAACCATGTCAAACAAGGTTTCATTACAAATCTCAAACACTCCATATTCCTATGGTGTTTCGGGAGATGCAAATCTAGGTGTTTTGCTAAACTTGTAACTCAAATAAATCCCTTTATGATAAGATCATAAATTATTTATTTTCTTGTTACAATGATTTTCCACTTTATCTTGAAAGTCTTGGAATGTTTTCAAATATTTCATACTTATTTCTCATTAAGTGAATATTCACTCAAATTTCCGGATAAAGCATATTAAGTTGAAATTCATCTCTTACGACCACACATAATGGACTACATACATCGATATTATAAATTCCAATAATTTAGTCGATCGTACTTCTTTGGCCTTTGAACGAAGTTTTCATTATCCCGAGGAAAGTCTCACAAGCGTCATTTCATCAAATCAAAGACTCGAAAAATCCATGAAAATGGAGTTTCTTCATGTTTTCTTTCCAATATAATTTAAACGGTGATGTCACTTTGTAAGTGATCTTTCAATCATTTGTCTTGCGAAATTTTAGCATTAGGTTTTATGGATGTGATTTCTCCAACTAGATTTGTAAATCATCCATCTTATAAGGAATATGGTAATTATTTGACCAATCTTTGTTCTCATAATACCTGATTTAAATAACTATTATTAAAACAAATCTTGAAGGCAAGCTTTGATGTCAACGAGAAATACAAACAACGGTTTGTTTGTTTTTGATGAACATCATCACATATTCTCTTGCTAGTTACTTAGGCCATTGTGGTTCATGAATTGCGTCGTTCTGTATGAAATTTAATACCAACCAATTCTGTATTCAATACCCAAGAACCACATTGTTTAACAAGCAAAGAATACAACCATAACATGTATATCATCTATATACCTAAACTGGATATTTCCAATCTTTTCTTTTCTGCCAAATATATTTTATAGATCCTCTTTCAGCATTTCCATTTTCCTTTTAAAAGAATCTATCAACATCAAAAGTGGCGCCATATACATGACACATAGTCCAAAGCGTGTATATTCAAATACTAATACCTTTGGACTTGCACTTTGAATTAGATCACAATCATCAAATGATTAGCGTTCTTTCAAAAAACCATTCTTTAGTAATCTTTTAGTGTAGTAAACACTTTACATACAACTTCTATTCATCCTTATCATGAAGACTTTCATGATTAAGCTAATATATCTTATAAAGGCGAATCGTGAGTATAACATTACTTTCCAAAACCCTTTTGGATGATTAGGATGTCTAGCATCTCCAACCTTTGCAAATTCTCATCCAATATGAGAACATATATTATACTCTATCATATTGCAACCAAAACATTGTTTCAAATATCATTATATCTACCACACATGATGGTTTCTCAAAAAATTCTTTCATCTCCTCGATAATCTCGATATTTAAATCAAGAATCATGGAGGCAAACATGATACTTTAGATACTAACACTGGAATTGTCACTCTCGATTTAATACTAATTATTAAACTTCACGGAGTAAATAGAGTTTGCTGAAAGTTTGCAATAGGACTTTAAACTTTAGAGTGAGACTCAACACAATACGATACCAGTTTGTAAAGTAAATATCCAGAATTCTATAGTTCTATTATCTCAATTACAACTAAGCATAAGGTGGTGAACGAATGCCAATGACTACAAAAAATTATGAAAATTCACTTTGAGTTCTACTAATCCAAATAAGAAATGAACTCCCACTCAAAAATGACATCCCTCGTGTCTTTTTGGTGATTACATGAACCAAATCCACTACACCAAGTCCGATCATCATGTGAGTTAGTGTAGCTTCAAAGGCGAGCATCTACATGGTCATCATATCAAGCATATGACTCATGCTTAACCTTTCGGTCCGTGTTTCGAGGCCATGTCTGCACATGCTAGGCTTGCCAAGTAAGAACCTTAGTATTCGCGTGTGTAAAACTGTCTTACACCCGAGATATGCTCGTGGCTTCAAGTACACCCGATCACCACATGATGTCTTGAAGCGGTGAAACATTGTCGATGCATACTTAAGGAAGAAAACATTTTTATCTTGATATCTAAATGAGGGATCATCTTATTATGCTAATAAAACGCCAAACAGGAAATATAAGATGCAACAAACATCACATGTGAAAAGTGAAATGATATGGTTCTTGCACTTGATCGTCATCATGTGCATCGTGGTATGATCTTAATCATTCCTTTATGTGTAAGGCCAAGGTCTATGGAACTTACACGATATGTGTGTTGTAAGAGTATCGACTTATACTTTTACTTACAGCATCACCATATCAAAACACTAGCCCAGCAACAATCTAAACTAGATGCTTCTAATTTATCCATTGCAAGTTTTATGTGGCTGAGGGCTTTCGGAGATAGAACCGTTCTTACCTACGAAACATGGAACCACAACGAGGATAACCAAATTATTTACAACTCGTTTGCAAATTAGATATTGACTATAGTAGGAGAGACAGACACCCACTAGCCACTTATGCAAAACTAGTTGTGTGTCAAGCGTGGAACAGGTCTCATGTGCGAGGACTTGTAAAGTTTGTCTGGGCCGCTTCATCCCACTATGCCACCAATATCCAAAATACAACTAAGAAGCAATAACATGATCATCATCTCCCACATATACATATGTGTACTACCCGTGCAAAGCATCTACGCATAGATCCGGCTCTGATACCATTGTAGGGTTCGCAGCATACATAACAAAAAAATTCCTATGATGGGAACAACTAAGTACCAAGATCTATCTACTAGATACAAGCAACGGGTGGATATACATCCATAGAATACATACCCTCAAAGACCGAATAGCGTTAACGAGGTTGTACTCATGGATGATGTAGTTGAACGCTTGTCGATCTCAAGATCATGATGAAGTCCATCTGGTCCAGCCGGTCCAGCACCATCAAGTCCAGCACCACAAAACAGTGGTGCATCCGTGATCACACGCACATCCAGGTACCCCGACAACCTTCGTGCCCTCTCTCCAGCAAAGCACTCTAAGCAACAGATCCTTCTAGAAAAAGCCACCGGGAACATGTATCTCGCTGATCCGAGACCATGGGGAAATTCTAAAGGGGGAGAGAGATCCTTCACGAGGAGGTGTGAGATGAGAGGAGGGAGTGGGGTGCCTTTTATAGGGAGAAGGGGAATCCCCCTCCCATGGCGTGGCAGCCTTGGAGGTGCCCCCACCTCTTCCACATTCATGTGGGTGGAGCTCCCACTCACATAAATATCCACCCACTCAAAATTCCACTCATCTCCATTAAATTTCCACCTTTAATGCAATCTCTCATTAAATAAAAATCTTTTATTTATTTATTCAGAATTTTGTTAATTACTTGAAGTAACAAAAATTCACAGAAAACCCCTTACAACATTTCAATTTCACATGCAAAACCAGATTCAGCAATTTCAACCGAAACAATTCCGATGTCTAGTGAAAGAAATTCCTGCGATTTCCTTTTTATTTCTCTGGCATATCATTTGCTCTGAATGGTGTCGGTATCCCTTAAGTGTGTCACCCTATAGTTCGTGAATAATGTAGACATGATCGAGACCCCTCTCCGATCAATAATCAGCAGCGGGACCTGGAGATCTGTACAGACTCCCACACATTCAATGATGACTTCTGTGATCGTGTGAACCTAATACGCATGTAACTCAATCCCTTTGTCTCGCGATATATTACATGTTCGAGATTCGATCATCGGTATCTCCATACCTAGTTTGATCTTGTTACCGACATGTACTCTTTTCTTGTTCCCGTGATATAACATTCTAGTGATCAAATCACTTGCTTGCAAGCTAACTAATGTGATATCACCGAGAGGGCCTCATACGTCCAAAACGTATCTACTTTCCCGAACACTTTTGCTAATGTTTCTCCTCTAAACTTGTGTGATTTGGATACAACTAACACGGACTGACAATGTTTTCAGCAGAATTACCTTGGTGTCTAGTTTTTGTGCAGAAAATCAACTATCAGGAAAAATCCTGAAAAATATGCCAAAAATTATATTTCACCAGAAGACCCACGGAGCCAGAAGACGAGACGGAGAAGGGGCATGGGGGTCCCACACCGCTGCCAGGCGCGGGCCCACCACTGGTCGCGCCTAGGAGGGGGCGCAGCCACCCTAGGCAACCCCTCGGCCTCCCTCTGCGCCTATAAGTTGCCTTTCGACCTAAAAAATGAGGGGGGTCTATAGTTTTCCAGAACGAGTTCCGCTCCGCCGCCGCCACCAAAAAACAAGATTCGGATCCAGAAACTCCGTTTTGGCACCCTACTGGGACGGGGAATTTGGAGAGGATCATCGCCATCGTCATCACCAACGCATCTCCATAAACCACTGATGTTTCCCTCATCCGTGAGTGAGTAATCCCCCGCTGTAGTCTTGGGGATGGTAGGGATTGGATGAGTTCTATCATGTAATCGAATAAGATCTGTTAGGTCATAGTGCCTAGTATCTTTATTAGTGCTATTTGAGTTTGTTGCAACTTGTTGTGCTTAATGCTTGTCACTAGGGCCCGAGTGCCATGATCTCAAATCTGAACTTATTATTGAATCATTATGATAATATTGTTTGTGGTCTTATCTGCAAGTTGTGTACACATATCATTATCCGGATCCAAAGGCCCCAAAGTGACAATAATTGGGATAATCGGAGGGGATGGATGTGGTGTGAGGATCACATGTGTTCACAGAGTGTTAATGCTTTGCTCCGGTGCTCTATTGAAAGGAGCACCTTAATTGCCAGTAGTTCCCTAGAGGCCCTGCTGCCACGGGCTGGCTGGACAGAAGATGTCGTGCAAGTTATCATTGCGAGCATGTATTATTTGGAGCACATGCCTAGGATTGTTTAGTACTTGGATGCTTGTTATTATTTATCTACAATGCCCTAGATCTTGAAGTTACATGTTTAGACTCGTACATGCAACGCCCGTCCATCCATCTCTATGCCTACCGACTCGAATCCTACTGTAACTATTACTGTTACTATTGCTCATGTTTCACTGTTGCTTTGCTGTTGCTACTATCAAACTGTTGCTACTGATAAACTTCTGTGAGCAAGAACTATTTGCAGGTGCAGCTGAATTAACAACTCAGTTGTTAAGGCTTGCAAGTATTCTTTGGCTCCCCTTGTGTCGAATCAATAAATTGGGTAATACTACCCACAAAGACTGTTGCGATCCCCTATACTTGTGGGTCTTCAAGACTATTTTCTGTCGCTGTTGCCGAGGAGCATAGCTTTATTTGTAAGTTCACTTGGATCTATTATTGTTCATTGCTACTTCTTTCATCATGGGGAAGTCTGTTATACACAATGCTACTTCTTTCATCATGGGGGAGTGGTTCCTTAGGTCCTTTTCTAGATGCTACTATGGCTAGTCTAGGAAATATCGAAACTCCTAGTGAATACACTGTTACACCTGTTAGCTCACCTGAGTCTAGTGAGAGTTATGATATTAATGATGGTTACATTGAGTTCACTGATGAATTTGTTGAAGAGTGCCGAAACACACATGGTACTAGTGCTATTAAGAGTCTCCTTGCTAGACGTACTATTATGCCTAAACTGTCCTCTGATCCTAAGTTTGCCACCTCTGCCATAGATATTAAAGATGAATACTATGATTCCTCTCTTGATTTATCTTATTTAGATATTGTTGAGAAAGAACCTTTCTTTGGGACTAAAAATGAGAGTGTTGTGGCTCATATGAATGAGCTTTCTACTATGAGTTCTTTGTTCTCTGATGATTTTAAGATGCGCAAGTACTTTGTTACTAAGATCTTCCCTTTTTCACTAAAAGGAGAAGCTAGGGCTTGGTTTAATAGATTACCTCCTGGTTCCATTGATAGACCTGATTGCTTGATTGCTTCTTTCTTCCAGAAATATTTTCCTCCCAGTGCTAGACATGCTGCTTTGCAGGGAATTTTTGATTTTAAACTGGGAGAAGAAGAGAAATTGCCTGATTCATGCACAAGGTTATGTGCCTTGATTCATGCACATCCTGGATGTCCATTGCCTAAGAATGAGCTTCTTGATATTTATTATAATGGACTAACTGATGATTCTAGGACATACCTAGATAGCTTTGCTGGTTGTGTTTTCAGGAAAAGAACTCCTACAGATGCTGAAGAGTTAATGGCTAAAATAAGAAAGAATTGTGATGATTGGACTTCAACTGAGCTAAATACACCTGAACCAATTGTGCCTGAACCAGTTCCAACACCAACACCAAAGAAGAGGGGAGTCATTGCATTAAATGATGAAGTGATGAAGGAAGCTAAGAAATGTCTAAAAGAGAAAGGTATTAGAGCTGAAGATGTGAAGACTCTACCTCCTATAGAAGAATTATGCAAGCCAATTCCTCACTCATCTACTATTGAGGTACACTATCTCCACTTTAATGAAGGGGATATTCCCTATGGTAAGCCTCCTGATCAATGCTTAGAGGAACTTGACACATTTATTGTTAAACAAGGTAATTTTAATAAACAAGTTCAGAATCATTTATTAGAAAAATCTAGAGCTATCCATGAGTTGAAAGATATTGTGGAAAGAACTTCCAATGATATTAAAATGCTTTGTAAACACTTTCAAATGGTTCAAACCCAACTTGATCAACTTGCTAAGGTACAAAAGGATATGCTAGTTAATGCTTCAGGAGATAAACATGCTTATGGAATTAGAACTAAGAGTGGTATAGCTACTCAAGATCCTTTATATCCTGAAGGACACCCTAAAAGAATTGAGCAGGATTCTCAACAAGGTGAGAATAGTGGTAGTCCTTATAAGAGAAAGAAAAAGAAACATAAAGTAGTTGAGGAACCACTTGAACCTGCTGTAGATCCTAATAGTATATCTGTCTCTGATGCTGAAACTGAGAGTGGTAATGATAAAAATGATGCTCCTGATAAGGAGGAAGTTGAGGAAGAACCGGAGAAGCACACTAATAACACTAGGTACACTAAGGAAGATTTTATTGCTAATAAACATGGTAAAGAGAGAGAACCTTGGGTGCAGAAACCTATGCCTTTTCCAGGTAAGAAACACAAGTCAAAGGAGGAATAACACTACAACAATATTTGTGAGTGGATGAAACCTTTATTTTTGCAAATTCCTTTGACTGATGCTATTAAGTTGCCTCCTTATTCAAAGTATATGAAGGATATTATCTCTAATAAAAGGAAGATTCCTAATGAGGAGATTTCTACTATGCTTGCTAATTACTCCTTCAATGGTAAGGTTCCAAAGAAACTTGGTGATCCAGGTATACCAACTATTCCTTGCTCTATTAAGAATAATTATGTTAGAACTGCTTTATGTGATTTGGGAGCTGGAGTTAGTGTTATGCCTTTTTCTCTCTACAAGAGACTCCAGCTAGAAAAGTTGATACCAACTGATATATCATTGCAAATGGCTGATAAGTCAACCACTATTCCTGTTGGTATATGTGAGGATGTTCCTATTCAAGTGGCTCATAATTTCTTGGTTTTGACTAATTTTGTTGTGCTTAAAATGCCTGAAGATGACAATATGTCTATTATTCTTGAGAGACCTTTTCCTAAAAATGCAAGTGTTGTCATTAATTGTAATCAAGGAAAAGTAACATTCAATATTGATGACAAAGAGCATACTGTTTATTTCCCCAAGAAGGTTGTTAAAAGCTATTGCCTGAATTCCATTGAAAATATTGAGAGCATCAAGGTTGGAGAAATATATTGTCCCATTCCACAAGAAAATATTGAAACTATTATGATTGGGACCATTGCTATCAAGTATAAGGTAACATAATCACCTTGTGGAATGCAAAGTTTTGTTTAATATAAGATTGTTTTGGTAACAAGACTTGATCAACCTTGTTAACAAAAGGATTTTAATGAACAAAATAATGTTTTCACTATGGTTATACTTGCTTTCTTTTACTTTTCTCCTTCCTAGTCTTTGTCTTTCTTTTGCTAGCTTTGGTTTTGCTAGTTGTTTGCTTGTTAGTTTGTCTTAGAGATCCTGTAGTTTGGATTTTGGTTTGCTTTTGCTTCTTCTGGAAAAACTGTTTCTGCGAGAAAATCAATTTTCATACCCTGAAAATTAGCCAAAAATGAAGTTTCCCGAAAAATCCTAGAAAATTCAAAATAATTTTTTTCTCGAAAAAAGGGGCAGAGAGACACCTGAAGTGACCCAGGGGGCCACCCCAGGCCACCACACCCATGGTAGGCGCGGCCTACTTGTGGGCGGCACCTGGGGGTCTGGCCCACCTGGGGCCCTCTAGGGCTGCCTCCTCAAAGCCATCTTCTTTCCCTCTCCCGAAAAACATCGGAAAACTTGCTCAAGCTCGAGTTCTTGATGTTCTTGCTCGCAATTTTTGATCTCCTTGCTCAGCCCCTCTTTGCTGCTGATTTTTGGAGAGATTGCTCCTTGGTATGTGCCTCCTCCACTTGTCTAATTAGATTTGTGATTGGTAGATTGTATCTTGAGTATTTTACTACTATAGGTGACAGGTTTTTTGAGCTTGCATGCTTGTTCTATGCTTAGAAACTTTATTTTGATGCATGTGTAGTCCTCTAGAAAGCTCCTATAGTAGTTACTCATCATTTATCAACTTAGAAATCACTTGGTTTGATGCTTGTCTAAAATTTCAGTAAAGGGAAGTCATAGACCACCACACATTTGGTGAAATATTTGAGGATGATACACCTAGAAGGGCAAGGCTTCCAAGATCATCCACCAGTGTCAGGCCCTCATACAATGAGGATCTCATCACTCCGCGATTTGGTGATGAGGGAGATGAGGGGGATGTGCATCCCTCCACCTTTCCTTGCCAAACCTTCTTGCGGGCTGCTGGGATTCTTAATGATTTTATGACCTTCGTTCGGAGGGCTGGTCTAATGAGTCTGATGCAGGATGAGAGCGCATAATATGCTACGCTCACCAAAACATTTGTGGAGAGTTTCTCCTTTACTAACAGTGTGTTCCATTCAGATGTTTCTTTCAAAGTTTATGGCAGGTCTTACCATATGACATTGAAGAAATTTTGTGGGGCTCTTGGACTTGGTACAGCTGGGTAAGCAAATAAGATTCTAGCTCAACCCGCTAATTTGTTGGAGCTTTACCGAGGAATAACCAATGATGATAGCCGTAGAGCTCAACGGGGAAAGATAAGAAACATTCAGCTTCCAGCCATCAGGTACTTCGCTTACTATCTTGCCACTAGTGTCCTTGGTAGGGAGAACACTAGTAATATTTCTAGCTATCATTTGGCTTTCTTAGCTGCTGCGCTCAACAATGATACCAAGTATAATCTTGGTTCTCTCATTGCTCGTCGCTTAACAGCTAAGGGACCCATTTATGGGGGAATTATTGTTGCGCGTGTTTCTGCTGCCTTGGACATTGTTGTTGATCCAAATGATACAATCTTGGTCCTGAGAGGCTTGATCTTTCTGCCATGAAGGTGCATCACTTTGTCACCACTAGCTCTACCCTTGAGAATTTGGTTTATAGAATGTTGTTTATTGACGGGTAAGAGAGAGAGATCCCTCTCCCCCAAACCACTTTGTTCAGTATTTCTCAGGGACCTTTGTCACGCTCCAAGGAGGAGATGGATGAGTTGTTGCGCTCCCTTAACTTCCATGGGCACTATCAGGAGGAAGCGCCCTCATACGACCCCACGGTACACTACACGGGGGAGTCCTCGAGCTCGTACCAGGACGAGGGAGCCTCCACGTCATACTACGGAGGTGCATCTACTTGCGCACCATGGGATTGAGCCCCACTTAGGCCAAAAGCCTAATCTTGGGGGTATACCGATGTCACACTCATATATATATCATGTTCGGTCGGTTCTTTGTATATCCATTGTTTCGCTTTCTTTTTGGTTCTTGTTGCTTCTTTCTCAAAAACACAAAAATACCAAAAATATTTTTGTTGTTTCTCTTGGTTTGTTTCTTTGCTTTGGTTTGACTTAAAATAAAAATCCAAAAAGATTTTGCTTTCTTTGGTTTGTTTTTGCTTTGTTTGCTTTCTTTAAAAAATCGAAAACACCAAAAATATTTGTTGTTCTTCTTTGGTCTTGTGAGTTCTTTGCAGGTTTCAGCCGTCCTCAGTGGATTTTGGTTTCATGTTATTATTCAAGTCACACAAGTGAAGGGCAATAATGAAGATTAAGACAACTCGAGGTGTGGTAAGAGGCTGGTAATGAACTCTATTTGTTTCATTTTTGTACATATACTCATCATTGTGAGCATGCTTAGCCTGTTTGTGTAAGGTGTATGTCATTATGGATGCATAGTAGTTCTTGCTTGTCTATGATTAGCTCCAGCTTGCTAATAGTTTGTAGCATGTCATGTGAATGTTTGCTTGCATTGTTTTATTCATATTTTGGTATGATATTGTGGTATCCTCCTCTGACTGTTCATGTGAATCGACTTGGCACATGCTCACGCATGCATATGACTAATCAATAGTCAGTAAGCCTCGATGATTTATTTTGCCTCAGAGTTCTTATATCACTTTCATGCCATAATTAGTCTTGTTTTGTTGCAAGCATGAGTATGACAATTATTGCTCTCTCGTTTGTCGCTCCCTCTCTATTGCTAGCCTTCACTTGCACTGAGTATCAGCTCTACCTGTGTTTCCAACTCTGCAAAACCAACATTGCCAGCTGTGTCCACCATAACTACCTATTAGCATCATTTGCTATTGCACTGCATATTCAATATGCCGTGTTTTCTTCCAAAATAAAATGTTTGTCTGTTTTGAGAAAGTTAGTTAGTAAAGCTCTCACGAACTTGATGGCACACTTTATTACTTGCACTTAATGATCTTGAACCATTGTGACTAGTCCATGAAAGTTATATGCTTACAAATTATATGCTCGGATCAGCAGAACCGTGTTGTCACGGGGAACGCTTTCAATACTTTTTGGATATCCTATCTAGTTGATACTTTGCTCTTTTGTTTACGGATGTCGACGATGTGAAATAAAAGGGGAGCTTGTGAGTTCATGGAGTCTATACATTGTGTTAGAGAAATGTCTGGGCCGCTAGCCTAAGCCATGCCTAATCATGGTGGAAACTTGCAGCATCACCATAATGATCATTCTATGAAGCATCCTCAATAAAAATCTATGCATATAGTAAATAAAAAGATCGCTGAGATGCTCATTGTATACTTGCCTTGTCATTTTTATCATGGGATAGCTCCTGTATCATGTGCAAGGGGTACCCCGTTGGCGGTTCTCTATGATATGCATGTATTTACAATGACAAGAGCTTACAAGTAACCAAAGTTGAGTAGCATGTGGAGCGGCCCTCGTACTCAAGGGACTTGGGATTTCCAGTTTATGGTCTTTCAAGCATATGATTCAGAGTGGACCTCACTTTTACCTTAACCATATAAAGATGCCTATGATAGGGGCAATGTAACATCCCAAAAATATTGATCATGTTTATCAAATTCTAATCACTAAAATTAGGGTTAACAAAAACTTTGATTAAATAAAAACCAAATGAATGCATGTGTGTATGTGATGATTGTATGAATACATGAATGGACTTGTGAGATTAACCTAAATAGCAAGGAATGGTTTAAAGATGAAAATAACATCATCTAAAACATTTCCAAGCGGAAACAAATCAAGAGAAAATCAAAAACAAAACAAATAAAGCGAATGGTCATTTTTGCCAATCTTGCTCACTAGGTCACTTTGAGTGTTTTTAGTCCAAGATTTCAAACAAAAAAAATTCCATTTATTTGCACCCCTTGCAAGAACAAGTAAAAGTGAATCAAAGCCCACTTTTCAAACTTACAGAAACATTTGGCAACTTGATTCAAATGACAATTGAAAATTGAATCTATAACATATGTGAAGATCACACATTTTCAAAACCCAACCAAACCAGTGCCCCTTGACCAATCCAACTAACCCAAGACTCCTTAGTATGTACCTAGCAAACCCACCAAGTTTGAATCCAAAATTCAAATTTGAATTTATTTTGGCCATTTCATCAAACACCTTGTAATCAGCAAACAAACAAACATCAAACACTATTAGTAGCAGTAATTTTGGACAACCTTGTTCCCTTTCTAGCTCACTCTACACTCTCAGTAGATGATCAAACTAATCTAACTAGCCTTAGCACCACTGTGAGCATGCATAGCCATCAATGGTGACCATGCCGAGAGCACCCTTGCCACCCCCATGTCGCCAGCGAGCTAGGAGAAGCTCTAGCCTCGCCAACCTTGTTTGGAGCACTAACCACCGTCCACCGCCACCCCCTGTCCAATGCTCGAGCCTTGCCAGCCACTGGACCACACGACAAGCTCGCACCCAGTTTCTCTATGTGTGTGCCGAGAGCGCGCCAGTGCGCCATCAACGACACGAGCCCACAGACCACGCGCCGCCCTTGCCGCTTGCGCGCGTGATCGCCAGCACCCCAGCAACCCGCCAGACAACCCCGTTCGCTGCCGCATGGACCATGGATGTTATGCGCCATTAAACTTGTCGTCCAACCCGCACAGAGCGCCGCGACGTTCCGACCGTTCTGCATCGCCCCATGCCTCGCCATTAATCCGTTGATCTTCGCTAGGAGGAAACACACCGCCCCCTATCGTCGCCCATGCCATTAGCCCACTGTGCCGACGACCACGATGAGCTCCACCTGCGCCCGTCGGTCCCCTTCAGGCACTATAAAAGGAGGCCACCCCCGATCGATTTGAGCACACCATCTCACTCCCCACCTCTCACTGATCACACCCACTCACCCCTGGAGCAAGGCGAGCACCAGGTGGCTGGAATTTCACCGGAGTTCACCGCTGTAGAGGAGGAGAGGCGCCGTCGATTGGAGCCGCCCCAGGAGAAGTTGTCGGTACGAGGAGGATCGTCGTTCGCCCCCATCGCCAACCATCGCCGGAGCCCTGATGAGCCCCCGTCGACCCCCACTGGCCACACTAGGGTTCAACCTCGCCGCGTCATGTTCAGGTATGGATGATGAACCACAGCTGTAGGATTAGAACTAGATCGCACTGCCTAGATCGCCCCGTACCCCTTCGACACTCGCTGTCTCACTGACAAGTGGGGTCGTTCAATTAACCAGCCCGCGCATGCGCTGTGCGTAGTGGGCCGACCTAGTTAAACATCCCGCGTGACCCAGTAATTCAAACTTAGGTTTATTCATTTAGTTTCAAAATCAGTTCTATACCTAGATTCAAAAATCAACCTAGATCGATTCACTAAACCAAAATGCATGAAACCAATTTTGTTAGAAAGGTACTGGAGTGTTTAATCCAAGCCCATTGGATTCAAACCATTTAGATTTACATCACCTATAGTACAAATAACAAGTAAGAAGCTTTTCTGCATTCAAACATTTTTCAAAATTCAACCATAAAAGCTTTTGAGTTGATTCCAACCCTCAAAAATCACATTTGACCATACCTTTCAGAATATATAAAAATATATAGGTTTACTTACAGAAATAATGATTAAGTAATAAAAGAATGCCTCATTGGCATTTATAGTCACTTTAATTAATTAGAATAAAAAGGTTAAACCTTATTAAATTGTGACACCACTTTAAATCACATTCCCATGTACTGAAATATGTGGTGATGACATGTGTCAACATGATCCCATATTTTAGTTGGAGAATATTAAATCTTAAGTAGTTTTTCAATGAGTAGAAATTACTTTTCTCAAATAAAGGAAGTAAAACTAATTACCTTAATGATTGTAATGCTTGTGAGGATCTTATATCATCTAGTGTGAACCTTTGTGTGCTAAATAGAGTAGTTAAGAATTGTGTGGTGATTGTGTACCTCGTATTTATTTATAGACGCTTGTACCGACCAAGGATACGAGGAGGAAGGAGGATACTACGAGGAAGAAGCCGAGGAGAACTTCAACCACTGCTCTGCACAAGGCAAGCTATTGACTTGCAAGCTAAATGTAACATCCTAGCATTGGAGCTTAGAAATAAGCTGGACCCAGATGTGGGCATTGCATTCATGCATAGAAAATCCGAATAATTTTCGCGCTTTTGAATAAAACTTGTCAAAGGGATTAAAGCCTCTCTCAACTTGATGGAATTAAAGTAGATCATCAAGTTGATTGTGATAAGATTCAGATTGACCTGTGCTAAAACCTTATTTTGGGTAAAGGAGATTTGATCTAAGAGTAGATCAAGTGTAGTAAAAGTTAAACCCTAATACATTACTTAATGGTTTATAATTGAGCCTTAAGTAATCATATCCTAGTATTCATTACAATAACTCATGAATACCACGTAACAAGAATGTAATAACCAACTAATGACCTATTCAATCCTTATCCATTCTACCATGAGAAACATGGTAACACTACACCCTAACTTTTTAGTTAGGAAGGAAACTAAAACAAAACCATTCACCCCATATCTTTCTTTCCATACCAATTCGCACCATCTCTGTGGAATCCTATCCTCATATTTATGGTTCATCAATGTTGAGCAATCAACTATTGATTCACCAATTCTTAACCTATCAACTCTTGTCCATATCAAAGTATTCACTTAAAGCTTATAAAGAAAATAGTAAGAAGAGGTAAGTAGTAGTTCTAGATTTGATATCATCTATAGGATGGGAGTGTTGGAAGTAAATAAGATCAATAGGATTATTGGAGGAGTTAAATCACTCCTGAATGAATAGAAGAGTTATTTAGATTATATAATTATATGGTGATAAAGTAGATCATAGGGATAAACATTGAAGATAGTTATCAGGAGTAATCCTATTGGAATAAGTAGGTATAGTCCATGAATAACATTCCCTAATCCACTAGAGATATTAATAAGATAATTATAATACAACTGTAGTGTTGCATTGATGAAGCCTTGACTAGATCATTGGAAACCTAAAACATAAGGGATCAAAGGATTATAATGATCATGCTTAGATCACCAAGATTGAATGCTTATATCCAGTATAAGTGACATTGGTGGGTAAAACATGATTAAACTCTAATATGAGATATTGGATTCAAGTAAAGATAAGATTGTATGATTAAAAATAATGTTAGAGCAGCATTGAATTATAGAGTTAGTATTTTCCCTTGGAAAAAGAGTAAACCCTTGAGGTGAAGTAGGATTTAATGTATATCTAATTATAAATACATCTGCTGAAGTAATATTAGTAGGTGGATAATTATGAAAGAATAGGAATGGAGCTAGGAATAGCAACTTGTTGAATTGGGGAATTATCCATAGAAGAGTAGTTGATATAACTAAGTCTGGATAGATGAAGATTATGAAAAGCTTTAGTGGAAAGCTCATGGGATTTGTAAATAGGTTTAGAAAAATAAAAGGTGGATGAAAATATTCTTGTGTAGTAAAGCTCATCATGTTAACCATGATGCTTGATAGGAAGAAGTAATATATCTAGGAAAGGAATTCCTTAATTAGAAGTCCAGAATTATGAATTATGGAGGATAGGAATTCTTGGTAAACACTAAACCTTAAATCTATGATCAAGCTTAATATCCATCTCATCTATTGGAAAAATCATATTATCTCCATAATGTTTTATAGGAATAGTTTATATAGCAAATCACTTAAGCACATCTCTGTCAATTCCAATTATCATAATTATATGTGCTTAGGAATATCTTTATCAATCCTCCTCATAAGACATTTCAATTAATAACTTTCTATTTTAAAAAGGTGATATCATTAAAGATCACAAACATGAGACCATAGGTTTAGCTATTAAATCCTTACTCACGTCAATAAAAGAAAATAAGTATATTAAGAACCCAAAACTCCAGGGTAAGCATTTACAAATTCAAACCCTAAATTCTATGTTAATTATCATAGAATATACATATTGCTAATTCCTAAATTTATGAAGAGTAATATTAACCATATTAATTCTTTTGTATCCCATACATCAAATAATGACATAGAATCATTATGTAAAAATTTCCATCCAAACTATGAACTAACTAGAATTAAGTTTTATAAACAAATAAGGAAATATCAATTAATAAAACCATGGTTTATTCTTAGGAAGATGATTAATAACAAAGTCTTCTACAAAATATTAAAAAGGGGATTTATATAAAGAAAATAAAGAATGATATAAAAGGAAAATATTTATCATAAAGGTTTACAAAGTAAATCTCAATAAATATTAATTGTTGCTGCAAGTATTCAGCAAATAAACTTTGTTAGAAAAGTTCAAATTATAGATTAAATACAAATCTGAAAAGCAAAACAGAAAAACAGAAAAGAAAAACAAATAAAAACATTTTCTGGCCGTGGCCCAACTTCCCTCCTTCCTATCTGTCGCCCACATGCAGCCCACAAAGGCCCAACAGCCAGCCCATCTTGTCCTCTTCTCTAGCTGACAGGTCGGACCGAAGAAGGACTACGGGTTGAGCTAAAATAATTGCCAGGGGTTTTTCCACAAAAGTGATGTTGTCGTCATCCTCACACACTCAAGCAGCTTGCTGGAGGAGTCCGTGTAGAGGTCCCAACCTTTGATAAGGTAGAGATCCCTGTGTTTACAATGCTAGTCCCTGGATCAATAGCTAGCATCCACAGTTAAGATGTAATATCAAGAAACAAAGGTCAAAATACAACTTATAACCAGGCATAAAATAATTCATTACATCTTACATAGCTCATTTGGATATCTCAATACAATGCAGCAGAAATAACTATAACATGGAGTCATTCATCTTCAAAGTGCCACAGGCAATCATGTTGGTTGTAGACTTCTAATCCTAATCAACATACTTCACTACCATCAAACAAACCTGCAACATAATAAGTTATAGCCACAAGGGCAATACATTTGAATTGTATTAGCAAGTGATACCATGGTAGTATAGTAGAGTCTATCATCTATATGCATTTGGCTAGGTGGAGCTTAGGATTGCTTTGCTCAAAATAGACTTTCCTTATCATTTGAAAACACTAAGTTTTTGTTTGACAAAATCACCCAAGGCATCTCCCAATAGAAATTGGTGATCCTTAAACCCTTGTTCAACCACAAGTTTTAACTTAGAAGTTGGGATGAGGAGATTCTTGATAGCTTCCATGTCTTGATGCTCAAATTTTCCTTTGCCAGGGACATGGCTAAGTACTTAGATTTTACACTCTACAGAGGTGGTGCACTTTCCCCACAAGACTTGATTTTCACCAAGACAAGATCTTTCAGAAGCCTTCCCTTAGACCAAAATGTACGCGCTCCAACCTATTCAATCCCCTACCACCAACTGTCCATTTGGCTAAGTTATTGCAACCTATATGATCCAGGCAGAGCCCATAATGCCAAGTGGCTGCACTTGAAGCTTCTCAACATTTGACATCTCAAATCTCTTTGTTCCTGGGTGGCATTCCACAAGTGAGATACACAAGGTAAACCGTAGAAATGGGCCTTATGTAACCACTCAACCAAAAACCACCAAGCAAGTCCCTTTCCACCCAGGTGATTCATTCACTTAGTTGTTTTATTAAACAAAACACAAGTCCTTGACTTAGAAATATTCCATGGCATGAATATAATCCACCCTTATTTTCTACTAGCTAAGCTAAGCATGATAGTAGTAGGAACCTTAACTTAGGAAAATTCTACTAGGGTTTCATCTACTAGGATTTCCCATGGCATAGTTTATACTTAACAAATTCCATGCAAGTCCTACTTAGAAAAATCACTAATGCATAGTGAAAATAATAGGGCAAAATTATGAAGCACCACTTTCCTTTTTGGTAGATAATATAAGTTCACTCCTTGATCTTGCAATAGTAACACTCTTCAAATATCACCACAATTCAATCAAGCAAGCAAATTTTTAATCTACCATTCAAGCAATCATCACATAAAATAATAAAAACAAAGCAATGCATGCAAGCATGCCAAAGATTGTTTTATTTGGAAAAATGGTTCCTATTAGGTCATAAACATTTGAAAACACCTGTTGGTCATTTATAAAAGTGGCAAAACCATTAGATGTCAAGTTAGTGAAAATGGCCACTTTAAGTCATTTTTGTTTTGCTAGAAATGGTTTAAATCAAGGTAATATTTTCTAGTGTTTGACAAATACATTTTTAAACACAAATGTTAATGTTTTATGGTCAAGTGTTTATTATTAAAACTATTTGCAAAAGGGTTTTACTTATAAACCATTTTTATACCAAAACAATAATTTATGTTGTTGAAAATGCTTTTTAGCAAAGTAATAATTTTATAGGGTTCATCAAATATATTTTTAAATCTCAAAACTTGGTGTTTAGGTCAGAGAGTTTTAAATCTAATCATTTTTCAAAGGTTTTACTCAAAAAGCATTTTTAACACATAAGCAATATTTTTGTTTAACTAGAAATGCTTTAATTCAAAGATTTATTCTTTTGCTTTACAAAATATGCTTTTGAATCCACAAGTTGGTTTATATGGTTAGTAGGTTCAAGACAATCCAATTTCCAAAGATTTTACCTTAAAAATATTTCTAGAATAATTTTTATACCCAAATTATGCCTACACAAGTTTCTGCAAAAATAACCAACTTTACAGAAGAAATTTACTAAACAAAGTGCATGGTTCGAAAGTACTTGTTTTGCTGATTCCATTGATATAAAATTTATAAAATTTTGATGTGTAGATTTAAAGTTATACAATTTACAAAATCAGACATCTAATAGATTCTATTATGTTTTCAAAACAAATCCTGAGCCATGTGGAAAGTTCTGATTCGTCCATACCATTTCGCTCGGATCGACTGCTATGAAGCATTGGATTAAAATAGATCAAGCGGCACAGGATCAATCATACCCCTTCGAGTTATGTTCTTTCATAGCCACGCGATCAACATCCTACGGTCTAAATCGACTAACCCTAAAAGGACGGCGCTAGCGGCGGCGGCGCGCTCAGATGAGGGTGGAGTTAGCGATGCAGGAAGCAAAAAGGACAGGGGAGGGGCTCACCGATATCGCCGTGGCGAGTGGATGCTCAAGGTGGTCTCTGTCAATGGAGGGGCGCACGGTGCTGGCTCGAATCACTCGCCGGTGTTCGCGGAACCGTCGGGTGCAGTTAGATGTTGTCGGAGACGATGCTACGGGGCATGCGAAGACACAAGGTGAGTACGGTTAGATGCGCAATGTTGCGGAGAGTGCACGCGTGTGAAAGAGGGGGAGAGGGGCGGTCAGGTTTACCAGGGGGAGGTCGACAGAGCGGAGGCAGATGGCGGCGGTCCTTGGTTGTCGTCGTTGCCGATGCTGTGGGTCAAGAGCGGGCAAGCCGAGGTTAATGAGAGGTTCAAGGGGTGCTGGGGAACATGCTCGTGGGGTCGAGGGGGCAAGGGGTGACGGTGGCTGGCCGGAATCGAAGGAAATGCTCGCCGGAGCTGTGGGCGTTCTCGAGCAAAATTTGAGCGTCCTGATGGTAGAGGGTGGGTGGTTTCTGGGGAAAGGAGAGGGGGAGCAGGCGTTTAATCGAGTGTGGTCGCGGCGAGGTTTAAGCGAGGCATTGATGCGAATTGACCTCGGCATTCATAGGCAGGAAACGGCCGGCGTGGTCACCGCGGGGTGAGAACGAAGACTGACGGGTGGGGTTGGCTGGTCAGTGAAAGAGAGAGAGGAGAGGTGGGGACCAGGAGTCAGTGAGGGGGCGGGTCTGTTCTGCGGTGTGAAACGTTTTCCTGCAGGGTGACAGGAATGGGCTAGCTGGGCCTAGACTGGGCTTGTTGGGCTGGTTTGACTACTTTCATTTTTTTTGTTCTGTTTATTTTTCCTTTTCCTCTTTCTTTTATTCAGTTTTGAATTTGTTCAAACAATCAAACAACCATTTGAATTTAAAATCTTTTCCAAACCTTGAGTATATTTCAAAAATGTTTATTAACATATTCTAAAGTCAAATTTATAATATTTCTTTTATTCTTTTAGGGTCTATTATATATTTATAAATAGACATTTGTCTTTGTTTCAAAATAGGATTTAAATATGTTTTCAAACTCTATTTGAATTCTAAATTTTTACCAAACCTTTTCATTAGGTTTTATTTATTCAAAATAATTTCACTCTGAATTATTATATTAAAAAAATACTTTAATATGATTTATATTTAAATTGGGAAATGTCTTTACTTAAACAAGATTGGATATTAATAAATCCTCATGATTTTATTTAAATAATCCTTTGCTCTTTTTATTAAACAAAAATATTTTATTTTATTTGCTTGGCCAAGTTTTAATTTGGCTCTTTTAAAATAGTCCTTATTTATTATTTCTTCCTTTGTCTTTTAAAATCCATATCTTTTTATTTAAAGACCAAAACATGGTGATTCCAATCTGTAAAATCTTATTTAATATTTGTTTATCCTTTTAAATCCTTTAGGATTATTTTACTCACAAATTGGTATGGATTTTTGATAGGTGCTTTATTAGCTTTGGGAATTCAATTTCCTTATCTTATTAAATTCATAAGATTTTATTTATGGCTCCAAATTAAGTGAAACCAATTTCCATGGTGTTATGATATTTATCTCTATCCCTTTTGATCATTTATAATTGTTTGTTGATAAATCTTTATATGGATCAAATCCATAATCTTAGGGATATCTTTGAAATGATTTTCCTCCATTAGGGTTTTAGAGTTTTTGTTTATTTTCCAAGTGTTTAAATTTCCAGATGCATTTATGAAGAATGCATTTCACTTGATTTGAATTTAGTTGGATTCAAATTTTATTAAAAGTTTGTTCAAGATGGGTTTTGATGTTTCCTCTTTGAAACAAAATGTTTCTTTTTACCCTATTTTTCAACAATTATTTATTTTGTTTATTTATTTTTCACATTTCAAAATTTGGAAAATTTTGGGATGTGACAGGCTACCACCCTTAAAAGAAATCTCGTCCCGAGATTTGGGGAGGCTAGAGGTTACAAGTTGGCTCAAGGCAACTAGGGTACTACCACCCTTAAAAAGTGTCCAACTAGATTACATCTTGGCTTGCTTGGGATCTTGATGAATCTTCTCTAGACAGACATCTGCATAGTGTCCTTTGTTCCCACACTTGAAACATGTGACAAGGCTGAGATCCTTCATAGGCGTGCTTGTCTTGTACTTCATCTTTTCTGGACAATTGCTTGCATAATGTCCTTGGTCACCACAATTGTAACATGTGACAAGGTTGAGTTCTTCACGTATCTTCTATGGGCTAGTTGATACATAATGGCCTAGCTCTTTGCAGTTGTTGCACCACACTTGGCTAATTTCCTTATACTTCTTCTTCTTCTCTAGACATTCATTGGCATAGTGTCCATCTCTATGCATGTGTAACATTGCTCTTGGGTAATATCATTCTTGCTAGGGTTGGGGCATTTCTTCTTCTTCTTGGGTTTCTCCAAAGCTAGGAGTTCTTCTATTTCATGCTCTTCATATCTCACCTCAAAGGTGGGAAAGTCTCCTGGTTTCCTTAATCGTTTCCTTGGATAATACATATGTTTCCTCTTTTGTCCATCCATGTGATTCATATTGCATGGAGGTGCAAGCTGAGATTTGCCTTTGTCTTCATCCTTCTTGGTAGAAGTTGTTTCCTCATGGGGTTTTCAAACTTTTGATGCACTCCACCTTGCTTCCTTTGTTGAACTATGGAATAGATGGGGCATTGGATAGGGACATGATTATTTCCTTCACATAGGAAGCATGTAGCTTGAGATGTGGGGCATTGATTAATTGGATGTTTCTCTTCACAATTAGGGCATTGATCTTCATGCTCTTTGGAAGTGTGATCCATGTCTCCACAAATATTGCAAGCTTGAGTTCCTTCTATAATATCATCCTTGACATCATTGTTGTCACAAACTCCTTGGGAAGGGTTGTCTCCCATGTTGATCATTTGATTTGTCATCCTTTGCATCAATTGGGTTTGCGTTTCCAAAAACCTTTGCATGGTTGGGTCTAACTCATTGTAGTTGGCTAAAATCTGAGTTGTCACTTGGTTCAACTGGGTTTGGGTTACCATGAGTTCTCTCATGTGCATCTCTTGGTTGTTGTTGTCACCATTCTTGATGTTGCAGTTCCTTGGGGAAGTCGTCTGTTTGGGTTGGATGGGGATTAGAATAGGCAAAAGATTTCTATAGGAAGAATTCTAATCACACACATCACAATTCACACAAGCAATGTGCAAGCAATCACAAGCAAACATTACACTCAAACAACAAGTTTCAAGCACATATTTAGGCAACAAAATATTTTTGCTACACCACATAAGTTGGTGGGTTTGATCTAAACTAAATATGGTGGTCCAACTATATGGTTCACTTGAGATCATTCCATTCTCCTTAGTTGTTCCTTCTTGAACAAGACCATTGTATCCTTGGAGAAATTCTTGTATCTTGGTCACAAACTTCAAAGGTGATGATGGTTCCTTCTAAGTTGTGTTTCCTTAGTCTTCAAGTCTTGCATAATATTCTTGTCTCACTTGTAGTCCTTAGTGATATCCAAGTTGAAGTCCTTGGTGAAAATAAAGTTGAAGTCCTTGATGATGTTGAAGTTGAAGTCATTTGAGTTGGTGAAGTCCTTTGCTCATGGTTGAGGTCTTTGCTCATGGTTGAGGTCCTTGCTCATGGTTGAGGTCATTGCTCAACAAGTTTGAAATAGAAGAGATGTAGAATTAAAACCAAAAAGATTGAGGAAAGAGTTTACAAGATTGTTTGTAAATAAGTTTTGGAACAAATACAACTCTTGTTTTTCTAAGGGGTTTTGTCCAATCCTAGGGTTACAATCCTACAGGCAACACAGTGCTCTGATACCATCTGTAGAGGTACCAACCTTTAATAAGGTAGAGATCCCTGTGTTTACAATGCTAGTCCATGGATCAATAGTTAGCATCCACAGTTAAGATGTAATATCAAGAAACAAAGGTCAAAATACAAATTATCACTAGGCATAAAATAATTCATTACATCTTACATAGCTCATTTGGTTATCTCAATACAATGCAGCAGAAATAACTATAACATGGAGTCCTTCATCTTCAAAGTGCCACAGGAAATCATGTTGGTTGTAGACTTGTAATCCTAATCAACATACTTCACTACCATCAAACAAACCAGCAACATAATAAGTTACAGCCACAAGGGTCAATACATTTGAATTGTATTGGCAAGTGATACCATGGTAGTATAGTGGAGTCTATAATCTATATGCATTTGGCTAGGTGGAGCTTAGGCTTGATTTGCTCAAAATAGACTTCCATTATCATTTGAAAACACTAAGTTTTTGTTTGACAAAATCACCCAAGGCATCTCCCAATAGAAATTGGTGATCCTTAAACCCTTGTTCAACCACAAGTTTTAACTTAGAAGTTGGGATGAGGAGATTCTTGATAGCTTCCATGTCTTGATGCTCAAATTGTCCTTTGCCAGGGACATGGCTAAGTACTTAGATTTTACACTCTACAGAGGTGGTGCACTTTCCCCACAAGACTTGATTTTCACCAAGACAAGATCTTTCAGAAGCCTTCCCTTAGACCAAAATGGACGCGCTCCAACCTATTCAATCCCCTACCACCAACTGTCAATTTGGCTAAGTTATTGCAACCTATATGATTCAGGCAGAGCCCATAATGCTAAGTGGCTGCACTTGAAGCTTCTCAACATTTGACATCTCAAATATCTTTGTTCTTGGGTGGCATTCCACAAGTGAGATACACAAGGTAAACCATAGAAATGGGCCTTGTGTAACCACTCAACCAAAAACCACCAAGCAAGTCCCTTTCCACCCAGGTGATTCATTCACTTAGTTGTTTTATTAAACAAAACACAAGTCCTTGACTTAGAAATATTCCATAGCATGAATATAATCCACCCTTGTTTTCTACTAGATAAGCTAATCATGATAGTAGTAGGAACCTTAACTTAGGAAAATTCTACTAGGGTTTCATCTACTAGGATTTCCCATGGCATAGTTTATACTTAGCAAATTCCATGCAAGTCCTACTTAGAAAAATCACTAATGCATAGTGAAAATAATAGGGCAAAAGTATGAAGCACCACTTGCCTTTTTGGTAGATAATATAAGTTCACTCCTTGGTCTTGCAATAGTCACACTCTTCAAATATCACTACAATTCAATCAAGCAAACAAATTTTTAATCTACCATTCAAGCAATCATCACATAAAATAATAAAAACAAAGCAATGCATGCAAGCATGCCAAAGATTGTTTTATTTGGAAAAATGGTTCCTATTAGGTCATAAACATTTGAAAACACCCATTGGTCATTTATAAAAGTGGCAAAACCATTGGATGTCAAGTTAGTGAAAATGGCCACTTTAAGTCATTTTTGTTTTGCTAGAAATGGTTTAAATCAAGGTAATATTTTCTAGTGTTTGACAAATACATTTTTAAACACAAATGTTAGTGTTTTATGGTCAAGTGTTTATTATTAAAACTATTTGCAAAAGGGTTTTACTTATAAACCATTTTTATACCAAAACAATAATTTATGTTGTTGAAAATTCTTTTTAGCAAAGTAATAATTTTATAGGGTTCATCAAATATATTTTTAAATCTAAAAACTTGGTGTTTAGATCAGAGAGTTTTAAATATAATGATTTTTCAACGGTTTTACTCAAAAAGCATTTTTAACACATAAGCAATATTTTTTTAACTAGAAATGCTTTAATTCAAAGATTTATTCTTTTGCTTCACAAAATATGCTTTTGAATCCACAAGTTGGTTTCTATGGTCAGTAGGTTCAAAACAATCCAATTTCCAAAGATTGTACCTTAAAAATATTTCTAGAATAATTTTTAAACCCAAATTATGCCTACACAAGTTTCTGCAAAAACAACCAACTTTACATAAGAAATTTACTAAACAAAGTGCATGGTTGGAAAGTACTTGTTTTGCTTATTCCATTGATATAAAATTTATAAAATTTGGACGTGTAGATTTAAAGTTATACAATTTACAAAATCAGACATCTAATAGATTCTATTATGTTTTCAAAACAAATCCTGAGCCACGTGGAAAGTTCTGATTCGTCCATACCGTTTCGCTCGGATCGGCTGCTGTGAAGCGTTGGATTAAAATAGATCGAGCGACACAGGATCAATCATACCCCTTCGAGTTATGTTCTTTCGTAGCCACGCGATCAACATCCTATGGTCTATATCTACTAACCCTAAACGGGCGGCGCTAGCGGTGGCGACTGGCGGCGGCGCGCTCAGATGATGGTGGCGTTGGCGCTGTAGGAAGCAAAAAGGTCAGGGAAGGGGCTCACTGAGATCGCCGAGGCGAGTGGATGCTCAAGGTGGTATCTGTCGATGGAGGGGCGCACGATGCTAGCTCAAATCGCTCGACGGATTTCGCGGAACCGTCGGGTGCGGTCAGACATTGTCGGATACGACGCTACGGGGCATGCGAAGACACAAGGTGAGTATGGTTAGATGCGCAAGGTTGAGAGTGCACACATGTGAAAGAGGGGGAGAGGGGCGGTCAGGTTTACCGGGGGGAGGTCGACGGAGCGGAGGAAGACGGCAGCGATGCTTGCTTGTCGTCGTTGCGAACACTGTGGGTCAAGCGCGGGCAAGCCGAGGTTACTGAGAGGTTCAAGGGGTGATGGGGAACGTGCTCTTGGGGTCGAGGGGGCAAGGGGTGACGATGGATGGCCGAAATCGAAGGAAATGCTCGCTCGGAGCTATGGGCGTTCTTGAGCAAAATTTGAGCAGCCTGGTGGCAGAGGGTGGGTGGTTTCTGGGGGGGAAAGGAGAGGGGGAGCAGGCGTTTAATCGAGTGTGGTCGCTATGAGCTTTAAGCGAGGCATTGATGCGAATTAACCTAGGCATTCATCGGCAGGAAACGGCCGGCGTGGTCACCGTGGGAAGAGAACGAAGACTGACGGGTGGGGTTGGCTGGTCAGTGAAAGAGAGAGAGGAGAGGTGGGGACCAGCAACAAGTCTGTTCACATTGTGTGAAACATTTTCCTGCAGGGTGAGAGGGATGGGCTAGCTGGGCCTGGACTGGGCTTGTTGTGCTGGTTTGGCTGCTTTCATTTTTTTTGTTCTATTTATTTTTCATTTTCCTCTTTCTTTTTTTCAGTTTTGAATTTGTTCAAACAATCAAACAACCATTTGAATTTAAAATCTTTTCCAAACCTTGAGTATATTTCAAAACTGTTTATTAACATATTCTAAAGTCAAATTTATAATATTTCTTTTATTCTTTTAGGGTCTATTATATATTTATAAATAGACATTTGTCTTTATTTCAAAATAGGATTTAAATATGTTTTCAAACTCTATTTGAATTCTAAATTTTTACCAAACATTTTCAGTAGGTTTTATTTATTCAAAATAATTTCACTTTGAATTATTATATTAAAAAATACTTTAATATGATTTATATTTAAATTGGGAAATGTCTTTACTTAAACAAGATTGGATATTAATAAATGCTCATGATTTTATTTAAATAATCCTTTGCTCTTTTTATTAAACAAAAATATTTTATTTTATTTGCTTGGCCAAGTTTTAATTTGGCTCTTTTAAAATAGTCCTTCTTTATTATTTCTTCCTTTGTCTTTTAAAATCCATATCTTTTTATTTAAAGACCAAAACTTGGTGATTCCAATTTGTAAAATCTTATTTAATATTTGTTTATCCTTTTAAATCCTTTAGGATTATTTTACTCACAAATTGGTATGGATTTTTGATAGGTGCTTTATTAGCTTTGGGAATTCAATTTCCTTATCTTATTAAATTCATAAGATTTTATTTATGGCTCCAAATTAAGTGAAACGAATTTCCATGCTGTTATGATATTTATCTCTATCCCTTTTCATCATTTATAATTGTTTGTTGATAAATATTTATATGGATCAAATCCATAATCTTTTGGATATCTTTGAAATGATTTTCCTTCATTAGGGTTTTAGAGGTTTAGTTTATTTTCCAAGTGTTTAAATTTCCAGATGCATTTATGAAGAATGCATTTCACTTGATTTGAATTTAGTTGAATTCAAATTTTATTCAAATTTTCTTCAAAATGGGTTTTAATGTTTCCCCTTTGAAACAAAAAGTTTATTTTTACCCTAATTTTCAACAATTATTTATTTTGTTTATTTATTTTTCACATTTCAAAATTTGGAAAATTTTGGGATGTGACAGTCCGGCGCCGCCCGATGCCGTCATCGTTAGCCGTGCATCGAGATGCCCGTCGCCATCCCAGAGGAGGATAAGAAGGCCATCGCGACACCCTGCCTCATCCCTATCCCCATCTCCTCCTCTTCCTCCATGTCTCCTCTCAGATGCTGAAACCTATCTCACCGGAGACATTTGTCGCCGTCACTCTGAAGCTCCCCTATCCCTATTGAGCTCACCGTTGGAACCGCTGTGTCGTGCTGATTCATATCGTGGAAGGAATCGGTCGCGCACACCCTTAATCGAGCTCACGGCCTCATCCTTCTGAAGTCCGACCACCGTCGATTTGCCATCTTTAGGCCTTCCTCGACCTCACTGAACTGACTACGAGCACTGTGGTGAGTCCCTGATCCTCCTGAAGCTCTCCAAGCTTTTATTCGCTTCCTAGATCAAGCGCTCATCATGTATTTGTGTGCTCCGCCGCTCGTCGTCGCTGGACTTCCTGTTGCGATGACCTTTAGGGGCAGTGCTGCCACTATCAGGTTCAGTAGACACCCCTGCATCGAACGCCCCTACTCGCGCATCCTAGAACTCATTCATGCGCCATCTCTAACGATGTTCCGACGAGGTTCTGGCAATTTGAAGTCAGGGTGATGTCACCCTTGACCTGGTTAGCCATTTTACTGGTCCTTTCCCAGGTGGCGTGTGACGTGGCCCAGGGCCCATCTGTCATTGTCTGGGAGTAGAAAAAGGGTCGGTAACAAATGCATTCACTAACCTGAGTGATGATGTGGCCATTGGCCTACTGGTCAGTGACCTTGGGTAGGATAGCCTCAATACGGAAAGTCATTTCTGTTTAGTAAATTGGTATAACAATATAAATACAAATATCAATATTCAGAAATTAAATAAATGATTAAATCTTGTTAAATCAACAACTTTTGTTTTATAATTCAGAAAAATATGTATAATATATGAAAATGTTCAAAAAAAATACCTATAACATTAAATTATTATCAAACATTATTATGTTAATAATTTAAATAAATATTATTTAATAAAGGTTTTATAAGTAATAATACTTTGAAAAATCATATTTTAATAATGGTAAATCTGAAAAATATAAATAAAATACCAAAAAAATTAAAAAAATAAAAATTATGATTTAAAACCATACTCATGCATTATTATTTCACTTAACTAAATATTTATTATTTATTAAGTATTTATAAAGTAGTAAATCTTATAAAAATCATATCTTATTATTTATAAATCACAAAAATAAATGTAATATAGCAAAATGATCACAAAAATAATACCTACATGTTAAAAATATAATACTACATTGTTGAGTTAAATAAAAAAATTAAAGACTTTAATAACTTAAAGTTAAACTTATTTCCTTAATGAATAATTCATATAAAGGTAAATAAAATTTGCTAATATTCCTAAAATTAACCAATTGAGTCTACATAAATAATATTAGTCTCAAGTGTTGATACTATGAAGTCATAATGGTTCAACACATTATAAATACAATTTTATTGAATTATTCTTCAACCATATGTGTAGTTTATTTTATAAAAAGGTCTTGAACAATTATAAAATCTTTAAGAATGATATTTTAATCAAATACAACCTTTTACCATTATTCCAACCACAACCTTATAATGAACTGAATCGAAAGGTAATTCATGAGTGGTCACTAGTACTATTTATTATCCACAAACTATAATTACACCTTTATAAGGAAAGAAATGATCTTGTTTATAAAGTTAATAAACTCTTACTTAAATAGGAGAATAACCATTCTTAAGTAACTTCAAGGAAACATTACATGGTACACAAGGTACAAATATCATAAGCATTACACTTTCAAACCATCCATGTTTTTAATGTTAACTTTAGTCCACAAAACTTTTAATATAAGAATAAAGACTTTGTTATATGTTTTATAGTTAAATTTGGTATGTTACAATTAAGTTATAAAGCATCTCAAGTCCAAACTATTCAAGCAAGCACAAACAACCTCGACCATGTTTGATTAACCATAAAGATTGTTTAGACCTTAGAAAAGGAATCTTTTCTTCAAAGTTATTCGTTTTGCCACTTCAGTCAACTTATGACAATTAATCAAGATCACATTACTTTATCCTTGGCTTGTATACTTAGGATTGTTAACACTTAAGTTCCTTATTAAGGCTAGTACTTGTAAAGTAAAATTCAAAGATAAACAATTAAAATGTAAGCAATCTTGAGTAACATATCATGTTAGTGTGTATCTCATTATTCCATGTTATTATAAGTTCATGTTGTTTCACACACTCACAAACCTTAACAACAAACACAAGTGTGAAACTTCATTAAAAGTACAACACATTCCAAAGAAACCCTTTCCAGTGTCCAAACCCTAGAACAACATTATCCCTGGGATTCGCGTTTATAAAGTGCATCACATTACTTATGCATAAGAGTATATTGCTTCTTTAAACATTAGTCCTTACCAGACCAATGCTGCTGATTTTAGATGTTGGATCTTATATTGTCTTGAAGACTGTGAGTGCATAATCTTGCAATCACAAAAGGCAAGTTTACACTTGCTCGTGTCCTTTGGTTATTTTCTATAAAGTACTTTACAAATCCAGTGTTGTCATCACCTGCATTTGAAAAAGGTCCGAAAACACTGTTTTCATAATAATGTGATTATAGGTTATTTACCTTGAGGTAATAACCTACTATAAAAGTTCCGGTGGTAAAGGAACATATTATCTAGGACTTAACAACCAATGTCGCCAGTGATTCTTGCGCCGTATATCACGCGTTAACCATGAGATTTGGAATGGGACGGAGAAGTTAGCTGTATCTTCTTCCTCTCGCATGTAGACGGATGTGCAGGTCGTGGTTGTTATCCTCGTAGCGTGCATATTAATTGGTTATTCGTAGAGGATATGCAGCATATGGGTGCGAACCCTCAACATCCCACGATAGTTCTGGCATCTAACGGTTTGTACAAACCATTGCTGTAATTCAATATGCGGGCATGGTGTACACCAAGGAGGCATGCGAGGTCGTGAAGGGGGCAGTGATTGGCTTGGATCATCTTCTGGGACCCACATCATGGAATTGTGGACGGGAATAAGCTGCCCGGTTGTGCAACAAAGAGTTGATATCTCATGGGTAAAGTAACACACGTCTGCAGAGTGTAAGAATCAGAACTTGTTACTCCTGTTCGGAAGGAGCTGAACGCGCGGAAAGGAACTCCATGAAAGTTCTGGTAAACCCGTGAAGGCTGACGGACATAGTTTTTCAGAATAAAAGCAACCTTTGAAGAAATGTTTACGAAAACCTGCATTGCCTATGACCTACGGTCTGTGGCTATAGATATAGTGCATCAAACACTCCTTTTCTAGTGAACTTGCTGAGTACGCTCGTACTCAACACATCTTATTAACCCTTGCTACATTATGAAGCCATTAAGACGACGTCTACATCAAGTTATGCTCCAGGAATCATCACCAGAAGCTAAAGTTCTTCAATGAAGTCAAGAAAGTCAACATATACATCAACTCAAGTGAAGACTAAATTACTGATTAGATAGGAATATAAATTCTAGCCATAGAACCCATTTCTTTAGTGTATTGCAATAGCAGTAATGCTAAACCAATAATTCAGGTATTAGACTATTAATATATTAGTTATGAGTTGTTTATTTCTGATTCTTCTTTGTAAGAAGTTTCTTTCTCTCTCTCTTTAACCTAGAGTGTTCTCTGGATCTTGTGTACAGAGTGACTTGTAACCTTTAGCCATGTATTGGACCTGCTGTGTTTCTGTTGTACCACTCTGAGGGATGTAATACTAGTGAACGGTGTTTCATTGGTGTTATGTCAATGACTATAGTGTACTACATCATGCAGTGGTATGCTGGGTCCCCGCACTAACCCTTACGACTATGAAAGTTAGATAATATATGCCATGCATTGAGCCTGCTTGGTTAGATACATGTGATGATACCCCATCCTAGTTTTACTTGCAATCTTAGTACTTTATTTTTGTAATAAAAATCTCTCTTAGAGTTTACTTAGTTACTTGTAGATTTCAGAAAGATATTTAAAGGTAGCATAAAGAGAATAAAACTTGGCCTAAGTTAGATAATCTTGATGTCATCCTGAGGCATGAGATTGAACTTAGATAAGATACACTTGCTTATCATCTTTCATTAGCATTTATCCCCCACCTATAGATGCTAGTGCTAAGCATAAAACTTGATCAACTTTAGATGGAAATACTTGGTGAAAATGGTTATGAAAACCTTAGAATGATGAGTCATTCTACTGAAATGTTTTGACATGTGTTCTTGAACACCAGATGATTTTGATGATGAAAATGTTAAGGCATGAGCCTTAGCCCTTTATAAAACTGATGGTTGTCTGGATGCGATACCATTCCAATTTTATCGTACAACCACAATACCCAAAAATTGGGTAGGGCTTGACTGGAAATTTATATACCTTAGTATGGGTTCCCTTGAGGCCAAGGTCTGAGCTGAGGCTACCTTGTGAAGATTGTCCACCTGTGCAGTACCCAAGATGACAGTTGGTCATGGTTGGGAGGCCAAACTCACAGGAGAGGTGCCTATACTAGGGCGTGTAATTGAAAGGTTAGGATTGATTATCTGCATACTGAGTATGGTGAATTTAGGATTGTTCCTAACGGATGTATCGAATGTTGTGGTGAAAGTGTAACACCTCTGCAGAGTGTCAAACTATTCGAATAGCCGCGTCCGCGATTATGGACAGTTGGAGTGGCCATACTGTTCCATCATCAGATGTTTTAAAAATGACTTGTGAAATGAATTATGATTTTGACTTGACCACAACAGAGTTTTGACATGAAATTCAAGTTCCCACTTAGGTGTTATAAAACTTTCAACTAGCTTTCTTTGCTTCTGAACTTAGTAGAGGTAAATCTGGCTTTTTTTAAAACAACCTAGATCTTAGTATCCTACTCAAAACCACTTCACTTGTTAGTATTAGTTTGCGAGTACATAAAGAGTACTCATGGCTTTGTCCCTGGCTATTCCCGTGGCCAGACTATGAAGAGGACTATCAGGACGAAGGACATCAGGAAGGTTACAACAACTAGGATCATCTCCCATCGTCAGCATTGCCTGTGACCATGAAGCTGCAGCTTCGCCTACGCTATCGTTACTATTACGTATTCCGCTGCTTGAATTATATTAAGACTGGATCATGAGATCCTTATTTGTGTAATATCTTATGTATGGTTTGTAATGGATGATGTACTGTGATATCCAATTTGTTATGTCTCGCAAAAATGGTAATCCTAGGATTGCGATGTATGGCATAACAGGCATCTGGGATTAAAAACCCGCTGGTGTTGACGGGCAATGAGAGCTCAAAGCTAATGAATACCTTCCTTTCAGCATTAGGAAGCCTTTCAAAAAACCATTTTACAATTTTGTTGAGTCACCACTTATTCTATGAGCACCTTCTTGAGAGCATAGTTGTCATTCTTATGTTTGTTCCAAAACTTGGTTAATTATGTCATGACTTTGATGCTTGTATCTCTGATATCTTTACTTCTAGTCTTCACTTGAACTTCAGAGGTGCCTTGGCATTTATATTGTGCTCTACAAACAAAGTCAAGCGAGATACCACTCTATCATACCTTACTATGAGCATTGCAATGTTGCTTATGTTTATGTTCCATGCTACTTATTATTATTGAGTTGGTTTCTCTTCATAGCTTGCAATGACTATTGAGTAGACATAGTTGCATACTTCTTATTATGAATGGTTTAAGCATCTACTCTTGTGCAAAGAATATATACATCATATGAAGCAAATCTGTTCGTGAAAGTTCTTTTATCGCACTCAGTTTTCAACTAAATTGCTTGAGGACAAGCAATAAGCTAAGCTTGGGGGAGTTGATATGTCCAAAACATATCTAATTTCCCGAACACTTTTGCTATTTTTTCTCCTCTAAACTTGTGTGATTTGGATACAACTAACACGGACTGATGCTGTTTTCAGCAGAATTACCTTGGTGTCTAGTTTTTGTGCAGAAAATCAACTATCAGGAAAAATACCGGAAAATATGCCGAAAATTATATTTCACCAGAAGACCCACGGAGCCAGAAGACGAGACGGAGAAGGGGCCTAGGGGGCCCACACCCCTGCCAGGTGCGGGCCCACCACTGGCCGCGCCTAGGGGTGCAGCCAGCACAGGCACCCCCTCGGCCTCCCTCTGTGACTATAAGTTGCCTTTCGACCTAAAAACTGAGGGGGGGTCGATAGTTTTCCAGAAAGAGTTCCGCTCCGCCGCCGCCACCATAAACCAAGATTCGGATCCAGAAACTCCGTTCTGGCACCCTGCCGGGATAGGGAATTTGGAGAGGATCATTGCCATCGTCATCACCAATGCATCTCCATCAACCACCGATGTTTCCCTCATCCATGAGTGAGTAATCCCCGCTGTAGGCTTGGGGATGGTAGGGATTGGATGAGTTATATCATGTAATCGAATAAGATCTGTTAGGGCATAGTACCTAGTATCTATATTAGTGTTATTTGACTCTGTTGCAACTTGTTGTGCTTAATTCTTGTCACTAGGGCCCGAGTGCCATGATCTCAGATCTGAACTTATTATTGAATCATTATGATAGTATTGTTTGTGGTCTTATCTGCAAGTTGTGTACACATATCATTGTCCGGATCCAAAGGCCCCAAAGTGACAATAATTGGGATAACCGGAGGGGATGGCTGTGGTGTGAGGATCACGTGTGTTCACGGAGTGTTAATGCTTTGCTCCGGTGCTCTATTAAAAGGAGCACCTTTGTAACTACCTCGGTGAATTACGCTCCTAGTTACAAGCCTGGATGAGCGGAAATGGTTAAAATAGTACGGTGGGGCCCAAATGCCACTCACAGGTAGACCTTTCGGCCGTCCTAACCATTTCCAAACATCGAGACAAGAACGGGCGGCGTAATCGGCGAAGGATCAACTACATACACAAATGAGTATGTATGCAAGCCACCATACAACAAAGACATCGAGCCATTCCATCTAAAAAGAAAGGAAATATTGCAACGCCATACGGCAAGATCCAAATATCCTAGATAGATATAATAGTTTAGGATATATCCTCATACATCAAACATCAGTATCGGTGAGCGGAAGACAAAATCCGAGTACGGATAAAGAAGCAAATCGGCATAAGATGCCCCATAAATAAGCACATCCGCCCACAGATCTCACGGATCCCCATTCCCGGAATCTCTACACGAATGATCGTTGCCCACATCGTCTCCTCCACCCGGATCCATCTTGCGAGTTTACTGTTCATCTGAATCAAACAATTTATCGTGTGAGACCCTAGGAAATTTTCAAGAAGTCTTTATGCCTCTAAAGGGACACAACCTGGGGTGACGAATTGTAGCAAAAGATAAACCCTAACAATTCTATAGATACTCGCTATCCATCCGCCTAACCAGAGATAGCGGATGTCTGAATTAATAACAAGATTATAATGGTAATGTCCACAGATCCATCCTCCTCCTCGCTACCGACGAGGAAGGGACGAACAACCCCATCCGTTGGCAGTTTATTATCCATTCCATGAGTGTTGCACTATTTACTAGTCCGGTACTTAGTCAAATTAAAAGCGGTACTTTAGTTATTCTTGTCTATGATCGAGAAACTGTGCTCCAAGTCGTCCATAACGCGGACACGGCTTTGAAAGTTTTACCTGCAGGGTGCACAAATAGCAACACACACTCGATCAACCTCGGAAAAACCAAATCAAAACCAACGAGGCGATCCCGACAAGCGATCACGAGATTGAAATATTTGAGGCCACCCCATTAAGCTACCATAGCGAAGCTGGCCGGCTCTGAGGCGGACTCAAGGTTTGTGAGGCGGTAACGATGTTGGGAACCCGAAAGTGTGGTGGGCTTGTCGATACTGGAAAATGGGTCACGGTCCTAAGCGATGCAGTGCGATACCCTGCACAATTTAAATAAAGCGATAAAGCATGGCATAAGTACAGGATAGTAAATAAAACCTCAAACTAGTTTGTGGCCCCAAGAAATAAGAATGAATCAAGCTCGCTCGGGGGTTCATAAGCCTCCTGGATATGGATAGCGCGAATATTCAAGGAACAGGAATCAAGTACTCGGGGTCCTACGGGACACAAGTGAGCCTGAAAAACCAAATAGCGAATATGTCTCACCGATGCCACTTTCATTAGTTATCTCATTACTACTCAGGTTAAGTTGTTTAGGTACCTCGTTATCCATCAGACACTCACATACCCTACACATGCTGTTCTACGACTCGCATGGCTCAAACAACTCCTGTAGTAATGGCTCATGGGATGGAGGAACAAGCTTCGGTGGGGTTTAAAAGTAAAGGCTATGCAATACTTGGGATTCAGTTTAATGCAATCGCGACTCAATGATGCAAGAATAAGATAGAGGCAATAGCTACTATATGTATGCAAGCATGTGGTAGTGCTTGCCTGGTAGCTCAGTTGAAGCGAGAGAAGGATCTGGGTAGTGCTCCTGGGTCTCTTGATATATCCCACCTTTCGGCCTATTCGAAGAAGAACCAAACAAACAAGGGCCAACATAAATAAAGTGCACAAGCATATGGATAAAATGCATCAAGCAAACAATCATGCCATGATGAATGATGCACAATTTGCATGGCAATAAAGTAGCATGGCATGGGTGAGGTGTGGAATACAAGAATAAATCATTTTATTAAGTTTTGGCCCCATTTTATCCTCATATTAGTTGCTGTACACATTATATTTATATGATGCATGCTGCCAAACAGATAATGGAATGCATAAACAGAAAGGTCTCGTCGAGCTAATCATTTTAGACATATTATTTGTTAAATTTGGAGTTATAAATCAAAAGTTATTAATTAATTAAGACAAAAGGGTATTTTCTTGTAATTTTAATTAACTTGGAAAATAAAGTGTTCAAAATATATTTTGAATGGCATAATTGAATTCCTCATATTTTTCTGATTTCAAAACATATATTATTTGCATTATTTGGATTTATATTTTAAAAGTTATTAAAAACAGATTTGAAATTTGAATTTGAAATAATTTGAAAAAGATTTGAATTAAAACAGATCACAGAAATACTTTTGTTACTTGCCCCAAGCTAGCCACGATCCATCCGATTGGGTCCAAGCTGACTCAGCCAGAAGAAAACATTTTCTCACCGCATGACTTGATCTAGCCACAAAGTAGCGAGGTGGTCGAACACATGCGGGTCCACTAGCGCCTGGCGTCAATGGATGACACGTCGCGGATCCAGAGGGGCTGCGGGTTGAGATTAAAAAGGCTAGGGGCGTTTTCGCAAAACTATCAGAGAGGCTGACGGTGGGCTCGGTGGACCGCGGGTTAAGCAGAAACAAAACGGAGGGGGTATTTGCAAAAGCAGCGCCGTACTGTTCCTCTTCTCCGCGCCGCGGACGGATCGGTGCGCGTCTGGCGCGGGGCGGGGGCTCGAACGCAGGATCTGGGCGTGCATGAGGCTCGAACCACTACTGGCTTGGCGTTGTTGTCGAGGAGGTAGGCGTGGCCTAGGTAGGGTTCTTGGCGTGGGAGGCGAGTGAACCACCTGCCTTCGTCGGTGCAAAGTGCTTTCGGCGGAAGGGCAGCGGATCTAGGGCGATCTGGCGGGACATGTCCGGGGTTTAGGGGCTCACCGAGGAGATGATGGTGGAGTTGGTTCGGGCAGAGGCGCTGGCGATCGTCGACGAAGAAGAGGCCGAGCGTAGCTAGGGTTCCGGGCGAGCGTCGGCGTGCGAGAATCTGAGGGTATCTCCTCCTCGCAGTCCAGCGTATGAGAGGGTCGCCTCGATACTGAGCCACTCCACCAGACGGCCACGTCTGGTTCAACGAGATGGGGTGGAGCCGGTGGGGCGAGAGAGAAAATGGCCGGTGGTGGAGAGGAAGGAGGAAGGCAGGCGCCTCGGCCGGATGTGGAGAGGCGAGAGGAGAGCCGTGGTGGTGGTAGCAGGAGGAGAGGAAGATGCCGTGGGAGGTGGGTAGATGAAAAGTTGGACTCGGTGTCACCTTTCTCCTTCCTCTCCTCACGTGCAGGTCAGGCAGGCAGGCAGGGGAGGCTTCCAGTGGGGACAGGCGAGGCCAAGGAGAGGGGTTCTGTGGGGCATGCAGGCGAGAGAGAAAAGAGAGAGGGAGGAGAGAGGGGAGGGTTGGAGCTAGGGTTGGGTAGGTGGGAGGCTCGGGCTAGGGTTTCTGTGGGGAGGGTAGCTAGGTGGGGCCAGGGGAGAGGGTGGCCGGTGGGCCAGCTAGGTGAGAGAGAGAGGCCGAGAGAGGGTGGCATGGTAGCTAGGGTTGAAGAGAGGGGAATGGGTTAGATTAGGTATAGTTTAGGGGGGGGAGGTTTGGATAGAGAGGGTGAGGCTTAGGGTTTAACTAGGCTAGAGAGAGAGGAGGCTTAGGTCTAGATACTCCACTAGATCAAGCATGAGGGAAAAGAGATGGAGGGGGTTGTGTAAGAGCAAAAGAAGAGAGCTAAAAAGAAAAGGAATACTCCACTTTAAAATCCAAGAAATAAAACCCAAAGAAAGGTTTTGGTAGAGATCTTGCATGGCCCATGCATGAGTAGTAAATGCCATGTTTATTATTGTGAAAACAATTGTAAAAGATTATAAGCATTTATTAACACATGTATTTCCAACATGGAATTAAGGCCAAGCCAAAGGAAATGAAAGGATGCCCCATGTGGAGTAGTTGGAGATGATCACATTTGATTATAATTGGGACTTGCTAGTGTGTATGTGCCACTAGATGCTTAATAGTCCCAAAAATATTCCAACATGAGCATAATTCCATGATAATCCATATGGAAGCTAGGAAAAAGGGTTGCACTCACAAGGCATGCAAAGGTGGCCATGTGGCTCTCATATATCAATGATGTTAAAACAACATGATGCTAAGATGAGAGCATGTGGGAAGTAGAATTGGATCCATCCCAACCCCTATGAGCTAGAGGTAAAACCCATATAAAGTGCAAAGCTCATATTTAGTTGGATGGTGGAATTATAAGGTGGTGAAAGAAAAGGTGGTGGAGTGGAATAAAAGATATGCCCCCAACTCAACTTGGGCATTTAACAATATATCAACAACCAAATACAATATCAAGAGGCAAATACAATTAACAATGCATATGAGAGAAGAACCAAATCAAAAGGTTTTATATGATGCTCAAATGCAAGGTGGCATGATGACATGAGCATGATATAATTATGATGCAACAATTATATATTTGAAGTAGCCATTATATTACTAGACCAAGTAGCATTACAATTGTTAGACAATTGGGATGCTACAACCTTAATTTCCAGTAGTTCCCTAGAGGCCCCGCTACCACGGGCTGGCTAGACAGAAGATGTCGTGCAAGTTCTCATTGCGAGCACGTATGACTATATTTGGAGCACATGCCTAGGATTGTTTAGTACTTGGATGCTCGTTATTATTTATCTGCAATGCCCTTTTAAGATCCCTCCTTTATAAAGGAAAAGGATCCATGTGATTGCAATGCTAGTCCCTGGATCAATAGCTAGCATCCACAGTTAAGATGTAATATCAAGAAACAAAGGTCATAATACAACTTTATAACCAGGAATAAAATAATTTATTACATCTTACATAGCTCATTTGGCTATCTCATTACAATGCAGCAGAATATAACAATAGCATGGGGTCCTTTATCTTCAAAGTGCCACAGGCAGACATGTTGGTTGTAGACTTGTAATCCTAATCATTTAACTTCACTAATATCAATCAAACCTGCAACATAACAAGTTACAGCCACAAGGGTCAATACATTTGAATTGTATTGGCAAGTGATAATATGGTAGTTTAGTGGAGTCTATCATCTATATGCATTTGGCTAAGTGGATCTTAGGCTTGCTTTGCTCAAAATAGATTTTCCTTATCATTTGAAAACTCTAAGTTTTTTTGCTTTGACAAAATCTTTCCCAAGGCATCTCCCAATAGAAATTGGTGATCCTTTCAACCCTTGTTCAGCCACAAGTTTTTAACTTAGAAATTTGGAATGAGGAGATTCTTGATTGCTTCCATGTCTTGATGCTCAAATTGTCCAATACCAGGGACATGGCTAAGTACTTAGATTTTACACTCTGCAGAGGTGGTGCACTTTCCCCACAAGACTTGGTTTCACCAAGACAAGATCTTTCAGAAGCCTTCCCTTAGACCAGAATGGACGCGTTCCAACCTATCATCCCCTACCACCAACTGTCCATTTGGCTAAGTTATTGCAACCTATATGATCCAGGCAGAGCCCATAATGCCAAGTGGCTGCACTTGAAGCTTCTCAACATTTGACATCTCAAATCTCTTTGTTCCTGGGTGGCCATCCACAAGTGAGATACACAAGGTTCACCAGTCCCCTGGCCTTGTGTAACCACTCAACACAAATCATTCCTTCCATTCCACCCAGGTGATTCATTAACTTAGTTGTTTTATTAAACAAAACACAAGTCCTCAGACTTAGAAATTTTTCCATAGCATGATTATATATTCCACCCTTGTTTTCTACTAGCTAAGCTAAGCATGATTGTAGTAGGAATCTTAACTTAGGAAATTCTACTAAGGTTTCATCTACTAGGTTTTCCCATGGCATAGTTTATACTTAGCAAAAATTCCATGCAAGTCCTACTTAGAAATATCACTAATGCATAGTGAAAATAATGGGACAAAAGTATGAAGCATCACTTGCCTTGTTGGTAGAGAGTATAAGTTCAATCCTTGATCTTTGCAATGTTCACACACTTCAAGTCACTACAATTCAATCAAGCAAACAATATTTCAATCTACCATTCAAGCAATTCATCACATAAAATGATAAAAACAAAGCAATGCATGCAAGCATGTCAAGGATTGTTTTATTTGAAAAAGTGGTTTCTAATGGTTCATAAACATTTGAAAACACCTAATGGTCATTTTATAAAGTGGCAAAAATCATTTGTATAAGATTTTACTTCATAAACCATTTTTAGATCAAGTCATTATTTTATGTGGTGAAGAAATGCTTTTAATAAGGCAAAATTCTATAGGTTTCGCAAAATATGTTTTAAAACCATATAACCTTGTGTTTAGGGTCAGAGAGTTTATTTCCAAAACATTTCTCAAAGATTTTCTACCAAAAGCATTTTTAATAAATAAACATTACTTTTGTTTGACTAGAAATGGTTTAAATCCGAGGTTTACTCTTTTGTTTCACCAAATACATTTTTGAAACCACAATTTGTTTCCTATGGTCAGTAGGTTCAAAACACACCATTTGCCAAAGATTTTATCCCCAAAATCATTTTAGAACAATTTTTATATTCTAAACATGCATACACAAGTTTCTGCAAAAACAATCATTTTACCAGAAGCTTTTTACTAAACAAGTGCATGGTTGGCTAGGGCTTGTCTTGCTGAATACATTGATATAAAATTTGCAAAATTTGGACGTGTAGATTAAAAGTTATGAATTATTCAAATTGGAACATCAATTAGATAAGTTTCTGGTTTTTAAATCAAACAGAGGCCACGTGGCGTGATATTACTAGCTGGTACCGGTTCGCATGGATCGGCTCTATGAGGCGTTGGATCTTATGACGATCATGCGGCACAGACTGCTTCTTACCCCTTCGTCTAGTTTCTATCCTAGCCGCTGGATCTTAATCAAGACGCAAGCAACCGCTGCGAGGCGAGATGGCGTGGCGGCGGCGTGTCTGGCTACGGCGTCGCGGCGGTTACAGGAAGCGAGGGAGAGAAAGGTGTGGCTCACCAGGTTCGCCGTGGCGTGGGGAAGCTCAAGGTGGTACTGGCTGGCAAGGGGGCGCACGAGGATGGCCTTAATCGCTCACCGGAGTTGTCTTTGCGTTTCGGGTGCGCATGCGTCGTTGAGGACGTCGCTGTAGAGCACGGGAGAGGGAAAAGATGATGCTATTAGACGCGTGGGAAAGCAGGGAGCACGGGAGCATCAAAGAGAGAGGGCGGCGCGGCCAGAGACTACATGTGGAGCTCGTCGGAGTTGGAGCGGACGGTGGCGACGTTCAGTCGAAGACGGAGTCGATGATACAGGGCACGCACGAGTGAGCTGGTGCTACGAGGAGGTTCTCCAGGGTCTGGGGAGTTTGTTCGGGTGCTCGAGGAGGTGAGGGGCTGCCGGAATCGGGTGTGGGAGCTCGCCGGAGATAGTGGCAACGCAAAGAAAAATTGACGCAGCCTGGTGGCTCCGGGGATGTGGCGTCTGGGGGAAGAGGGAGGAGAGCCTGGAGTTTATTACTGCGTGGTCACGACGAGGGATTAACGCGGCATTAAGGCGTATTGACGTCGGCGTTTAACGGCAGAAACGGCGAGGAGGAAAGGGGGGCGTGGTCATCGCGGGGAGGAAGAAGGTGAGGTGGCAGTGGGGTCCGGTGTTAGCGAAAGAGTGAGTGGGGAGATGGGGTCCATCTGTCAGCGACGCTGCGGGTGTGTGTCTGAGTGAGGAAACGTTTCGGGGAGAGAGGGGTGAGGTGGGCTTAGTGGGCTGGGCTTGTTCTCTTTTTTTTGTTCTGTTTGCTTTTCTTTTTCTCATTTGATTTTTCTGTTTTGATTTTGAATAAGCAATTCAAACATTCATTTGAATTCAATCCTTTGCCAAAATTTGTGTAGGTTTAAATATTGATTTGTAATATATTCTGATGTCAATTTTTGAAATAAAACTTTATTCTTTTTAGGGTCTTTTATTTATTTGATTAGGCCCTTGTTTTAATTCAAATAGGATTTAATAATATTTTCAAACACCATTTAAGTTTCTAAAAACTTTCCAAATCTTTTCAGTAGGTTTTTATTTGATCAATAGGGTGTCAAATAATTCATCTTGAATTATTTGGAAAGTATTAAATGTGATTCAAAAATTATTTGAATTGGGTATTTGTTTTAATTCCAATGGAATTAAATATAGTTTTGATTTCCTAAATTTTATTTGGAAGCTTTATTTTATTTAAGTTAATTAAACAACTTTTATTCCACTTGGGTAAATTCCACAATACTATTTTCTCATGATTTAAATGATCATTCTTATTAGAGATTTGTCTTTCTTAAAATAGGGATAGAATGGTTAATGTCATCTTATTTTATTTTGGAAATTCTTTATCTTTTTATTTTATTTGTATTTGGATTATATTCATTCCATTTTCTTATGGCTTTGGCCAAGATTTGATTTGGTCTTTAAATATTCTTTATTTAACATTTCTTTCTTCATCTTATAAAATCCATATCTTTTTATTTAGAGATCCAAACTTGGTGATTCCAATTTATAAAATCTTATTTAATATTTATTTATCCTTTTAAATATCTTTAGGATTATTTGCTCACCATTTGTATGGATTTTAGATAAGTGCTTTATTAGCTTTGGGAATTCAATTCCTTTATCTTATTAAAATTCACAAGATTTTATCTATGGCTCCAAATTAAGTGAAACCAATTTCTATGGCTTTATAATATTTCTATTTGTATTTCTTGATCATTTGTAAATGTTTGTTGACAAGATTTTATATGGATCAAATCCCTAGGCTTGGAGATAACTTGGAAATGATTTTTATTCCATTAGGGTTTAGGGTTTGGATTTATTTTCCAAGTGTTTAAATTTCCAGATACATTTATTGAGGAATGCATTTCTCTAGATTTGAATTTTGTTGAATTCAAACTTTAATTAAAGTTTGTTCAAGATGGGATTTTAAGTTTCCATTTAGAAACAAAAGTTTCTTTTCACCCTGATTTTCAACAATAATTTTATTTTGTTTATTTATTTTTCACATTACAAGATTTGGAAAATCTTGGGATGTGACAGCCCTAGATCTTGAAGTTACATGTTTAGACTCGTCCATGCAACGCCCATCCATCCATCCCTATGCATGTCGCACTCGAATCGTACTGCTACTGTTACTGTTACTATTGTTCATGTTTCACTGTTAATTTGCTATTGCTACTATGAAACTGTTGCTATTGATAAACTTCTGTGAGCAAGAACTATTTCCAGGTGCACCTGAATTGACAACTTAGTTGTTAAGGCTTGCAAGTATTCTTGGCTCCCCTTGTGTCGAATCAATAAATTGGGCAATACTACCCGCGAAGACTATTGCGATCCCCTATACTTGTGGGTCATCAGGGCCCAGAGTATATCTCTCCGTCATTGGGATGGACAAATTCCACTCTTGATCCATGAGCCTCAACATAACACCTTCGTAGCACTGAACCCATCTTTATAGTCACCCTGTTACGGTGTGACATTTGATGTTATAAGGATACTCTTATGGTGTTAGTGATTGACATGATCTCATGGTCTAAGGACTAAGATTACTTCGTATGATGTTATAGCAATATAAACACAATGACCTTGATCGTAATGCTATACTTCGGATGAATGTTCATCACATCATTCCAATAATGTTGTGACCTCGTTACTAACAACATCCAATGTCTATGATCAGGAAACCTTTGATCATCTTGTTAATCAACGAGCTAGTTTATAAGAGAGCCATAACTAGGAACTTTCTATTTATTTATTAAACACATATGTATTAACGTTTCCATATTAATACAATTATAGCATGCAAAATAAACATTTATCATAAATAACGAATACGATAATAACCACTTTTATTATTGCCTCTCGGGCATATTCCCTTCACGTTGGTGGTTCTCTATGATACACATATACTTACAATGACAAGAACTTACTTGTGACTAAAGTTGAGTAGCATAAGGTTCGGTACTCGTACGTAAGGAGCATGAGATTTTCAACTTATGATCTGTTAAGCATATAACTCATACTTGACCTCACTTTAACCTTAACCATTTAAAGATGCTTATGATAGGGGCAATGAGAGCTCAACGCTTATGAGTACCATAATTTCAACATTTGGAAGCCTTTCAAACTTTTCAAATCTTTTCTTTCACTTTTATGTAGAGTCACCATCTTTTCTATGAGCACCTTCCCGAGAGCATAGCTATCATTCTTAGTGTAATGTGCTTGTTCCAGAACACGGTTAATTATGACATAACTTTGATGCTTGTATCTTTGATATTTTTATTTCTAGTCCTCACTTGAACTTCAGAGGTCCCTTGGCATTTATGTTTTCTCCAAAAAGGAAGGCAGGCGAGATACCACTTTATCATATCTTCTTATGAGCATTACAATCTTGCATATGCTTATTTGGCATGTTGCTTATTATTATTGTGTTGGAATCTCTTCATAAATTGCATGACTATTGGGTAGACTTATTTGCATACTCCTTATTATGAATTTCCTAAAGTATTTGATCATATGATTAGGATATATACATCTTATGAAGCAAATGTGATCGTGAAAGTTTCTTTTATCGCACTCAGTTTTCAACTGAATTGCTTGAGGACAAGCAATAAGCTAAGCTTGGGGGAGTTGATACGTCCAAAATATATCTACTTTCCCGAACACTTTTGCTATTGTTTCTCCTCTAATTTGTGTGATTTGGATACAACTAACACGGACTGACGCTGTTTTTAGCAGAATTGCTTTGGTGTCTCGTTTTTGTGCAAAAAATCAACTTTCAGGAAAAATCCCAGAAAATATGCCAAAAATCCTATTTTCCCAGAAGTCTCATGGAGCCAGAAGATGGAGGGGAGAAGAGGCCAGAGGGGCCCCCACTACCCCTGGCGCGGGCCAGGCCTGGCCGTGCCAGGGCATGGTGTGGCCGCCTCGGACTCCGCCTCGACCTCTCCTTTCGCCTACATATATCCTCTGACCTAAAAACACCCGGGGTCTCGACAATTTCCATAGAAGAGTTCCGATGTGCCACCACCACCAGAAACCGCGATTCGGAACCAGAAACTCAGTTCTGGCACCCTGCCGGGACAGGGAATTGGAGGAGATGATCTCCATCATCACCAACGCCTCTCCATCATCCATCCATGATTCCACCATCCATGAGTGAGTAATCCCCCGTAGTAGGCTATGGGGATGGTAGGGATTAGATGAGATTGTTCATGTAATTGCATAAGATTGTTAGGGCAAGGTGCCTAATATCTATTGTTAGTGCCTTTTGACATTGTTGCAACTTGTTATGCTTAATGCTTTTCACTAGGGCCCGAGTGCCATCATCTCAGATCTGAACATGTTATTGATTCATGATGATGTTATTGTTTATGATCTTACCTGCAAGTTGTATACACATATCATTATTCGGAACCCGAGGCCCCGAAGTGACATAAATCGGGATAACCGGAGGGGATGGCTATGATGTGAGGATTACGTGTGTTTACGGAGTGTTAATGCTTTGCTCTGGTGCTCTGTTAAAAGGAGCACCTTAATTGCCAATAGATTCCCTAGAGGCCCCGCTGTAATAGGCTGATAGGACAAAATATGTTGTGCAAGTTCTCATTGCGAGCACGTATGACTATATATAGAACACATGCCTATGATTACTTAGTACTTGGATGCTTTATCTTCTTTATATGCAAATACCTTTTGTCTTGATTATTACATGAATTGTCTTGTCCATGCAATGCCCGTCCATCCATCCCTATGCCTACCGCACTTTAAATCATGTTGTTTGCTACAATTGTTACCGTTGTATTTATTTTACTACTGCTTCTATTTTGCTATTGCTACTACAAAATTGTTGCTACTGATAAACTATTGCGAGCAAGACTGTTTCCAGGTACATCTGAATTGACAACTCATCTGTTAAGGCTTATAAATATTTTTTGGCTCCCCTTGTGTCAAATCAATAAATTTGGGCTTTACTTCCCTCGAAAACTGTTGCGATCCCCTATACTTGTGGGTCATCACACCTCCGCAACCGCTTATGGCAATAACCTACTAGTCTCATCCATAGAAGAAAGAGAACTAATGATATGCATAGTGATGTCACCGTTAATCCCAAGTAAGTTCCTCACATACAGCCGTACCACCCTTTCTGTCACTGGGGTTCCTATCATGCAGATCAGTCATTACTCACACTCCCTTTACCTGGATCAATCCTCAGGGTCTTCGGTACCTGACAAGTCCTTAGACTGAGGCAAGAGAGGGTACTACAATCATCAAGTCATACAAACTAATACACGATCCCATCTATGATAAATAACATGCACAAAAGCTACATGGCTAGGCCGAAGCCCTTAGCCTAAGGAGGATTACTCACACATAGAGAATAAATCGACAATCATAAACATTATAATAGAGATCATAGAGTTGATAGCAAATACTCTTACAATGTCGCCAATTGGAGATGAGATCTACTATTACAAGTGGTGGAAGATGGCTATGGTGGTGGAGGGTTTAGAGGTTTAGATCTAGATCTATTCCTCCGGCGTGGCGGCAGGGAGAGTTTAGGGTGAAAGAAGCAATGTTGTGGAGTCGGGGGCTTGTTTATCATCGCCCGAAGACTCTTTATATAGGGGTCCCTTCACAAAGTTGTTCTGTTTGAACTAAGGAGGTTGGTGCAAACTATATGGCAGCAAATATACGGCGGCATGCCATATAGTTGGTCGTTAAACTTGTAGTTGCGTCCTCACGACTCCTGGTTTCTTTGGCGTGTTGTAAATCCCGTATCTTTGGCATTTACATAGTGATTCCCTTCATAATACGTCATTATCTGTGCAGGCAAAAATAGCAAGAAAGGATTGCATAACCCTTTGATCATTAGGCATTAGTGGCAGGTTTTAGAGAGATATTTCATCAAATATATGAATAATATCTAGTTTAAATGTATACGTGGATGGCTATATTTCATAGCCATCAGCAGGTACCCAAGACCCTCGAGATCGATCAAGTCTTGAGGTGAGATACTTGGCTAGTGGAGATATCATAGGAAACCCAGTGACAGAAAGGGTTGTACGATTTTCGCTTAGTGACCCATTCGGGAACAACAGCAACATCTCTCCTTAAGGCTTTGATTTGTGTTTATCACTTAATAACTGTTTATAACTCGATGCTTCGTGGTACAACCGGTTAGATTAAAAAGCTATTGCTATGCATGTGACTCGCACGAGCTTTAGTATATTAGGATGTGATGCCCACAAGAGATTATCCTATTAAAATAATACACATGATTGTGCCTATTATTATCTTTTATCTCATATGATAGGCATCTGCAGGTGGATCTTCAACCCTACCCTATGTCCATCCATTGAATCAACCCACGATATAAAGTAAACTAGATTGGTCTGATAAACGAAAGTAAAACAAAATATTAAAGTCTTGTAGACGTGTCCTTTTTAATTCCTTTTAGCATTGTTTCCCAAGGTTCGCTTAAACCTAGGTCTACTAGGAAAAAAGACTATTATATTATATCTGTGAATCCGGATCGAAGGTATCATGGGGACGGAGTGACGAAGGGGAGGTTGGATGACGTGGGCAACGTCCGGCGGCGAGGAAGGGCGGTGGTGTGAAACCCTAACCTTCCATGGGGACGAGAACAAGATTGGGGGCAAATGGCATGGGTATAACATGAGATGTGACCGTCGATCTGGGGTTAGTACATGTGGTTGGTCTTGGTGGCAGATATCTCGTAAATAGTCCAAACTCTAGAAGACATTTTCGTCCGCTACAACTAACATCCAAGCTTCGCTTTGCTGACCGTGCTGGAGGGTTTCAACCCTGCTTATCTTTAGGGTTGTTATATTTTTAGCTATTTTTTTAAGCTTTCGACTCTGGACCCCAAAGGCTAAAGCAGAATTGCAAACCAATAGGCCCTATAACTACCGGCAAAAGGAATTCCTCTGCAGCACCCCACTCACAATTCCATGCAACAAACGCATCACTAATGTTGATGAGTATGAGTTGATGAGCTAACCTTTAAACGAGTAGGAATTTATGGCTCCCAAGATCTTTAGTGATCCTTTTAATTTTAAAAAAATTAAAAACAATTTTACAAACTACAAAAACTCTATTTGGAGGCAAAAAGAGTTTAGATTCTACATAAACCCAAATTCCTATCCATTTTTTTTGGAATTAGATCGCTTGCCAATGACCTACTATAGTTTTATTGAAAAATAATAAAAATGTGTATCTACAGTAACAAGAAAAGCAAATAATAAATAAATTGCAGATCCATAACTTGATTGAGCCTATTAGCATTATTAGCCTCAAGATAATCACCATTAGAATTTTTGTTGGAGATATGCCCAAGAGGCAATAATAAAGTGGTTAATATTATATCTTTGTGTTTATGATAAATGTTTACATCCCATGCTATAATTTTGTTAATATGAAACATTAATACATGTCTGTTCTGTAAAGATAAAAGAGTCCCTAGTAAGCCTCTTGTTAAACTAGCTTGTTGATTAATAGATGATCATGGTTTCCTGATCATGAATATTGGATGTTATTAATAACAAGATCATATCATTAGGAGAATGATGTGATGGACACACATCCATAGTAAGTATAACATAATATGAAGTCATTAAGTTCATTTTGCTACAAGCTTTCAGATACATAGTAACCTAAACCTTCGACCATGAGATCATGTTAATCACCATCACCGGATGAGTACTTTGATGACATCAAACGCCGCTTCGTAACTAGGTGGTTATAAAGGTGGCATTGGGTATTCTGAAAGTATGTGTTCAAGCGCATGGATCAAGAGTGGGATTTGTCCATCCAAATGACGGATAGATATACTCTGGGCCCTCTCGGTGGAATGTCATCCAATTGGCTTGCAAGCATGTGACTGGATCACAAGGGATCACATATCACAGGAACGAGTAAAGAGTACTTATCGATAACGAGGTTGAACAAGGTATGGAGATACCGACGATCGAACCTTGAATAAGTTAAGTATCGCGCGACAAAGGGAATCAGTGTCGTATGTTAATGGTTCATTTGATAATGAAGTCATCGTTGAATATGTGGGAGCCATTATGAATCTCCAGATCTCGCTATTGGTTATTGATCGAAGAGGTGTCTCGATCATGTCTGCATAGTTCGCGAACCGTAGGGTGACACACTTAAAGTTCGATGTTGTTTAAGTAGATATGGAATATGAGCTGGAGACCGAATGTTGTTCAGAGTCTCGAATTGGATCCAAGACATCATGAGGACATCCGGAATGGTCCGGAGAATAAGACTCATATAAAGGAAGTTATCTTATAGGGTTCGGAAAAGTTTTCGGTATTTGACCGAAGCTTCTAGAATGTTCTAGAAGGGGACAATAGTGGGCCCACCACCCCGGGAGGGGCCACATGGGCCGGAGGGATGCTGTGGGGGCTCATGGGCCAGATGCACCGAGCCCTATAGGCCCAACAAGCCAGCCCAAAGGGTTTGGGGCAAATCCCTAAAAAAGGAAAAGGGGAAAACTTGGGGGGCAAGTCTCCCCCTCTCCCTGTTTTCACCGGCCCTAGGAGGGGAGGGCCAAAGGGGCAGCCCTGGCCGCACCCCTATATATAAAGATGGGAGGTAAGGGCGCACCCCTTTCCCTCTCCTAACCCTAGCCACCACCCTCCTCCTCCTCCTTCCTGCTGCTCCGGCTTAGGCGAAGCCCTGCAGGATTCTCTCCTCCACCACCACGTCGTCATGCTGCTGGGATTCTGAGGAGATCTACTACCTCTGTTGCCTACTAGAACGGGGAGAGGAATGTCTACATCGACTCCGTACGTATGACCGAGTGCGGAAGCGCTGCCAGAAGGATCATCTTCGCGATCTTGAGATCGACAAGTGATCGACTACATCAACCACGAGATCTGATCTCGTTAGCGCTTTGGATCTATGAGGGTTAGTTCTCTCCTATCTCGTTGAACTATCCCGTAGATTAGATCTTGGCTTTGCCATAGATTGGATCTTGTTTTTGTTCGTTCTTCCGGTAGATTTTTTTGTTTTCCATGCAACAAACCCTACAATTTTATCTTATAAATATTTATGGACACTTAGTCTTATATATGGGGGTGGTACTAACCATAATAATTAGAGTTCCCACGTCAATGCCATGGGCCTTCCTGTGGCTTGGAGCTGATTGGTGAAGGCATGTAGGGGGCATTACTGGCACTACCCTCCTCGTGGCCAATAGTGCAGTCGGTCTTCCGATCCCAACAACACCCTTTTAGGATTGGTAGTTAGGAGGAAAGTTCTAACCCGTATGTTATGTATATCTCACGATCCAGATAATAGTGACATCTTTTGTTTATATGTGGCGACGTGGGGTCATCGAAAGAAACCAATTTGTCGGGGTGTCCCGATCAGACACGTATGTGGAGAGTCGTGCTCCCCCTTTTCTCTTAAAGCGTTGAACATGAGATCAACCCCAACATTCTTTACCTTAAGGTGATCCTTGGTGGTGCGCATTTGGGAGAATATGGTGAGTCTTTGTAGCATTGGTGAGTGGTGTGGCTCCACATCTTGGGGTGAGACCTTGTGTGGAGTTCGGTGTGCATTCTGTAACCACACCTTAAGGTGAGACTTTTATGGCATTCGGAGAGCATTACACTACCACACCTCTCCAATGGATAATAGTATCATTTCCTCATGCCTCGGTTATTTATATATGCAAGCTCTTTATTTATGCACTTTACTTTGTGATAGACTCCGTCACTACTAGAAAAAAGGATATAGGAGATCGCACTATAGGAGACATGTATTAAACATATGCATCTCAACTAAATATACATGGCACACCAATATGGCATGCACCTTGAAAATTTGTAACTTTGAGACATATTCCTACTTCGATGTGTCTCTTATAGTCTCTGTATGGACCATATTGGACATGCCCCATTATTCGAGATGCATATGGATTGGATGCGTCTCGTATAGTTTAAATATTCGAGACACATCCTGCCCATATGGGTCTCGAATAAGGGAGGTGGGCTTAGGGTGCGCAGGTGCCCAGGTGTTTGAGACGCATCCTGCCTATATATGTATCGCAATATTTTCCCACAAAACAACACACACGCGCACGTAGTGCATGAATGCCACCCCAGCAAACCCAACACGCAATACACACACACTCTCACGCACCACAGAACCAACACGACCGCCACCCCGCCAATCCCCTCCACCTCCGCCTTGCGGTGTGCTGTCGCCAGAATGTTATATCACGGGAACGAGAAAAGAGTGCATGTCAGTAACGAGATCAAACTAGGTATGGAGATACCGATGATCGAATCTCGGACATGTAATATATCGTGAAACAAAGGGATTGAGATACAAGCGTAAAAGGTTCCGACGATCACAGGAAAAGTCATCGTTGAATGTGTGGGAGTCAGTATGGATCTCCAGGTCCCGCTACTGTTATTGATCAGAGAAGGGTCTCGATCATGTCCGCATTATTCGAGAACCGTAGGGTGACACACTTAAGGGACACTGGCATCCAGTTGGAGCAAATGTTTCATGCCGAAAGAATAAACAAGCGCAGGAATTTATTTCACTAGATACCGAAACAGGTTTTCGGGTGAAATTGCATAAAGTGGTTATGCATGTGAAATGGAATTCTAGTAAGGGGTTATTTGTGAATGTTTGTCATTAAATTAATTGACAAAATTCTGAATAAAATAAAAGAGTTTTATTTAATGAGAGTTTGCATTAAATTTGGTGGAAATTTAATGGGAATTTGAGTGGACTTTTGAGTGGAGAAAATTGAAGGGACATTTTGTGAGTGGAGTGTCCACCCACATGAATGAAGGAGGGGAGGGGGCAGCCCCCATGGCCGGCGGCCACCCCCTTGGGTGCCCCCCCTCTCCTCCTATAAAAGGAGCCCCTCCTCTCACTTGTCTCTCACACTTCCTCGTGAAGGATCTCTCTCCCCCTCTAGAATTTATCCCCCATGGTCTCGGACTAGAGAGATACATGTTCCCGGTGGCTATTCGGCAAGAAAGGGTTGTGCTTCCGCTGCATTGCTGGAGCGAGGAGGCGGAGGTTGCCCGGTGTCTTGTACGTGTGTGCGAGCACGGATGCGCTTGTCTTTGCTTTAGGACTTCCTCTCGATCTTGAGATCGGCAAGAGATCGTCTACATCAACCACGAGTTGAACTCGTTAAGCTTTGTCGGTCTTCAAGGGTATGTTCTCTACGGATATACATCCGCCCGTTGTTTGTATCTAGTAGATAGATCTTGGTACATAGTTCCCATCGTAGGAAAATTTTTGTTTTCTATGCTGCGAACCATAAAGTGGTATCAGAGCCGGATCTATGCGTAGATACTTTACACGGGTAGTACACATATGAGTATGTGGGCGATGATCACTACTAGGAAAACGCCTGTTCGTGGCGCTTTGAAAAAGCCATCCGTGGCACTAGCGATGCGCCACGGCTCGCCTTCTGACTATCTCCTAGCCGTGGCGCACTACCTGGTGCACCACGGTTGTGTCGAGATAGGCGTGGCGCACATGCCAGTGTGCCACGGAAAGTAGTCCAAGTGCTCCACGCGTATGAAACGATAACCGTGGCGCACTAGGTGTTGTGCGCCACAGATATAAATTTCAAAATTCAAAAAAAAGCAGCAGATCTGGATCTCGTCTTGCGTCGCGGTGCAGGCAGGTCGCCGTCGTCGCCTCCTCGTCATCATCGTCGGAACTGCAAGGAGGAGGAGGAGAATAGGAGGAAGAGGAGGAGAAGAAGAGGAGGAGGAGAAGAAGAAGAGGAGGAAGAGGAGGAAGAGGAGGAGGAGAAGGAGAAGAAGAGGAGGAGGAGAAGAAGAAGAGGAGGGCCTCGTCATCGTCGGAACTACAAGGAGGAGGAGGAAGAGGAGGAGAAGAAGGAGCCCGCCGTCTCGTCGTCAAAACTGCAAGGAGGAGGCCGCCGCCATCACCATCTTCACTGCAAGGAGGAGGAAGAGGAGGAGAAGGAGAAAGAGAAAGAGAAGGAGAAGGAGGAGAAGAAGAAGGAAATGAGAAGGGAAGAAAAGGAAAAGGAGAGAAGGGGAGGGAAGGTGGGCGGGGTGGGGATTCGAAATTTGAATCCCTCCCAAGCTTATCCGTGGCGCACTAGGTGGTGGTGCGCTACGGGTAAGTCGCCCTCTATTTTTTTCTGCAGGAAAAAACGGTCTTTTGACCGTAACTTTTTACTCTTTTCGAATTTTGAAAATCTAAAAAATCGCTAAACGACCATAGGTCGTTCCGAGCGGATGTGAAATCTCGTTCTCGTCATTTTGGTATATTATACGATTTTTTTCGATATCGTATGCAAAAGTTACAGCCTTTTTACCGTGGCATGAATTTTTTTTGCAGATAAAGTCGAAACTCATGTTTGTTAATTTTACTAGAAGCTATACCACATTACCTACCTAAATATGAAAGGATTTAATTTTTTGAAGTGTTTATCATTTTCTTTTATTTTTTGCAAAGCCTAAAAAGGCGATCCACAGGAGGGGTGGAGTTGGTGCAGGATAGTTAGGCGTAGGGCACTAGGGCAAGGTGCCCTACTACTAAGTTTATACATCCGTGGCGCACATGCCATAGTGCGCCACGGATGTGTCTGGCCGTTTCACAGCAGAGAGGGACATGCGCTTAGACGTAGCGCACCCCCTCCATGTGCGCCACGGTTGACACTAACAACTGTAGCGCACCTACCCTATGTGCGCTACGGATGTTTGGCGTGCGGCCAACAGGGCCCTGGCCCACACATATCTGTGGCGCACTATGGTCATGTGCGCCACGGTTGTTCTAGTTACTAGTAGGGCACTGCCCATAGGTGAGCCACGCCTGTTTTAGCCGTGGGGCACTTCAACCATGTGAGCCACGGATGTGCTGATTACCTATAGCCATTTTCCTAGTAGTGGATGATCATGTTGTTGCTCCTTAGTTGTAATTTTGGATATTGGTGGCATAGTGGGATGAAGCGGCCCGGACAAACTTTACATGTCCTCGCACATGAGACCTGTTCCATGCTTGACATGCAACTAGTTTGCATAAGTGGCTAGCGGGTGTCTGTCTCTCCTACTATAGTGAATATCTATTTTGCAACGAGTTGTCAACAATTTGGTTATCCTCGTTGTGGTTCATGTTCGTAGGTAAGAACGGTTCTATCTCGAAAGCCCTAAGCCACGTAAAACTTGCAATGGATAAATTAGAGGCGTCTAGTTTAGATTGTTGCTGGGCTAGTGTTATGATATGGTGATGTTGTAAGTAGAAGTATGAGATGAAACTCTTACAACATACATAACGTGTAATCTCCATAGACCTTGGACTTACACATATAGGTATGATAGTGATCATACCACGGTGCACATGATAGAGATCATATGCGGGAACCATATCATTTCACTAATAAACATGTGATGTTTGATAGCATCTTATATTGCTTGTTTAGCGCTTTGTTAGCATAATAAGATGGTCCCTCTTTTAAATATCAAGATAAGAATGTGTTCTTCCTTTAGTATGCACCGATTATGTTTTCGTCGCTCCAAGACATCATGTGATGATCGGGTGTTCTTGGATCCACGACCATATTTCGGGTGTAAAACAGTTACACACGCGAATACTAAGGTTCTAACTTGGCGAGCCTAGCATGTACAGACATGGCCTCGGAACACGGACCGAAAGGTTAAGTATGAGTCATATAGTCGATATGATGCCCATTTGATGCTGCCTTTGAAGCTACAAGCTCACGTGATGATCGGACTTGGTGTAGTGGATTTGGTTCATGTAATCACCAAAAGGCACGAGGGATGTCGTTTATGAGTGGGAGTTCATTAAGTAATATGGATTAGTTGAACTCAATCTATCATACACTTAGTCTAAACTTTACAAATTCTGTTGTAGATGGCACCACCTGCTTTTAATTTCAATGTGTTCATGGAGAAAGAGAAACTTGCAGTGACGGTAGCAACTTTACCGAATGGGCCATGAATTTGAGGATTCTCCTCTCTGCACAAAAGAAATATGTGCTAGAAGCGTTAGGCCCCCACCTTTAGAGGATGCCCTGACGAGGAGAAGAATGTCTATCGGACTCGTCAGAGGACCACAACAGTTCATTGCGGCATATTGTATGGGCTAGAGCGGAACTTGAAGCGTTTGAAAATGGCAATGCTTTTGATACAATGGGTGAGTTGAAAATGATTTTCGACACACATGCTTTGCTGTGAGAGCTACAACTTGAAAAGTTCTTTAGCTGCATGATGGAAGAGCACACTCGTTAGTGAGCATGTACTCAAGATGTCGGGTTATGCCGATAAGCTTGTGTCCTTGGGAATATCGATTCCCATTGACTTAGGCATCCATCGTTACTGCGGTCTACGCCACCTAGCTATAAGAGCTTCGTGATGAACTATAATATGCAAGGCATGAAGAAGTCTCTCCCGAGCTTACATCGATGCTTAAAAGCTGCAGTGGAGATCAAAAGGAACATCAAGTGTTGATGATCAATAGGAACACTGGTTTCAAGAAAGACAAGAAGGAAAAGCGGAAGGAAGTAAGGCGGCAAGCCTATTGTCGTGCTGAAAAGAAACCCGAGTTGGACCTAAGTCGATACAAAGTGCTACTATTGTAAGGGGATCGCCCTTTGGCGCAACTTCCCCAAGTATTTGGCAGACAAGAAAGCCGGCAAGGCAAACAAAGGTATATATGATATACATGTTATTGATGTGTACTTGACTAGTGCTCGCATGAGCACCAGGTATTTGATATCGGTTCGTTGCTAATATTTGTAACTTCGAATCGGGGCTGCGGAACAAGCGACGCTAGCAAGGGTGAGGTCAAGATGCGTGTCGGCAATGGATCAAGCGTTGATGTGATCGTCGTCGGAACGCTGCCTCTCCACTTGCCGTCGGGATTAGTAATAAACTTGAATAATTGTTATCTGGTGCCTGCACTGAGCATGAACATTGTATCTGGATCGTGTTTGATGCGAAGTGGTTATTCATTTAAATCCAAGAACAATGTTTGTTCCATTTATATGAATGAAATCTTTTATGGTCATGCACCGATGATGAATGGTTTATTTCTTTTGGATCTCGATAATAATGTTACACATATTCATAATGTTGATGCTAAAAGGATTAAACTAAATGATGATATATCCGCATATATGTGTATGCCGTCTAGGTCATATTAGCGTTAAACGCATGAAGAAGCTCCATTCGGATGGACTTTTGGAATCACTTGATTTTGAATCATTTGATACATGTGAGCCATGCCTTATGGGCAAGATGACTAGAACTCCGTTTTCCGGTTCAATGGAACGGGCGACAGATTTATTGGAAATCATACATTCTGATGTATGCGGTCCAATGAGTGTGTCGGCGCGAGGTGGATATCGTTATTTTGTCACTTTCACGGATGATTTGAGTAGATACGGTTATAACTACTTGATGAAACACAAGTCTGAAACCTTTGAAAAGTTCAAGGAATTTCAGAATGAAGTGGAAAATCATCGTAATAGAAAGATCAAATTTCTACGGTCCGACCGTGGAGGTGAGTATCTAAGTTACGAGTTTAGCACTCACATGAAAGAGTGTGGAATTGTTTCACAACTCACACCTGCCGGAACACCACAGCGAAATGGTGTGTTGGAACGTCGTAATCGTACTTTATTAGATATGGTTCGATCTATGATGTCTCTGACGGACTTGCCATTATCATTTTGGGGATATGCACTAGAAACTGCTGCATTCACTTTAAATCGGGCACCATCTAAATCCGTTGAAAAGACACCGTATGAATTGTGGTTTGGAAACAAACCTAAGCTGTCATTTCTTAAAGTTTGGGGATGCGATGTTTATGTGAAGAAACTTCAACCGGATAAACTCGAACCCAAAGCGGAAAAATGCGTCTTCATAGGATACCCTAAGGAAACTATTGGGTATTCCTTCTATCACAGATCTGAGGGCAAGGTTTTTATTGCCAAGAATGGATCCTTTCTAGAGAAAGAGTTTCTGGCGAAAGGTGTGAGTAGTCGGAAGGTAGAACTCGAAGAGGTTATTGAACCTTCTCTTCAAAGTATGGCGAGTAGCCTTGGCCGGAATTGTTAGGAGTGGGCTCCACTGTTGAAGAGGAACTAATGATAATGATCATGAAACTCCGAAAGAGTACTACCGAACCTCGCGGTCAAGCAGACGCGTGCGACTCCGGTACGGAAATCCTGTCATGAATTTCATGGTTGATGAAAATGATGACCCTGCGACGTATGAAGAAGCGATGATGAGCCCGGATTCCAACAAATGGTTAGAAGCCATGAAATCCAAGATGGAATCCATGTATGAAAATCAAGTTTGGAACTTGGTGGACTTACCTCACGACCGAGAGGCCGTGGAGAACAAATGGATTTTCAAAAGGAAAACTGATGCTGATGGTAATGTAACCGTCTATAAAGCTCGACTTGTCGCAAAGGGGTTTCGACAAATTCAAGGAGTTGACTACGATGAGACATTCTCTCCGTGGCGATGCTAAAAGTCGATTAGGATTATGTTAGCAATTGCTGCATATTTTGATTATGAGATATGGCAGATGGATGTCAAAACCGCGTTTCTCAATGGTAATATTGAAGAAGAGTTGTATATGATACAACCAAAGGGTTTTGTCGATCCTAAGGATGTAACAAGGTGTGCAAGCTTCAGCGATCCATCTATGGATTGAAGCAAGCATCACGAAGTTGGAATCTCCGCTTTGATGAGGTGATCAAAGAGTTTGGATTTGTCCAAACTTATGGAGAAGCTTGTATTTACAAGAAAGTGAGTGGGAGCAATGTGGCATTTCTGATATTATATGTGGATGACATATTATTGATCGGAAATGATATAGATCTTTTAAGCGTGTTAAAGTTATCTAACGACAAATTTTCAATGAAGGGCCTAGGTGAAGCGTCATACATATTAGGCATAAAGATCTATAGAGATAGATCTAGGCGCCTAATAGGGCTATCGCAAAGTACATACCTTGATAAGATTTTAAAGAAGTTTAAAATGGAAGATAGTAAGACGGGGTTCTTACCTATGACACAAGGCACGACATTGAGTAAGACTCAAAGTCCGGCTTCGGCGGAAGAAAGAGAGATAATGGACAAGGTCCCCTATGCTTCAGCCATAGGCTCTATAATGTACGCCATGCTATGTACAAGACCGGATGTGGCACATGCTATTAGTTTGACTAGTAGGTACCAATCGGATCCGTGTTCGTAACACTGGAAAGCGGTCAAGAATATCCTTAAGTACTTACGAAGAACTAAGGATATGTTTCTTATATACGGAGGTGAAGAAGAGCTCGTCGCTAAGTGTTATGTCGACGCTAGCTTTGACACTGATCCGGATGACTCTAAGTCTCAATCCGGATACGTATTTCTCATGAATGGCGGAGCGGTTAGTTGGAGGAGCTCCAAACAACCTGTGGTGGCGAGATCAACAAAGGAGGCCGAATATGTTGTTGCTTCAGAAGCGGCTCAGGAAGCAGTTTGGATGAAGGAGTTCATATCCGAACTAGGTGTGGTTGCAAACGCGTTGGAACCAATGGTGATCTATTGTGACAACAATGGTGCCATTGCCAATGCCAAAGAGCCAAGGTCTCACAAGCACTCCAAGCATATTAGGCGCCGGTTTCACTCCATCCGCGAGCATGTCAAGGATGGAGATATAAAGATTTGTAAAGTACATACGGATCTCAATGTAGCAGATCCGTTGACTAAAACTCTCCCTAGAGCAAAACATGATCTACACCAGAACTCCATGGGTGTTAGATACATCACAATGTAACTAGATTATTGTCTCTAGTGCAAGTGGGAGACTGAAGGGAATATGCCCTGAGAGGCAATAATAAAATGTTTATTATGTGTATTCCAAGTATATGATAGATGTTTATTTTGCATGCTATAATTGTATTAATACGGAAACGTTAATACATGTGTGTTTAATAAACAAACAGAAAGTTCCTAGTTATGCCTCTCTCATAAACTAGTTCGTTGATTAACAAGATGATCACGGTTTCCTGATCATAGACATTGGATGTTGTTAATAACGAGATCACAACATTAGTGTAATGGTGTGATGAACATTCATCCGAAGTATAGCATTACGATCAAAGTCATTGAGTTTATATTGCTATAAACAAACTACGAAGTAGTCCTAATCCTTAGACCATGAGATCATGCCAATCACTAACACCGGAAGAGTTTCTTGTTGACATCAAACGTCACTCCGTGAATCGGGTGATTATAAAGATGGCTTCAAAGCTACTAAAGTGTTATGTTGAGAATCATGGATCAAGAGTGGAATTTGTTCATCCCAATGACGGATAGATATGCTCGCCTCTCGGTGATATCACATTGGTTAGCTTGAAAGCGGTGATTTGATCACTAGAATGTTATATCACGAGCGAGAAAAGAGTGAATGTCGATGTGAGATCAAACTAGGTATGGAGATACCGATGATCGAATCTCGGACATGTAATATATCGTGAAACAAAGGGATTGAGATACAAGCGTAAAAGGTTCCGGCGATCACAGGAAAAGTCATCGTTGAATGTGTGGGAGTCGATGGTTCTCCGAGTCCGCTTCGATTATTGATCGGAGAAGGGTCTCAATCATGTCCGCATTATTCATGAACCGTAGGGTGACACACTTAAGGGACAACGGCATCCAGTTGGAGCAAATGTTTCATGCCGAAAGAATAAACAAGCATGAATTTATTTCACTAGAATCTAAAAACAGGTTTTGGGTGAAATTGCATAAAGTGGTTATGCATGTGAAATGGAATTCTAGCAAGGGGTTATTTGTGAATGTTTGTCATTAAAGTAATTGACAAAATTCTGAATAAAATAAAAGAGTTTTATTTAATGAGAGTTTGCATTAAATTTGGTGGAAATTTAATGGGAATTTGAGTGGAATTTTGAATGGAGAAAATTAAAGGGACATTTTGTGAGTGGAGTGTCCACCCACATGAATGAAGGAGGGGAGGGGGCAGCCCCCATGGCCGGCGGCCACCCCCTTGGGTGCCCCCCTCCTCCTATAAAAGGATCCCCTCCTCTCACTTGTCTCTCACACCTCCTCGTGAAGGATCTCTCTCCCTGTAGAGGTCCCGAGATTTGGGAAGGCTAGGGTTACAAGTAGGCTCAAAGCATCTAGGGTACTACCACCCTTAAACATTTTCCAACTAAATTACATTTTGGCCTGCTTGGGATCTTGGGGAAACTTCTCTGGGCAAACATCTGCATAGTGTCCTTTGTTTCCACACTTGAAACATGTGACAAGGCTGAGATCCTTCATAGGCTTGTTTATCTTGTGCTTCATCTTTTCTGGACAGTTGCTTGCATAATGTCCTTGGTTACCACAGTTGTAACATGTGATAAGTTTGAGTTCTTCACGTGTCTCTTGTGGACAGGTTGCTACATAATGGCCTAGCTCTTTGCAGTTGTTGCACCATACTTGGCCAATTTCCTTATACTTATTATTCTCTGGACATTCACTGGAATAGTGTACCATTTCTTTACAATGATTACATTGCACATGGCTTTTGTCCTTCTTTTTCTTGGGTTTCTCCAAAGCTAGGAGTGCTTCCAGTTCATGTTCTTCATATGTTATCTCATAGGTAGGAATGTCTACTGGTTTCTTTGACCTTCTATTGCTCCTTGGATAATTCATATGCTTCTTCTTTGGTCCTTTAAATTGGGTTGTATTGCATGGTGGTACAAGTGGAGACTTTCCTTTGTCCTCATCCTTCTTGGTAGACTTAGCTCCCTCTTGATAGTCTGCAATCGGTTGTTGCACTCCACCTTGTTTCCTTTGTTCAACTATGGAATAGATGGGGCATTGAATAGGGACATGATTATTTCCTTCACATAGGTAACAAGTAGCTTGAGAGGTGGGACATTGGCCAACTGGATGTTTTTATTCATAGTTGGGGCATTGATCTCCATGCTCCTTGGAAGTGTGATCCTTGTCTCCACAAATATTGCAAGCTTTGGTTCCTTCTAGAATAACATCTTTGTCATCTTTGTTGTCACAAACTCCTTTGGAAGAGTTCCCTTCCATGTTGATCATTTGATCTGTCACCTTATGCAACATTTGGGCTTGAGTTTCCAAAAATCCTTGCAGGGTTGGATCTTCCCCACTAGTGTTGGCTATGAATTGAGCTGTCATTTGGTTCAACTGGTTTTGGGTTTCTATGAGTTCTCTCATGTTGTCCTCTTGGTTGTTGTTGGTGTCATCAACCTTGATGTTGGAGTCTCTTGGAGTAGTCATCTGTTTGGGTTGAATTGAGATTAGAATAGGCAAAATATCTCTAAGGAAATAATTCTAATCACACACATCACATTTCACACAAGCAATGTGCAAGCAATCACAAACAAACATTCCATTCCAACACAAGTTTCCAAGCATATTCTTAGGCATCCAAAAATATTTTTGTTACACCACATAAGTTGATGGGTTTTGCTTAAACTAAATATGATGGTCCATCTATGTGGTTCACTTGTGATCTTTCCATCCCTCTTGGTTGATTCTTATTGCTTGAGATCATGGTTTCCTTGGGAAAACTCTTGGTCACAAAACTTCAAAGGTGATGATGGCTCCTTCTAAGTTGTGTTTCCTTAGTCTCCAAATCTTGAGAAAGATTTCTTGTTTCACTTGTCCTTAGTGATATCCAAGGTTGAGGTCCTTGGTGAAAATGCTGAAGATGTTGAAGTCATTAGAGTTGAAGATGTTGAAGTCATTAGAGTTGAAGATGTTGAAGTCATTAGAGTTGATAGAGTCCTTTGCACATGGTGAAGTCTTTGGCCATGGGGTAGGCTTTATCCATCAAGTTTGAAATAGAAGAGATGTAGAATCAAAACCAAAATGGTTTGAGGAAAGAGTTTACAAGATTGTTTGTAAATAAGTTTTGGAACAAATACAACTCCTATTTTTCTAAGGGGTTTTGTCCAATCCTAGGGTTACAAATCCTACAGGCAACACAATGCTCTGATACCATCTGTAGAGGTCCCAACCTTTAATAAGGTAGAGATCCCTGTGTTTACAATGCTAGTCCCTGGATCAATAGCTAGCATCCGCAGTTAAGATGTAATATCAAGAAACAAAGGTCATAATACAACTTTATAACCAGGAATAAAATAATTCATTACATCTTACATAGCTCATTTGGCTATTACATTACATTGCAGCAGAATATCTATAAGCATGGGGTCCTTCATCTTCAAGGTGCCACAGGCAAACATGTTGGTTGTAGACTTGTAATCCTAATCAATAAACTTCACTAACACCAAACCAACCTGCAACATTACAAGTTACAGCCACAAGGGTCAATACATTTGAATTGTATTGGCAAGTTTCACTACTATGCAGAATATAAGTGGATCCTATCAATACATGCATATTTGGCTAAGTGGGGTTTAGGCTCATTTGTAGAAAGCAATATAGTTTATCCTATCTTTTCAAAATAGTTTTGATCTTTTGTCAAATCTTTCTGAACTCCTTGGAATCCACCAAGTGCTTCAAATATCTTGTTGTCACTTTCAAGTTTTACTTTTTAGAAATTGGAATGTCGAGATTTCCCATAGCTTCAGGCCTTAGTTGCTCAGTATTGTCCATAACCGGGGACACGGCTAAGTACTTAGATTTTTATCTTCTGTAGATTTTGTACACTTTACCCACATGACACAATCTCATCTTGTTGCCACCAGTGGCCGCTGGATAAGTACTCACCAAGATGGAGTACTGGCAGATTCAGAATGTGACGAAGTCTTTCCATAGGGTCCTCCCATACACAATGCTAGCTTGTCTTCAGGCACCAATGTAGGGTTCCAAGTTCCCTCATTCTAGTAACCTGAAGAGGCCAATGCATGGGTCTTCCACTATGTAGTTGACTAAGCCAGTGCCCATTTAGCGTGTGGCTGTACACGGAAGCCACTGTACGAGAAACATGTTTAATCTCTAAGTCCCTGGGTGGTTTTCTTCTAGTGCACAACCAAAAAGATATTGCCATATAAACATGGTTCCTTTTGTTGCCACCTTGTCCAAAACTTGAGTATCCTTGTCCACCCAGGTGGTTCATTGAGTACTTGTTTTATTATATAAAACACAAGTCTTTTCCCAACTTCAAATAATCTCAACATGTATCTCATCTTAATATATATAGCAGGGCTAAGCTTATTACAACTACATTGTTTTCACTAAGGAATGTATAAGGGTATCCTATTAGGATTTAGCATAGCAAAATATAGTAGTCCTTATCATGCATGTTTCAAAATCCACTAAGTGTAATGAAAATAGTAGGACTTGGATGATAGTGTCACTTGCCTTTTTGGTAGAGGATGTTGGTTCACTTCTTGATCTTGCTAATATCACACCCTTCTAACTTCACTACAAATCAATCAAGCAAACATAGGTTCAACTAGCATTCCAACTAATATTCAAACAATTCATCACACATAAAATAATAGAACAAAGTCATGCATGCAAGCATGCAAAAGTTAGTTTTATTTGCAAAGGTGGTTTCTACTAGGCTCTAAACATTGTAAGGCTCAAAGTGGTCATTTTCTTAAGTGGCAAAACCACTTGCAAAAGGGCTTTATCTATAAACCATTTTTAAATCAAATCATTATTTCATGTGGTGGAAAATGTTTTTAGCAAAGCAATAATTTTATATTGTTCACAAAATAAGTTGTTGATTCACAAAACTTGGTGTTTAGGGTCAGTGGGTTGGAATCAAAACATTTCCCAAAGGTTTTTCTCAAAAATCATTTCCATAACAAAATCAATATTTTTATTTGACTAGAAATGAGCTAATTCAATTATTAAATCCTAATCTTCACAAAATACATTTTTAAATCCATAAGTTGGTTCCTAGGGCCAGTAAGTTCACAGCAAACCATTTTGCAAAGATTTCACATGAAAATTCTATCTAGACAATTTTTATATTCAAAACAAGCCTACACAAGTTTCTGCAAATTCAACCAATTTATCAGAAGCTTTTTACTAAACAAAGTGCATGGTTGGCTAGGGGGCTTGCTTTTCTGAATCCATTGATATAAAGTTTGCAAAATTTGGACGTGTAGAACTAAAGTTATGAATTTTTCAAATTTGCAACTCAATCAGATTCTATTTCTGTTTTTAAACTAAACTAGTGCCCTGTGGCGTGTTTTTCTCTTGCTGGGTACGGGTTCGCGCGATCGGCCTCTATGAGGCGTTGGATCTAAACAGATCTCATGCACTACTTCTTACCCTTAAGCAAGTTCTATTTTTAGCAGCCAGGATCAAGATCCAACGGGCTCGATTGCTTTGACCACTGGCCAGGTGGTGCTAGCGGCTATTGGCGGCGGCCTTGCCTGATCTGGGGGCAGGAAGAAAGGAGGGTAACGGAGATGCTCACCGTGTTCGCAGGGTACTGGTGAAGCTCAAGGTGGTGCTGGCTTGGCGAGGGGCGCACCAGAGAGGCGACGATTTCTCGCCGGAGCTTGCAGCGGCGTCGGGTTCGTCTGGTGGTCGTCGAGGGCGAAGTTTCTTGGCGCTAAGGCAAGCGAGCACAGTTAAACAGCGTCTGACACTAGGGATCATAGGAGTACAAATAGGAAGGCTCGGTGGTCGGCTCTTACCGGAAAGCTCGTCGGGCCGAGGCAGGGCGCGGCGAGTTGAGGTCGTCCTTGCCGAAGCGTTAGGAGCAGCAGCTTGCGAGCTAATGCTCTGGTAGGTGTGCCTAGGTCTGGGAGTGTGTGAGCTTGGTCGGAGGCAAGGCGGTGTCTCTTGGCCGAATCGCTTGCGAGAACTTCGGGAGGTAGTGGCAATCTGAGCAAAAATGTCGCATGACTGGTGGCTCCGAGCGGGGGGGGGAATCAGAGAGGAGGCGAGGGTGTTTAAGACAGCGTGGTCGCGGGGTGGAGTAATGGCCGATGTTAACGCGAATTGATCGCGGAGTAAATGGCAAACGTCGAGCGGCGTGATCGGGAAGACGATCTTGAGGTGGTGGCGTGGGACCTGCTGTCGTGAGAAAGGAGAGAGGAGAGGGTCCACTCGTCGTATGCATGCTTGGGGTGGTTGGTGGAAAGCGATTGATGGCGTGGGGGGGTTAGTTGGGCTGGAGCTGGGCTTGCTAGGCCAGATGGTTGGGTTGCTGTCTGGTTCTTTTTTTTGTTCAGTAATCTTTTTCTTTTTCTATCTGTTTTTCCTGTTTTTAATTTCAAACAATAAATCAAACACTCAAATGATTTCAAACCCTTGCCAAACTTTGCATTGATTTCAGTTCTGTTAATCAGCATAATTGAAAGTCCAAAACAAAATAATATTTTTATTCTTTTTAGGATCCCTTTATTAAATAAATAAAATAATCCTTAGTTATTAAATCAAATAGGATTTGATTTATTTTAAAATCTCCATTTGAAATCTAAATAATCCCAAAATCATTTCAGTAAGTTTTATTTGAAAATATAAAACATTTGGAAAACTCTTTTAAAATAAAATAACAAGTTTTTAGTGTTTTATTAAAATGGGAAAAGTCCTTACTTTAATAAAATGGGATATTAATAAATCCTCATTATTTTATTTAAATAAACCTTTACTCCTTTTATCAAATAGAAATATTTTATTTCAAAAGCTTGGCCAAGGTTTAATTTGGCTCTATAAAAATAGTCCTTATTTATATTTCTACCTTTTCATTTGAAAACCAAATCCTTTTATTAAAAGATCCAAAATAGTAATTTCACATATTTAATATTTTCTTTATTAATTGTTTATCTTTTCAAATCCCTTTAGGATTTGTTTGATCAAATAGGTTTTGAAGGTTTCCAATTGGAATCAAAAAGTTTCTTCTCACCCTGAAAATCAACAAAGTTTTATTTTATTCATTTATTTTTCACATAACAAGATTTGGAAAATCTTGGGATGTGACACTCCCCCTCTAGATTTTATCCCCCATGGTCTCGGACTAGCGAGATACATGTTCCCAGTGGCTATTCGGCAAGAAAGGGTTGTGCTTCCGCTGCATCGCTGGAGCGAGGAGGCGGAGGTTGCCCGGTGTCTTGTACGTGTGTGCGACGCGGATCTTGGCTAACGGCGCTAAGACTTCCTCTCGATCTTGAGATCGGCAAGAGATCGTCTACATCAACCACGAGTTGAACTCGTTAAGCTTTGTCGGTCTTCAAGGGTATGTTCTCTACAGATATACATCTACCCGTTGTTTGTATCTAGTAGATAGATCTTGGTACATAGTTCCCATCGTAGGAAAATTTTTGTTTTCTATGCTGCGAACCCTACATCTACGACTATATAGCTAAGGTATTCCCCCATTCTGTAACCAACCTTTTGACTAAGGAATCATTGTGGTTTAGGACTAGGTTTAGAGTTCTTAGGCACTAAGTGTTTGTTTTATTTAGACAAGGTTTTAACTACTGTTGTTTATGTGGATTGATGGTCTTGAGTTAGATCAAGGGTAATGATATAATGTTCTTGGCCAAATTTGTGTTTTTATAATTATATACTATAAGTGTTGGTGTTAATCCATTAGTAACTAGTGTTGTTAATCGGTGAACATTTACCATCAATCACATGTTGTATATTCTTTGAACTTGGAACTCCAAGATCAATATCATTTTCAGTATGTGGATTCTATCTATATCTTGTTTTGGCATATAGTCTCGAAATGCATTTTATTCATAGAAGTACAAGGATACATGAGTTCATCCCACTACAACTACTACATCACAGAGAAACATGGGTCCATCCTACTATGACTACTACAACACATAGATATATAGGTTCATCCTACTACAGCTACTACATCTCTTAGTGCACACACTTACAGATGCATCATGCCATCCAACAACAAAATGCCCTTCTTCTTCTACATGCCTTCAACAAACTTCACCTTCTTCTTCTTCAGCATCTTGACCCTATCTTTGCAATACTCAATACCTTGTTTAAGAAAACACAAGGAACTAGCTGCTTTGAGCTGAAGAAAAGCAACCTTGCTGGAAATTTTTTAGGCAAAGTGTAGTCAGCAGTTCTAGTAAACAAACCTTTGCAAATTGCTTCATGCTCTGCTATTCTTGGATCATCTTCCACTGCCACCTCGCCCAACTGCTCCAGTCCCCTAGCATCCTTCCTCTTCTCCTTCTCTTGCTTGCTTCTCCTTGTGTAAACCTTGGTCGCCATAGCTAGGAATGCAACGTCGACTATAGACTCTACTAGCTTTTATGGACAGATGGGTGCACCTGTGGACAAGAAAAGACACACACAAGGAGCACAGTAGCACAGTTTAAAGGATATGCAACCAAAATGGCAATTGCCTTTATTCCATTTCTGACTGCTGCTCCACTTCAGGAATCTATCACTTCAGCCTTGTATCAAACATTAAAAATATGGAAAAATGGGCATCTATCACTTTAGGCGCGTGTGTACCTTGTATATGCGAGATGCATATCAATATGCGTCTCCTGTATATATATATTCTAGTAGTGCGTGCTTGATGTTATCTATCTTGTGTTAGACTCGTCTTACTTAGCATAAGTTGTTGGTGCATATAGGTAAACCTATCATATTTAGGTTATGTGATGATAACTTAAACACAATTTTATTCCGTGTTTGTTAGAGCCAAAATCGTAATTGGTTTAAATCTCCTATTCACGCCCTCTCTAGGAGACATCTGTGTCTTTTCAAGTATCATTTTCGGTGCTCTTCAATGGAGCCCCTCAATAAGAATTTCATCCCTCAAGGGTATCTATCAAGGCAAACATATTTCTCCTTACTTGTTCTTATTGGCAGCAGAGGACCTTCCATGCATCCTACAAATAGACCAATCATTAACTGTTAATGGTATCATGGTGGCCCCACTACCTTGGCAGTTAACCACCTTATTTTTTGCATATGACGACCCATTAAGGAAAGTGGAGAAGGAGTGTCTAAGGTGAAGTATGTGTCGACAAAGTATTGTAATGCGTCAGGAAAAGGATAAATATGGAAAAAATGTATATCCTTTTGAGTAACATGCAATTTGAGGACGGTCATCAAGAATGAACTAGATGTCCAAAAGGAGAACCCTCAGTGAGAAGTATTTAGTCCTACCATATGATGTTGGTAAGTCGATGAGCCGTGCTTTCAAGTATTTGAAATATAGAGTATTGAAAGTACTTAGATGGCTCGAATAACTACTATCAGTGGGAGGAAAGGATATGTTGATCAAATTAGTGGCTCTAGAAATTCCTACTTACTCCATATCGTCTTTCAAGTTACCAAAGGGGCTACACGACCATACCATCACACTCATGCAGAACTTCTGGAGGAGTAGTAAGGAAGGGAAGAGGAAAACATGTTGGGTATCCTGGGAGGCAATGACTCAACCCAAACTTGCCGACAAGTTTTTGGAGGATTTAGACGCTGCTAGTAGGTTGGATAGTAACTCTACTGTCACCAATCAACGTAAATATATAGCAACCAAGCTGGGACGTAAGCAGGCGCAAGTGCATTGGCTTGCACCGCTGATGGAACATACAAAGTTGAATGTCAATGGAGGAGTGGTAAAAAAGACATCAAAAGGATGGTCTATCAGTTCGAGTTGGGTGCATTTCTAGGTGCCTCGGCACTCGTGATCGACGACCTAATGCACCTAGGATGTATGGAGGCAATTGCATGTAGTGAAGCAATTGATCTGATAGATGATCTTAGTTTGGGGCCGATTCAGCTGGCCTTGAATTGCCTAGAGGTCATGAAGGGTATGAGGAGTACAAACCTAGGAGTTTTTGGCAACATTATAAAGGAAATAAGACTGATGACGCGGGCTAGAGGAGTACTTTTGTCATGAAGTCAGAGAGGATAAGCATTCTCCAGGAAATAACTCAAGGCGCAGGCTAGAGGAGAAGTATACTTTTATCAGAAGGTAGAGAGAAGAACACAGAAACACACTTTGTCGTTTCACTTCCTATCTCCCAGTAGATAGGCATGTTTGGTTAGATGAACCTCCCCATGGTTTTTTTTCAGGGAAAGCCATTTGACACACTTTATTGACCTGATAAAATAGTTACATCGTTTGTGAGCTTGCTAATAATAAAAGTAGGGGGTTCATCGACCCAAATACATGAATTACTACAATTAAAAGCAACTTTAGCAAGCTCATGGGCTCCCTGATTAGCTTTCCTATTACAATACTCAATCGAAACATTATCAAAGCAGCTTCAAAAAATCTTGCAATCATCATAAATTCCAGTCGATATTGTCACAGAAAAATCACCATTTTCCATGGTGTCAACAACTTAAGAACACTCAGTTTGGAGAATGAATTGGTTGCTGCCAATATGCTGTGCTACATTAATCCCTTCACGAAAGGCATATGCATCCACCATGGGAGCATCTACCACATGAGGTATGGACCTTTCTGCTGTTGTAATACATTGCCCTGCATGATCTCTGATAATTACTCTTGTAGCACCTCTACGAGAATTGACATCAAATATGACACCTACATTAATCATTAACTTTCCTTTAACTGGCCTCTTCCATAATTCTACGTGAGATTTTTTCAAATTAATCATACACTTTCTTTTGCCAGGACTATGATTGACATAGTAGATTCGACTAGTGTTTGAACAATTTCACCATGTAACTTTTGTCGTCTTTCCCACCATATTTATGGGACAACAATTAAAACAAGCTCAGCAAAGCCAACATCATCAATAGACCGCCAACATTATCAATAGACGGTAAGCCGCCTCCTTTATTATAATGAACCTCCCGAGCTGGTTTAAAGGTCTTTGTAACGGAAAGTCTTTTTGGCTCTCAAGATTCGGTGTTCCCCGCTTACTAAAAAATTAAAAATTACACTTATAAGTTTAAAAATATTACTATGAAATAAAATCTTAAAAATTGCTAATGATGTATCTCGCAAACGTAAAAACCTTCGAATAGAAGTGTTCTGTATTCTGAGCTACACAAAAATGACAAAGTATGACTTTTTTGTGATTCGTAATCACTATATTATAGATCTATAATATTATTATTTTTGTGTAGCTTAAAATACATATTATTTTGAATTAAAATTTTACACGTTTAAGGTATAAATCACGGAATACATCCTAATTTATTTTAGAATTTTTGGGAACTAAAAAATATAATTTTAGATATTCTTTTGAAAAAAGGATCACTCGGACGTGCACCAAATCTACACCCTCTTTATAATTTGGATAAAAGGCTAGAATTCTAAAAAAAATAAACATGGCGGCTAGGTCTATAGAGAATTGTAAATGAACATTCGGAAGAGCCAAGGAAGACATGATTACGATTTGAGATAACTGCATCAGCGGTTTTAGTTCTTTTCACGTGCCTTCACATTGGTCTTTATTCTAAAATTATACATCTAATTCCTAATTGTTTTATATGTGTGTCACGGGAGGATCTGACCCTCGTTGACCAATGCCACGTTGGCTGGTAGGGCTCGGGGGCTTAACGCCAGAGCTGAAATTTTGCAAATAGATTCGTCTAATCTATTTTGTATCATATCTTGACCCTATTCCTCTTCTTTATACATGATGTAGAAAAATAAGACCGCTGATGTATTATCTCTTTTAGATAGAGCACTACACACATGTCTCTCTCCCTGGCAATTGCAATTTAACTAACAAACAAACCCAATTGAACGGCGAATTTCAATTTGACTAACAAGCCGAGCTCAAATCAAGGCAAAAAAAATTACACACGAATAGAATTACATTAGAAGTAGGTACTACTGGTAGCAATGAACACACGCAGTGAGGATTGGATTTCCTTTTTTTTGGGGTGGGGGTGGGGGTGGGGGGGGGGGGGGGGGGGCTGAGCATGAAGAGGCGGCTGCTGGAATCGATTCACCTCATCCCAAACAAATCGATCGGGACCTTCGTTGCTGCAAATCTGGTGGCGCAGCCCCGCCACGTGGAATCCTAAACAAATCGATCTAGAGACGCCTAGCCCGCCTTCAGCTAGAAATCGAATCGATCCGGCGACATCGACCGAAGGCAGAGGCTCCGAGTCCATGGGTGCTAGGACGATTTTTGGCAGCCCATAGCCAACACTCTGTGTCGGTCTCACCAGCAACTCCGGCCATGTCGCCGCCGGCCGTCTTGGTCTCCAACGGCGCCATCTCCCCGCACTCTCCTCCTTCCGTGGCCGCGTTTCTCGAGTCCACCCCGGGCGCCTACACTACCGGGCGCGCATCCTCCACCGGCCTCCTCCTCTGGTGGCCACGCCACCTTTTCCGCCTCGCCGACTCCGCGCGCCTCCTCGCCCACTCCCACCCCCACCTCCTCGGCCTCCCGGTCCCCCCGCCACGTACCCTCTCCACAGCCTCTATAGAGCCTCTCGTCAACCAATCCGTGCGGATCGGCGTCCGCGAGATGCGGAGGCGGATGCTGGCGCCTGGGGAGTGCTGCTCGGGGGACGACATGGCGCTCACGGCGTTGGTCAGAGCTGGTGGGGCGACGGAGGGGCTGGAGGTTTGCGTCCACCTGGGTGTGTACGTGCCGCCGGTGTTCGGAGACGCCGGGGCAAGGCTTGCTGTTGCCGGGAGCGGAAGGGAGGCTGCCGCCGCCAAGTACGCGCCCTGGGCCAGGATGAGGAAGCGTATGGAGAAGATGAGGCCTCCTGGAGCCACGGAGCTCTTACTGACCAACGATGGGGATCATATTCTTGAAGGAAGCGTTACAAACTTCTTCGTAATTTGCCAGAAGGTTAGAGGTTTGTAGTTGAACTGCAATGGGACGGATTCCGATTTCTTGCAATGCATACAAGTTTAATGGTCTCATGCTTATTATGTATACCAGAAAAAAGAGAGAAATAAACTACTCAACTTAAATTGGAAACCAATTCCATCTATATCGTTGAAGTGCACAAGTGTGGCAATCTCTCAAATCATCTTAGCAACAATTCTAATTGGTACAAGCCTACAAGGTCCATATCTGTGTTCTACACCATTCTATACTGATCTTCATGTCATCATAATGTAGATTGTGATGTTTGAGTTGATTAGGTTAAAATGACGCACCTTGGTGTCTTCCTTTGCATTTAATTTAAGATGGTGAAAGGAATGGCCAAGACTTTTATTCTATGAGTTTAGTAATCTCATGCTTATCATGTACACCAGAAAACAGAGAAATAAATTACTCTCCTGGAATTGGAAACCAATTCCATCTAAATAGTTGCAGTGCACAAGTGTGGCAATCTCTCGAATTTCCTTAGAAGCAATTTTAATTGGTACAAGGTTCATATCTTTGTTTTACACCATTCTGTTGTGGTTTTCATGTCATCATAATATTGATTGTGATGTTTGAGTTGAATAGGCTAAAAGAATGAATCCTGGCATCTTCCTCTGCATTCAATTTAAGATGGTGAAAGGAATGTAAAATACTTTTATATACTTCTCAAGTTCCATTGATATGTCAGTACTAATTTGACTCTCATCTTGTTAGGGGGGAACTTCTTACATTCATGCACTGTATGAATTGCACTCTGAATTATTTACTTCGCCTTGTCAAGATAAATACCCCCAATTCTCTTATTTAGACGATGTGTGTTTCTGTTTTATACTCTTAACATCTCTGTAGGAGGAACATCAGTCTAGTGAACCCTTGTCTGTTCAAACAATGAAGAATAGCTTTGAAGTACAAACAGCTCCACTAAGTGACGGCATTCTCCCTGGAATTATGCGCCAGATAGTGATAGAGTAAATTTTCTCTGCTTGCTCTAAATTCCATGTTCTTTGAATGAATAACCAGATAGTTGAGGAGATTTCTGACATAAAATTGCTGGATCATTAATTCATGTATACTTCTAAGTGTCCTTGCTTACATCTCACAAACTTACACACTACTTAGTACTCCATCCATTTTCAAAATAATCGATGTTGTAGTTTTTTCTTAAGTCAAACTTCTGTAAGTTTGACCTAAGTTGTAGGAGGATGTGTTAATATCCACAATCGCTAAATCTATATAATATGAAAATTTATTGCATGATTAGTGTAAATAAACTAAATTGGTGGTTTAGGTGTTCATATATTTTTCTAGTATAACTTGGTCAAACTTAAAGTAGTTTTACTTATGAAAAAACTAGAACATTGATTATTTTGGAAGGAAGGAGTAGTTAAGGCTATACTAGGTACCTTTGGATATGCGTAATAACTTGTCACTAAAAGAGTCATCAAATTAGAAACAACTGGAACTTGAACACGTTTGCTGGACATAATTCCAAATGCTGAACTCTTCTAACACTAGTTCTATTTCTTTTGGATAGGGTATGCCATGACCTTGGGATCCCCTTACGCGAGGTCTCACCGTCATGGTCCAAGCGTGAACTTTGGGAAGAAGCCTTTGTTACAAGTAAGAAGTCTTCTTCAAATTAGGAGTGTGTGTTCTGCCTGCTGGGGCATCTTGATCTTGTTTTGAGCATGACTTGTGGTTCGCTGACAACAATCTATCATATAACAGGTAGCTTGAGGCTTATCCAGCATGTAGAGACAGTTCAAGCACCTTTACTGTGGGAAGACATAGAAACTAAAACCTGGAGCGATGTATCTTGGGTGGTGAAGCAATTTCACGTACGCGTTATTTCTTTCTCACACTTCCACAGTTATATTATCTGTGTTATTTGATTTTTTTTGTTAATAAATGTTGTGAAATTTTAAATAGGGTGCTGGATGCATCACCACACAGATACAGGTTAGTTGTCTGACGAAAATTTTATGCCTCTGCAGCCATTGCCAAATGCGAAGCAATTAGTTGTCCTGAGTTTACATAGGATATTCAACCTCATATCCAAATTATATTGAAAGTAAGTTTTAGGATATAAGATATGAGTACAACAAGGGTTTGTATTGAACTATCTAGGTTTCAAACTATTATTATCTAGATTAATGATTTGGCAACCCTTATTACTGTGTAACAATGACCTCTCCATCGCTCACCATGCAGAGAAAAATATCAGAGAGAGCATTGACGGAGAATATGATACAGAAGATCTCTTGTGAGTTCTGAATGTTATCATTGTTTCTGGTTGAGGGATCCCTGGCTTCACCATCATTTGTTCTTCAGAGGAGGTAAGCAAGCACCATTTTTGCTGCTATCTTAAGCCTGCTGAGATGCTTAAACAGAGTAGACTCCGGGCCCTTTCTATGGATATATCAGGTTAAGCCAAAAAGTTAATTGTGTCTTTGCTTCTGTATGCGGACTAATCAAAACAGAGCCTTGCGGTGCTACTTTGATGGAGAAAAACTCTTCTAGAGTTTCCTTTGGAACATCATGAAAGCACTGTACCTGAGAAGCCTTGTTGATGCCACTCTCGCCTCTTTTTGCAAAGTGATTAGGACCAGAACATGAGTGTGGATGGAATTTGGTCAACATGTATGTGCTTCTATCTCGAAGAAACTAGTGGTGGGAATTTGGCCATGAGAGAGGGTGATTGATTGAAGCAGGCGACCTGCCCAGTATTGTGACTTTGATGTTGGTTGTTGCATACTTGTATCTGGTGAGCTTGTTGACTGTGAAAACGAATGGTATCCGTCGTCGCCCCACAACAAGATACGAAAATGATAGTAGTACTCTACAGTAAACCGCACCAGCGGTTTTAATTCTTTTTAGATACCTTTAATTTGGTTTCAAATCTTTAAAATTACACATCTAGCTCCTAAATTTTCGTAAGTGATTCACCCAAGGTCCTAAATTGGTTTGACCGACGTTGACCACTGCTACATTGACAAATGATAACACGGCCTAGTAGGCATACCAACCATCATGTATATTTGCAAATAGCCCCTTAGGTGTCATTTCTTCCAAAAAATAGTTCAGACCAAAGCAGCAGAACCAAGTCTGACCACAACATCCGCGGTCCGCTCGGCTCTCCGTGTGTGCTCCGCCGCTCTAGGCTGTGTCCCTCCGCGAGCTCTCGCCTCTGCCATTCTCTCCACACTGTTGTTCCACCACTGGATGGACACCTGTAGGCTGGCCTCGGCGGATACGTACTGGTACGAGCCCATGGAGTAGCACCTCCTGGCGTCCAGGCTGCTGTTGTTGCTGCTCGTGTCGCCCGCCACAATGCCACCGCCGGTGTTGGCAGGCCCGCCACCTGGGACGTGTTCTTGAACTTGCCGAGGCGCATTGGGAACATGACGTCTTCCTGCTGCCTCTAGTCTCGTCGAGCGCGGCGTCGAGGAGGAGCGCGACAGCGGCAAGCACGCGGCGACAGAGCGGGCATGTGGAGTTGGAGAGCAACCATGTGTCGATGCAGTCGATGTGGAAGGCGTGTCCACACAACGGCAGCAGTCAGAGCCGGTCGTCGCCAGCAAACTCGCAGAGGCAGATCGTGCATTCGAACGGCCCTTTGGCGCCGACGACCGAGCCGACCACCACCTCCCCGTAGAGGAATACAGGCAACGCGTCCATGATTGCCTAGTCTAGCCCGACGTCATGCAGGTGGAGCAGAACGAAGGAGGTGCTCCGCAGTAGCCGAACAACCGTCGTTGGCGTGACACGCGAGGCACAACCTCATGTACTCATGTGCGCTACCCTAAACCTTCGGTGGTTTCCCCTGCTTCGCCTATAGGACGAGGTGGATGGGCACACGTGCACAGGCCCTAAACATGCAGCTCGCGTGGCAGCATGCTCACCTCCCCGTGCGGCCGGCGTGCTCTAGCTCTGGCGGTAACCTCAGGTGAGACTACGCAAGCGAGGTGCTCGACACAATGTCCAGGAAAAGAGGTTTGATGTGGGGGCTTTTTGCAAATATACACATTTTGGCTAGTGCAACTTGTGGGCCCTCCACATAGACTGGTCAAAGCGATCCAGGGAAAATAAAACCTCAAATGAATCACTTATGAAAAAATTAAAATCTAGATATATAATTTTAAAAATTTAGGATCAAACTGAAAATACTGAAAAGAATTAGAACAGCCGGCGCGGTTTTCTCTAGTACTCCACTACATGCGTTGCGTCCTCACTCTTTCACTCTGACACGGCGGGCGTAAACCTCTCGGATCAAAACCCTAAGAAAAGCAGCGGCGGCGCGAGCACCCCTTACCCATCCCAAACCCAGCCGCAACCTCTCCCCCTCCCGACCTGACCTCTCTGCCTTGCTTCATCATGCGCCCCCAGATTCGACCCCTCCCCGCCCGCCCGGCCGTCGGCGCCGTCCACCGGCACATCTCCCCTGCGCCGCCCTCCCTCGGGCTTGGGCAGTATGGCCGGGTCGCCGTGGGGAGGACGACGTCCCCTGGCGTATGCTGCTCCGTCGCGAGCCCAGCGGCGAACCAGGGGGCGGCGACGACGCATAGGCCCTGGAAGCTCAGCGACGCTCGCCTCGTTCTCGAGGATGGCTCCGTGTGGAATGCCAAGTCGTTCGGTGCTTCCGGGACGCAGGTCGGCGAGGTGGTTTTCAATACCTCAATGACAGGGTAGTAAATCCATTCTCTTGTTACTTCTAATGATACTATGATTAGCTGCCAACCGACGATTTGTTGGTCCATATTTAGTTTCACTATTTTTTTTCTGAATGAAAATGAAGCTATGGTTACCAAATCTCTGTTTATTTGCTTACTCTCCCAAGCCTGACCACTATGGTCTGATAGTGCTACTTCTAGTGATACTAGCTTATGTATGTCCTAACTTCTTCTAATGTTTCAATCCTACTATCCTAGTGTCAAGTTCTGTAGGAATTGTTCTCAGGAGGTTCTTAAATTGTACGCAACTGCTTTTGTACTGGAAATGTGACTCTTGCACGTATGGTACACGAACACAGGTATCAGGAGATCTTAACGGATCCTAGCTATGCTGGTCAGTTCGTTTTGATGACCTGCCCTCATATTGGAAACACCGGTGTTAACTCTGGTATGCAATTTCCACATCCAAGAGACAGGAGCTACTACTGTATAATGAACTAATGATAAATACTATTGGGATTCTCTTGCAGATGATGAGGAATCCATAAAATGTTTCCTTGGTGGGTTAATCGTACGAAACCTAAGCATATGGTAAGCACTTCTGTTTGGGACAGGATGAAACTCAAGAGAACTACGTGTATACTCACCTTCTGTTTCCTTCCTCCAGTACTTCGAACTGGAGGTCCACAGAAACACTTGATGAATATTTGAGGAAGAGGAACATCATGGGCATATGTAAGTATATATTATCATCACAGTATTTATTTTTATTTGGATTTTCTATCCATCGTGGATTTACCTTGTTTGCACTCTACAGATGACGTGGACACACGTGCAATAACACGCCGGTTGAGAGAAGATGGTAGTCTCATTGGTGTCCTAAGTACTGATCAGTCTCGCAAAGATGAAGAATTAATTGAAATGGCAAAGAATTGGAAAATTGTTGGTATGTTAATCTTTCTATAAGCTACAATAATGTTATTAAAAGTACTACCTCCGTTCCAAAATGTAAGCCATTCTAGAGGTAGTAATGTTTATATTGGTATTGTTATATGTAAATACTATTTCTGCTTTTCTTGTTCTTGGTCTTATGGATTCTTATTAAATGGTTTGCAGCAAGTTCTTTCAGTGGTTATAGCTGAGGGTGTTTCATTGGTTAGAAAATGCATATTCATATTATTCTATACTAGCTCGGAATATGAAGAAATTAGCTTGCATTAGGAGGGATTTTACTTTCTGTTATTCTTTACTTATTACATCAGAAGTTCTTCTTGATCTTATGGAGTCTTAATTTAGTGGTTCATTTGCAATAGTTTCTTTCAATGGTTATAGCTGAGGGTATTTTATTGGTTAGAAACTAGTTGTACATATACGTTATATTCTATAACTAGCTTGGGATATGAAGAAATCAGCTTGCAATAGGAGGGATTTTACTCTGTTTTCTGTACAGGTTCTTCACAGATTACAACTGTTTGAGTGGTGCCAATTGATCTTTACATACTACTCATGCTATTTGTGGCATAACATGAATCTGTGGTGGTATTATTTTGCAGGTGTTGATTTGATAAGTGATGTTTCATGTGATGCTCCATATGAATGGTTAGACAAGACTGGTTCAGGATGGGAGTTCAACAACAAGCAGTCAACTGAAACTTTTCATGTCAGTGTCACTCAGGCTTTTGTAGATAAATCAATAAATATCTTGTACCTAACAAGTTATTTTCAATTATTTAGGTTGTTGCGTATGATTTTGGAGTCAAGCACAACATTTTGAGACGCCTGGCATCATATGGATGCAAAATAACTGTTGTTCCAGCAAGCTGGCCTGCTTCGGAGGTACTTAATTTGAAGCCCGATGGGGTCCTTTTTAGCAATGGCCCTGGTGACCCATCTGCAGTTCCATATGCTGTGAAAACTGTACAAGAAATAGTAGGGAAGATCCCAGTATTTGGCATCTGCATGGGTCATCAATTGATTGGACAGGCCCTTGGTGGGAAGACATTTAAAATGAAATTTGGTCATCATGGAGGAAACCACCCTGTTCGTGATAACAGGACTGGACGTGTGGACATCAGTGCACAGGTTTGTCAGCTTTTTTTCAGTTGCTCAGAAATTAATCTTAATCATTTATGTTCTGTGATAAGTCATGCGACATACTATTGATTAGCAGTTATGGATTTCTTGGCTTAGCTTTATCTTATATTTGTCATCAAATTAACTTTATGTCAAAGCCAAGCAACTATGTTCTTTACTTATCATTGGGCTTAGACATTTATCTAGGCACCTTACTAAATTGACTAAAGAAACTGAAACTAGTAGAGGAGACTATGGGAGTCTATGGATTTGTGAATGCTGAAAGGCTAACTTTATGGAAAAAGCCTTATTAAACTGCTGATAATCTATCTTTCTGGATATTTTTCATTTTTTGACATAGTAATTATAGTATCTGCAATGTAATATGTACGACTTGGGCCAATTTGTTCAGGGATTGAACAGTAATTTGTTGTTACTTAATTACTTGTAGCAAACAATGGCCATTTTCTTATGATCAACCATGATCTTAGGAAGATACTGATAGTCACAGCTCAAAAGATTTGGTCGCTCCAGGTATAAGATATTGGGTATATTTGGCAGAAGACTGAAGCGTCATCATTGAAATAATTATAAACCACTATTCTTGAGCTTTTGTATGAAATCTTAAACATCTTGAATGAAAAGACTACACTAGTGGGATAGTTGGGATTATATTTTGTTTATCTTTTTAGCTAGTTTATTTGTCTGGTTTAACATGTGTTCTTATTTGCTTGGTTTTTGGTCTGCGAACTACGAACTACTAAACCCTAGCTTTCAGCATAAGTTCTCTGATGAAACCTTGATATTTCTAAAGATTCTTATGTTAGTTTGGTTATTCATTACCAGCTGTATTGTTTACTCGTATTTCCGTGTAAGAACATTGGATAGTAAGCTATGCTTATGAGCTGATGCTAGTACAATGCATTATTTTGTGTTAGTTTATTAGCTATAGACTGGACTGTTAAACCTTTAGAATTATTTTACTAGTAAATCCCCATATATGATGAACCACTGAGTGTAACATTTGATTTGCTATGCAGAATCATAACTATGCTGTGGACCCTGAATCACTCCCGGAAGGAGTACAAGTAACACACATCAATCTAAATGACCAGAGCTGTGCTGGTCTCGTGTTCCCCAAGATGAAGCTTATGTCTCTTCAGTACCATCCGGAGTCCTCCCCGGGGCCACATGACTCGGACTTGGGTATGTGCAACTCCTTGGCTACTATATGCGTGCAAACAGGGTTCCGTAAGACAAGTTGTTAGTTCCATTTCATGTGGTCAGTATGTCTAACCGTTTTCACTCTTTTGGTGCTGCAGCGTTTGGTGAATTTGTGGAGTTGATGAAGAGCAACAGATTATGAGTAGTAGGAACTTGTCATCAGTCGGGTTGTTGGACTGAAGCAGTATGCTCCGAGGAGGAACTGTTATTTTCTCGTTCATTTCTCTTGTCAGCTGACCAAACCTATAAAGTAACTAGTGGTATTGTACTATTTGTTGGAGATTGAAGAATAAGATCCTTTGAGATGTTGTATCGAGACAGTTGTAAAACAACTATGCTTATTCTGGCGCTGGCGCCTGCAAGTTGTACCTTTTTGCGACGGGCATGAAATCTGGCTCCTTGTTTGTAGTTGAGCGCTTTAGTTGACCAAGCTGAAACAGAAGAAATTATATTATCTCGTTGGCAGCTTGTGCCGTGAGTATTCGTTCTACAAATTCATAGATAGAAACCAAAGTAAGAGGCAGCTAGACTGGACAGAATGAAACTCGTTGGCAGATCATAGGACCCCAATCTGAATTGATCTTACTCATGGGTAGGGTAACCCAATTAGCCATGGGTGAGGAATGCATATGAGTGCATACCCATGGGTTACCCGATTAGTATTTTCTGTTATAAAATATAAGAAGATATTTTAGCTTTGTGAAAGAAGTGTATCCGGACTTTTTAATGTCTAGGTTTGTGTAGATTTAGAGTGAATATACACATTAAAAACAGTCTAGATACACTTCTTTTATAAAGCTAAAATATTTTATATTTTAAAACGGGGGAGTAGTTTATATGAATGAATCTATAAAACTCACATCTTATTGCTTGCTGTATTGTGCAAGTACCGTAGGTAGTAAAGGATACCCCAATCTGAATTGATCTTACTCATGGGTAACCCAATTAGCCATGGGTAGGGAATGCGTATAAAAGTGGTGTTTTATATGAATGAATCTACTATAAAACTCAGATCTAGATGCCCTCACGCCTCCTGCCTTTGGGAGGCGATGCGCCAGTTGTGGCACCTGCCTTTGGACATTGATCTTCAGGTGGTGTCGACGTCATGGTTCCGGTCAGTGGTCTTGTCTGCACCTGGGGAAACAAAACCCCGGTGTGCAACCATAAAACTCCGGCGGGTACAAGGGCTCAGGCCTGTTTTTTTTTCGAACAAAGCCCATGCCTGGCCCGGTCCGTATGTAAAGATGCTCATAGTCAAAGTACAGCGAAATTACAAATATACTAAAAGTCCAAATACACAAAAGTATAATTTTACTTAGAGCCGAAGTACGCGAAAGTACAGTTATGCTTACAGGCAAAGTACACGGAAGTACAACTATACTCAAAGTCGAAATACACGAAAGTAGAACTCTACTCAGAGCTGAAGTACGCGAAAATACAAATATACTAACAGTCAAAGTACGCAGAGCAACAATTGTACTAAGAGCCGAAATACACATAAGTATAAAGAGATATACTCACAGCCAAAGTACACGAAGGTACAAACGCTAATCAGAGCAAAGTACATGAAAGTAATACTGTACTAAGAGCCAAAATACAGAAAAGTATAAGTATACTTACTGTCAAAGTATGCGAATGTTCAAATATGTAGTAACCCAAGTACAAAGTATACTAAGAACCCAAAGTACAATAAATACAATTAATCTAAAGTACGAGCGCAGCGGAAAGTACAATAAAAAGTTATTCGAAACCTATCAACATAAGATCTAGGTTTAAAGATCTCGGCACGAGGAGTTCAAAAGTGAAAACATTTCTTAATTTAGACAAACGGTGAAAGGGCATTTCCTGCCTTAATGATGTTTTGATGTTTGTTGTCAACAGAAGTAAGTTTTTATCAGTGTAAAGGCACAAGACAGTTGAAAGGATCGTATGGGTACCTAGAGGGGAGGGGGGGTGAATAGGTGCTACTTCAAATTTTCTTCTTTTTCAATTTAGGATTTGACAAGAAAGGTGAATTCTCTAGATTATACAACTAGGGTGAATTTACCTATATGTCAAGCAAACAACAACTAGCACGAACAAGTAAGTAAAGTGCGGTAAAGGATAGAAGTAACCAAAGTGGTGGACGCGGAGACACAAGGATTTGTTTCCCGTAGTTCCTTCCTTTTGAGGGAAAGTATGTCTACGTTTGGAGAGGGGGTGGTATCAAACCACCTACGCCACGACAGGCATCCCATGTTCTCCGATGAACCTCACCCCAAGGGGATTGATTCACCTTCCACTATATCGGCAACCTTCGAGGTGGAAGCCCACACCTTTACAACAAGTTCAAGGCATACATCCACAACTTAATTGGAGGCTACCGAATACAAGCAAGCTGTCAAACAATCAAAGATAAGCTTGTAAGAACCAAATCAAAGCTAGGGTTTCAAAGAAACACTAGAGCATGGGGGCCCTCAAGTGAATGAGGGGGAAATGAAGATCTCTCTTGGTGAAGCTATAGATCAAGGCCTCCTCCTTCGATTCTCCAAAGATCAATGACTTTGGATGGTTGGATAAAGAGATCTTGTAGATTTGGTGGCTCTAATGGAGTTTGTGTTCTTGAGCAGCTCCAGCGACTGGAGGAAGGGGATAAGGGTCCCTATTTATAAGCAGCCCCTTCCACGAACCGTTTTCTAACCGTTGGAGAAGAACCAGACCGGAGACTCTGGTCTATACACCGGAGACTCCGGTCTAAACCGGAGAATCCAGTCCATCTCCGGTCTAGCCTCTGGACTAGTATGCAGTACGACCCAGGTCTTCTGAGAGCCAAGTGGGCCGGAGACTCCGGTCCTCCAGCACCGGAGACTCCGGTCTGAGCCCACACCGGAGATTCCGGTGAAGCCTCCGGACCTTGCTCCGCACCCCCATACATAACGACCCAGCCATGTTCCTGAAGCCCCCACCGGGGACTCATCCGGAAACTCTGGTCCACACCGGAGACTCCGATCCAGGCAGACCGGAGACTCCGGTCTGGTATTTCCAGAACTATGTCAATCTTGCAGGAATCTTTCCAAAGTGTGAGGGTACTTTTCACTTATCATAATAGCAACCCGTGGACAGTGACAAACTGTAAAATGATCTACTTGTTGTTAACGAACACCAAAAGTGATTATGACAATAAATGTCCTTTAAATCTCCCCATTTTTGGTGCTCGATGACAACAAGTGATTTTGCATGGAATAAAATGTATGGGGCTCCCCCTGACTATGTGCAATAAGGTAAACAAGTAAATCATGCAAGGTAGATAGTATCAACGATAGCACACATAGATCTCACATGAGTTAAAATAGGAAGTGCACAAGCACATAGTCACACACATACGGCAAATAACACATATGAAGTTCAAAGTTCGAATATGGCAAATGAAAGCAAAGAAAATAAGAGTGAATCCAAAGCCCCCAAACCCATGCAAATCGATGAGAATGTCTTCTCCCCCTTTGGCATCAAAACGCCAAAAAAGGGAAAAGACCTAAGCTAGCGCCCCAACAACTCAGTAGTCATCGTCATCCTCATCATCCTCGGCATCCTTATCCTCATCCTCACCGTCCTCAACAAAGTCATCATCATCATCATCATCATCAGGGACTGCAGGCCCTTTGCCGCGAGGGCAAGAAGAGGAGGTACCCTGGTACCCGTAACCAGAGGTGACATCAGCAAAGGTCTTCCAATCCACTAGGCTATCCTGTTGGGCATTCCATGCCCCAAACGAGAGTGTGTGGTCAGACTCCGTGGACTGCTGAGAACCATGCTCATCATTGTATTCATCCTCTCCTTCCTCATCATCCCCTTCACCTTGTTCCTTGATCTCCTTGAGAAGCTTCTCAATGCGACAGTTGCTTTGGTAGGATGCATGTTGCTACTTACGGATGTCTACGTTCATGCAACAAAGGGTCCTCTCCCAGAAAGTGGCCTTCTTGACCCGCTCATGTACATAGTACCGAGTCATGGAAGGCATAGGTGCATTGGAGGCATTCTTCCTCCAAACTCTAGGTGGAGAGGGGGCCCTCTCAGTCTCAATCTCCTTATCATCATCGCCATAGCGACGCCTAGGAGCAGGCCCCATACGCCCCTTCTGCTGCAGTGAGACCAATGCATGCTCAGTGAGATGCGGTGCTATGCCAAGTGGGGAATTATGCTCCTTGGAGTTGATGAGCCTCATAACCAAAGGTGCATATGGAGGAGACTTCTTGAAAAGAATAGCATGGAACATATCCTCAAATATAAAATCCATCACATCAATAGGTTCAGCATCTGCCTCTAGGCCAGCATTGTAGGTCCGGTGGGTATGATAAAGAAGGTTGACTAGCCCACCCCTAATAGCATCGTCATTCCCAGCACTTGGTGCGATGGTATGACGGAATATCCTCAACATTAGGTTGTAGAGAGGCTTGAGTCCCTTGGACCCCCTACAACACCCTCGCTGCCATACAGAGGTGCAAGCTTCATCTTGTTCTCACCAAGAGCCGCAGAGTGCATGCGCAGACCAACTGGAGTGGATACGCCATGAAAGGTCTCAAAGATGACATTGGAAAAGTAATGGAATGTAGCTATGAAGCGGGTGGTGCCGGACATCCAAGTCATGGTCCTGTCTTGATCAGAGCCAAATACTACAGTGGCATAGAACTGCTGCACAAGGTAGACATTGTAGTCTTCATGAAGCTCCATCAAATTAAACAATCCCAGCTTCTCACAGATCCACATAGCATCATTGAAGTAGGGGCTGAGCCTCATATTCTCAACACTCATGAACTTCTGAGGGCATACAGGTGATTTGGTGAGCACACCATACACATCCTTCATGAACACCGCCTGCTCCTTCCTCCAGAAACGAGGGTCATCGCTAGTACGAGGCAGCCCATAAAAATCAGTCTTTCTCAGCTCACGAAACTCCTCTTTTGACATTTTGGCCAAGGACTGAAGATTGTCATATTTGGCCTTCTTGGCACGATCCTCTCGTTCAGTCCTTTCCTGTTCCCTACTCAAATAAGCAGCATCACGTGCCTGCTGTCTTCGATTGGAAGGAAGCACGATAAACTGACCCTGAGCTTCATCATAGAGAGGAGTGCCCCTTTGTGACTTGGCCTTGGTATGACGAGGACGTCTAGAACCATCACCTGTGAACAACTGTGAGGGAGATAGCATGGAGATGAGTATATATGTCCTAGAGATGTAGTACAAGAGCTTTGATGCATTTCTGGTCTGTTTTGATTCACCCAACACCGGAGTCTCCACACCTCATACCAGAGTGAGTCTCCGGCCTAGACCGGAGTCTCCGGCCGTGGGGCCGAAATCTCCGGTCGGGAGGCTCGGGCATGAGATGGGGAGGTGCTGGTGGGGGTGAATCTAGTAGATCGGGCAATGCAGCAAGGCTAAAGTACTAAAGTGCATGCAAACAAGTGATTCCAATGGACAAATCAACACCAATCCTCAAAAACACATCTAGAGATGAACCCTAGGAGAAAAAGAGGAGGAGAGGTACCAGATCTGTCCATGGGATCGATTCCTCCGGTGGTACTGACCCAATGGAGAAGAGGAGAAGGTTGGCCGGTGGAACGGTGGATCCCGGGGGCTTCTTGACCTCCGGGGAGGAGTTTTGGAAGAGGAGGCGACGGGTTAGGAGGAGGGGGACAGGGTTGAGAGTGAAGAACTGTTGTTTCAGTTCACCCCGTCCCCTTCCTATAAGTGGCAGAAACCGTTTGGACCGGAGACTCCGGTCCTCCTCGACCAACAACTCCAGGATAGGTGTTTGGGGACATATATGAGAGATAGATAGGTTTAAGACAGAGAATAGGCTTGGGTTGAGACATCAAACTGTGAAGAACCGATAAGAGCCATAGAAATTCACAAAAATATTCAGGAAAGCTCCAAAAGACTAAAATCAAGCAAATGACAAAAACGAGTAAGCACCAACCTCTCTAATGTGAGAGGGCGGTGGCCTAAGCCACCATATTTGAGTATACTCGGCTTGGCACCACGAAGATATATCTTGGGTCCATTACAGAAACTCATCATTTAAGCTCACATATCACAAAATGATATTAAGAGGAATGATTTTGATTCCTTTGGGTATAATGGGGGGAGGGATATTCCAATCAATTAGGACCGCACTCCCCCTATATCCATGCCTACACCTAAACCAAATACGGGTCAAGTCACAGGTGAGAATGCAAGATAATCAAGTCAAACTCCTTGAATCTATGATATTTAGTTCATTCCTCAAATAGCAAAACATTGCTTCATCAAGTGGCTTCGTGAAGATGTCGGCAAGTTGGTCTTTGGTTGACACATATGATAGATCAATATCACCTCGAGCAACATGATCTCTAATGAAGTGATGGCGAATCTCAATATGCTTTGTCCTTGTGTGATCCACCGGGTTGTAGGCAATCTTGATAGCACTTTCATTGTCACATAGAAGAGGCACTTTGTCACAATGGACACTGTATTCCTTTAAAGTTTGCCTCATCCATAGAAATTGGGTGCAAGCACTAGCAGCTGCCACATACTAAACCCAAGGTGGAGAGATATACAATTTTGCTTCTTAGAAGACCAACATACCAAGGACCTGCCAAGGAATTGGAAAGCCTCGGATGTTGATTTTCTATCATCCTTATCACCAGCCCAATCCGAATCCGTGTATCCACAAAGAGCAAATGTTGACCCTCGAGGATACCAAAGACCATAAAATGGGGTATGAACTAAATATCAAAATATTCTCTTGACCGCCATTAAATGGATTTATTTAGGAGACGCTTGATATCTTGCACAAACACCTACACTCAACACAATATCGGGTCTAGATGCACAAAGGTAAAGCAAAGAACCAATCATGGACCGGTATACCTTTTGATCCACATATTTACCATTTGGATTTTGTTCTAGATGAGTCTTTGTAGCCATGGGAGTAGGAGCTCCATTTAAATCTTGCATATTGAATCTCTTGAGCATATCTTGAGTATACTTGGCTTGGTTGAAGAATGTCCCTCCCCTAACTTGCTTGATCTCAAAACCAAGAAATACTCTCAACTCCCCCATCATATACATCTGGAACCTACTAGTCATAAGCTTTGAGAATTCATCATTAAAAGCTTTGTTAGATGAGCCAAAGATAATATCATCAACATATATTTGGCATACAAAAATCTCCCCATTTACCTTCTTAGTAAAAAGAGTGGGATCGATTTTCCCAACCTCAAATCCACGGTCAAACAACAACTCTCTAAGGTGCCCATACCACGTGTGTGGAGCTTGCTTGAGCCCATAGAGCGCCTTATCAAGTTTGTAGACATGGTTTGGGAAGTTGGGATCCTCAAATCCCGGGGGTTTCTTTACATATACCAACTCATTTAATAGACCATTAAGAAATGCACTTTTTACATCCATTTGTTGCAACTTAAAGTTATGATGTGCCGCATAAGCAAGAAGGATACGGATGGACTCAAGGCGAGCCACGGGTGCATATGTCTCTCCATAATCAATGCCTTCAATTTGAGAGAACCCTTGTGCAACTAATCTTGCCTTCTTCCTTACTATAATTCCATGCTCATCTTGCTTGTTCTTGAATATCCACTTCGTGCCTATAACATTGCGGCAATCCTTTGGCTTCTCAACTAACTTCCATACTTTGTTTCTCTCAAGGTTGTTGAGCTCTTTATGCATAGCTTCCAACCAATCCGAACCTTCAAGAGCTTCCCACACTTTCTTTGGTTCAATCATGGAGATGTGTGCTTGTTGTTCACTGAACCTCTTCAATTGTGCTCTTGTGGAAATGCCTTTTCTTAGGTCACCAACCACATTTTGTAGAGTGGTCTCTTAATTCCAACATTCTCTCCTTTCTAGCTTCACGACGAGCGTGGATCTCCTCGTTGTTTCTTGGGGGACCCTCTTCATCATTTTGGTCCTCTTCTTGACCATGAACTTGACCTTGATCATTACCAGAATCATTATCTTCATTAAGAGGAAAAGATTGACCTTGGTCTTGATCAAGCACTCTTCTAGCATCGATTTGAGCTTGTCTCAAGGCAGTTTGTACGGATCTTCCTTGATTAATTGACTTGGCACCACTTGACATACTGGAGAATGAATCAAGCTCCTATTCACTAGAGTTGTCACCTTGATCAACATGTTGAGGGTCCACAGCTTGTCTTTGGATTTGGTCATTACCCTCCTCGGTGGATGGAGCTTGTTGATGTTGTGAAGATGAGGGCTCCACTTGAGTAGAGCATAGTTCTTCTCGATCCGCCATAAGGGGTTCCTCAACAGGGTGTATATATCCCACACCCATTCTTCCTATGGCATCCTGAGGCATTTCATCATCTGCATCACAAGCATCAACATTCCCCCCTTGGGGACCATCATATTCTTCGAAGGTCACACTACAAGATTCTATGACGGCTCCGGAGAGCTTATCATAGATTCTATACGTGTGAGATTCGAGACCATAGCCAACAAAAATACCCTCAAATGCTTTAGACTCGAATTTGGACAAATGAACACCTTTTATGAGATAGAAACACTTACAACCGAACACCCAGAAGTAAGATATGTTGGGCTTGTTACCGGTAAGTATTTCATATGGAGTCTTGTTGATTTCTTTGCTGAGGTAGAGCTGGTTTGATGCATGGCAAGCGGTGGAGATGGCTTCGGCCCAAAAGTTGTATGGAGATTTAAACTCCACCAACATGGTCCTGGCCATCTCAATAAGAGTCCGGTTCTTCCTATCGGCCACACCATTTTGTTGAGGGGTATATGCAGCGGAATATTGGTGTTTTATCCCCTCATCACTAAGGAAATCATTCAAGGTGTAGTTCTTGAACTCGGTGCCGTTGTCACTTCTTATAATCAACATGGGAAGATTGTATTGACGTTGAACCATGTTGATGAAGTCGATGAAGGTCTTTTGGGTCTCACTCTTCAACTTGAAGAAATATACCCAGGAGTATCTTGAAAAGTCATCAACAATCACCAAACAATATTTCTTCCCACCTATAAGATCCCTCCTTTATAAAGGAAAAGGATCCCTGTGATTGCAATGCTAGTCCCTGGATCAATGCTAGCATCCACAGTTTAAGACGAAGTACACAGAAACAAAGGTCATTATTACAGTCATTCTAGAGACAAACATAGTCTTTACAACTCCAAGGCCACAGGCCTAGTACAAGAGTTTAAATAAGTAAAAAAATAAAAGTCTTCATCTTCATGTGCCACAGGCAAACATGTTGAGTGTAGACTCATGACTCCTAATCATCATCAGAGTAACCTGCAACATCACAAGTTACAGCCACAGTGGGTCAATACATTGGAATAGTATTGGCAAGTGATACCTTAGTAGAATATTGGTGGACTAGATACTATATGCAATTTGGCTAAGTGTAGCTTAGGCTTGCTTTGCTCAAAATAGGTTTTTGCCTATTAGTTGAAAACACTAAGTTTTTCTTTGTCAAAAACTTTTCCCAAGGAACCACCAATAGACATTAGGGTCCTTCACCCTTGCTCAACCACAAGTTTTACTTAGAACTTGGGATGAGGAGATTCTTGATAGCTTCAATGTCTTGATGCTCAAATTGTCCAATACCAGGGACATGGCTAAGTACTTAGATTCTTCCATATGCAGAGGTTGTGCACTTTCCCCACAAGACTCGATTTTCACCAAGACAGGACCTTTCAGAAGCCTCCCCTTAGACCAAATGGACGCGTTCCAACCTATCATCCCACTACCACCAACTGTCCAAATGGCTAAGTTATTGCAACCTATGTGATCCAGGCAGAGCCCATATTGCCAAGTGGCTGCACTAGAAGCTTCTCAACATTTGGCCTCTCAAATCCCTTTTGTAAGATCCCTCCTTTATAAAGAAAAAGGATCCCTGTGATTGCAATGCTAGTCCCTGGATCAATGCTAGCATCCACAGTTTAAGATGAAGTACACAGAAACAAAGGTCATTATTACAGTCATTCCAGAGACAACATAGTCTTTACAACTCCAAGGCCACATGCCTAATACAAGAGTTTAAATAAGTAAATAGATAAAGTCTTCATCTTCATGTGCCACAGGCAAACATGTTGAGTGTAGACTCATGACTCCTAATCCTCATCAGAGTAACCTGCAACATCACAAGTTACAGCCACAGTGGGTCAATACATTGGAATAGTATTGGCAAGTGATACCTTAGTATAATATTTGGTGGACTAGATACTATATGCAATTTGGCTAAGTGTAGCTTAGGCTTGCTTTGCTCAAAATAGGTTTTGCCTATTAGTTGAAATCACTAAGTTTTTCTTTATCAAAACTTTTCCCAAGGAACCACCAATAGACATTGAGGTCCTTCACCCTTTTTCACCCACAAGTTTTACTTAGAAATTGGGATGAGGAGATTCTTGATAGCTTCCATGTCTTGATGCTCAAGTTGTCCTTTTCCAGGGACATGGCTAAGTACTTAGATTCTTCCATCTACAGAGGTTGTGCACTTTCCCCACAAGCCTTGATTTTCACCAAGACAGGACCTTTCAGAAGCCTTCCCTTAGACCAAATGGACGCGCTCCAACCTATCATCCCACTACCACCAACTGTCCAAATGGATAAGTTATTGCAACCTATATGATCCTGGGAGAGCCCATATTTCCAAGTGGCTGCACTAGAAGCTTCTTAACATTTGGCCTCTAAAATCTCTTTGTTCCTGGGTGGCTTTCCACAAGTGAGATACACAAGGTAAACCATAGAAATGGGCCTTGTGTAACCACTCAACATAAACCATTCCTTCCATTCCACCCAGGTGTTTCATTTACTTAGTTGTTTTATTAGGCAAAACACAAGTCCAAAGACTTAGAAATATTTTTATCATAGCATGTATATTTCACCAACCCTTGGTTGCTACTAGCTAGGCTAAGCATGGCATAAGATAAGCATCTTAACTTAGAAATTTCTAGCAATTCTACAACTACTAGGATTTCCCAACATGGCATATAGGCAAAATATAGCATGCAAGACTAGCAAAATATTTCTAATGCTTAGTAGAAAACATAGGGATAAAAATATCATGAAGCACCACTTGCCTTGGTAGTTTGGAGAGTAGCTACACTCCTCACAATCACAATCACAATTGGCACCAAAATCTACAAATAAATTCATAGCAAAAAATCACATACAAATATATACAAACAAAAATATATGAATGCATGCAATATGATATGAGATGATTTTTAAAACTCAACAAAGCAAGTGTACATCACTGGTTCATAAACAAGTTCAAAACTTGCTAAACAACATTTATTTAAACCTTAAAACATTTCTTAAACAATTCATATACTCAAAATAGCCCTACACATGTTTCTGTAAATAAAACCATTTTAACAGAATCAAAACATTAAACACATTGCATATTTAGAAAGGGCTTGTTCTCCTGATTCCATTGATATAAAATTCATCAAATTTGGACGTGGGGATCAAAAGTTATGGCTAAATCAAATTCAAACATCTAATAGATTTAAATCCTGATTTTAAACCTAAACTCTAGCCACGCGTCTTAATCTGATTGGTGCGTACCAGTTCGCTCAGGATCGCGCGTGAGAGTTAGATCTACTTAATCTGCGGCCCAGATCTACTCGCGCTCGATAAGTGATCTGTTTATATTTGGATCTAGATCTCTACGGGATCATCAAACGACCACAGATGGGCGGCGGTGGCTCTTGGCGCTTTCGGGCGGCCTCTGGCCGGCTGAGTTCTGGGGTCGTCGGAGATGCTTACAGAATCGTGGCGATATCGATGCTCAACCTGGTGACGGCTTGGCAAGGCGCCGCGGACACGGTACCGCAGGCTCGTCGGAGTTGTCGATGTCGGGCTTGGGTGGGCAACGACGGCGACGCTCCTGGTCACCCTAGCACGAAACAAAGGCATCAGGGGATGCGCAAGACTATGGCGAACCTGATCGTGTGAATTAAAGGTGAAGGGGAACAAGGGGCTCACCGAATTTGACCGCCGGAGTTGAGGATGTCCTCGGGAGCTTGCAGCGTTTGACGAAGTCGACGACACAAGCGATATAGGACGAACCCAGAATGGGGTCGGAAGATGCGCAAGGAAGTTGTGAAGCTCGTGCGAACGAGGAGAGGGCGCCGGGCTCACCGGGATTGGTCGCGGAGTGAGCTCTGTCTGTGATGGCGCGAGGATGATTCTTGGCGGCACTGGGCGTTTCATGCAGCTTTGTTGGAAATGGCGCGAGGAGGTGGTCTTATAGCGAGAAAGCGAGGATCGCGCCGCGGTATCAATTAAGTGTCGAGGAATCAATGCGGCAGTGAATGGCGGAGGGAACGGTCGGCGACGTGGTCGGGCGCGATTTGGGAAGATGAGGATGAGTCGAGGTCCACCAACGTGAGTGAAATGAGAGGGGTGGGGTCGTGTGGTCGGTGACTGGTGGGTTCTGCTCATGAGAGAGAGAGGGGGAACTCGGGTGGGCTTAATGGGCTGGATCCATCGTTGGGCTAGATAGGTGGCGCTGGCCTTTTTCCATTTCTTTTCTCCTTTTCTTTTTCTATTTTCAATTTCAGGAACCAAATTCAAATGATTTCAAAATCTATTTGAATTCAAATCTTTTCAGGATTTTTGTAGTGTGCAACAGTCACATTTCTGGGCATAAAACCCAGTTGTCACTTTGAATTGTCTTGGTCACTTGGAATAAGATAAAATAAGCAGTGGCATAGCACTAGTTTGAATAGGTTTTGAAATTGGTTTTCAAATCATATTTGTTTTGAAACTTTGGTTTAAATCTTAGCAATCTAGCAATACAACCTGAGAGCAATAAGACAACAAAGTTTGGTTTCTTGAACAACAATCTCCCATTGGAGAGTAGCATTTGTTTCACATGCTGATCACATAAAATAATGAGCTCATATGCTCCTGTTTTTGAAATGATTTGTTTGAAATAAACTCTATATGATCATGGATGCATGGATGATATGCATGAGTTTGAAACATGATTTTAGGGATGTTACACCTTTGTTCCTGGGTGGCTTTCCACAAGTGAGATACACAAGGTAAACCATAGAAATGGGCCTTGTGTAACCACTCAACATAAACCATCCCTTCCATTCCACCCAGGTGTTTCATTTACTTAGTTGTTTTATTAAGTAAAAACACAAGTACAAAGACTTAGAAATATTTTATCATAGCATGAATAATTCACCACCCTTGGTTGCTACTATCTAGGCTAAGCATGGCATAGATAAGCATCTTAACTTAGAAATTTCTAGCAATTCTACAACTACTAGGATTTCCCAAGCATAGCATATAAGCAAAATATAACCATGCAAGACTAGCAAAATATTTCTAATGCATAGTAGAAAAACATAGGGATAAAAATCATGAAGCACCACTTGCCTTGGTAGTTTGGAGAGTAGCTACACTCCTCACAATCACAATCACTATTGGCACCAAAATCTACACATAAATCATTGCAACAAATCACATACAAAATAAATACAAGCAGAAATATATGGATGCATGCAATATGATATGTGATGATTTTTTAAACTCTACAAGACAAGTGTACAGTACTGGTTCATAAACAAGTTCAAAACTTGCCAAACAACATTTATTTAAACACTAAAACATTTCTCAAATAATTTATATACACAAAATAGGCCTACACATGTTTCTGTAGATAAAACCATTTTAACAGAAACAAAACATTAAACACATTGCATATTTGGAAAGGGCTTGCTCTCCTGATTCCATTGATATAAAATTCATCAAATTTGGACATGGGGATCAAAAGTTATGATTAAAACAAGTTTGAACATTCAATAGATTAAAATCCTGATTTTAAATCTAACTAGCAGACACGCGTCATGTTCCTATTGGCTGGTACCGGTTCGGGCGGATCGATCAATGAGAGCCACACGATTTAAGTGAAGATGCACGGCCAGATCTAACGCGTACCTCTTCGACACAGATCTAATCCTAGTAGTTAGATCTAAATCCTACGGCCCTAATCTAATTGACCACAAACGGGCGGCGCTAGCGGCGGCGACTAGCGGCGGCGTCTCTGTCAGAGCTGCTACCGGCGTTCTAGGTCACACGGGAGAGGGAGAAGGGGCTTACCAAGCTCGCCATGTGTTGCTGATGCTCAAGGTGGCGATGGCTGGTCAAGGGGCACGCTGTAGTGGCCGAGGGAGCTCGTCGGAGTTGCTGGCGGCGTCAGATGCTTACGGGCAGCCTGGTGGCAGAGTGGTGGCGCTAGGTGAGGGGAAATTTTCGCGGTGCAGATAGGGTTAAGTAGGTAGGAGGGGGCAGCGATTACGCGCAGAATCAATGGCAATTAAGCCCGCAGTGACTGCGGCGAGGTAACGGCGGAGCGAGCGCCTCGGCCGCGCGTGATTGACGACGACGACGACGTGGTCGCAGGGTCCACTTGTCAGCGAGTGAAACAGAGAGGGGGTGGGGTCAGGTGGTCAGTGACTTGGCGGGTTTGTCTGCGAGTGAGAGAGAGAGAGGGGGAACCCGGGTGGGCTTAGTGGGCTGATTCTGTTGTTGGGCTAGAAAGGTGGCGCCGGACCTTTTCGAATTATTTTCTCCTTTTCTTTTTATGTTTGCAATTTCAGGAATCAAATTCAAATGATTTCAAAAGCTGTTTGAATTAAAATCTTTTCAGGATTTTTGTAGAGTGTAACACGCACAAATCTGGACACAAAAACAAGTGGTTACTTTGAATTGGCCTGGTCTCTTGGAATAAAATAAAATAAGCAGTGGCATAGCACTAGTTTAAATAGGTTTTGAAATTGGTTTTCAAATCATATTTGTTTTGAAACTTTGGTTTAAATCCTAGCAATCTAGCAATACAATCTGAGAGCAATAAGACAACAAGGTTTGGTTCAATGAACAACAATCTCTCATTGGAGAGTAGCATTTGTTTTAAATGCTGATCACATAAAATAATGAGCTCATATGCTCATGTTTTTGAATTGGTTTGTTTGAAATGAACTCTACATGATCATGGATGCATGGATGACATGCATGAGTTTGAAACATGATTTTTAGGGATGTTACACCACCAAGACTTGCATGAGATGGAGGACCAAAGAGATCCACATGTAGGAGCTCCAAGATCTTGGTAGACTTGATGCGGTTCTTTGGCTTGTGGGGAGCATCATGCATTTTTCCTAGAACACAAGCCCTGCAAACACGATCTTTGGCAAAGGAAACATTTTCTTTTAGTCCAACAATATGGCCCTCCTTGTGGAGACTTTGCAAAGTTCTCATATTAACATGGGCTAGTCGGCGATGCCATAACCAACCCACATCGGCCTTTCCGAATAAGCACATCGCACTTGTAGTGGTTTGCCCCGAAAAGTCCACCATATACAAGTCATGTTCGACGTACCCAACGAAAGAGACCTTGAGAGACTTGCTCCACATGAGGACCACAATATCATTATCAATAAAGACAACAAACCCCATCTTTCCAAGAGCACAGACTGAAAGTAAATTGTATCCAAGGGTCTCAACAAGCATGACATTCACGAGTGTAATATCATGAGCAACCACTACCTTGCGGAAACCCATTACCTTAGACTTTGACTTGTCGGCATATGTCATGGTGATTTGATCACCATTTGGCTTTAAGTCCTTGACAATAGATGAACTCCGGTCATATGACTTGTGCAACCACTATCAAGCACCCACTTTGACCCTCCGGAAGCATATATCTCTGTTCCTCTTGCCATAAGGCAAGTGACATTCTTGTTGGGAGTATTCTCATTTGGCGAATCAAAGAGGGAGAATGTCGGAGTAGAAGTAGTGGCTAGAGCAGACACACCACTTGATGTTTCCTCTTCCTCATCTTCATTGTCTGAGGAGTATTCTTCATGAGTGATCAATACAATCTCACCCTTCTTCTTATTGTTGGAATTCTTCTTGATGAAGGGCTTCTTGTAAGGAGCTTTGGAAGCTATCTTTGGCACTAGTTTGCCACCATGATCTTCTCTTCTCTCATAGGTACAACTGGCAAAGAAGTGATTTATGTCACCACAATTGTAACAAGTTCTCAATCTTGGCATATTGCCTCTTAGTCCATTGGGGTTGATTTTTTCGTTGCATTTCCATCTTGGCCTTCGCGGGGTTCTTCCAGAAGTTGTTTTCATAGAAAGCCATATATTGACCATGAAACTTCTTGACATCATCGGGTTTGCTCATGGATAGGCCTTCATCACTGTCATCACCATCCCCATGTTCAACAACTTTGGCCTTCAATGCAAGGTTGACAACATTGGTCATTCCAAGGACCCGAGAACGGGCATCTTTGGCATTCTTGGCGGCAACCTTGAAAGAGGCCATCTCTTGCATAACTTCATTGGCGGTCATGAGATGGTAGTTGTGTCTTCCTTGTAGGCTCTTCAAGTCAGTGGGCTCAAAGGGCATGAGTGCACTCACATATTTTCTTTTTATCCATGCATCATCCACATGTGAGGCACCCACATTCCTAAAAGCGGTGGCGGTGGATTTGAGCCTACGATACATGTCTTCATGATCTTCATCTTCCTTCATATATAAGCCTTCGGCTTCATTGCTTAGTGCATCGTACCGGTTCCTCCTCATGCTCTCATTCCCAACAAACAACACTGTGAGAGCATCCCAAGCTTCCTTGGCGGTGCTGAGGTGCTCAATGTGTGGGTAATCCTTTGTACCCAATCCTTGTTGAATCATGTGAAAGGCGGTGGCATTGAGTTGACTATTGACAACTTCTCTTCTTGTCAAGTTGTCTGGATCCCCAATATAGAGTCCTTGTTCAATGATGTTCCATAGTAAATGCAAGAGCTGCGCACATGAGTTTTCATTAGAGATTGCCATTGAGCAAAAGTAGTAGATGCTTCAAGCTTAGGTGGGTCACCTCTATTGTTTATATGAGGGTGAGGAATTGGGGGGTCGAGAGAGTACCATGAATCACGGTGCTCACCCTTCCCACCATCCTTTTGTGTGGAGGAGTTAGTGTTGTCTTGATTACCCCCCCCCACCATCATACCCTCGGGAGATACCGGAGCATTCCCTTTAGGTAATACTGATGGAGGCTCCTCTTGAGGAGAAGGGGATGATGAACCGTCTTTGTCTTTAAGAAGTTGCTCAAGCATTTCCTTGACTTTGTTGACCAAGGAAGAGCTCAATCTTGTTTCCAAGTTTTTGAGATCTTCCATGGTCACCATGGTGTGCTCACCACCACCTTCCCCATCGTGGCTACCCATATTATCTTAGGCGGTAAAGCCCGAATAAAGAGTCGAGGCTCTGATACCAATTGAAAGGATCATATGGGCACCTAGAGGGGGGGGTTAATAGGCGCTACTTCAAATTTTCTTCTTTTTCAATTTAGGGTTTGACAATAAAGGTAAATTCTCTAGATTATGCAACTAAGGTGAATTTACCTATATGTCAAGCAAACAACAACTAGCATAGCACTAAGCACGAACAAGTAAGTAAAGTGCGGTAAAGGATAGAAGTAACCAAAGTGGTGGACGCGGAGACACAAGGATTTGTTTCCCGTAGTTCCTTCCTTTTGAGGGGAAGTATGTCTACGTTTGGAGAGGGGGTGGTATCTGTTGGAGATATGCCCTAGAGGCGATAATAAATGTAGTTATTATTATATCTTTGTGTTTATGATAAATGTTTACTTTCATGCTATAACAATATTAACCGGAAACATTAATACTTGTGTGATTTGTAAACTAAATAAGAGTCCCTAGTAAAGCCTCTTTATAATACTAGCTTGTTGGTTAATAGATGATCATGGTTTCCTGATCCTGAACATTGAGATGTTGTTGACAACAAGATCATATCATTAGGAGAATGGTATGATGGACATACTCCTATAGATAAGCGTAGCATAAAGATCAAGTCATTTTAATAGTTCAATTGCTATAAGCTTTCTGATACATAGTAACATAATTCCTTCGACCATGAGATCATGCTTATCACCATCACTAGAAGGATGCTTTGATGACATCAATCATCACACCGTAACTGGGTGGCTATAAATATGGCATTGAGTATTCGAAAAGTATGGGTTGAGACACATGGATCAAGAGTGGGATTTGTCCATCCATATGACAGATAGATATACTCTGGGCCCTCTCGGTGGAATGTCATCCAATTAGCTTGCAAGCATGTGACTGGATCACAAGGGATCACATATCACGGGAACGAGAAAAGAGTACTTATCGGTAACGAGATTGAACTAGGTATGCACAGATACCGACGATCAAAACCTCGGATAAGTAAACTATCATGAGACAAAGGGAAATTGGTATTGTGTGTAAGTGGTTCATTCGATCACAAAGTAATCGTAGAAATATGTGGGAGCCATATGAATTTCCAGATTCCTCTATTGGTTATTGATCGGAGAAGTGTCTCGATCATGTCCGCATAATTCACGAACCATAGGGAGACACACTTAAGGATTCGATGTTGTTGAGTAGTTATGGAATGATGAGAAAGAGACCAAATGTTGTTCGGAGCCTCGGATAGGATCCGGGATATCACGAGGAGATCCGGAATGGTCCGAAGAATAAGATTCATATAAGGAAAGTCCTGTTTCGGAGTTGGGGAATGATTCCGGTGTTTTCATCGGGAATGTTCTAGAAGGTTCCGGAAGGTCCGGCACTCCGGAGGGGAGGGGTACATGAATGTGTCATGACAATGTGGAATGGTTGCATCATGTACTAGGTATCATGGTTGGGCAAAATAAAGGGAGAAATCAAATCCTAGTTTGAAAAGTCAAACGACAAGTTTGCTTGGTGGAGGGACAGTAGGAAACCTACCTGGGGAGGGGTTCCTCTCCCTCCACCCGCCGGCCAAGGAGGCCGATTTGGGGGAGGACTCCCTCCTCCCAACCGGCGCCCTCCCACCTATAAAAGGAGGGGCAGGGCTGCCCCTCTTCCCTACACCCAACTCACCTCAAACCCTAGCCCCAAGCCGCCGGCCTCCTCCCAAGTCGCCGCCGCCTAGGGCCCTCCCAAGTCGCCGACTAGGGTTTCCCAAAACCCTAGCCGCCGGCTACACCTCTCCCCTTGGTGAGTATAAACCCTAGACCACCAAGGCCTCTCTCATAGTCCACCATACTCGCTTCGGCTTAAGGCGAAGCCCTGCGAGATCTCCCCTCTACTTCCGGTACCACGCCGTCATGCTGCCGGAATCACGAGGAGAGTGCTACAACCTCTGCTGCCTGCTGGAACAAGGGAGAGGAAGGTCTTCATCGAGTACCGAACGTGTGACCGACTACGGAAGTGCTGTCGGAACGCAGCGCCGGAAGGATCGTCTACGCGATCTTGAGATCGGCAAGAGTACAACTACATCACCTGTAAGGTTCCCAACCTTTAATAAGGTAGAGATCCATGTGTTTACAATGCTAGTCCCTGGATCAATAGCTAGCATCCACAATTAAGATGTAATATCAAGAAAAAAAAGGTCATAATACAACTTTATAACCAGGAATAAAATAATTAATTACATCTTACATAGCTCATTTGGCTATCTCAGTACATTGCAGCAGAATATCTATAAAGCATGGAGTCCTTCATCTTCAAAGTGCCACGGGCAGTCATGTTGGTTGTAGACTTGTAATCCTATTCAACACACTTCACTAACATTCAAACAAACCTGCAACATCATAAGTTGCAGCCACAAGGGTCAATACATTTGAATTGTATTGGCAAATTTCACTACTATGTAGAAATAAGTGGAACCTATCATTTACATGCATATTTGGCTAAGTAGGGTTTAGGCTCTTTTGCAGAAAGCAATATAGTTTTATCCTATCTTTTCAAAATAGTTTTTGATCTTTGTCAAATCTTTCTGAACTTCTTGGAAAACTCCAAGTGCTTCAAATCCCTTGTTGTCACCATCAAGTTTTACTTTGAGAAATTGGAATGTCGAGATCTTCCATAGCTTCAGGCCTTAGTTGCTCAGTATTGTCCATAACCGGGGACACGGCTAAGTACTTAGAATTTGATCTTCTGCAGAAGTTGTACACTTTATCCACATGACACAATCTCGTCTTGACGCCACCAGTGGCCGCTGGATAAGTACTCACCAAAATGGAGTACCGGCAGATCGAGAATGTGACAAAGTCTTTCCATAGGAGTCCTCCCAATACACAATGCTAGCTTGTCAACCAGGCACCAATGTAGGGTTAAATTTCCCTTACACAATTCTAGTTAACCTGAAGATGCCAATGCATGGTTCTTCCACTATGTAGTTGGCTAAGCCAGAGCCCATTTAGCATGTGGCTGTACACGGAAGCCACTGTACGAGAAACATGTTCAATCTCTAAGTCCCTGGGTGGTTTTCTTCTAGTGAACATACAAAAAGAGATAGCCATATAAACATGGTTCCTTTTGTTGCCACCTTGTCCAATCTTGAGTATCCTTGTCCACCCAGGTGGTTCATTGAGTACTTGTTTTATCGTATAAAACATATATCTTTCCAACACTTCATATATTCATATCATGTATCCCATCCCAATATATATAGCAGGGCTAAGCTTACTACAACTACAATGTTTCCACTAAGGAAGATATAAAGGTATCCTATTAGGATTTATCATAGCATAAAATATAGTAGTCCTTCTCATGCATGTTACAAAAATCCACTAAGTGTAATGAAAATAGTAGGACTTGGATGAGAGTGTCACTTGCCTTTTTAGTAGAGAATGTTGGTTCACTTCTTGATCTTGCAAATATCACACTCTTCTAATTCCACTACAATTCAATCAAGCAAACACAAATTCAACTAGCATTCCAACTAATTTACCACACATAGAATAATAGAAACAAGGTCATGCATGCAAGCATGCAAAAGATAGTTTTATTTGCAAAAGTGGTTTCTACTAGGCTCTAAACATTATAAAGTTCAAAGTGGTCATTTACTAAAGTGGTAAAACCATTTGCAAAAGGTTTTATCTATAAACCATTTTTTAAATCAAATCATTATTTTATGTGGTTGAAAATGCTTTTAGTAAAGCAATATTATTTAAAGAGTTCACCAAATATATTTTAATTCTCAAAACTTGGTGTTTAGGGTTAGGAGGTTTGAATCAAATCATTTCCTAAAGGTTTTACTCAAAAATCATTTCTAAATCATAATCAATATTTTTATTTGACTAGAAATGGGCTAATTCAAATATTCATTTCTTATCTTCACAAAATACATTTTTAAATCCATAAGTTGGTTCCTAGGCTCAGTAGGTTCACAACTAACCATTTTGCATAGATTTCATCTCAAAAATATATGTAGAACAATTTTTATATTCAAATTAAGCCTACACATGTTCCTGCAAATTCAACCAATTTTCCAGAAGCAAATCATTAAACAAAATGCATGGTTGCAAATTACTTGTTCTGCTGAATCCATTGATATAAAATTTGCAAAATTTGGACGTGTAGAATTAAAGTTATGAATTTTACAAGTTTGCAAATCAAATAGAACATATTCTGGTTTTATTCAAACAGACTGGCCACGTGGCATGCTCTGATAGCCTGGTACCGTTTCGTGCGGATCAGCCTCTGTGAGTCGTTGGATCTATATGAAATCGTGCGGCTCTGGTTCATTCCTACCCCTTCGTTAAGTCATCTGTTTCTATGCGTCAGATTTCAATCGAACGGTGCAGAATCGCTTGACCACAAAGTGGCGGCGCTGCGACAGCGACAGGCGGCGGAGCGCTCTGGCGGCGAGCTTGCCGACGAACCAGGAAGCAAGAGGGGAAACGAAGGTGCTAACTGTGCTTGTGGGAGTGTGGAGAAGCTCGAGGTGTGGTCGGCTTGGCGAGGGGCGCGCTGGAGCGGCGTGGATTGCTCGCCGGAGTCGGTGGCGGCGTCAGGCGGTTCTGTTCGTCATCGGGGACGGAGCTGCAGATCGCCCTAAGGCAAAAGGAGCACATGGTTAGACGCGCACTGTCCTGGGGATCTTAGGAGCATCAACAGGAAGGCTCGGGGCAGTCGGTGTTTACCAAGAGAGTTCGCCGGAGCGACAGCAGACGACGGCGGCATGTTGAGGTTGTCCTTGCCGACGCTCTAGGGCAAGCGCGGGCGAGTGGAGCACACGGGCAGGTGCGCCTGGTGATAGGGAGTAAAGCTGTGTGCAGTGGGAGGCGAGGGGCGGCGAGGTGTGGCCGGAATCAGTGCAGAGGCTCGTCGGAGATGGCGATGCTCGAGCTCGAAATTGGAGCAACCTAGGGGCAGTGGGGAGGCGATGTTTGGGGGAAAGAGAGAGGGGGGCATGGCGTTTATGTGTGCGTGCTTACTAGCGTGAATTGATCACTCCATCAATCGGAATTAAGCCTCGAATCAAGGCGCAGAAAACGGTCGCGAGGAGCTGGCCGTGTTTGGAAACGAAGCACAGTTGTGTGGGGCCTGTCTGTCAGCGAGGTGGAGGGAGTGGGAGATGGGGCCACTTGTCTGCGACTCAGGGGGTGCGTTTTCGCGTGAGAAAACGTTTCGGTGAGGGTATGCCGGGTGGGCTCTTGCTGGGCTTAGTGGGCCAGATGGGTTGGGTCTGTTTGTTTCATTTTTTTATTCTGAAAGCCTTTTCTTTTTCCAATTTGAATTTCTGTTTTGATTTTCAAACAAATAATTCAAACTCCAAATGAATTCAAACTTCCACCAAACTTTGTATTGATTTTAGTTCTGTTTAACAACATAATCCAAAGTCAAAAATAAAATAATACTTTTATTCTTTTAGGATCTATTTAATAATTAAATAAAATAGACCTTAGTTTTTAATTCAAATAAGATTGAATTTATTTAAAAACTCTATTTGAAATATAAACCAATCCAAAACCTTTTCAGTAGGTTTCAGTTGAAAAATAAAAACACTTGGAAATCTTATTTATAATACATTGACAAGGTTTTAGTGTTTATTTAAAATGGAAAAGCCTTTACTTAAATAAAATTGGATCTTAATAAATCCTCATTATTTTATTTAAATAAACCTTTACTCTTTTTATCAAATAGAAATATTTTATTTTCAAAAGCTTGGCCAAGATTTAATTTGGCTCTATAAAATAATCCTTATTTATAATTCTACCTTTTCTTTTGAAAACCAAATCTTTTTATTAAAAGATCTAAAAATAGTGATTCCAACTATTATAACTTTATTTATTATTTGTTTATCTTTTCAAATCCCTTTAGGATTTTTATTTGATCAAAATAGGTTTTGATGTTTCCATTGGAATCAAAACTTTCTTCTCACCCTAAATTTCAACAAAATTTTATTTTGTTTGTTTATTTTTCACATTTCAAATCTGGAAAATTTTGGGATGTGACATCACCCACTAGAATCAGCTCTCGTTAACCGCTTTGGAATCTTCAAGGGTGAGTTCCTCTATCGACTCGTTGCTACAATCTAGTAGATAGATCTTGGCTTGTTTGTTTGCATGCGGTAGAAATTTTTTGTTTTCCATGCTACGAACCCCTACAGTGGTATCAGAGCCGTGTCTATATGTAGATCTGTTGCACGAGTAGAACATAATGGTCATTGTGGGCGGTGGTGCTTTTATTGTCAATTGCTTCTTGTGTACTTTGCATCTTGCGATATGATGGGATGAAGCGGCCCGGGCTAACCTTACATGACATTGCATAAGTGGCTTTGCGGGTGTCTGTATCTCCCATTATAGTATAGATCCAATTTACAATGGGCACTTGATAGTTCAAACATCAACATTGTTGTTCTTGTTCGTAAGTAAGAGCGACACTTATTGAAAGCCCCAAACCACGTAAAATATGCAAAGAAATTAGAGGCGTCTAACTTTGTTTTGCAGGGGTGTGTTGTGATGTGATATGGCCATGATTGTGATTATATTTGATGTATGCAATGTTCCTTATTGTAAGTTGGCAACCGGCAGGAGCCATATGGTTATCTTTAAATTCTGTTAAGATCCGCGTGTCTATTCAAAGTAGTTGTAATAGTTGGAGCTGGTGGACGACAACCATGAAACGGCGCCATTGACCTTGACGCTATACCGGTGATGATGGAGATCATGTTCGTGTTTGAAGATGGAGATCGGAAGCACAAGAAGAAAGGCCATATCATATCACATATTATGAATTGCATGTGATGTTAATCCTTTATGCATCTTGTATTGCTTAGTTAACGACGGTAGCTTTATAAGATGATCCCTCAAGCACATAAATTTCAAGTTTTAAAGTGTTCATCCTTAGTAAGCACCGTTGCTAAAGCTCGTTGTTTCGAAGCACCACGTGATGATCGGGTGTGTTAGATTCTGCGAGTGTATACAACATGAGCAAGCCAGATTTGCTCATGCGGAAGCTAAGGTTTGATCTTGATGAGCCTAGCATGTACATACATGGTCTCGGAACACGGATCACCGAAAGGTAAAGCATGAGTCATATAGTAGATATGATGAACATGTCGATTGTTCGCCATTGAAGCTACATCAACTCTCGTGATGATCGGTTTTGATGTGGTGGATTTGGTTCATGTGATCACTAAAACAATGTGAGGGATATTGTTTTGAGTGGGAGTTCACCTAGATTAATTTAACTATTAATTAGAACTCAATTTGTCATAAACTTAGTCTAAACTATTGCAAATATGTTGTAGATCAATGGAGGCCCCTACCATCAATTTTAATGCGTTCCTAGAGAAAGAAAAGTTGAAAAACAATGGAAGCAACTTCGCGGATTGGTTCCGCAATTTGAGGATTGTCCTCAATGCTGGTAATTTGACCTATGTGCTAGATGCACCGCTGGGTGACCCGCCTGCAACTGATGCTACCGATGAAGTAAAGAATGTTTACCTCACTCGGAAGAATCAGTACACCATAGTTCAGTGTGATATCTTGTATGGTTTGGAATCGGAGCTTCAGACAAGGTTTGAGAACCATGACCCACATGATATTGTCCGTGAACTCAAAATGATATTTGAGGCTCATGCGGCAGTTGAGAGTTATGAGGCTTCTGAAAAGTTCTTTAACTGCAAGATGGAAGAGGGCAGCTCCATCAATGAGCATGTGCTTAAGATGTCTGGGCACGCAAACAAACTCCAAAGTTTGGGTATAGTGATTCCTAATGCTTTGGGGATTTACCGTGTCCTCCAATCACTGCCACCAAGTTACAAGAACTTTGTGATGAACTACAATATGCAAAACATGAACAAGACGTTGCCAGAACTCTTCTCCATGTTGAAATCTGCAGAAGTGGAGATCAAGAAAGAGCATCAAGTGTTTTTGGTCAATAAGACCACCAAATTCAAGAAGGGAAAGTCTAAGCAAAAGGGAAACTTCAAGAAGGGTGGTAAGAAAGTTGCCGCACCAGCGAAGAATACCAAGGCTGGACCTAAGCCTGATACTGAGTGCTTTTACTGCAAGCAAGAGGGTCACTGGAAGCTTAATTGCCCAAAGTACTTGGAGGATTTGAAGAACGGAAACATCAAGAAGAAAGGTATATCCGATACACATGTTATTGATGTGTATGTCACTAGTACTCGTAGTAGTGCCTGGGTATTTGATACTGGTTCGGTTGCTCATATTTGTAACTCGAAACAGGTGCTGCAGAATAAACGGAGGCTAGCGAAGAACAAGGTGACGATGCGTGTTGGAAATGGATCAAAGGTTGATGTGATCGCGGTCGGCACGCTACCTCTTCATATACCATCAGGATTAGTTTTTTACTTAAATAATTGTTATTTGGTGCCTGCGTTGAGCATGAACATTATATTTGGATCATGTTTGTTGTGAGATGGTTACTTGTTTAAGTCCGAGAATAATGGTTGTTCGATTTATATGAGTAATATGTTTTATGCACATGCACCTTTGATAGATGGTCTATTCTTATTGAATCTCGATAGTGGAAATACACATATTAATAACATTGAAGCTAAACGTTTGAAATTTAGCGATAACTCGACCTATATGTGGCACTGTCGTCTTGGTCACATTGGAGTGAAGCATCTGAAGAAACTCCATTCCGATGGACTTCTTGAATCACTTGATTTTGAATCACTTGAAAGATGCGAAGCATGTCTGATGGGTAAAATGACTAACACTCCATTTTCTGGTATGATGGAGCGAGCTACGAACTTGTTGGAAATCATACATACCGATGTGTGTGGTCCAATGAGTGTAGCATCGCGTGGTGGTTATCGTTATGTTCTTACCTTCACGGATGACTTGAGTAGATATGGGTATATCTATTTCATGAAACATAAGTCCGAAACTTTCGAGAAGTTTAAGGAATTTCAAAGTGGTGTAGAGAATCAACGTAACAAGAAGATTAAATTTCTATGTTCTAATCGTGGAGGTGAATATCTAAGTTACGAGTTTGGCAAGCATTTGAAGAAATGCGGAATACTTTCACAATTGACACCGCCGGGAACACCACAGCGTAATGATGTGTCCGAACGTTGTAATCAAACTCTCTTAGATATGGTTCATTCTATGATGTCACTTACAGATTTACCGCTATCGTTTTGGGGTTATGCATTAGAAACAACCGCATTCACTTTAAATAGGGCACCATCTAAATCCGTTGAAACGACACCGTATGAATTATGGTTTGGGAAGAAACCTAGATTGTCGTTCCTTAAAGTTTGGGGTTGTGAAGCCTATGTAAAGAAGTTACAGCCGGACAAGCTTGAACCCAAAGCGGAAAAATGCGTCTTCATAGGATACCCGAAGGAAACTATTGGGTATACCTTCTATCATAGATCCGAGGGCAAAATCTTCGTTGCTAAGAATGGATCCTTTCTAGAGAAAGAATTTCTCTCGAAAGAAGTGACTGGAAGGAAAGTAGAACTCGACGAGGTTGTCGAACCTTCTCTCGAACTTGCGAGTAGCGCAGCACCAGAAGTAGTTCCTATGGCGCCTACACCAATAAGAGAGGAAGCTAATGATGATGATCATGAAACTTCGGTTGAAGTTGCTACAGAACCTCGTAGGTCAACAAGAACTCGCACCACTCCTGATTGGTATGATCCCGTTATGAGTGTCATGTTGGTGGACAACACCGATGACCCTGCGACATATGAGGAAGCGATGATGAGCCCAGATTCCAATAAATGGCAAGAAGCCATGAAATCCTAAATTGGATCCAGGTACGAAAACAAAGTATGGACTTTGGTGGACTTATCGGATGGACGGAAGGTTGTCGAGAACAAATGGATTTTCAAGAAGAAAACAGATGCTGATGGTAATGTTACTGTCTATAAATCTCAACTTGTTGCAAAAGGGTTTCGACAAATTCAAGGAGTTGACTACGATGAGACTTTCTCACCAGTAGCGAAGCTAAAGTCTGTGAGGATTATGTTAGCAATCGCTGCATATTACAATTATGAGATATGGCAGATGGATGTCAAAACAGCGTTCCTCAATGGAGACATTGATGAAGAGTTGTATATGATGCAACCCAAAGGTTTTTTCGATCCTAAAGATGCTAACAAGGTATGCAAACTTCAACGATCCATATATGGGTTGAAGCAAGCATCCCGAAGTTGGAATCAACGTTTTGATAAGGTAATCAAAAGTTTTGGTTTTATACAAACTTATGGAGAATCTTGTATTTACAAGATAGTGAGTGGGAGCTCTGTAGCATTCTTAATACTATATGTAGATGACATATTGTTGATTGGGAATGATGTAGACCTTCTTAATAGTGTCAAGAAATATTTGAATAATAGTTTTTCAATGAAAGATCTTGGCGAAGCAGCTTACATATTAGGCATAAAGATTTATAGAGATAGATCGAGACGCCTGATATCATTGTCACAAATTTGGACAAAGTTCTAAAGAGGTTTGGAATGGAAGATAGCAAGAAAGGGTTCTTGCCCATGTTGCCCAATACGACCTTGAGTAAAACTCAAAGTCCAGCAACGGCAGAAGATAGAGAAAGGATGAGTAAGACTCCCTATGCCTCAACCATAGGATCTCTAATGTATGCCACGCTATGTACTAGACCTGACATTGCATATGCTGTTAGTTTAACTAGCAGATATCAAAGTGATCCAGGAGTGGATCATTGGACAGCGGTCTAAAACATCCTTAAGTACTTGAGAAGAACTAAGGATATGGTTCTTTCTTATGGAGGTGATGAACAGCTCGTTGTTAATGGTTACACCGATGCTAGTTGGAACACCGATCCGGATGATTCTAAATCTCAATCCGGATACGTATTCAAAATCCGGGTTTTTGATAATAGGACACTAGGCTCTAGGGTTGTTTTGCAAAAGCCAGATTTATCTCTACTAAGTTTAGGAGCAACGAATGCTAGTTGAAGGTTTAAAACACCTAAGTGGGAACTTGTATTTCATATCACAACCCTGTTGTGGTCAAGTCAAAGTCTCAATTCATTTCACAAGTCATTTTGAAAAGTCGGCGGGAACAGATGGCCACTCAAGCGTCCATAACATGACGCGACTATTGAATAGTTTGACACTGCGGAGATTGTACACTTTCACCACAACATTCGATACATCCGTTAGAACAAATCCTGAATTCACCATACTCGGATATGGATAATCAATCCTAACCTTTCAATTACACGCCCTAGTATAAGCACCTCTCCTGTGAGTTCGGCCTCCCAACCATGACCAACTGTCATCTTGGGTACTGCACAGGTGGACAATCTTCACAAGGTAGCCTCAGCTCAAACCTTGGCCGTGAGGCAACTAATACTAAGGTATATAAGTTTCCAGTCAAGCCCTACCCAATCTTCGGGTATTGTGGTTATATGATAAAATTGGAATGGTATCGCATCCAGACAACCATTAGTTTTATAAAGGGCTAAGGCTCATGCCTCAACATTTTCCTCACCAAAATCATCAGGTGTTTGGAAACACATGTCCAAAACATTTCAATAGAATGATCCATCATTCCAAGGTTTTCATAACCGTTTTTCCACCAAGTATTCCCATCTAAAGTTGATCAAGTTTTATGATTAGCACTAGCATCTACAAGTGGGGGTAAGCACTAATGAGGGGTGGTAAGCTAGTGGAGTTTAACTAAGTTTAATCTTATGCCTTAGGATGACATCAAGATTATCTAGCTTAGGCAAAAATTTATGCTCTTTATGCAACCTTCAATTATCTTTCTAATATCTACAATTTACTTAATTAAGCTCTAAGTACTAGCTTTGATAAAGAAATAAAGTATAAAGCTTGTAAGTAAAACTAGGATTGGTTTATCAAGTGTATATGATCACATATGCTTAAGGCATATAGTGGTCATGGTAACAAGCACGTATTAGCTTGCATAAGTATCAGTATAAGCTTGCATTGGTAGGGTATCTTGCAAGTGTTAGCTTGCACATTCAACTAGTAGTATTAGGCTTGCCTTGTGCAGAGCAGTGGTTGAAGTTCTCCTCGGCTTCTTCTTCGTAGAATCCTCCTTCCTCCTCGTATCCTTGGTCGGTACTAGCATCTATAAATAAATACGATGTACACAATCACCAAACAATACTTAACTACTTGCAATCATCACACAAAAGGATCCTATAGATGATCTAGCATCATCACTAACCTTACAAGATTAAAGCTAGGTTTAATTCCTTTTATTTTTAGAAAAGTAATTTCTACTCATTGAAAACTACTTAAGATTTAATATTCTCCAAACCAAACATGGGATCATGTTGACACATGTCATCACCACATATTTTAGTCCATGGGAATGTGATTTAAAGTGGTGTCACAATCTAATAAGGTTTTACCCTTTTATTTTAATTAAATAAAGTGACTAGAAATGCCTATGAGGCATTCTTTTATTACTTGAACATTATTTCTGCAAGTAAACCCATATATTTTTTTATATTCTGAAAGGTATGGTTAAATGTGATTTTTGAGAGTTGGAATCAACTCAAAAGCTATTATGGTTTAAATTTGAAAAATGTTTGAATGCAGAAAAGCTTCTGCCTTGTTATTTTTACCATGGGTGATCTATAGATCCAAATGACTTGAATCCAACGGGCTTGGATTCAGAATTCTCAGACCTTTCTAAAAAATTGGTTTCATTCAATTTGGTGTACTGAATCACTCTGGGTTGATTTTTGAAACTGGGTACAGAAGTGAGTTTGAAATAAAATGGAAAAGGTTTAATTCAAATAACTAGGCTGCGCGGGAAAAGTTAACGGGCCGGCCTGCTAAGCGTAGCGCTTCCGCGGGCTGCTTAAGTGGTTGTCCCCACTGCGATGAGTCGGGGCAAAGCGATGCAGGCAACGTGGGATGTTCGATCTGGTTCTAATCCAACGGCTGGGAGTCATCGTCGACGTTGGGCAACGCCGGCGAGACAGAAACCTAGCGCGTCCAGTGGGGGTTGCTAGGGGCTCACCGGGGTGCAGGCGAGGGTCGGCGAGGCGGGCGAACGACGAAGTCGACAACGGCGAATCTCCTGGTACCGGTGGCTCCTCCTGGGGCGGCTCCAATCACTGGCTCCCTTCTTTTCCAGAGGCGGCGAGCTCCGGTGAAATTCCGGTGAAGTGTTGCTCGCCTTGCTCCGGGAACGGTGTGGCACGATCAGTGATGAGAGGGGAGTAGAATGGTGTGCTTAGTTTGGCTGGGGGTGGCCTCTATTTATAGTCGAGCGAGGGGACCGACGGGCGCCGCGGTGAGCTCGTCGGGGCGATGGGCGGTACGGCTATTGGCATGGGCGAGCGTAAGTGCGGTGCGGTGTTTCTGGCGATGCTCAACGTCTGGTGGAGAGGGGCTGTGCGGGTTGGTGCGGAACACGCGACGCCGCTTCTGCAGACAGCGGCGTCTTCGACGGCGAGTGGTGGCTGTGCGGCATGGGGCGGCGAACGGGGATGTCTGGCGGTCTCCTGGGTCGGTGGCGATCGTGTATGCACGCGGCGAGGGCGGCGCGTGGTCTATGGGCTTTGGTCGAGGGTGTCACTCTGGCGCATGCTCGGCACGGTTGGCAGAGGCACGGGTGCGGCATTCCTGGGTGCTCTGGTCGGTGTCTTTGAGGCAGGGTTGGTCGAGAGGGGGCGGTGAGGCATGGGTGATCTCCCAGACAAGGTTGGCACGGCTAGTTTCCTTCCTAGCTTGCTGTCTACACTAGGGTGGCAAGGATGCACTCGGCTGTTCACCATTGATGATATTGGCAAGCTCATAGTGGTTCTAGTGCTTGGTTAATCTTGCTAGATGATCTACTGAGATGGTTGTGAGCTAGATAGGGAACCAGTTAGGCTCAAAACACTGCACACTATAGTGTTTTGATTTTGTTTGATTTGTGTCTGCCAAGTGTTTGATGAAATGGCCGCATGAATTCAAGTTTTGAATTTTGAAAAGATTTTTGGTAGGTGTGCTAGATTGGTGCTGGTGAGTCTGCAGATGCTTGGGTTTTGAAAGTTGAGCTTGTTTGAGTGGTTTTTGAAAAAGTGGGATCTTCCCATATGATGAAGATTCAATTTTGAATTGTCATTTAAACTATGCATTTGAAAGTTTCTAGATGATCAAAAAGTGGGCCTTGATACTTTGTTATGAGTACAATCAAGGGGTGCAAAGATCCAGAAAAGTTTCTGTTAGGTTCTGAAAGTTTGAGACAGCCAAAGTAGGCATTGGAGTTAAATTGGTCAAAATGACCATTCCTTTATTTTATTTGTTTTGCTATATTTGTCTTTGGTAAAAGTGTGGGAAATGTTTAGATAATGTTTATTTCACCTAAGAAACATTTTACAAGCAAATAAACACACAAACAAGTTGGTTCGAACGAGTTTCAAATTAGATGCATACACATATGCATGCTTTCATAATTTTATTTAGCAAAGTTTTTGTTAATCCTAAATTTGATGATTAGAGTTTGATGATCCAAGTTTAGTATTTTTGGGATGTTACAGGAGTTCATTACAGAGCTCAGTGTGGTTCCAAGTGCGCTGGACCCAATGTTTATCTACGGTGATAACATGGGCGCCATAGCCAATGCGCAAGAACCAAGGTCATACAAGAAGCTGAAGCACATCAAGCTACGTTTTCACGCTATTCGAGAACATGTCCAAGATGGTGACATAAAGATTTGCAAAGTACACACAGATTTGAATGTGGCGGATCCATTGACTAAACCTCTCCCGAGGGCAAAACATGACCAACACCAAACTACCATGGGTGTACGGTATATTACCATGTAATCTAGATTAGTTGACTCTAGTGCAAGTGGGAGACTGTTGGAGATATGCCCTAGAGGCAATAATAAATGTAGTTATTATTATATCTTTATGTTTATGGTAAATGTTTACATTCATGCTATAACAGTATTAACCGGAAACATTAATACTTGTGTGATCTGTAAACTAAATAAGAGTCCCTAGTAAAGCCTCTTTATAATACTAGCTTGTTGGTTAATAGATGATCATGGTTTCCTGATCATGAACATTGAGATGTTGTTGACAACAAGATCATATCATTAGGAGAATGGTATGATGGACATACTCCTATAGATAAGCGTAGCATAAAGATCAAGTCATTTTAATAGTTTAATTGCTATAAGCTTTCTGATACATAGTAACCTAATTCCTTCGACCATGAGATCATGCTTATCACCATCACCGGAAGGATGCTTTGATGACATCAAACACCACATCGTAACTAGGTGGCTATAAAGATGGCATTGAGTATTCGGAAAGTATGGGTTGAGAGACATGGATCAAGAGTGGGATTTGTCCATCCATATGACGGATAGATATACTCTGGGCCCTCTCGGTGGAATGTCATCCAATTAGCTTGCAAGCATGTGACTGGCTCACAAGGGATCACATATCACGGGAACGAGAAAAGAGTACTTATCGGTAACGAGATTGAACTAGGTATGCACAGATACCGACGATCAAAACCTCGGATAAGTAAATTATCGTGAGACAAAGGGAAATTGGTATTGTATGTAAGTGGTTCATTCAATCGCAAAGTAATCATAGAAATATGTGGGAGCCATATGAATTTCCAGATTCCTCTATTGGTTATTGATCGGATAAATGTCTCGATCATGTCCGCATAATTCACGAACTGTAGGGAGACACACTTAAGGATTCGATGTTGTTGAGTAGTTATGGAATGATGAGAAAGAGAACGAATGTTGTTTGGAGTCTCGGATGGGATCCGAGATATCACGAGGAGATCCGGAATGGTCCGGAGAATAAGATTCATATAAGGAAAGTCCTGTTTCGGAGTTGGGGAATGATTCCGGTGTTTTCATCGGGAATGTTCTAGAAGGTTCCGGAAGGTCCAGACTCGGAGGAGGGTACATGAATGTGTCATGACAATGTGGAATGGTTGCATCATGTACTAGGTATCATGGCTAGGCAAAATAAAGGGAGAAATCAAATCCTAGTTTGAAAAGTCAAACGCCAATTTGAAAAGTCAAACGGCAAGTTTGCTTGGTGGAGGGAGAGTAGGAAACCTACTTGGGGAGGAGTTCCTCTCCCTCCACCGGCGGCCAAGGAGGCCGAGTTGGGGGAGGACTCCCTTCTCCCAACCGGCGCCCTCCCACCTATAAAAGGAGGGGCAGGGCTGCCCCTCTTCCCTACACCCAACTCACCTCAAACCCTAGCCCCAAGCCGCCGGACTCCTCCCAAGTTGCCGCCGCCTAGGGCCCTCGCAAGTCACCGACTAGGGTTTCCCCAAACCCTAGCCACCGGCTACACCTCTCCCCTTGGTGCCTCTAAACCCTAGACCACCAAGGCCTCTCTCATAGTCCACCATACTCGCTCCGGCTTAAGGCGAAGCCCTGCGAGATCTCCCCTCTACTTCCGGTACCACGTCGTCGTCTTGGAATCACGAGAGAGTGCTACAACCTCCGCTGCCTGCTGGAACAAGGGAGAGGAAGGTCTTCATCAAGTCGAGCAGCGTGATCGATCAAGAAGCGCCTAACGGAGCATGGCCGGAAGGATCGTCTACCCGATCTTGAGATCGGCAAGAGTATGACTACATCACCCACGAGAATCTGCTCTCGTTAACCGCTTTGGAATCTTCGAGGGTGAGTTCCTCTATCGACTCGTTGCTACAATCTAGTAGATAGATCTTGGCTTGTTTGTTTGCATGCGGTAGAATTTTTTTTCCATGCTACGAACCCCTACAGTATCAAACCACCTACGCCACGACAAGCCTCCCTTGTTCTCCGATGAACCTCACCCCAAGGGTATCGATTCACCTTCCACTATATTGGCAACCTTCGAGGTGGAAGCCTGCACCTTTACAACAAGTTCGAGGCACACATCCACAACTTAATTGGAGGCTCCCGAATACAAGCAACCTGTCAAATAATCAAAGACAAGCTTGTAAGAACCAAATCAAAGATAGGGTTTCCAAAGAAACACTAGAGCATGTGGGCCCTCAAGTGAATGAGGGGGAAATGAAGATCTCTCTTGGTGAAACTGTATATCAAGGCCTCCTCCTTCGATTCTCCAAAGATCGATGACTTTGGATGGTTGGATGAAGAGATCTTGTAGATTTGGTGGCTCTAATGGAGTTTGTGTTCTTGAGCAGCTCCAGCGACTAGAGGAAGGGGATAAGGGTCCCTATTTATAAGCAGCCCCTTCCACAAACCGTTTTCTGACCGTTGGAGAAGAACCAGACCGGAGTCTCCGGTCTGTACTCCGGAGACTCCGGTTTACACCGGAGAATCCGGTCCATCTCCGGTCCAGCCTCCGGACCAGTATGCAGTACGACCCGGGTCTTCTGAGAGCCAAGTGGGCCGGAGACTCCGGTCCTCCAGCACCGGAGACTCCGGTCCTCCAGCACCGGAGACTCTGGTCTGAGCCCACACCAGAGATTCCTGTAACATCCCAAAATCATGATTTGAAAAGGTTTGCATATCATACATGCATTCATAAACAATTGGTCATTTCAAACAAGATTTCAAAATAAGAAACCATTCATATGCCTATTATTTTATGCAAGAAAGGCAGTGGTTTTATTTCTACTTTTAAATTATGAGAATGCTTTGTTTAGTCAGAAATGTTTAAAGGTGTATGCAAAGCTTGCACAAAGATTTTTAAAAACAAAAATCAAAACTAAAACCATTCATATACCTATTATAGATAATCATATGAGGCTTGGTTTTATTTTTATTTTCAAAGGACCTAAGTGTAATTGAGTAAACAAGTGTGTTTGACACATGTTTTAATACTTGGAACACGCTACAAAAATTCAGAGGTGGTTTGAATTCAAACTCATTTGAATTTCATTTGAATTTGGTTCCTGAAAAATCAAATAGAAAAAGAAAAGGAGAAAGGAAAAGAGAAAAGGCCAGCGCTACCAAATCGGCCCAGTGCCAGATACAGCCCACTAAGCCCACCCGGGTTCCCCCTCTCCCCTCTTTTTCTCACCCGGATGCACATCCTCTCCCTCACTGTCAAGTGGACCCAACGCCAGGTCAGCATCGTCGTCCCCAAATCCCGCCCGCGACCAGCTCGCCGCTCGTTTCTTCCCCGCACTCACTACCACGATTGATTTTGTTAAATTCCATTGATTCCTTGCGTGATTGTCGCCCTTTCTCTGGCTACTTAAGAACCACCGCGCGGCGAGCATTTCCCCTCACCAAGCCCCCTCTTAGTGCCCCCAGGCTGCTCGCAATCAAGCTCGCACCGCCGCGACACCATACGTCTCCGGCGACCGATTATGGTGAGCCTCGAGCGCCCCATGTCCCCTCGTTCATACGAGAATGTTGCTCTGATCTTTGCGCTTCTTCTGACACCTCTGGCTCGTCTTGTACCGCCCCAGGTCGTCGACTCCTTCAAGCTTTGCGAGCACCCGAGGAAACCAGCAACTCCGGCGAACCTTTCCGGTAAACCCTGACCGCCCTAACCCTTCTGGTCGATACGTGTGTACTCGCCATGCTCGTGCGCGTCTAACGCCACCTCTGGCTTGCCATTTCCTGTCTTGTAGCATCAACAACAACCACACCCGAGCGAGCCCGATGCCAACGCCAACTCCGACGAGCAATCGACGCCGTGCCCGTACGCCCCCGCTCCGTCCACGACCACGTCGAGAATCACCGTATCTCTGCGATCGCTGTAAGCATATGCACTACCCCCCGTACCCCTGGCCTCGCCGGAGTGTCGTCGCCAAACGCGTCACCACCACTGCTAGCTGTTTGCGCCGCCAATTCTTGGCAGAGCGAATAGATCCGCTGGATCTAGATCCAGCGGTCACGTTTAGATCAGATCGCGAAGCGGTACGAGTAGATATGGTCTGTTCGATCTGATAAGATCCAACAGCACGGAGGCGTGATCCACCGCGAAGCGGTACTAGCCAATCAGGAGCCGCCGCGTGTCAGAGATTTTCTTTTAAAATCCAGATTTGAATTAAATAGATGAATTAACTTGTAAAATTCATAACCTTTGTTCTGTTTATCCAAAAAATGCAAATAATATATCAATGGAATCACAAAAATAAATCCTACACATCTGTAGGCTTGGTTTTGTATTTTTCCTCTGTTAAAATGGAATTTTATACAGAGACATTTGTAGGCTTATTTTGTGTATAAAAATTATTTAGAAAATGTTTTTAAAGCCAAATTAAGTTTATTTAGTGTATAAATGTTTAGTTTAGTGTTTAGTACTGTTTACTTGTCTTGTTGGGTTTGAGAAAGATCATCACGTGGCATTTGCATGCATTCATATATTTTTGATTGATTTATTTGAATGTAAATTGGTGCTATCATTTTATGTGTAGATTTTGGTGCTAGTGATGATTGTGATTGTGAGGATTGTTGCTACTCCCCCAACTACCAAGGCAAGTGGTGCTTCATATTTTTGTCCCAATATTTTTACTATGCATTAGTGATATTTTGTATAGGGCTTGCATGATGTTTTTGCTAAGTATCTATATGCTATGCTTGGGAAATCCTAGTAGTTGTAGACTTGTTAGAATTTTTCTCAAAGTTAAGATACTTACTATATTTCCATGCTTAGCCTAGCTAGTAGCAAACAAGGGTGGATTATATACATGCTATGGAAAATGTTGCTAAGTCTTTGACTTGTGTTTTCCTTAATAAAACAACTAAGTGAATGAATCACCTGGGTGGAATGGTATGTTTGGGTTTTGTTGAGTGGTTACACAAGTTCCATATCAATGGTCTACCTTGTGTATCACACTTGTGGAAAGCCACACAGGAACAAAGGGATTTGCGATACTTAGTGTTTAGAAGCTTCTAGTGCAACCACATGGCATATGGGCTCTGCCTTGATCAAAGGTTGCAATAACTTAGCCACTTGGACAGTTGGTGGTAGGGTGATAGGTTGGAGCACGTCCATTTGGTCTAAGGGAAGGCTTCTGAAAGGTCTCGTATTGATGCATGTCAAGTCTTGTGGGGAAAGTGCACCACCTCTCGAGAAGGAAAAATCTAAGTACTTAGCTGTGTCCCCGGCAATGGAAAATTTGAGCATCAAGACACTGAAGCTATCAAGGATCTCCTCATCCCAATTTCTAAGTTAAAAACTTGTGGTTGAACAAGGTAAAGATTCACCAATGTCTATTAGTGGTTCCTTGGGAGTTTTTGTTAAACAAAAACTTAGTGATTTCAACTGATAGGTAAAATCTACTTTGAGCAAAGCAAGCCTAAGCTACACTTAGCCAAATTCATATAGAAGATAGAAACTATTATTCTACTAAGGTATCACTTGCCAATACTATTCCAATGTATTGACCCACTGTGGCTGTAACTTGTGATGTTGCAGGTTACTCTGATGAGGATTAGTGTTATGAGTCTACACTCAACATGTTTTCCTGTGGCACATGAAGATGAAGACTTTACTTTATTTTGTTAAGTTGAAATCTTGTACTAGCCTATGGCTATGGAGTTGTAAAATACTATGTTATCTCTGGAATGACGATGTAATAATGACCTTTGTATCTGTGTACTTCATCTTAAACTATGGATGCTAGCATTGATCCAGGGACTAGCATTGCAATCACAGGGACCTTTACCTTTATAAAGGTGGGGTCTTACAATTCTGGTGAAGCCTCCGGACCTTGCTCCGCACCCCCATACAGAATTACCCAGCCATGTTCCTGAAGCCCCCACCGGGGACTCATCCGGAAACTCCGGTCCACACTGGAGACTCCGGTCCAGGCAGACCGGAGACTCCGGTCTGGTATTTCCAGAACTATGTCAATCTTGAAGGAATCTTTCCAAAGTGTGAGGGTACTTTTCACTTATCCTAATAGCAACCTGTGGACAGTGACAAACTATAAAATGATCTACTTGTTGTTAACGAACACCAAAAGCGATTATGATAATAAATGTCCTTTCAACGGTGTTCTGTCTAGCAATGGAGAAGGGTTCAAATTCTAATCCGGAAAAAAGGTTGCTTGGAATGGAAGATGGGTTTAGGAGCTCCCAGGTGCAGAGATTCTGTGGTCCAGCACCGGAGACTTCGGTGTGCCAGGCCGGAGACTCCGCCCAGGTCTCCGGGCCTGTCTCTGCCCCCCTCCCAGGAATGCTCTCTATATACCCCTCTGGAGAGCTCCCCGGAGTCGAGCCTAACCCCGGAGACTCCGGTCATGTCTCCGACCCAGTCTTCGGGGCTCCCAGTTTTGCTCTTAGTATACCCCCCGGAGTCTAGACTGGAGTCCTGCCTCCACCCCGAAGACTCCATCGGGGCCAGAGACTCTGGCCCTGGAGACCGGAAGCTCTGGGGTTATGATTCTACAACGTCTCTATTTTCCGGGAGGGGCTATTTATACCCCCTTCACTACTAGGAAATCCTTCATCAGTGGCGCATCAATATTGGTCTTCTGTGGCGCATGGCTGGGACGCCACTGTTGCGTCGCCACTGATGAAAACTTATGTGGCGCATTCTGAAATGTGCCCACGTCATGATATACGTGGCGCATTTCGGTTGATGCGCCACAGATTGACCGATGGCGCATTATGGACAATGCGCCACTGAAACACTATGCGCCACAGAAGGTTAAAACGATGCGCCACTGGTTTGAGTATCAGGTATTAAAAAATTAAACTTGTCCAAATATACAATATTATACAGGTATTATACAGTATTATACAGAAAAAGTATATTTGACTTAGTATATGAAAACAAATATAATACAAACATGAATATAGTGCCATCACACTACTTAGAGCCCGAACGAGATAGACAAGTGATCATCACATTACAATACAAGTCAAATGAAGTGGTTTGTTACAAGTGTTTATTACAAAGTTCACCATCTCATCACATTACAAATGAAGTGTTCATCTCGTCTATACTAGAATCAAACAGAATACAACTATGACGACGGTGAGCAAGAGCAAGAGCACTAGCAATATCTTCATTCGGTTCTCCTTCCATAGGTGGTTCCTCCACTTGGCTACCGCCTCCTCTCGAGTCGCGTATCCTTTGTAGCTGTTGCCGCTAAACTTGTTCACCTGTTTCTGACAGTCCTCCCACTCATCATAGACTCCTGGAACCCAACTCTTGTACACCATGTACTACTTCTTCATCTCTATAGATAAGGCATATTAGTAAATCATGCAACAGAAAGAACTAAATTGGTTCACATGCATATATATTCACATAAACTAAAGCAAAAGATCAGTAAACATAGAATATAGCACATCGATCATAATCATAGAACTTCGATGACAACGACCACAATAGTGAAGTTTACAACATACGACCACGGTAGTATATAGTTTGTGACACAACACAACACACAGACATCTATGATAATTCTAGGCGCACACATCGATCAATGTTGAGAACTGCTAACGCTCGGCTTCGGGAATGGTAGATAGCCATCCATCGTCATCCACGTCCTGTTGTCACCCTGTTGACGAAGAATATTTTCAATTTCCCTCTTAGTCAACCCTCTGTTGTGTTTTAGGACCCCTCCCCTCATGTTGACATCTTCCACGATGATTTCCGACAACTTAACCTGGATGCGATGGAAGTCTTCTCTAAGATCATCATCGTCCCTTCGCGCCAAATTTTCGGACCATGCTCGGAAACTAGATGGCAGAGTTAGGTTCTGGTAATCCCGGACAAACCCTTTAAGGTGATGCATGGCGTAGAAGGCCTCCTTGGCGCCGCCAAGATGCTTCTCCTTGGCGTTAGGGGAACTCGAGCACATGCTTGAACACGTGCTTGTCATACTTGATACATTCCCCCTTGTTGATGAAGGGGCATCCCTTTTTAGCGTAGCCCTCGAGAGCCTCATTCAAAACACCCCTTATTCTGGTGTAGTCCTTCTTCTTCTTCTTACTCGCCGAGTCGAAATACGATGCTATCGAGTACTTTGTGCAAATGATGATGAGTGTGCAGTATTTGTCTCTGCACAACACGATTGGAATAGGATGTTGGAAAAGGGCAAAGGAAGAAAGCTATAAGAAAGCCTAAGTTAACAATGCTAGGGGGTGTGTGTACTTACTCGGGAAAGAAAGGCAAAAGAAGCGTGTTTGTCCTCTTGTGGTCCACCATGAACTTCTCGAGATACGCCGTCGCCTTGGCACGCATCTCAGATCCTTCCCTCAACTGGCTATCACGCATGTAGTAGGGATCCACTATCGCGATGTAGAGGGTCTTCTCTCTCTTGGTCTTCATCGCCAGATTGAGCGCGAATAGGCGGACCATGTTATAGTCCAGCCGTTTCGAGAGAAACAGCTTGAAGACGTCCTCGTACGATATGAAGAACACGTCCGCGGGGGCTTCATGGACGAAGTACACGTCCGATGGCACCTTGACAGTGAAAACCGGGTAATTTGGATCTTTGTCTTTAAGAAGAATGCCCTCTAGTGTCTTGATACTATCACTCAAAGCGAGCATATGTCCACCAAATAGGCGGCAGATCCGAGTCGAGATCGCTTCACCGGCTATATGTATCCTGGGCAAGCCATCCTCGCGGGCTGGTACGACGTCATCCTTAGCCCGGATCCTCTTCGGAGGAGGTTGGCTCTCAGCTTTCTTACCTCTCTTCCTGTGCTTCTTCGTCTTCTAAGCAGGCTCCTCCACTAGGGATGCTAAGTGCTCAACGGTCGCCTTTTGGAGTGTGTCAGGGCTAAAGACGAATCCAACTGGTTTCTCCTGTTGATCGGTGGCCGGAGGCGTCTCTTGAGATAAACCTCCGAAGACCAGGCGTTGCATGCATGTAGTGGGACGCCCACCTTGTACCTCGCGAGCGATGAAGGGTTCTTCATCCACAGTAGGCATGTACAATCCTATGCCGGCCCCGGTGTTGATGTAGTCGTCGATGTTGACAAATTCTTCATCATCATCGTTGTTGCCGCCATGTGGTGATGGTGGTGGCGGGGCCGACGGTGGTTGCGTTGCGATGGCGGCATCGCCTTGGGCGGCCCACACGCTCCCAACAGTTGTTGGTGGCGACTGGTGGTGGCGACGACGACATGTGGCTTCCTAGGTGGTGGCTGGATGATCGAGGTGGCGCCAGTGACAGGTGGCATCCGAGGCGGTGGCCGGGCGATTGAGGTGGCGCTTAGGTGCCCCGTAAGATGAATCTGACTCTTCGGCCATGTCAAGGGCCAGCCGTGGCATTCTGCAAGGGTCTTGTGTTCGTCGGCTCCCGGAGGTTGAAAGGGGGGTCCATGTCATCACACCCTAGCAACACCCGAGCAATCCGGACCCTCATCACGACATCGTCCATTGCATTGTTGTGCATCGTGCGGTTCGCCGGTTGTATGATATTGCCCTTGGCAACATCCTTCAACTCACCGTCAACAACTTTGTGGAGTAGTACGCAAGCAGCGTCCTGAATATCGACACATATGTGTTGGGCATCATGATCGAGGTGGCAATCACCAAAGGCGCATAAATAAGATGAAGCGGAGTATGATATTAGTTACCTTGGTGAGGGCGTTGAGCTCGGCTAATGTCGACACACGGCCGATCCTGGCGGCAGGCCTATCATCAGCATTCTCCCGCGATACTGGTGCCACCGCTGGCTGTGCGATACTGGTATTTTTGGCGGGCAGCAGGGGCAGTTGTGCGACAACAAGCTCTTGCGGCTGAGCCGCGGCGATGGTGGCCGGCGGGGTCACCAAGTCCGGCGACGCGTTAACATTGATGCTCGAGTTGCTGCCGCTAAATCTGGGCACGTTTATCAGCCCCTGTCGACCTCCCGCATTCCAAACAGCTAGCCCCTCCATCAACCCAGGGGGGATGATCGCACGAAGCTTCTCCTCCAATAACTTGTCCATTGCTTTCTCGTCCACTTTTGCCTCTAATGTCTTCACCTTCAACTTCAGCTCTTCAACCTCGGCTTTATCTTTAGCCGCCGACTGGTTCTTCCTCTCCCTCCTCTTCTTTGCGTCCTCTTTGTAGTACTCGGTTAAGTTCATGCTTGTACCGAAGCCGGACACACGGCCAACTGATTTTGGCGACAACTTCTTCTCCCTCTTCTTGTAAGTGCTCGTCGCCCTGTTAAAAATAGTGTCCCATGGCTCCGCTGCCGAATCTTGGGACGACAAGTCCTCGCTAGCGTTCAATTCCTTCTCCTGCAGAGATACAAGGAGAGGTGAACCCATGCATGCATTTAGATTCTTGGCTTAATTATTTTAATGAGAGATCCACGGTAAATTCCTTACCAGCTCATGCTCAAAGGCCTTCAGATCCGGGTCGTCGGTGACGAACTCCCCTATAACAGGGTCCAGGTAGTAGCGGGCCCGGACAAATTGTCGGATCTGCAGGTCTGTAATTTTATGCCATGGGTTCTCTTTACCCAGGCGTTCAAGCTCGGCGTCCTCCTTGTCCCAAATGGGTTGTTTCCCTCTGTATCCGCCGCTTCCAAGCCGGTGGTTACCTATGTTCTTCTCTCGCATAGTCTTTCCCCACTCAGTCCATGCTTTAGAGGCAGCGGTATCTAAGTCCACCTTGAATATCTTGAACTCTTCTTCATCGAGCATCGGATTTTTCCTACTTATAATCTCCCAGCTTTCACCTTTGTCAATGATGTTCTTTACCCGGGTTTTCCAGCTGCTCAAGGCGTTGCTCATCTTTGTCAGTGCTAGTTTGTTCACCGGGTTCTTATTACTCTCCAGGTTTCTGAACTTCTCTGGGAATGTGTATCGCTTGTGAAGCTTCTTAAGGAGGTTCTCGACCAAAGCATGATTACGTCGGATGTACGACGTGTTGATCGACATGCTTTCCCGGACGATGCACCCGAGTTGCATGCCGTACCCGCAGGCAATCAATGAAGGCGCAATGGGTTGGCCACCTTCTATGACCTCGGTGAACTCATCACAGACGTTGGCGAGCACTTGCGGCTTCCGATCCTTAATATCCTTCTTCTTCTTCTGTATGGTGGCCGGGTTGCCGCTACCACCATCTGTGCGCTCGCCACCATCCGTGGTGGTGTTACCCTCCTCCCCGCCTTCACTATTACATCATAGTCGTCGTCGTCCCCCTCGTAATCTGGATCTTCCTCACCCCCCAGCACCTCTGATGACGGTCGTCGGTGGTGGTGTCATTCTCATCTCCTCCGCCTCCTCATGCTCTTGGGACGCCCCCCAGAACGATTTGTTGGCCTCTCGAGCTAGATCCTCGACGCTCATTTGTTTACAAGGACCGGCCTCGTCGTTAGTCGACATGTTTGCACTTTATTACTAAAAAAAGAGGCAAAACGTTAGCACAAATATCGATCGAAAAAATCGGCATGACCTTTGCTAATTTTTGGACCTACGAGTGCCCATTTCTCAACCGAAACGGAAGTAAATCAACACTTCGGGAGAAACGGGCAACTCAATTGAAATCCCTGCAAGAAAAAACACCCCATCCCCAATGACAACCCCATTGACACCATCCATCATCATCCAACACCATCTCATTTACAAAATAAACAAACCTCTGCAGCACCATCTCATCTACAGATCATAAACAACAGCATAACCAGATCATATACATAACCATTTCATATAAATAAACAAAGAACTTTATAGCCTCAGAGAAGCCTCAGAGAAGCAAATTGACACCAAAATGTTTAAAAAATGAGGCTGGCTATTATAATCTTCGTCATTGTTAGTACAGGAAATGAAAGAAACAAAATGAATACGTATTAATTCTGTTCTGTCCATGCTTGGTATCCTCTGCCAATCAGTATTTCATGATTTAGAGATTCATATATCTTTACATGATTCAAATATACACATATCATTTACATTTGAGATATCGTGTATGCAAAGTAAGGTGACAATATATCTCGTTTTAGCAATAAATCAATAAGTACTTCAACCTCCAACCCAAGTCGTACAAAAGTTTATTGTTCTTCGCCTAAACAATAACATATTGTGAGCACGCGACCAGAAATGTTATTCATGGCTTTCCAATTAAACAACATCTAGTATTAGGTAGAAGTTACCAACAAAAAATAGTCACTAGATACTTGGATGAATTGCCTTACTAACAACCCATCATGCCCCTAATTAATAGCTCTTGGAAGTTACTATTTCTCGCATATTAGAACAAGTGAACAAATTGGAAAAGAAAGGAGTACAATTAAGGTACTATGCAAAAAAAGCACTATATCAATGGAATGCACCATGTTCATCATACACAACAACGTAAACTCATCACAGTATCAATTCTAGCTCACAACACTACTGCTATGAACCCATCTGAAAGATAACGAGTATTTGACAATAGCTACCATATTCATATTCAGAATGAGAGATGACACATGTTGCGGTTTTGTAGTCCCTCCGTTCACTAATATAAGATGCTTTGGCAAACTAAGTTAGTTTGCTAAAATTTCTTATATTAGTGAACAGAGGAAGTACCAGAACTGCCATTTAATGAATGCAAACAGAGGCAGATATTCATTTAGAACAGAGTTACGGTATCTATGCTAGTAGCACAGTAAACAATCACACAATCATTTGACAGCAGCAAGCATAATTGAAATCAACTAGCAAAGGTGTACAAATTTTTGGCATTACTTCAATTCTTTATTGGACATTCTCATCACATAGCAAATAGTGAATATTAAAAGTGCATAGGGAACAGCTAATGAGACTTTTAAATACAGATTTGAGCTCGAGCACAATTCTAATCATAAATCAACTTCATGAGGTACTTTATTTCCAAACTAAATTAATAAAACATTTTTTTAAACAGGAATTTCAAGCACATTCCATAATTCCACTGGAGATTATTTCATGATCTCATATACAGCCTCAGGAGCAAGCAAAACAACAAAAACAGCAGCTCTAGATCACCATGACAGAATAAGATAGTTTGTACATAAATTAATTGATTCACCACCCCTCAATCTTCACAAGATTCATCATTTTTATTTCATTGTAGTCTGTCTAAACTCTCAGACTTCACAAAGTTTTCACAAAGTTTGCGCTAGCTAGGGCAGCAATTTCAATCGAACTAAGAGCACACTTGAAATTCGAAGAGAAAGGGATGGGATCCTGATACACTAGACTCGTCAGAGATGTACCTACGGTGGCGAGATGGCGCGGGATGGGGAGGTGGTCGTGGCGGCGGTGCTCCTACTGCGGGACGGGCTCCTCCTCCCTCATACGCTCCTCCTCTGGTGCGTGTGGCTGGCTCCCTCCCTCGTACGCTCCTCCTCCACAGGCTCCGACGGCGACGATGGTTGGCTCCCTCCTCGTACGCTCCTCCTCCACAGGCTCCTACGGCGGCGATGGATGGCTCCCTCCCTCGTACGCTCCTCCTCCACAGGCTACAACAGTGACGACGGCTGGCTCCTCCTCCCTCGTAGGCTCCTCCTCTGGTGCGTGTGGGAGGCGCTAGCTAGGGCGGCGCTAGGGTTCTGGGTCGCGGGATCCTCCTCTGGTGCATGGGGGATTTCGATTTGGGGAACGGTTGGAATGACGAAGTAGCAGGGAAGGGGAAGGCCGAACCGGTTTTTGGCTAAGTTTGAAACTTCTGTGGCGCATTCCTACAATATGCGCCACAGAATGTCCAACTTCTGTGGCGCATATTGTAGGAATGCACCGTAGAATATGTGCACTTGGTCCAAAAGAAATGCGGCATTGTAGTTTGCATCAAACACTCACCTAGTCTAGTGGTCACCAAGATCGGCTCTAAACTCAGGCAGCCCAGTTGAATCTGGTATCTCAGACTTTTTTATTTATTTAAAAAATATTTTTAATTGTATGTAACAAATATATTTACTTATGTTATATTACAACAAGCAAGTACAAATATATATATGTTACAAATATATTTAAATATCATGATATATATTTTAGTCTCTAACTAATACAAAAAAGTCGCACGTCGTCATGTGATGTGTCGAGCTAGCCTCTCTTTACAATCTTTTTGCCTTTTTTTCTTCGCGGTTGAATACTTTAGCTCCGGCACTATGAGATTTCTTCTCGTGAACAGACAACCTTTAGTAGGTAGTGTGGTCTTTCTTCTTACTGTAGTAGTAGTAGGCATGTTGAAGTACTTGTCGAACTCCTCTTCGATCTTCGGATCGCCATTCTTGTCGAAGTCTTGCTCGTTGGCGGATCCTTCCATTCCGATGATGCTCCTCTTGCCCCTCCTCACTACAACACGACTGGGCTTTGACGGGTCGGTAATAAAGAAACATTGATCAACTTGGCTAGCGAGTATCCATGGCTCATTTTTCGTGGAGGCCTTCTTTGCCGACTTGGCATCTGGTATAACGCAGGTGGTGAAATATCGGCCTTCTTTTTCGATGTTCTTGGCCCATCTAACACGGAACATCGGTATCGTCTCTCCACAGTAGTCGAGCTCTCATATCTCCTCGATCCTTCCGTAGAATCTTTCCATGACAGCAGTCTCGTCATCGGTGAAGGACATCATAGTAACTCCTGAGTTTTGATATTCGCTATTCATGTCCTTTTCCTCGGTGTAGAATCTGTAACCGTTGATGTCGTATGACTGATAGGTCTTTACGTTATGCGCTGGGCCCTGTGACAAGGAGAATATGAGTTGTTGATCTTCCGTAGAAGGCGTCTGTGGGGGATTGTCCAGCAGCCTTTTCTTGAACCAACCCGTGAAGGTGGAGTTGTGTTCTCTTGTTACGTCTCCTTTCTTCCTCGGGCGGGCCCGGTCCACGTACTCCTGCTCGATCAATCTTTTGTGCTCTTCCACCCAAGGGCTGACCAATTCAATGTGTTGTAGTGCGACTCGGTGTGCCCTGGCAAAGTCGGCGCGTCAATTAGCAATGCCAACATGAAGTGAACGGTGGCCCTCGCGGTGACTATACCCAGCGAGCCTACCGAGGTGCTTCTTGGTGGGTATTCCAACATCCTCGTTCTCGATGGTTAGATAGTTCTGGCAGAAAGAGATGCACTCATAGATCAGAAAGCCCTTGGTTATGCTTCCATCTGGACGGGACCTGTTGCGAACGAACCCTTTGATTACACCGTTCAGCCTTTCAAACGGCATCATGTTATGCAGGAATGTCGGCCCGAGCTGGATGATGTCATCCACGACATGGACAAGTAGATGCACCATGATGTCGAAGAATGCGGGCAGAAAGTAAATCTCGAGCTCGCATAGTATCACCACGATCTCTTCCTGTAGCCTGTCGAGCTGCTTCATGCCGATCGACTTCCTAGAGATGACGTCGAAAAAGTTGCACAAGCCAAACAACGTCTCACGGACGTGCTCGTCCATTATCCCTCGTATGGCAACTGGAAGTATCTATGTCATCATCACGTGACAGTCGTGGGACTTCATACTGCTGAACCTCTTCTTCGCTACGTCGAGATACCTGCTTATCTTGCCCGAGTAACCGTGAGGAACTTTGACTCCTAGGAGGCACCTGAAAAACTGCTCAATCTCCTCCTGACACAGAGTGAAGCAGGCAGCGCGAAGCACAACCACCTCATTCTTCTTAACCCTTTTGCGGTGACCCTGAGTCCCTTCCGTTTGATCGTCATCATCATCACTATCAGGGTACTGAAGCTCCTTCTTGATGCCAAGCAATTTCAGGTCATTTCTTGCTTTCGGCCCATCCTTGGTCCTCTCCGGCATGTTGAGGAGAGTGCCAAGCAGACTCTCGGTAACGTTCTTCGTGATGTGCATTACATCGAGGCTATGGGGCGTGTGGAGGACCTTCTAGTACGGCAGGTCCCAGAAAACAGACCTCGCTTTCCATACACCCAGAAGCGGCTTTGTCCTTGGTCGCTTCTTCCCTGGCGCTAGGCACTCATCCCAATTATTCAGAAGCTCCTCGATTTCTTCGCCGCTCCTCGTACGCGGGGATCTTTCAAGCTCGTCTTTACCATTGAACAGGTCACCACGTTTTCTCCACGGGTGATCCATGCGAAGCCACTTTCGAGTCCCTTGGAACACGGTTTTCGAAGACCCGGGATCCTTGGGTAGCTGGAGATGCGGGGTCTTATCCATGCACTTGACACATGCATTGTGTCCGTGGTTCACCTGGGCCGATACATATGCGTAACCAGGATAGTCATGCACCGTCGTGAGAAACGCGGCTCTCAGAGGGAAATATTCTTTAGTGTAGGCGTCCCACGTATGGGCTGGCGTCTCCCACAACATGGCTAACTCCTCTTTCAACAGCCCGAGATAAAGATGCATATCGACACCTGGCTGCTTCGGCCCCTGAATAAGAATGCTCATGTGTACCTACCTTTGCTTTGTGCAGAGCCACGGGGGGATGTTGTACGGCCATACAAACACGGGCCAGGTGCTATGTGTGCTACTCTGGTTGCCAAAAGGATTGAGTCCATCGGTGCTCATACCCATCCTGACGTTCCTTGCATCGCCCCCGAACTCTTCAAACTCGATGTCCAATGCATTCCAGCGCTAGCGCGTCCCGAAGGGTGTGTTAGGATCTTGCCCTTCTCGGATCATCTTCTAGTTTCTCCTTTCCGCGTGCCATTGCATTAGCTTTTCTTCCTTAGGATACTGAAATATCTCAGAGACGGGAGTGATAGGAAAGTACCATACCACTTTTCGAGGAACTTTCTTGTTCCTCTCTTGTATCGCCCATGGCCTCACAATCAACATGTGGTTCTCTCCGTACTCATTTACGATAAAGTGCGCAATCATTGATACATGCGTGGTATTTAACGTGCGGTAGGTCGAGAGGGCATACGATTTTCTTGGCCTCCTCTATACTTGTTGGCAATGTGTTCCCGTTAGGAAGACGATCGTGCCAGAATTCCATGTTAGCATTGAAGCTCACGTTGGTCCATTTGTGTTCTGCCTTCATCTCTAGAGCCTTGAGCGTTACACTCAGGCGTGTATCCTCGGGCCGACACCCAGGATATAATGGAGTCATCCCATCTAACTCCATTTGCACCAGCTTGGCTTTCTCTCTGGCTGCAGCTTTGGCGTTGCTCGTCTCCTTGAGAAACAGTTCCTGAACATGAGGATCCCTTAACACCGAAGTTAGCAGCGTCTGGGTGTTCGCTTCTTCTCCTTCTTCATGATGGTCATGCCCGTCAACATATCCTTCTTCGTCATGATGATCATGCCCGTCGCTGGTATATTCTTCGTCATCATTACCATGCCCGTCGGGAGACTCTTCGTCTTCTCGCTCGCCCAAGTCTTCATGATGACCAATGCCATTTACTGCCAGCTCCTCATCGAAGTCGTCACGCATGAAACCGTGCCTGAGAAGGTGATCCTCCAATTGTCCAGAATCAGGTCGATCGGTATTTGGAGTTTGCATGTTCGACATGGACATCTTATCTGGGTCTTGTTGTTCCGAATCATGTCCGCCTTGGCGTCTTTCTTATACCTAGTAACTCAACCTTCGCTCATGATGATGACCATGGTAGCCTGCGCGGTATGCACATATAGAGCAAAAAGACAGAGAGTAGGTTAATTAGAAATATATACACACAAAACACACATGCATGGTCGTCGCCGGAAAAATTCGGCATGACCTTTCCTAAAAGTAGGACATATGGGTGGTGCAAAAATTTGCCGAAATGGAAATGAATCAACATTTCGGCAAACATCCATGCACCACACCGGGATAGAGACAAGCAAAAACAAGAATCTTCTTCCCATGCAAGCATTCATGCACCACACAAGCTTCATGCACAAACATCATCTTCGCGCCATGCATGCATCGCATATACACACCGCCCGCGCGACAAGCTTTACACCTACAAAACATGCATATTCATGGCCAATTACTCACTGGGTAGATAGAATACTGAGTCGAGAGCGCGATGTGAGAGAGTGTGGATCAATACATCTATAGAGAGATAATAGTACACAAATAGAGATGTGGAGGAGAAAAGTAGGTGTGTTTTAGATCAACTAGTTGGATAAAGGCTTTCCCTAGCCAATCTATCAACTATAGTAGGTTCAAATACAACAAAATGTAGAAAAGTATAGACACAATGGGGTGGGAGAGAGGAGGAAGACGAGCTGGGAGGAGGGGAAGAACGATGTAAAATGGATGGTGGGAGAGAGGAGGAAGCAAAGCTTCCACCTTTGTGCAGATTTGGTCGAAGGATTCTGTGGCGCATACAGCCGAGCGCGCCATGAGTTCAATCTTCGTGGCGCATAGAGGCTGCATGCGCCATGTAACCCAACCATAGGGTGCAAGTGGGCCTGACTCAATGTTCTGGCGCATGGACAGCGAATGCGCCACGTAACCTGGGCAGACTCGGTGTTCTGTGGCATACTGTGGTTATGCGCCACAGAAGGTTAAACTTCTGTGGCGCATATCCCACCCATGCGCCATAGAACACTGAGGCATAGATCTACACCAAATAAAGGTGGCAGATAGAGCTCTTTAATGACACCCCTCTATATATATGCCACACTCCCTGTCCAAAGCAACATACCTGCCCTCATGTCTTCTTCCCACAACTTGTCGGAAGACTCGCTGGAGAGCACAGCCCGCTCGCGTTCCCTGCAGCCTACTCGCAGTGGAGGGGCGAGGTCGAGGGTCAGTGCTTGGAGTCAGCCGCCGAGGGATTCAGAGGTCAACCTAATCGAGGAGGAGGCCAGACTGCGGCACGAGGCCCTCTACAACAAGGCCATGAGGTTGTACGCCGTGCTCGTGTCTCCGGAGGAGAGGGCGCGCATGGCGGAACCAATCGGGTGGCGGCCGGTTCTCGACCCCAACGTGTCCATGGAGGACCACGTCTGCAGGCTACAGGCGCGCGTGAACAGGGAGGTTTGGCATCTTCCACAGCCATCGCCCCCACCAGCTCTTTGAAGGGATTTGCAATGTTGTAGTTTGTGTATTTGCAATGATGTATGGCATTGTTGTTTTGCTGTTCAAGGTTATGCGCATGTGCATTTTGCAACGATGTATGCCATTGCACATGTCTATCTACTAGATTGTCTAGTATATTCTACCTATTCCACTGGTACTTGTTTAGTTGGGAAAAGCACAAGAGGAAAATGTGTGTGCTAGGAAACAAATAACCTGAGAAGCACGAAGCTTTCTGTGGCGCATACTACACACATGCGCCATAGAAGTTTGCTCTTCTGTGGCGCATACGCAACAATTCGCCACAGAAGCTTGTACATAGGTGCCCAGAGAGTGGGGCCCACATATACCTTCTGTGGCGCATATCACAATATGCGCCACAGAAGATATAAACTTATGTGGCGCATATCCTTGTATGCGCCACAGAAGTTTGGTCAGAGCACGGTCAGACCCCGCCTGCTGTGGGTCCCACCAAACTTTTGTGGCGCATACGGAGTAATGCGCCACAGAAGATTCATGGTCCAACGGCTGGTGTGGGTCCCACCAAACTTCTATGGCGCATGGCTCGGATGCATCGGGTTAATTTTTGTATGCATGGTCAGGACCATGCGCCACAGAAGGTATGTCTATCTATAGCTAGTTTCCTAGTAGTGCTTCTTCCCCAAGTGAAGACCGTGGCTTCTACTCTTTCTCTCCTCCATTGTTGCTCAGCTTCAACCTCCTAGTTCTCCCTCCCTAGCAACTAGAACTTGATGCCCCTTGGGGAATACAAGGAGGGGACTTAGACCTAGCTTTCCACCAAAGGGATTTGTGTTTCCCCACCATTTGTGTAAGTTGTTGTTGCCCTAGGATTTGAGGAAACCCTAACTTGAAGAAGTCGCCCTCCATAGCTCATCCTCGTGTGTAAGAGCTTCGAGGTTGTCTTGGGAGCCTCCAATTCAGTTGTGGAGAAGTGCCCCAAGGTTTTGTATAAGGTTTCGGTCGCCACCTTGAAGGCCACCGCATAGTGGATCGTGTGCTTGTCATGAGGAAGGTGCGTGGGAGAATAGGGTGAGGCCTTTCATGGCGCTGGTGGTCTTAGTACCGCCCACCCCTCCAACGAAGACGTACTTCCCCTTAAAAGGAAGGAACTTCAGGAAAACATCTCCATGTCTACTCTCGGTGACTTCTATCCTTTACTCCTTCTTTTCTTGTTGCTTGCTTGCTTATCATATAGGTTCTCTAACTTAGTTGCATATCTAGAGAAGTTACTTTGTGTCAAGCCTTAGTTTGAAAAATAAAATAAAAATTGAGTAGTGCCTATTCACCCCCTCCTCTAGTCGCTTATATCGATCTTTCAATTGGTATCAGAGCCTCGGCTCTTACTTTGTCTTAACCGCCTAAGAGAAGTATGAGCGACGAGAATAAGGGGGATGAAACCCCTAATGAAAACTCTCCCATCTATAAGAAAGAGCTTACCGATTCTTTGAATACAGTCAAGGAAGAGATGAGACCAATGCTTGATTCGTACCTTGGTAAAAGGGATGTTGCTGCTGCCGATGCCAACTTGGAAGGTGATGTTAAGATTTGTGTTGAGTCCCTCATGAGACAACTTGGTGAAGCGCTCTATATCATTGATGAAAGAGATGAAACCGTCTTGGAGATGTTTGGGCATGCTCGTGAGGCCACCATTGAGATAGCCTCCCTATCCAATGCTCTTGAGGAAGATCAAAGTAAAAGAGTCATTCTTGAAGAGACCAATATTTATCATGAAGAATCATTTAACTTGAATGTATTAAAACTTACTAAAGAATGTGACCATGCTCTTGCCTTAAGTAAAGTTCTTAAAAATGAAAAGCTTGAGTTTGTGGTTGGTCATGCTAGACTAAATGAAGAGTTTGAGAAACTCAAGAAAGACCATGAGGCCCTATTGAGAAAATTCTCTCATCTTTCAAAGTCACGTGAACAAATTCAAACTCAAGTGACAAAAGAAGGTTCAACCATGTCATCTAGAATTGCTTCTTGTTCTACTAAACCTTGTTGTGAGCTTGGAGATCTTATCGAGGAGAACAATAGGTTGAAGGCCACTATTGAGAAAGGTATAGTCTCGTGCATACAAAGTGAGAAAAGTCTAAATGCCGTTTGAGCAATCAAAGGGACAATGTGACTAAGGAAGGACTTGGATTTGCACCCAATACCAAGAAGAAGAACAAGGGCAAGAAAAAGAAGAAGAATGTGCCTACTCCTCCTTCCAAAAAATTTACCTTTGTGAAGGAGGGGAGAAGGCAAAAGAGAAGGAATCATGTGTCATTAAGGATGGTGATGAACCATCTCACAATGACTTTGCGGGAAAATATAATCCTTCCTATGTCCTTATGAAATCTTATGATGGTCAAGTCTATGCTAAATATGTAGGAACCTCTTATGGTGATGATTATCATTGCTCCATTTGGGTTCCTAAGATACTTGTGACTAACAAAAGAGGACCCATCCAACAATGGGTACCTAAGACCAAGCATTGATTGTTTTGTAGGACTAGGCTTCCGGTCGAAGAAAATGGGTGGTCGATAGTGTTGCCACTAGTCAAATGACCAGAAGCAAAGAGATGCTCGATGAGACAAAACTAAATTCTTCCAACATGTGTGTCACTTATGGAGACGGATCAACTTACAAGGTATTGGGTTTGGGTAAGGTAGTGGTCACACCGGATATTTCCATTATGGACATTATGCTTGTTGAAACCCTTTCATATAATTTAATTTCCTTCATCAACTTACACTCATGGGTTTTGTAGCCTACTTTGACTCCAAGGTTGTGGTTCTCATGTGGAGCAAGACTCTCTCTATAGCCTTTGTTGGGCATGTCAAGAACGGTTTGTATGTGGTATATTTAGATAAGAAACCCACACCTACCATGGCTTGCCTAATGGCTAAAGGTGATGTGGGATGGCTTTGGCATTGTTGTCTCACCCACGTCAACATGAGGTCTTTGCAAAGTCTCCATACGGGAGGTCACACCCTTGGACTAAAAGATAACATTCTTTTTTTCAAGGATCATGTGTGTAGGGCATGTATTGAAGGAAAACTCCATGAGTCGGCTCATCCCCCCCCCCCCCACAACAACCATCTATTCCAATGGGATCTTAGAGCTGCTTCACATGGACCTCTTTGGTCCTTCATCCTTTGATAGTCTTAGGGGAAAGAAGTATTGCTTGGTTATTATGGATGGATACTCAAGATACACTTGGCTATATTTCTTCAAGAAGAAGAGTGAGACTCAACAAACCGTCATCGACTTTGCCAATGAAGTTCAACGTTAACATAAATCTTGGCCATTAGAAGTGACAATGGTAACGAGTTCAAGATTTACACCTTGGATGAATTCCTTAGTGATGAGGGGATCAAGCATCAATATCCCGCTCCATATACCCCTCAACAAAATGGTGTGGCAGAAAGGAAGAACCCGACTCCTTTGGATATGGCAAGAACCATGATTGTGGAGTTCAAGTCTCCATAAAACTTTTGGGCCAAAGCTATCTCAACCGCTTGTCATATTGCCAACCGTGTGTATCTCTGCAAGCATTTGGACATGACCCCCTATGAGATTCTCACCGGCAAGAAACCAAGTATCCACTACCTTCATGTGTTTGGGTGCAAATGCTATATTCTCAAGAAAGGTAACATGTTATCTAAATTCGAGTCTCGTGCTATTGAAGGTATCTGTATTGGCTATGCCTCAGATTCTCACGCGTATAGAGTGTATAGCAAGTCCACCGGACAATTTGTAGTCTTTTAACATGAGACTCGATGAGCACAATGGCTTCCAAGTGGGGAAAAATGATCTTGGTAATGTAGGTGATGAAATTCCTCCTCAAGCCATAAGAAGAATGGGTGTGGGATTTTTCCGCCCTGTTGAGGAACCCCTTGTGGTGGAATGAGAAGTACAATGCTCTACTCATGTGGATCCCTCACCTACTCAAGATATTCATCAACCCCATAGCCTTCAAGGTACTCCAGTTGAAAGGATAGCTAATGATCAAGGTCAAGTACACATGAATGATGGGTGTGTATCACCCCCTATGGACCAAGGTCAAGCTAATGGAGATGGACAAGGCCAAAATGTCGATCAAGATCAATAAGAGAAGCAGGCTCATTTTCAAGGCCAAGACGAGGACCAAAATAGTGATGATGACCAAGTGACTTCTCAAGAATCCATTAAGGAAGCCGACGCTCGTCATTAAGAAAGAAGGATCGCCAAGATTGTTCGAGAAGGACTTACCCTTGATAATGTTGTTGGTGATCTTTAAAGGGGCATTACTACTCATAACCAAGTGGCTAACTTTGTTGGCCACAATAGTTTCATTTCAGGTGTAGAGCCCCAAAAGGTGTATGAGGCACTTGAAGACCTGGATTGGCTTGAAGCCATGCATGAAGAGCTTCACAAATTCGAGTGCACCAAAGTGTAGTAATTAGTGGAGAGACTCAAGGAGTGCCATAATGTAATTGGGACAAAGTGTATCTTCAAGAACAAGCGAGATGCAAGTGGAATGGTCATCCGCAACAAGGCAAGATTGGTGGCTCAAGGCTTCTCCCAAGTTGAGGGTGTCGACTATAGTGAAACTTTTCCCCCATTTCCCATCTTGAATTCATTAGTATCTTTCTTGCATATGCATCTCATAATAACTTCAAGTTGCAACAAATGGTTGTTAAGAGTGCATTTATTAATGGTCCTTAAATGAGTTGGTGTACGCCAAGCAAACTCCGGGTTTTGAGGATCCCAAGTTTCCAAAACACATTTACAAACTTGATAAGGATCTCTATGGGCTTAAACAAGCCCATGGTACGAGCACCTTAGAAAGTTGTTGGTAGACCGTGGTTTCGAAGTTGGGCTAATTGGCCCCACTCTTTTTACTAATAGAGTTGGAGGAAATTTGTTCATATGCCAAATTTATGTTGATGATATTATCTTTGGTTCTCCTAACAAAGCTTTCAATGATGTATTTGCTAATCTAACGACCGATAAGTTTGAAATGTCTATGATTGTCGAATTGCAATTCTTTCTTGTATTTTAAGTGAAGCAATTGATTGGAGGTATCTTCATTAATCTAGCCAAATACATTCAAGATATGCTCAAGAGGTTCAAGTTTATGGATCTAAATGGAGCATAGACTCCCATGCCTCTCAAGTGTGATCTCACTCTTGATATTAAGGGTAAAGATGTGGATCAAAAGGTATATAGTTATATGATTGGTTCTTTGATTAATCTTTGTGCATATAGACTGGATATCATGTTGAGTGTGGGTATTTGTGCATGGTTTCAATATGCCCCAAAATAAAGACACCTTGTGGCGGTCAAGCGAATCTTTTGATACTTAGTCAATACCTCCAAACTTTGGCTTATGGTATCCCAAGGGCTCAAGCTTTGTTCTTCATGGTTTCACGGACTAGGATTGGGCGGGAGATAAAGTTGGAAGGAAATCAACCTACGGATCTTTCCAATTCCTTGGTAGGTCCTTGGTGTGTTAGTCATCTAAGAAACAAAATTATGTCTCCTTGTCATCCGCCGAGGCGGAGTATATTGCAGCCGCTAGTTGTTGTGCACAATTGTTGTGGATGAGGCAAACTTTAAAGGCTTATGGTGTCACATGTGACAAAGTGCCTCTTCTTTGTGATAATGAAAGTGCAATCAATATCACCTATAACCCGGTGCAACACACAAGAGCGAAGCATATTGATATTCGTCATCACTTTATTTGCGAGCATGTGAACAATGGTGATATTGATCTCTCTTATGTGAGCACCGAGAAGAATCTTACGGATTTTTTCACCAATCCCCTTGATGAGAAGAGATTCTGAGAGTTAAGGCATGAGATCAGTATCATATATTTGAGCAATGTGGCTTGAGACCATGCACCCTTACCCATGCATTCATATGTTATTCTATCTAGATGTAGGCATGGATATAGGGGGAGTGTGGTCCTAATTGATTGGGCTATCCCTCCCTCCATTATGCCCAGTGTGATAAAACCATACTCTCTATATTATTTTGTGATATGGGAGCTTAAATGATGAGTATTGGTAATGGACCCAAGATATATCTTCGTGGTGCCAAGCCAAGTATACTCAAACATGGTGGCCTCAGCCACCGACCCTCACTTTTTTGATGGTTTGGATCTTATTTTATATATCCTTTTTGTTTTTATGGTTCTTCATTTGGTTCTTATGTGTTTTTCTTGTGTTTTGACCTCTCACCAGTTTTCTGCTCTATCCCAAGCCTTTTCCCACCCCGTACCATTTTCTTTGTGCTTGTCCTGTTTTTCTGGCGGTTTCTGGCTAAGGAGGCCGGATACTACGGGTTTGACCCTAGAGACTCCGGCCCTAGGGCTCGGAGACTCCGGCCTAGAAGGTTTTCCTCATATAAGTTAGAGGGTGTCGGGGTGGGGGTAACTCCCAGTTATTCCTCACCACCCTGACTCCCTCTCTCTCCTTCCTCCTCTCTCCTCCTCCGCCCACCTCCGCCTGGGCCGCCGCCGGACAAACCCTCCCCTCCGCCGCTAGCCCCCCTCCCCATCGGCAGGGTCCTCCCATGGAGCAAGGTGCCCTATTTATCTCTTTATCTCTCTATCCCTCCCTCCCTCTCGAAGGTTTCCCCTAGATTCTTTGTGGGGTTTGGGGCACTTTTCTCTCTATTTTTCCTTGTTTAGCGAAAATGCGTATCATCTTGGGAAGTTCAGTGAACCTGATCTACTGTGAGAATCACTCCTGAAGCCGTTCCCCTCCTGCCAAGTTTCCAGGCCGGAGACTCCAGTCTTCATGACCGGAGACTTTGGTGGGGTGGAGACTCCGCCCCCTAGGCCGGGGACTCTGGTCCGACCGAAAACTCCGAGGCTAGGGTGCGGAGACTCCGGGGTTTCTCCTCTGTGGTTGACCTGGTTCCCTATATTCTTACACCATATGTTCCAAGACAAGCCAACTTATCCCCTGCTTTGCTTTCTTGCTCTCTTGTATGTGTGTAGGTGGTTCCAGTAGCTCTCGTCCTCGTCGTACCAAGTCCAAGGCTCCGAACTATGAGGGAAATTCTTGCAAGTAAGCTGTTGCTCGTCATCCATATGACAGTCGTGAGGAACATGTTTCAAGGCAACAGGGGAAGAAAGCCATGTATTTTTAGAAGAGTGAGGCAGAGCGTCTTCGTCGTGAGGAGCTCGCCAAGAAGAGGAAGTTTGACAACCTCACCACCCTCAAGAAGCTAAGCACAGATGAGTACCGGACCATGAGGAGACAAAATTTCTATGAGATGGCAAATAACAACCCAGATAGTCACTTTTGGAGGCATGAGAAATATTTGCTCATGACTGAGGTGTATGCCAATCTGTCTGTGAAGAAGACTATTTGCTCACAACGTCCTCTTGACTTTGCCTTCATTCACAACAAGTCCTATTTCCATGATGCTCTTTGGATCACTGAGAAGCTTGGGCTGCATCACCTCATGGGATTTCAGCAAGACTACAACATTCAGATTGTGCATGAGTTCTTTGCCACTCTCATGTTCGGAGATGGGAACGAGATCTGTATGACATGGATGACTGGAGAGGTCCGTTGTCAGTCTAACTTCATTGAGTTTGCTGAGCTCTTGGAATATCCATTCAAAGGCAAGGCTACACCGGTTGGTGCTCGCATTCATATCAGTATCGGCCTTGAGTATAAGAAGAGGCCTATTGCACCTATCTACTCCAAGAATGGTGTTCTTGGTGAAGCAAGAAACCCCAAGCCACCATTCCACATTGTTCTTCGCATGTTCCGTGAGAACATCTATCCTCAAGAGGGTAATCTTGACAGTATCCATGGAGCTTTGGTCCCTCTCATGGCTCTTTCTCACTCTATGTATCTCAAGTGTCCTGAAGCTCTTGCCACTCCACTCGATTGATGTCATGCATTGTCTTCATGGAGATGGGCATCAATTTGGGTGAGAAGAAGATTCCCACATATGCTCCCTATGTCATGAGGCTTGTGCTCTCCCACTTATCGGTCTTCCTATTGTCGAGCATGCTTCTCTCTAGTTGCAGCGCAAGGCTCCAACTACCACAACGGATCCTCGTGGCTAGTCTTCTCCCATGCCAGCCAATGATGATGAGATCAGAGAGGATGAGGAGGGCAGCCCTCCTTCTGCGAGCCCTATTCGGGCTAGGAGGAAGAATGCCAGTAATGCCAGGATGCCTGAGCTTTGTCATGAGTATGTTAGGGGGCAAGTGAAGAAGACCACCTTTTGGGAGAGGATGCTCCTTTGCATGAACATTGACATCCACAAGGGCCAGTATGAGGCATACAAGAGGGATAAGAAGATTCTTCAGAAGTTGGATCAATGGAATGATAGTGACGAAGAAGAGACAGGTGGATTAGCTCAGCAACAACCCTCTTGCACTCTCTCCTATGGTTCTTGGTTTCGTGGTCGTGTTGATTGGAGTGTGTTTTAGGATGATGCTTCTTCGTATATCCATGGAAAGGGCCTAGTTACACGTGATGATCAAGATTCCGGGGAGAGCTCCGATGGTGGAGAAGATGACGAGGACGACGAGTGATCTAGTGGGGGCATGTAGACTTTCTCTTCTCTCCTTTTTGGTGTCTCGATGCCAAAGGGGGAGAAGATGCACTATTAGGTTGTGTCTGGGATTTGCATGGGAAGTCACAAGCTTGTTCTTCATTTGATCTCCCGTTGCTTGTGAACTTATTCTTTCGCCTCGTATTATTTTGTGTACCTCATTTTTTTGTGGATCTTATGTGCTATCTATTTGTGTCACTATGTAAGTGGAGACTATGGTATTGTATCTTGTGTTTTCATATCTCGTGTGTGGTGAAGACTTCTTTTAATTACTACCCATCCATGATGGTGCCTGGAAGCGCTTCGTCGGGGAACCCCAAGAGCAAGGTGTGAAGCAGCACAGCAGCAAGTTTTCCCTCAGTAAGAAACCGAGGTTATCGAACCAGTAGGAGGAAGGAAACGTCACATAGGTGTTGCAAGCAACGCGGAGACCTGCACAACACAAACTCAAGACTTTGCCCCAATGAATCAGTGAGGTTGTCAAGCTCACCGGTTTGTTGTAACAAAGGATTAAACGTATGGTGTGGAAGGTAATGGTGGTTTGCAGCAAGTAAACAAGTAACATTGGAAGATGTATCAATGATAAAGATTGGACCAGGGTCCATAGTTCACTAGATGTGCTCTCCTCATATAAACAACATGGCATGAAGGGTAAACAAATTACAACAGGGCAATTGACAGGAACTGAGCAAGGCATAACAATGCAATTACTAGTTAGAAAGATCCTATGAGATTCGATTGCGTAATACAACAAGATACATAGACCGCCATCCAACTGCATCTATGACTAGAGGTCCACCTTAAGGTTATCATCCGAACCCCCTCCAGTATTAAGTTGCAAGCAACATATAACTGCTTTAAGCAAAGTGTGTAAGGTAAACAGTCCACGTGTTCCATGAACAAGAGACCGTTGTTTTCTCCCTACTAGCAACAGCACATCTACAACCGAAGAGATTATTGTCACTTCCCTTGGAAACTAGAGGCATGAACCCACTATCGATCATAAATACCCCCTCTTGGAGTCACTAGCAACTACTTGGCCAAGATAGCTACTAACAACGGAGAGCATGCAAGATCACAAACAACACAGACATGATAGAATCATAAAGACAAAACCATTAATCAAACCAACATAATAATCTCAATATCCATCGGATCCCCGCAAACACAACATGCATGATTACAAATAGATTAGATCTTGATCGTGAACGGAGATCACAAGATCTATACATGAAAGCACAAGGAGGAGATACAACCATCTAGCTACTACATGGACCCATAGTCCAAGGTGGAACTACTCACGCATCATACCGGAGAGAAGGCCTCCAGGATAATCTCCCCTCCGCAGGGTGCCGGGAAGAACTTCAGATCCCCCCGATCTAGGGACGACGGTGGCGGCAGCTATAGAAGGTTTCGTGGAGATTTGATCGGGTCCTTAGGGTTTCTGCATCGGGGGATTCTTATAGGCGAAGGGGAGGCCGAGGCAGTGGCCCGGGTCCCCACACCCTGCCTAGGCGCGGGGCAGGGCCCACCCGCGCCTAGGGGGGTCTGGGCGCCCTGGCCTGCGTTGTTTTTTCCCTAGTAAACAATCCACTTGTTCCATGATCAAGAGACCTTTGTTTTTTCCCTAGTGGCAACAACACATCTACAACCATAGATATTTCTGTCACTTCCCTTGATTAAGTAGAGGCATGAACCCACTATCGAGCATAAATACCCCCCTTCGAGTCACTAGCAACTACTTGGCCAAGATAGCTACTAACGACGGAGAGCATGCAAGATCACAAACAACACAGACATGATAGAATCAATAAGACAAAACCATTATCAATATGACATAGTAATCTCAATATCCATCGGATCCCCGCAAACACATCATGCATGATTACAAATAGATGAGATCTTGATCATGAACGGAGCTCACAAGATCTAGACATGAAAGCACAAGGAGGAGATACAACCATCTAGCTACTACATGGACCCGTAGTCCAAGGTGGAACTACTCACGCTTCATACCGAAGGCTGGAATGATGAAGAAGAAGGCCTCCAGGATGATCTCCCCTCTGGCAGGGTGCCGGAAAGAGCTTCAGATCCCCTCCCCCCGATGTAGGGACGATGGTGGCGGCGGCTATAGAAGATTTCGTGGAGTTTCATAAAAGGAAGAAATATTCAAGATTGTCTTGCATGGTCTTTTGAGTACCTATATCAATGTAAAGCCTCTGGCAATGAAATTGTGGTCCTCAAACTTGACTTTGAAAAAGCATTCGACACTATGGAACACACAACCATTCTCCATATTCTTAAGAACATGGGTTTTGATGATAGATTTGTCAATTGGATCAAGTTAATCCTAGACTCTGGCTCTTCTTCAGTTCTCATGAATGGTGTTCTGGGAACTGAATTCAAATGCAAACGGGGGGTTTGGCAGGGAGACCCCTTGTCTCCTCTTCTTTTTATTTCTGGTGCTGAATTGTTACAAGTGATCATCAACTCAGCTTTTGCACAAGGTATCATTCAGTTGCCAATAAACCAACCTGCCTCTGAAGACTTCCCTATGGTTCAATATGTTGATGACACCATTATATTTATGCCTACTAACGGCCAACAGTTACTGAATCTTCAAAATATTCTTCAGGCATATGCACAATGCACTGGTTTAAATATCAATTTCCACAAATCACAGATGATCCCGATTAATATTGATGATGAAAAGGCTAATGAGCTCGCCCAGGTGCTAGGTTGTCAAGTTGGCTCCATGCCCTTCACATACTTGGGGCTTCCTTTAGGGACAACACGACCTACAGTTGCTGAACTGATGCCCTTCGCAGACAGAGTTGAGAGAAGACTCACGAGTACTGCGATTTGGTTGACTTATGGTGGCCGTGTGTCTTTCATCAATGTTGCTCTTTCTCCCTTGATTATATATGCCCTTTGCGTTCTAAAGATTCCACTTCAGCTCATTGAGTTTATTGATCGAGCCGGACGACATTGCCTTTGGAGAAAGAAGGAAGACAGAGATGAAAAAGCTTATTCCCTTGTGGCATGGGATGTGGTATGTCAACCAAAAAATAAGGGAGGCCTTGGCATAATGGATCTAAAGGTGCAAAACCAAGGCCTGCTTCTGAAATTCTTACTTAAGTTTTACAACAAGCATGATGCGCCTTGGGTAATGCCCATTTGGGATAAATACTATCTATCGTCTGTTCCTCATGCCAAGAAATCTTGTGGATCTTTTTGGTGGCGTGATGTCAGTAGCCTTTCGGATATTTTCAGGGGTATAACGAACTGCAAAGTGAACATTGGAGACACTATCCTTGCGCGGAAAGATTGCTGGCTGGAAGGTTGCATCCTCCAAGAAAAACTTCCACACCTGTTTTCTTTCGCTTTAAAAGAAGACTCCTCTGTTAGAGATATGATCATTAGGCCGAATCTAGGGGACCATTTCTTTTTGCCATTGTTTGAAGAAGCACAAGACGAATGGATGACATTATAGGATAATCTGATTGCTTCGGAGGATGGTTTCACTCCAGACAAATGGTGCTATGTTTGGGGTAAAGATGAATATGCAATCAAGCATTTCTACGAATTTTACTTCAGAGATATTACCCCATATCCGAGCCTACCTTTAATATGGAAAACAAAATGTGTCATGAAGCAGAAAGTTTTTGCTTGGCTGATGTTACTGGATAGACTAAACACACGCGACATGCTCACCCGCAGAAATTGTCCCGTTCAGGATACTAGATGTGTGGTTTGCCAAACTAAGAGAGAGGCAAGAGATCATCTCTTTTTTGATTGCCCTCATAGCAAGGAGTGCTGGAACATCATTGGTATTCATTGGGACACTTCTCTTGCGTTGAAGGATAGAATTAAAACAGCTGCTGATTCTTGGTCTGGCCCCCTTTTCCTGGAATATGCCATCATAGGCGCATGGAACATTTGGAAGCAAAGAAACAGAAAATTCTTTGATGGTATTATTCCAACTAAAAGAGGCTGGCTAGCTAATTTCTCTACTGATTGTGAGCTCCTTGGCTGTAGGGTTAAGACTGATCTTAGTAATAAGATCTCTTCCTTTGTTGCTAGTTTGAGAGTCTGACTTTCTGTTTTGTTGGGATACCATGGCGATTTCATGGCGATCATCCTTGTAACCTGGATGTAAATATGTTGTATATTCCCAACCCATCAATATATAAGCAGTAGGAGCCTCTCCTGTTGTGCCCTTAACTTCAAAAAAAACAGTGGAGGATGTATCAATGGTAACGATTGGACCGGGGTCAAAATTTCACTAGAGGTGTTATGCTTAGATAAACAAACATGGCATGCTGGGTAAACAAATTACGCCAGGGCAATTGACAGGACTGAGCAAGGCATAACAATGCAATACTAGACAAAAAGATCCTATGAGATTCGATTGAGCAATACAACAATATACATAGACCGCCATCCAATTGCATTTATGACTAGAAGTACACCTTCAGGTTATCATCCGAACCCCCTCCAGTATTAAGTTGCAAGCAACAGACAAGTGCTTTAAGCAAAGTGTGTAAGGTAAATAATCCACTTGTTCCATGAACAAGAGATCGTTGTTTTCTCCCTAGTGGCAACAACACATCTACAAATCAGAGAGATTGCCACTTCCCTTGATTAAGTAGAGGCATGAACCCACTATCGAGCATAAATACCCCCTCTTGGAGTCACTAGCAACTACTTGGCCAAGATAGCTACTAACAACGGAGAGCATGCAAGATCACAAACAACACAAACATGATAGAATCAATAAGGCAAAACCATTAATCAATCTGACATAGTAATCTCAATATCCATCGGATCCCCACAAACACAACATGCATGATTACAAATAGATGAAATCTTGATCATGAATGGATCTCACAAAATCTAGACATGAAAGTAAAAGGAGGAGATACAACCATCTAGCTACTACATGGACCCTTAGTCCAAGGTGGAACTACTCACGCTTCATAACGAACGCTGGCATGATGAAGAAGAAGGCCTCCAGGATGATCTCCCATCCGGCAGGGTGCCGAGAAGAGCTTCAGATCCCCCCGATCTAGGGACGATGGTGGCGGCGGCTACAAACGGTTTCATGGAGTTTTGATCGGGTTCTTAGGGTTTTGGCTTCAGGAGGACTTTATAGGCGAAGAGGCAAGGCAGGGGGGCACCAGGGCGGCTGCACCCCCCAGGCGCGACTAGCCCTAGCCCGCGCCGCCAGGGTTGTGGCCCCCTGGTGATCCTCCTCCGTCTCGTACTCTGGCTTCGTGTTCCCCACGGTAAAATATTGACTTTGGCTTTTGTCCCGTCCAATTCCGAGAATATTGATTTTCTGCCTTTCTGGAACCAAAAACAGAAGAAAACAGACGATTGGCATTGTGGCAACTTGTTAATAGCTTAATTCCAGGAAACATATAAAAAAACCTCAAAGTGTGGACAAAGCAAATCAAAGTAGATACTAAACAAGCATGGAACATCAAAAATTATAGATATGTTTTCGACGTATCAATCCATAACTCTTCACCACATTAGTTGGTGCAAACGTATGCATATCGTTTCACAATCTTATTTCCCTGCACCTTAGTGGGATTGTATTGTTATGGGAGGAGTGATCTTCCTTGTTTTTGTGCACTTGTATTCAAATTCAGGATCTTGAATGTGCACAATTTTTGGGGGAGCCTCTCTACTTCTTGTGTACCTTGTTGTGCCTATCTATTTTTTCCTTTCATTTGTGCAAATCCTTGTGTTATCATCAAACACCAAAAGGGGGAGATTGAAAGGGAATTTCCCGCCTTAATGATGTTTTGGTGTTTGTTATCAACACAAGTAAGTTTTTACCGTGTGCTAACTATGTTACAGGTTTTATCCGTGTAAAGGCACAAGATGGTGTTCTATCTAGCAATGGAGAAGCGTTCAATTTCTAATCCGAAAAAAGTTTGCTTGGAATGGAAGATGTGGTCAGGAGCTTCTAGGTCCAAAGATTATGGGGACCAGCACCGCAGACTTCGGTGTGCTAGGCTAGAGACTCTGCCCTGGTCTCTGGGCCTGTCTCCTCCCCTAGGAATGCTCTATGTATACCCCCCCGGGAGAGCTCCCCGGAGTCGAGCCTCACCCCGGAGACTCCGGTCATGTCTCTGGCCTAGTCTCCGGGGCTCCCAGTTTTGCTCTCAATATACCACCCAGAGTCCAGATCGAAGTCCTGCCTCCACCCTAGAGACTCCCGCCGGGGCCGAAGACTCTGGCCCTGGAGATCGGAGACTCCGGGGTTAGTGATTCTGCAACAACTCTATTTTCGAGGGGGGATGGGGGATATTTATACCCCCTTCTCCCCTAAGTGAAGACTATTGCTTCTAGTATCTCTCCTACATTGTTGTTGAGCTTCAACCTCCTAGTTCTCCCTCCCTAGCCACTAGAACTTGATTCCCCTTGGGGAATCAGGGGAGGATACCTAGACCGAGCTTTCCACCAAAGGGATTTGTGTTTCCCCACCATTTGTATAAGTTGCTATTGCCCTAACGTTTGATGTAGGAGAGCTTTGTTGGGAACCCCAAGAGAAAGGTGTGAAGCAGCACAGCAGCAAGTTTTCCCTCAGTAAGAAACCGAGGTTATCGAACCAGTAGGAGGAAGGAAACGTCACATAGGTGTTGCAAGCAACACGGAGACCCGCACAACACAAACTCAAGACTTTCCCCAATGAATCAGTGAGGTTGTCAAGCTCACTGGTTTGTTGTAACAAAGGATTAAACGTATGGTGTGGAAGGTAATGGTGGTTTGCAGCAAGTAAACAAGTAACATTGGAAGATGTATCAATGATAAAGATTGGACCAGGGTCCACAGTTCACTAGATGTGCTCTCCTTAGATAAACAACATGGCATGAAGGGTAAACAAATTACAACAGGGCAATTGACAGGAACTGAGCAAGGCATAACAATGCAATTACTAGTCATAAAGATCCTATGAGATTCCGAGAATATTTCTTTACTAACTTTTCTGGAACCAAAAACAGCAGAAAACAGGCAATTGGCACTGTGGCAACTTGTTAATAGGTTAGTACCAGAAAACATGTAAAAAGCACCTCAAAGTGTAGACAAAGCAAAGCAAAGTAGATACTAAACAAGCATGGAGCATAAAAAATTATAGATACGTTTTCGACGTATCAAGCATCCCAAAGCTTAACTCCTACTCGTCCTCGAGTAGGTAAGTGATAAAAATAATAATTTTTGAGGCGACATGCACCCTCACAATAAAGATTCAACCATTTACAAGCATTGAAAGCTGGGATGAAAGAACTCTAAACATGTGCATGAAAGATGGAGTTCTAACAATAGGACATAGTAACTATGAATGCAACATGACAAGCTACAAACAAAGATCATGAATAACATGCATTGAAAAACGTTTGTTTGTTTCACATACAGAAAAAATAGCATAGTGGAAATTAGCTTGTCCCTCATAGAGTAGCAAATAGATGCATAGGACACCTTCAAAGTTCACAAGGGTGACTAGAAACAAATATCACAAGAACAAGTAATATCACAATATGCATCAATCAAAAAACTTTGGAACAGTGCACAAAGAATGCCAACTATGCCCTCTTAATGGTGCCTAAAGGTAGAAGGTGGAGACTCAATAGTGGTGGAAGAAAACCTTTTATAAAGGAAGCATGGATTTAAAGTTTCAAAAAGAGCTTCCAAAAATTATGGTACTTGTTAGCTTTCAGCCCTCATTGCCCCTATCATAAGCATCTTGAAGTGATTAAGGTTAAAATGAACAAAGATGGAGTATATGCTTGATGAAGTATAAGTTGGCAATCTCAAGTCCCTTGAATACAATGTCCACACCTCATGCTACTCAACTTTAGTCACCTGTAAGTTCTTTTCATTATAAGTATTTGCCTATCATTGAGAACCGCCAACGGGGTAGCCCTTGCACATGGTATAGGAGTTATCCCATAACCAAAATGACAAGGCAACCAGACAATGAGCATCTCAGCAATCTTCTTATTTACCATGGGAATATGGTGCTTTTTTCTCTCTTTCCTATTTTCTCAATGTGTCTCTTTTTTTATAAGAAGAATGCTTCATAGATGTCACTATGGTGATGCTGCAAGTTTCCACCATGATTAGGCATGGCTTAGGCTAGCGGCCCAGGCATTTCTCTAACACATGATACAAACTCCATGGACTTACAAGTTCCCTCTTTATTTCACACCGGTGACATCCACAAACAAAAGAGCATGATATCAACTGAGTACAAAGTACAAGTGCAATGTTGAAAACATTCCTCGTGACAGTATGGTTCTGCTAATTCCAACGTATAAGTGCAAGCATATACAACATAGATGACACAATGGTTCAAGTTTATTAGGGGCAAAGAATATAAAGTGTGCCATCAAGTTTGTGAGGGCTTTAATCACTAAGTTTTCACATAAGAAAATAGTTTTTAATTGGAAGATAGCTGAAAACAAGACTATACTTGGAATGTTGTAACACACCATGCATAGGAGTTTATAGTGTACACTTTGGAATAACTTGGTTTCTTGGGAGTTGGAATCATGAGTAGAGCTTACTCACACAAGTGTAGGCTAGCAAAGGACTGGGAGCAACCAACTAAGAGAGCAATAATGGACATAATCATGCAGATCAACAAAGCATTACTAATCAAGGCATAGAGTGGTACTACAAGTCAAGGACTAAATGATCATAGAGGCTAATGGTGACTTGTGAGAGTCATAACATGGTGTGAGCATGTGCCAAGTCAACCCAAACAAAGCATCAAAGGAGAATACCACAATACTATGCTTTTGCATGCTAAAACAACGCTTAATTCTTTCAAGGCACACTAAGAAATCCCAATTGTTTGGAACAAGACATGCTACAACAATAATCACTAAGCATAAGCTCAAAACAACACCTATCATGTAACATCCCAGTATTTAGGACCTAACGAAGGGTAGATTCAGGAATATGAATTTTTGCATGCATTCATATGTGAAAATGTGGGCAAAATATTCGCCTAATAAAACCTTGAGTGATCAATGTTTCTTTCTTACTTTGAGATTAGGTTTAGTCTTAAAAGAGGATTGCTATAAACTTTGATATGATCTTAAAGGAATTATGTGTGTTTTGAAATGAGTTTGGATTTTAAAACTTAAGTGTTTGAATAATAATTTAACTGATTTAGATATAAGATTTGAATCTTAAATTAATTAAGAGATAAGTATTATAAATTAAATCTTATCTAAAAACAATATTGAATATGAAATTCATTTCATATTATTAATACATAAACAAGTTACAAAGAATGTAACCTACTGAAGTTATTCCAAACTTCACAATTTACAAAAGAGTAAAGAATAAGAATATTCTTTATTAATAAATATATAATCTTTATTATAATTGAATAAAATAAAGACTACAAGAATTATAAAAGAAAAATTACAAAAGAATAAGAAAATTACATTTGTATATCTACTAACTATCCTATATCTAAATCTACACTAAATCTTCATCTTTATCTTTGTACCTGCAAAACAAAGACTAAATAGAAACAAAATAAGATTAGTGTTAGTATATTTCTCTCAGATATGTCAGTGAAGTGCACTTGACAAATTCATCATTGAGAAATGTTATAAAGGGGCAAGTTTCACCAATATGAAAGATTTCGTCTTTCATAAATTCAAAGACAGAATTCAAAATGACAGCCAAGATGGACCAATTCACCAGCCAGGTGAAAGTAATTTGGTAATGGTAAGTTCAAAAATTCTGAACCTATCCACAAGTGCATAGCAGGCACACAAGCTGGACACACACCAGCATGCAAAGGGTGTGCTGTCAATCTCACAAGCACAGCCAAATCACACAAAACCACAGCACAGCCGTGGGGGGAACACTAGTGCATCACTCCACTACACATCACACAAGAACAACCAGTGTAGATAGCAGCCAAACCAAGAACAGCAGCCAAATCAAACCACCCAGATCAACCCAAACATCACCAGGATGGTGACATAAGGAGGGGGATGGATCTGGTGGACAGCAAGGTCAAGCCCAGGAGCTAGGAGGAGCAGTCAAGTTCAAGAGAAAGCTCAGGAGCCCAGCAAAAGCAGATCAACATCAAGATCAAGATCAAGATCAAGATCATCATCAATCTACTACACCATCATCAGATTTTGTGGTGAGCTTTATAAAACCATCACATGATTTCATCTAAACAAAAGTATGTGTTGCTTTATGAAATGATCTCTCAATAATCACCCAAGAGGGGTGAATCTATCCTAGATATTTCAAGTATAAGTATAAGAAATCAAGCTCAACCACAAGCACTAAACTCTTAGACCAACATCACTGAGTTCAGTGTTACTTTTGCAACTTAGATCATTCTTCATTTGATCTTATCAGATCAGGGCACATCTCTCAAAGAGAGTAGCACCTCTAATCCTACAAGTTTCAAACAAACTATTTGCTTAGATAACTAGGAATTAAATCCTAGAGCCTCAGACCAACATCATAGGCAGGAAAGTTAAGAAAATCTTTCATTTCATCTTGCCAGTTTTAATCACAAGCATTATCAAGCTAAGCCCCAAAATAAAACTCAATCACTTGTGTGCCAGATCATAATGGTATCACAAGGACAGGTTCTAAATGAACTAAAACCAATCTTGCTTAGTTCCCACAGATAAAAGGGACAAACCACTACATATCATTTTCCTGAAGCTAAGTGCCAGGAATCAACATTAAATTAATCTATACATCCATAGAAATCATTACAAGTAATGATTTGATTCAGTGTGTATAATCTCATACAAGCCTACCATTATAATTACAGTAAGCAAATACTAAGAGAAACCATTGTCAGTACAAGCATTCTGACAGTAGAGTAAATTCCCAGATCAACAACATAATCCAATCAGGGATTCCTTAGAAACGCTAGCATGGGATCATAGTGAATCATCACCAGAATAATCTGACAGGAAAACTAGCATCATCAAAGTCATTACAAACCATTAACCACAGCAAACAATCATTCTTCATGCTCAAGTATGATCATCACTAGATCTAAAAGCATCATGGATATGATCAACAGGGGGTTATGAACCCTAATCAAAACAAGAACCCTAATTAGGAGATGAACCCTAATCAGCACATAGTCACTAGGCATGAGAAGCCACTAGATACACATAGAGAGATTCATGGCAGTAGCATGAACAAGAACCATAGAAGCAACTAACCCGAGGTCCTCGCTGATGAATCGAAGAGGAAGCAGATTGGCCGACGAACCACATGACAGGAGCACCAGGGCGCAACCTGCACTGCCACGCAGCGCCACAAAGACACACAAGCCCAACACACAACCGCAGGCGGGACCGCGGCGGTGGCGACAGCACCTTTTCTTAACCCGAGGGTTCGGGAACGGGGTGGACCTGGCCACGGGGAAGCCCCGGAGTCAAATCCAAGTGGATAGAACGAACGAGCGTCGTCGACAACCCCAAATCACACCACGACGACGACCAGAATGGCCGACGGCGGCGGGAATCGACAGTGGCGGCATCGCCGGCCACAGGGTCGGGTCAGAGGAGGAGAGGATAAGGTCGAGAGAGAGAGGAAGGCAGAGAGAATGGGCTGGGTGGGACAAAACCCCTCGGGGTGGTATTTTGACATTTCCCTATTGGGCCACATTGGCCCAATAAGCCCAAAAGGCCAGCCCAAGTTGTTTAATAAATTTTTTGATCAATTGGAAAAGACCAAAATACCCCTGACCTCAATAAAATTATAGAAAATAAATTAAAAGTCCAAAAATTATAAATAAAATATTTTTGGATTCACAATAATCCACTCTGTCCAATTAAAATAAGATATCAAATTTTGGACATTTAAATTTTTATAAGAATTTTGTAATTTATATATCCTTTATGGAATTTTACAACATTATTGAAAGGTGATAAAATAAATAAAAATCACTTTCATTATTTATTAAAATTATAGTATTTTTGAAAAATACTAAATAAATATTTAGTAATAAATTTAATGTATAATCAATAATTCCTAATAGAATTATTAAATCAATAGAAGTCAAATAAAAAATGAAATAAAATAATTCAATATATGCAATAAATATAAAAAAATTATTAATATTTATAAATGCTTTATTAAAAGGCACCTTATATAGGGAAAATGCATATAGAATTTAATAATGCATTACATTACTTGCATAATCATTTTGCTTCTTTAAATATTGTCCTTACCGGGCAATAATGATGTTTTTGTAGAACTAGAAGCTCAAGGTCCAGTGCAAGCATCAGACTTCGCTACCTTGCCATCACAAGGCAAGTTCATCACTTGCTCATGTCCTTTGAAGAGTCTTTATCAAAGTATTTGCAAATTGTGTGTTATCATTTATGCTATAAAAGAAAGAAAATAATATTTTCATAAATAAAGAAATCATAGATATCATCCTAAGTGGTGATATAATGGAGCAATAGAACTTAGGGTTCTATTTGCAACAATGATGATCAAGTAGGGACTTAATAACCCCTGACATCGGTGATTCTAGCGCTGTATATTACGCGTTAGCCATGAGATTTGGAATGGGACAAAGAATTCAGTTGTATCTTCTTCCTCTCGCATGAAGCCGGATGTGCAGGTCGTGCCTGTTATCCTTGTAGCATGCATATTAATTGGTAATTATTAGAGGATATGCAACATATGGGTAGGAACCCTCAATGTAACATCCCAAAAATACCAAACTTAGATCATCAAACACTAATCAGCAAGATTAGGGCTAACAAAAACTTTTCTAAGTAAACCCATGAATGCATGTATATGTGTATGCATGGATTTTGAATTTCTTTAAAAACCACCTTGTCTGTGTGATCTATTGCTTCTAAAATGTTTCTTAGGTGAAATGAACATCATCTAAAACATTTCCCACACTTTTCCTAAAGACAAGTAAATCAAAACAAATATATTAAGTGAATGGTCATTTGGACCAATTTAACTCCCATGCCTACTTTGGCTGTCTCAAACTTTCAAAATCTAACAGAAACTTTTCTGGATCTTTGCACCCCTTGAATGTACTCATAACAAAGTATCAAGGCCCACTTTGTGATCATCCAGAAACTTTCAAATGCATAGTTTAAATGACAATTCAAAATTGAATCTTCTTCATATGGGAAGATCCCACTTTTTCAAAAACCACTCAAACAAGCTCAACTTTCAAAACCCAAGCATCTGCAGACTCACCAGCACCAATCTAGCAAACCCACCAAAAATCATTTCAAAATTCAAAACTTGATTTCATGCGGCCATTTCATCAAACAGGTTGCAGACACAAATCAAACAAAACATCAAACACTATAGTGTGCAGTGATTCTTGCCTAACTTGTTCCCTAGTTAGCTCACACACAGCCCAGTAGATCATCTAGAAAGATTAGCCCAACACTAACACCCATGTGAGCTTGCCATTGCCATCAATGGTGAACAATGAAAGCACCCCTTGTCACCCCATTGTGGACAGCAGCTAGAGGAAGAACTAGCCTTGCCAACCTTGTCTGGAGGAAGCCCACCGCCCACCGCCACTCCTGTCCCAGCCATGAAGCGTTGCCAAGCCCTCGACCACGCGCAAGCCGCGCCAGACCATGCCGAGCGGCGCCAGAGCGCCACCTCGACCAGCATCCACGCATCACAGGTTTCACCGCTGCGGCACACGCAATCACCACCGACCAGAGACCGCCAGACATCCCTGCTTGCCGCCTGCGTACATACAGCCCACCGCCGCCGAAGACGCCGCCGCCAGCAGAGCACCGCCCATTCCTGCATCAAACCACACCGCCCCATGCCTCGCGACCATGTCGTTGAGCATCGCCAGAGACATCACCGCCCCTACCCTTGCCCATGCCATTAGTCACCGTAACGCCGCTTCGACGAGCTCACTGCACCCCGACGGTCCCCTCGCTCGACTATAAATAGAGGCCACCCCCGCACGATTTCTTCACACCATCTCACTCCCCTCTCCTCACTGACCGTGCCACACCATTCTCAGAGCAAGGCGAGCACCACCTTGCCGGAATTTCACCGGAGCCCGCCGCCTCTAGAGAAGAAAGGAGCCAGCGATTGGAGCCGCCCCAGGAGAAGCCACCGGTACCAGGAGGTTCGCCGTCGATTCGCCGTCGCCTCGCCGACCCTCGCCTGCACTCGGTGAGCCCCCAGACCCCTACTGGCCGCTTAGGTTTCATTCTCGCCGAGCTGTCTCGGCCGACGATGACCCACACTGTTGGATTAGAACTAGATCGAACGATCCATGTTGCCCCATACCGCTTCGCCCAGCCTGTCACATTTAGTGGGGACACCCACTTAAGCAGCCCGCGGGAGCACTGCGCTTAGCAGGCCGGCCCAGTAACATTTCCCGCGTAGCCCAACATTTCAAATTAAACCTTTTCTTTTTAAATTCAAACCCACTTCTGTACCCAACTTCAAAAATCAACCCAGATCGATTCAGTGCACCAATTTAAATGAAACCAATTTTGTTGAAAAGGTCTGTGAATGCTTAATCCAAGCCCATTGGATTCAAGTCATTTGGATCTGTAGATCACCCATAGTAAAAATAACAAGGCAGAAGCTTTTCTGCATTCAAACATTTTTCAAATTTAAACCATAAAAGCTTTTGAGTTGATTCCAACTCTCAAAAATCACATTTAACCATACCTTTCAGAATATATAAAAATATATAGGTTTACTTGCAGAAATAATGTTCAAGTAATAAAAGAATGCTTCATAAGCATTTCTAGACACATTAATTAATTAAAATAAAAGGGTAAAACCTTATTAAATTGTGACACCACTTTAAATCACATTCCCATGGACTACAATATGTGGTGATGACAGGTGTCAACATGATCCCATGTTTAGTTTGGAGAATATTAAATCTTAAGTAGTTTTTCAATGAGTAGAAATTACTTTTCTAAAATAAAAAGATTTAAACCAAGCCTTAACCTTGTAATGTTAGAGATGATGCTAGATCATCTATAGGACCCTTGTGTGTGATGATTGCAAGTAGTTAAGTATTGTTTGGTGATTGTGTACCTCGTATTTATTCATAGACGCTAGTACCACCAAGGATACAAGGAGGAAGGAGGATACTACGAAGAAGAAGCCGAGGAGAACTTCAACCATCGCTTCCGCACAACGCAAGCTGATATTATGCCAATGCAAGCTAGTAACTATGCAAGCTTATATTGATATTGATGCAAGCCAACCCTTGCGGATACCTTACTCGATGCCACAAACCCATACTTGTGATATGAATACTATATGCCTTAAGCATATGTGATCATACCCACTTGATAAACCAATCCTAGTTTTATGTGCAAGCTTCTTATTTTATTTCTTTATCAAAGCTTACTTAGAGTCTACCTAAGAGTTTGGTAGATACTAGACAGTTGTGCTGAAGGTTGCATAAAGAGCATAAAATTTGGCCTAAGATAGAAACCTTGATCTCATCCTAAGACATGAGATTGAACTTAGTAAAACTCCACTAGTTACCACCCCTCATCAGTACTACCCCCACCTGTAGATGCTAGTGCTAAGCATAAAACTTGATCAACTTTAGATGGGAATACTTGGTGGAAAAATGGTTATGAAAACCTTGGAATGATGGATCATTCTATTGAAATGTTTTGGACATGTGTTTCCAAACACTTGATGATTCTGGTGATAAAAATGTTGAGGCATGAGCCTTAGCCCTTTATAAAGCTGATGGTTATCTGGATGCGATACCATTCCAATTTTATCAGACAACCACAATACCCGAATATTGGGTAGGGCTTGACCGAAACTTATATTCCTTAGTATTAGTTCCCTCACGGCCAAGGTCTGAGCTGAGGCTACCTTGTGAAGATTGTCCACCTGTGCAGTACCCAAGATGACAGTGGTCATGGTTGGGAGGCCAAACTCATAGGAGAGGTGCTTATACTAGGGCGTGTAATTGAAAGGTTAGGATTGATTATCCGCATACCGAGTATGGTGAATTCAGGATTTGTTCCTGACGGATGTATCGAATGTTGTGGTGAAAGTGTACAATCTCTGCAGAGTGTCGAACTATTCGAATAGCCGCGTCCGCGGTTATGGACAGTTGGAGTGGCCATACTGTTCCCCCGTCAGACTTTCCAAAATGACTTGTGAAATGAATTGAGACTTTGACTTGACCACAACAGAGTTGTGACCTGAATTACAAGATCCCACTTAGGAGTTATAAAATTGTGACTAGCTTTGGAACTTAGTAGAGATAAACCTGGCTTTTTGCAAAACAACCTTAGAGCCTAGTGTCCTATTATCCAAAAACCCCTTACCTGTTAGTATTAGTTTGCGAGTACTTAAAGAGTACTCATGGCTTTGTTCCTGGCTATTCCCATGGCCAGACTATGAAGAGGAGTACCTAGAAGATGGACCCCAGGAAGGTTACGACAACTAGGATCATCTCCCATCGTCAGCATTGCCTGTGACCCCGAAGATGGAGCTTCGCCTACGCTACCGTTATTATTACGTATTCCGCTGCTTGGTGTTGTATTAAGAACTGGATCATGAGATCCCTATTTGTGTAAGAACTTATGTATCGTTGTAATGGATGAAGTACTATGGTATCCAATTCTGTTATGTCTCGCAAAAATGGTAATCCTGGGATTGCGATGTATGGCATAACGGGCATCTAGGATTGAAAAATCCGGGTGTTGAAAAGTTGGTATCAGAGCCATTCAGACCATAGGAGACCCTAGTTCGATTGGACGTTGAACCAAAAACTTAGTTTCAAAACCAAAGAATAAAAAAAATATTTACGAAAACTTATTCTCATTCTTACCTCTTTAATTCTTTCATAAAACCTCATGTTCCTCAAAAACTCTTGCAAAATAGATAAAATTTTGACACACTTGATCACTCTGCTAATCTACTCATCCTCTATTTTTATAGATGGACATGAAGTACAGCAAGTTTTACCAACTTGGGAATGGAGGAGACCTTATCTCTGAGAGGGGTCTGGATCAGCTTTCGGAACTTCTGGAGCATCCGCACCCCGAGTTCTTCGGAGCTCAGCTCAATGATCAAGGAGGAGAAGTTCTGCAGTGGCTAATTGTTGCAAGTCTCCGAGGAAAGATTGAACCTCCCATCTGGAGGAATTCAGTTTACCTTGAGGAAAACAACTGCTCGATGGACTTGCCGAGCAATGCAGAAGCTCTTTCCGTCGTAGTGGGCGAGCATCAATCGGATCAAGGGTACTCGCTTTGAGTTTTCCCAAGACGTGATGCAAATGGACAACCCTCGAAGCCCCATACCACCCGAGCTGAAGACTCAATTGGACCACCTTAGCTTCATGATGTATGATCGTCACCGAATTGGACAACCGCCGTGACTATTGCAACCACAAGTCCGCCATCATCAAGACGAAGGATCGACCATCGCCATGCTAGCAAAGGATCGCAAGTATCGCCGCCGGCTTGACAAGAAGGAGCGCATTATTGCCCGTTTTCGATCGTGATCTCATCTCTGGAAGAGACCATCCACGAGAGACATGCGCTAGAGGAAAGGGAGAATGCCGAAGAGGATCTTCGTGGAGACCCTTACTCCTATCTCAGCGATGACGATGATTTTCTGGAGGATCAGGCCATGGACTTCTTCACCGATGAGGATGATTTCACCTTCATCGATGATGCTGAAGATGATGAAGCCATAGACTCCGAGGAGTAGTAGCACTGAGCACTAGCGTAGTGAGTAGTAGTCGGTCCCCCTGTATCGTAGTTTCCAGAATGGTTCTTAAAACCATCTGTTTTTCCTTGTTGTGGTGTGTGTTGTAATGTGTGCTATGAATGAATGAAAAATCAAGTTGCCAGAAAAATCTGAGTCAAATATTTAAAAAAATTCAAAAACCCAAAACCTTAGAAATTTCCCTCTTTTCTCATGATCTATATCAATCTTCAGATGCCACGTGGAGGAAGTGGTTCAACCCCGAATCCGATGTTGCAGATCCTGCAAATGTTGACTTCTGACCGCGAAGCTGAAAGAGCAGAACGTCAAGCCAACCTAGCCACTCTGCAACAGATAGCCCAGCTAGCCCATAACAACCAAGGCCATGGAAATCAGGACAACCACGGATCTAAGCTCAAGAATTTCCAGAATACCCAACCCATCTCCAGGATTTGCCCCAAGAACCAACAGACCCCCTATGACCCGTCCGACCTATCCCAACCGTGGAAACCCTAGACCCGGAGGGAATCACAACAACCCCGGCAACTCTAGCAATTTCACCCGTGCCCCACCCAAGTTCAACACCAACAATGCTACCGCCAACCCCAACACTGCCCCGAGGACTGGAAGCAATGATGTGCCTGTCGCAGCCAAGGACAAGTCACAAGTGACCTGTTATGACTGTGGAAATAAAGGCCACTATTCCAACGAGTGCCCCAACAAGAAGAATGCTACAGCCCCCAACGCCAATGTCCCAGCTCAGCAGAGGCCGTGTCCAACCAGGAGAAGATTTGCCCCAGGAAATTCACTCAACCGCAATGGCCGTCTTTTTCTCATGCATGCTGAAGAAGCTCAGGAAGCGCCAGACGTCGTGCTGGGTATGTTTTCTGTTAATTCAGTACTTGCAAGAGTGTTGTTTGATTTTGGTGCATCACATTCATTTGTCACCGAAGAATTTGCCTGCACTAGTAAAATTCAACCAACCAAACTGAAGCATGTTATGATTGTGCAAATTCCCGGATCAACCACCAAGGCTAGGCAAATTTGCAAAGCCGTCCCTATCCGAATCCATGGCATAGATTTTTATGCTAACCTAATAGTACTCGGAACTAAAGGTTTGGAAGTAGTACTAGGAATGGATTGGATGTCCAAACATAAAGGATTGATTGACTGTGCCAAGAAAGCCATCACCATGACCAGTACCACCGGAATATCAGTCGAGCATATATCTGAAACCTTACCTCGCCAATTCAAGTGTAACAAGAGTATAGCCCAGCCTACCATTGACCAAGTCCGGATAGTCTACGAATACCCCGATGTATTTCAAGATGTTTTGCCTGGTATGCCCCCAGATCGGGATATCAAGTTTATCATCGAACTAATCCCTGGAACAGGACCCATAGCCCAGAGACCCTATAGTATGAACCCGTCAGAACTAGAAGAACTGAAGAAGCAACTGGATTCCATGTTGGAAATCGGGTTAATTCAACCAAGTGCGTCCCCATGGAGATCACCTGTCTTGTTTGTGGACAAGAACGATGGAGGTAACCGTTTGTGTACGGATTATCGGAAGTTGAATGATGTCACCATCAAGAACAAGTACCCCTTGCCTAAGATAGAAGATTTGTTTGATCAGTTGACCGGTGCCGAGGTGTTTTCTAAGATTGATCTTAGGACTGGCTATCATCAACTCAAAATTCGTGTAGAGGATATTCCAAAGACTGCCTTTACCACCAGATATGGATTGTACGAGTATACAGTCATGTCTTTTGGATTAACCAATGCCCCCGCTTATTTCATGAACCTCATGAATAAGATTTTTATGGACTTCCTGGATAAGTTTGTCATTGTTTTCATCGATGACATTCTGATTTATTCCAAATCAGAAGAAGAACATGAGCTACACCTAAGGACCATTCTTGGAACCCTTAGAGAGCATCAGCTGTATGCAAAGTTTAGCAAATGTGAATTCTGGTTACAGGAAATAGGATTCCTCGGTCACATTGTATCAGCCGGAGGAATTGCCGTTGACCCTGCCAAAGTGAAAGATGTAGAAGATTGGCAAGCCCCAACCACTCAAACCCAAGTTCGTGCATTTCTCGGATTAGCGGGATATTACCGCAAATTTGTAGAAGGATTCTCTAGTATCGCCCGACCCATGACCCAATTACTGAAGAAAGACAAGAAGTTTGAATGGACTGACAAATGTGAAACGAGTTTTCAAGAACTCAAAAGGAGATTGATTTCAGCCCCAATCTTGATCATGCCGGATATCACGAAGCCCTTCGATGTGTATTGTGACGCATCCAAGATTGGTCTCGGATGTGTGCTAATGCAAGAAGGCAAAGTTATATCTTATCTATCGCGACAATTGAAGCAACATGAACAAAATTACCCAACCCATGACCTCGAACTCGCAGCCGTAGTTCTAGCCCTGAAGACATGGAGACATTACCTGATGGGAAACTGTTGTGTGATTTACTCGGATCACAAGAGCCTAAAGTATATATTCACTCAGAAGGAGCTGAATATGAGGAAGAGAAGATGGATTGAGCTAATCAAGGATTACGACCTAGACATTCACTATCACCCTGGTAAACCCAAGGTGGTAGCCGATGCCCTTAGCAGATTGCCGTGCCGCTTGAACTCCATGGTTTTGAAGGAGCAACCAAGTTTGCACAAAGAGATGGAAGATTTTCGAATAGAATTAGTAAGTGAAGGATTTTTGGCTAGCATAGAACTTCAGCCCACTTTGATCAGTCAGATTAAAGAAGCGCAGAAAGGAAATGCTAGTATCGACGGAATCAAGCATCATATCGGTACAGGCAAAGTACCCGGATTCACCAAGGACGAAGAAGGAGTTTTGTGGTACAAAGGACGCCTTTGTGTACCATCAGATTCTGAGTTAAAAGAAGTTATCTTGAAGGAGGCTCATGATACTCTTTATTCTATCCATCCCGGAGGAACTAAGATGTATTAAGATTTGAAAGAGCAATTTTGGTGGCATAAGATGAAGAGAGAAATCGGAAGCTATATCGCCAAATGTGATATATGCCAACGAGTCAAGGCAGGACATCAAAGACCCGCTGGATTGTTGCAACCTTTGCAAATTTTGAAATGGAAATGGGATTCTGTAGGAATGGACTTTATCACTGGACTACCTACTTCTAGTAGGGGAAATGACCCTATTTGGGTCATAGTGGACAGATTGTCCAAAGTCGCCCATTTCTTGCCCGTCAAAACCACCTATCAGAGTTCGAAGCTAGTGGAATTGTACATCGCTAGAATCGTTAGTTTGCATGGAGTCCCCAAGAACATAGTATCGGATCGAGGAACTCAGTTTACCTCGAGATTCTGGAAGAAAGTCCAAGAAGGATTAGGAACCCGCCTAGATTTCAAGATCAGATCACCCTCGCATCGATGGACAAACGGAGCGAGTAAACCAAATACTCAAGATATGCCGAGCATGTGTGTTAGAATATGGATCCAAATGGGAAGACTGCTCATTGCTTGCAGAATTTTCATACAACAATAGTTACCAAGCCAGTTTGCAAATGGCCCCATTTGAATTCATGTACGGAAGAAAGTGCCGCACCCCTTTGAACTGGTCGGAAGTAGGAGAGAGTCAGATTTTCGGACCCGACATCCTACGAGAAGCAGAAGAGAAGGTTCACAAGATTCGTGAGCACCTCAAGATAGCCCAATCCCGACAGAAGAGTTATGCCGACAAGAGACGTCGAGACCTCGCCTTCAATATAGAAGATTTTGTTTATCTGAAAGTGTCGCCATTGAAGGGAATGCAGCGTTTCCAACTCAAAGGAAAGTTAGCCCCCAGATATATCGGACCTTTCAAAATTCTGAACCGTCGAGGAGAAGTATCGTATCAACTGGAACTACCAAAAGAGATGTCAGATGTGCACAATGTGTTCCATATCTCGTTACTTCGCAAGTGTCTCGAAGTCCCCGAGAAGACCGAAGTGTTCAAGAATATCGACCACCGGACCATAGAGATCAACGATGACCTAACCTATCCCGAAGTGCCCATCCGCATTTTGGAAGAAGCTTATCGAACTACCAGAACCCGAAGCATCAAGTTTCTCAAGATTTAGTGGAGCAACCACACAGAAGAGGAAGCTACCTGGGAGCGCGAAGATCACATCAGGACGGAGTTTCCCGATCTCTTCAAATCCTAGGTAATCTTTTCGTCCTTTTTCAAATCTCGGGACGAGATTTTGTTTAAGGGGGGAAGGTTTGTAACATCCCAAAAAAACCAAACTTAGATCATCAAACACTAATCAGCAAGATTAGGGCTAACAAAAACTTTTCTAAGTAAACCCATGAATGCATGTATATGTGTATGCATGGATTTTGAATTTCTTTAAAAACCACCTTGTCTGTGTGATCCATTGCTTGTAAAATGTTTCTTAGGTGAAATGAACATCATCTAAAACATTTCCCACACTTTTCCTAAAGACAAGTAAATCAAAACAAATATATTAAGTGAATGGTCATTTGGACCAATTTAACTCCCATGCCTACTTTGGCTGTCTCAAAATTTCAAAATCTAACAGAAAATTTTCTGGATCTTTGCACCCCTTGAATGTACTCATAACAAAGTATCAAGGCCCACTTTGTGATCATCCAGAAACTTTCAAATGCATAGTTTAAATGACAATTCAAAATTGAATCTTCTTCATATGGGAAGATCCCACTTTTTCAAAAACCACTCAAACAAGCTCAACTTTCAAAACCCAAGCATCTGCAGACTCACCAGCACCAATCTAGAAAACCCACCAAAAATCATTTCAAAATTCAAAACTTGATTTCATGCGGCTATTTCATCAAACAGGTTGTAGACACAAATCAAACAAAACATCAAACACTATAGTGTGCAGTGATTCTTGCCTAACTTGTTCCCTAGTTAGCTCACACATAGCCCAGTAGATCATCTAGAAAGATTAGCCCAACACTAGCACCCCTGTGAGCTTGCCATTGCCATCAATGGTGAACAGCCGAGCACCCCCTTGTCACCCCATTGTGGACAGAAGGCTAAAGGAAGAACTAGCCTTGCCAACCTTGTCTGGGAGGCAGCCCACCGTCCACCGCCACTCCTTGTCCCAGCCGCGAGCGTTGCCAAGCCATGGACCACGCGCACAAGCCGCGCCCAGACCATGCCGAGCGTGCGCCAGAGCGCCACCCTCGACCAGCGTCCATAAACCGCTACCGCCTCACCAAGGCACACGCAATCACCACCGACCCAGAGACCGCCAGACATCCCCGTTTGCCGCCCGTGCCATACAGCCACCGCCGCCGTCAAGACGCCGCCTAGGCAGAGCACCGCCTGCTCCAGACCAAACCACACCGCCCCATGCCTCACGACCATGTCGTTGAGCATCGCCAGAGACACAAAGACCGCCCCTACCCTTGCCCATGCCATTAGTCACTGTAACGCGCTTCGACGAGCTCACTGCGGCACCCCGACGGTCCCTCGCCGACTATAAATAGAGGCCACCGCACGATTTCTTCACACCATCTCACTCTCTCACCGACCGCCACACCATTCTCGAGCAAGGCGAGCACCACCTTGCCGGAATTTCACCGAGCCCGCCTCTAGAGAAGAAAGGAGCCAGCGATTGAGCCGCCCAGAGAAGCCACCGTGCATCAGGAGGTTCGCCGTCCGACTTCATCATTCGCCCGCCTCGCCGACCTCGCCTGCACCCGGTGAGCCCCAGCACCCTCACTGGCCGGCTTAGGTTTCATTCTCGCCGGAGCTGTCTCGCGTCGACGATGACCCACAGCCGTTGGATTAGAACTAGATCGAACGATCCATGTTGCCCCATACCGCTTCGCCCAGCCCCGTGTCACTGACGAGTGGGGACACCCACTTAAGCAGCCCGCGGGAGCACTGCGCTTAGCAGGCCGGCCCAGTAACATTTCCCGCGTAGCCCAACATTTCAAATTAAACCTTTTCTTTTTAAATTCAAACCCACTTCTGTACCCAACTTCAAAAATCAACCCAGATCGATTCAGTGCACCAATTTAAATGAAACCAATTTTGTTGAAAAGGTCTGTGAATGCTTAATCCAAGCCCATTGGATTCAAGTCATTTGGATCTGTAGATCACCCATAGTAAAAATAACAAGGCAGAAGCTTTTCTGCATTCAAACATTTTTCAAATTTAAACCAGAAAAGCTTTTGAGTTGATTCCAACTCTCAAAAATCACATTTAACCATACCTTTCAGAATATATAAAAATATATAGGTTTACTTGCAGAAATAATGTTCAAGTAATAAAAGAATGCTTCATAAGCATTTCTAGACACATTAATTAATTAAAATAAAAGGGTAAAACCTTATTAAATTGTGACACCACTTTAAATCACATTCCCATGGACTACAATATGTGGTGATGACAGGTGTCAACATGATCCCATGTTTAGTTTGGAGAATATTAAATCTTAAGTAGTTTTTCAATGAGTAGAAATTACTTTTCTAAAAATAAAAAGATTTAAACCAAGCCTTAACCTTGTAATGTTAGAGATGATGCTAGATCATCTATAGGACCCTTGTGTGTGATGATTGCAAGTAGTTAAGTATTGTTTGGTGATTGTGTACCTCGTATTTATTCATAGACGCTAGTACCGACCAAGGATACAAGGAGGAAGGAGGATACTACGAAGAAGAAGCCGAGGAGAACTTCAACCACTGCTCTGCACAACGCAAGCTGATATTATGCCAATGCAAGCTAGTAACTATGCAAGCTTATATTGATATTGATGCAAGCCAACCCTTGCCAGATACCTTACTGATGCCACAAACCCATACTTGTGATATGAATACTATATGCCTTAAGCATATGTGATCATACCCACTTGATAAACCAATCCTAGTTTTATGTGCAAGCTTCTTATTTTATTTCTTTATCAAAGCTTACTTAGAGTCTACCTAAGAGTTTGGTAGATACTAGACAGTTGTGCTGAAGGTTGCATAAAGAGCATAAAATTTGGCCTAAGATAGAAACCTTGATCTCATCCTAAGACATGAGATTGAACTTAGTAAAACTCCACTAGTTACCACCCCTCATCAGTACTACCCCCACCTGTAGATGCTAGTGCTAAGCATAAAACTTGATCAACTTTAGATGGGAATACTTGGTGGAAAAATGGTTATGAAAACCTTGGAATGATGGATCATTCTATTGAAATGTTTTGGACATGTGTTTCCAAACACTTGATGATTCTGGTGATAAAAATGTTGAGGCATGAGCCTTAGCCCTTTATAAAACTGATGGTTGTCTGGATGCGATACCATTCCAATTTTATCGTACAACCACAATACCCGAATATTGGGTAGGGCTTGACTGGAAACTTATATTCCTTAGTATTAGTTCCCTCACGGCCAAGGTCTGAGCTGAGGCTACCTTGTGAAGATTGTCCACCTGTGCAGTACCCAAGATGACAGTGGTCATGGTTGGGAGGCCAAACTCACAGGAGAGGTGCTTATACTAGGGCGTGTAATTGAAAGGTTAGGATTGATTATCCGCATACCGAGTATGGTGAATTCAGGATTTGTTCCTGACGGATGTATCGAATGTTGTGGTGAAAGTGTACAATCTCTGCAGAGTGTCGAACTATTCAATAGCTGTCCATGATTATGGACAGTTGGAGTGGCCATACTGTTCCCCCGTCAGACTTTTCAAAATGACTTATGAAATGAATTGAGACTTTGACTTGACCACAACAGAGTTGTGACCTGAATTACAAGATCCCACTTAGGAGTTATAAAATTGTGACTAGCTTTGGAACTTAGTAGAGATAAACCTGGCTTTTTGCAAAACAACCTTAGAGCCTAGTGTCCTATTATCCAAAAAACCCTTACCTGTTAGTATTAGTTTGCGAGTACTTAAAGAGTACTCGTGGCTTTGTCCCTGGCTATTCCCATGGCCAGACTATAAAGAGGAGTACCTGGAAGATGGACCCCAGGAAGGTTACGACAACTAGGATCATCTCCCATCGTCAGCATCGCCTGTGACCCCAAAGATGGAGCTCCGCCTATGCTACCGTTATTATTACGTATTCCGCTGCTTGGTTGTATTAAGAACTGGATCATGAGATCCCTATTTGTGTAAGAACTTATGTATCATTGTAATGGATGAAGTACTATGGTATCCAATTCTGTTATGTCTCGCAAAAATGGTAATCCTGGGATAGTGATGCATGGCATAATAGGCATCTAGGATTGAAAAATCCGGGTGTTGACACTCATCGTCCCACGATAGTTCTGGCATCTAACGGTTTGTACAAACCATTGCCGTAATTCATTATGTGGGCATGGTGTACACCAAGGAGGCATGCGGGGTCGCGAAGGGGGCAGTGATTGGCTTGGACCAACTACTGGGCCCCACATCATGGAATTGTGGACGGGAAAGTACGCCCGGTTGTGCAACAAGGAGTTGATCTCTCATGGGTAAAGTAACGCACCTCTGCAGAGTGTAAGAACTGTAACTTGTTACTCCCTGTTCCGGGAAGGAGCTACGAACGCGGCAGGAAAGGAACTCCATGAAAGTTCTGGTCAACCTATGAAGACTGATTGTCATAGTTTTTCGGAATAAAATCAATCTTTGAAGAAAGATTTACAAAAACTGCATAGTGCCAAGGATTTATAATCCGAGGTGGTAGTTAGAGCATCAAACTTCCCACCTTGCATATAATGAAATTGTTGGGTAACGCTGTTACTCATTCTTTCCTTTGATCCCTTGGTTGACTCTGACGATCCCGAAGACGTGCCAATGTATGCAGCTTAATGTCAAGAAGATGTGTTCTAAGAGGAGCCTGATCTGTCCGGAGGAGTTGAAGGAGTGGATTACGAGATCCGCTACGATGTCGATGAGAACGAGTCCACTTAAGTATCTAGTTAGTAGTAACTAACGGAGCCGAGCAGCATGAACTCTATAGAATAAGCTGTTGAGCCCCACTCCTAGTCGGAGTTGCTACTTTTAAATTTCCGCTCAACACTTTATATTTTGGTTTGTAAGTTGGATCTTTTGGAAGTCTTGAACTTATGGTATTGTAATAATAATAATGTGTGTACTTTTGTAATATGGACCCGCAATGTTTCTGTTGTACCACTCCGAGGGATGTGATATTTATAGAACGGTGTTCTGTGGATGTCATGTCAACGACTATAGTGTACTACACATGCAGTGGTATGCTGGGTCACCGCATATCATCTCATGCTAAATTCTAAGTCACAGTCAATACAAGCTCCTCTCGCACTTACAAGCAAGAACTTACTACTCCTTTCCAACACCAAGCAACTTATTTGCAAACCAACACAGCGAGAACAGGGGTCCAAACTACTTTATTCAAGCAAACTAAAGAACCTAAGCAAAGCAAACGAAAACTAAGACGCTCCAAGAATAACACAATTGTGCATGAACCAATAAAAACGAAGTGTCTAGGCAGACCCGAGCTTTTTATTGATGAAGAAGGGGATGCCTTGGGCATCCCCAAGCTTTGACGCTTGTACCTCTTGGATATTTCTTAGGGTGACACCGGGGTGGCATCCCCAAGATTGAGCTTTTGTCCAGTCTTCATCTCATTGCATCATTCTCTCTCTACACCTGAATTTTTTTCCTTCGTACAAAACTTCACACAATCTTCATTAGAAACATTAATTTATTCAAAAGATATTAGACCTCTGGCAAAGCTTTGTACAGCAAGAATTTTCACTAAAAACGCAATCTACTGTAGTAACTCCTTCAAAAAGCTCAATTCACCTAAAGAGAACTCAAAAAGGAATCAATAAGAAGCAAATGCAAATAATGGCAGAAATCTGTCAAAACAGACCAACAGGTAGAAAACCGATTTTTTTCAAAAATCTTCTGTTGCTCAAATCAAAAAAATTTGAACTAAGTAAAATTATCTAACATACTGGGGGATTTATTCGTAAATTTTCAGCTTAATCCGAGTTACAGAGACTCCTCACGAATATTTTGGTGGAGGACACAAATCTGTTTCGGGACAGCAACTCCCCAAATCTTACTTCCCTCTCATTAGAGGTCATTCTTGGCACAAAAAGCAAACAAAAAGGATAAGGAGAGGTTATTACTAAAGTAATAACTTCCAAGACTCAAGGAAACTCTTGGGTTATCTTCCAACAAGTACTTTTCTTTAACGCCTTTAAGTTAGGCTTGATAGCTTGAGAAGCTGCTCACATAAGAATTATGAATTGAAGTCAAACAGAGCATCAAGAAGCAAATTCAAAACACATTTAAGTCTAAACCACTTCCTATGCATAGGAATCTTGTACACAAATAAATTCACAAAGAACAAAGTGACAAGCATAGGAAGATAGAACAAGAGTAACTTCAAAACTCTCAGCACAAAGAGAGGTGTTTCAGTACCATGAAAGATTCTACAACCATACTTTCCTCTCTCATAATAATTTTCAGTAGCATCATGAATAAAATCAACAATATAGCTATCCCATAAAGCATTCTTTTCATGATCTACAAACACATAATTTCTATCAAGCTCAAAAACTGTGGGATTAAAACTTCCACATGTTTTATCGAAAGTAGATATTTCAAAAGGATCTACAGGAACATAACATTCATCCTCCTTTGGTAAGCATGGGGGACAATCAAATAATGTAAGGGATAAAGAGTTACTCTCATTAGAAGGTAGGCATGGGTAGATAATCCATTCTTCCTCCTTTTGTTCATCACTCTCCCCCTCTTTTTCATCTAATGAGCTTCCAGTTTCAACAATTTCTTCTTCCATAGGCTCCTGCAAGGCATTAGTCTCTTCCATTTGTGGACAACGCCTATTAAAGTATTCAATAATATAGCCATTTTCTTCCCTGTAATTATCAAAGCAAAATTTAAGTAATTCATAAACCTTAGATTCATAAGGTGCATCATCAGTATTCTCAAGAAAACTGGCAAGTTCAAATGCACCCTTGAAGGTAATAAATTCTTCAATTTGTTCCACATCATCAAAATAATAATTTCCTTTAACATAAGAAGATATGGTAACATTATCATTATACTCAGATTGAAAGGGTAGGTGTTTATACCTCCTGCAGCAACAAGCTTTATCAAAGCAATAAGTAACATTATAAGTAGAGCACATGTCTCTAGCAATAGTATTCAACTTATCAATTTGTTCCCATAAGTGTTTCTCTTTTTTTGACAAACGGTGTTTCTTATAATAATAATTTTGTTCTTCCGTGAACCCACCTTGCCAATAAGAACTAGTTTCAAAGAAACCATCCATTGATAGAAAGCATGACCAAGCAAGGCAACAATAGACCAGCAACTAGAGTAGGTACTATTTTTTGTGTTTTTGAATAAAGAAAGCAAACCAAACTAGACTAATTTTTTGGGTTTTTTTTTAAAAGAGGCAAACAAAACCAAGCAAAAGATGTAGGGTTCGTAGCATACCAAACTATGTACCAAGATCTATCTACTAGATGCAAACAACGGGCGGATTTATATCCGTAGAGACCCTTGAAGACCGACAAAGCTTAACGAGTTCGACTCTTGGTTGATGTAGACGATCTCTGCCGATCTCAAGATCGAGAGGAAGTCCTAGCGCCGCAAATCAGCAGCGCATCTGTGCTTGCACACACGTTCGAGGCACCGAGCAACCTCCGCATCCTCGCTCTAGCGATGCAGCGGAAGCACAACTCTTTCTTGTCGAATAGCCATTGGGAACATGTATCTCGCTAGTCCGAGACCATGGGGGATAAATTCTAGAGGAGGAGAGAGATCCTTCACGAGGAGGTGTGAGTGAGAAGTGACGAGAGGTAGGCACCCAAGGGGGTGGACGCCGGCCATGGGGGCTGCCCCCTCCCCTCCTTCATTCATGTGGGTGGACACTCCACTCACAAAAATCCGTTCAAATCCCTCCACTCAAAATCCCACTCAAACTTGCTATAAAATTTCCACCAAATTTAATACAAACTCTCATTAAATAAAAGTCTTTTATTTATTCAGAATTTTGTCAATTACTTCAATGACAAACATTCACATATAACCCCTTGCTCGAATTCTATTTCACATGCATAACCTCTTTATGCAATTTCACCCAAAAACCTGTTTCGGTATCTAGTGAAATAAATTCCTGTGCTTGTTTATTCTTTCGGCATGAAACTTTTGCTCCAATTGGATGTTGGTGTCTCTTAAGTGTGTCACCCTATGGTGTGAATAATGCGGACATGATCGAGACCTCTCTCGGATCAATAATCAGAAGCGGGATCTGGAGACCCATACTGACTCCCACACATTCAACGATGACTTTCTTGTGATCATCGGAACCTTTTACGCTCGTATCTTAATCCCTTTGTTTCGCGATATATTACATGTCCGAGATTCGATCATCGGTATCTGTAACTACCTCGGTGAATTACGCTCCTAGTTACAAGCCTGGATGAGCAGAAATGGTTGAAATAGTACGGTGGGGCCCAAATGCCACTCACAGGTAGACCTTTCGGCCGTCCCAACCATTTACAAACATCGGGACAAGAACGGGCGGCGTAATCGGCAGGCGAAGGGATCAACTACATACACAAATGAGTATGTATGCAAGCCACCATACAATAGTACATCAGAGCCATTCCATCTAAAAAGAAAGGAAATATAGCAACGCCATACGGCAAGATCCAAATATCCTAGATAGATATAATAGTTTAGGATATCTCCTCATACATCAAACATCAGAGTATCAAGCGGAAGCGGAAGACAAAATCCGAGTACGGATAAATCGGCATAAGATGCCCCATAAATAAGCACATCCCGCCCACAGATCTCACGGATCCCCGTTCCCGGAATCTCTACACCGAATGATCGTTGCCCACATCGTCCATCTCCTCCACCCAGTATCCATCTTGCGAGTTTACCTGTTCATCTGAATCAAACAATTTATCGTGTGAGACCCTAGGGGTACTCAGCAAGTCTTTATGCCTCTAAAGGGGACACAACCTGGGGTGACGCAATTGCAGCAAAAGATAAACCCTAACAATTCTAGAGATACTCGCTAACCATCCGCCTAACCAGAGATAGACGGATGTCCGTGAATTATTAGAAATAGTTATAACGGTAATCTTAACAGATCCATCCTCCTCCTCGCTTACCAACGAGGAAGCGGACGGACAACCCCCCCATCCGTTGGCAGTTTTATTATCCATTCCATGAGTGTTGTACTATTTACTAGTCAGGTACCTAGTCTAATCAAATTAAAAGCGGTACTTTAGTTATGCTTGTCTATGATCGAGAAACTGTGCTCCAAGTCGTCCATAACCGCGGACACGGCTTTCAGAAAGTTTTACCGCAGGGTGCACATGATAGCAACACACACTGATCAACCTCGTAAAAAACCAAATCAAACCCAACGAGGCAGTCACGACAAAGCGATCACAGGATTCAGAAATATTTCAGGGGGCCACCCCATTAAGCTACCCGCGACGAAGTTGGCCGACTCCGAGACGGACTCAAGGTTTGCGCCAATGGCTGTAAACGACTGGGAACCCGAAAATGTGACTAGGCTTGTCGACACACAAAACACTCCGCTTTCCTAAATAAGACAAAGTGCAAGACTCGCACAATTTAAATAAAGCAGTAAAGCATGACATAAGTACAGGATAGTAAATAAAACCTCAAACTAGTTTGTGGCCCCAAGAAATAAGAATGAATCAAGCGCAGGCTCAGGGGTCTACATAAGCCTCCTGGATGTGGATAGCGCGAATATTCAAGGAACAGGAATCAAGTACTCGGGGTCCTACGGGACACAAGTGAGCCTGAAAAACCAAATAGCAAATATGGCTCACCGATGCCACTTTCATTAGTTATCCCATTACTACTCAGGTTAAGTTGTATAGGTACCTTGTTATCCATCAGACACTCACATACCCTACACATGCTGTTCTCACTGCATGGCTCAAACAACTCCTGTAGTAATGGCTCATGGGATGGAGGAACAAGCTTCGGTGGGGTTTAAAAGTAAAGGCTATGCAATACTTGGGATTCAGTTTAATGCAATCGCGTCTCAATGATGCAAGAATAAGATAGAGGCAATAGGTACTATATGTATGCAAGCATGTGGTAGTGCTTGCCTGGCAGCTCAGTTGAAGCAAGGGATGGATCTGGGTAGTGCTCCTGGGTCTCTTGATATATCCCCTGCTCAGCGTCTATTCGAAGAAGAACCAAGCAAACAAGGGCCAACATAAATAAAGTGCACAAGCATATGATTAAAATGCGACAAGCAAACAATCATGCCATGATGAATGATGCATAACTTGCATGGCATTAAAGTAGCATGGCATGGGTGAGGTGTGGAATACAATAATAAATCATTTTATTGAGTTTTAGCCTCATTTTAACCTCAATTAAGTTGATGTATACTTTATATTTATATGATGCATGCTGCAAAACATATAAAGGCATGCATAAACAGAAAGGTCTCGTCGAGCTAATCATTTTAGACATATCATTTGTTAAATTTGGAGTTAGAAAACAAAAGTTATTACATAATTAAGATAAAAGGGCATTTTAAAGTAATTTTAAGCAACTTGGGAAATAAAGTGTCCAAAATATATTTTGAATGGCATAATTGAATTCCTCATATTTTTCTGATTTCAAAACATATATTATTTGCATTATTTGGATTTATAATTTAAAAGATATTACAAAACAGAATTAAAATTTGAATTTGAATTAATTTGAAAAAGATTTGAGTTTGAACAGAAAAGCAGAAACACTTTTTATACTCAAGTTAAGCTAGCCACAGCCAATTACAGGTGGGGCCTGGCTGACTCAGCAGCATAGCGTGCAGAAAAAGATTCCTCACCGGTGCCGCCACCACAGAGATCGATGGGCGGGCCAGGCGACCTCGGGGCACGCTGCCGCGCCCGGGCGTACACGGGGAGCCCGGGAGCGCGGGTTAAGCGCTCAGATCTGCGGGGTGCTTTCTGCAAGATGGTCGGAGAGGCTGACGGTGGGGCAGGCTGGTCCGCGGGTTAAGCAGAAAAAGATGCAGGGGGCTATCTGCAAAACGAGCACAGCCGTACTGCTCCTCTTCTCCATGCCTGCGGACGGATCGGTGCTTGCACGCGCAGAGCGCGGCACGCGGGCTCGAACCAGGGACCTGCGGGCACGCGCTGGGGGTGCAAACCAGTGCGGCTAGCGGTAGGAAGGTGACGGGAGGGCGGCTGGCGGCTAGATAACGCGGGGCGCCACAAAATCGTGCAGACAGACCGGAGACTAGGGTTTGGGCTCGGACTCGTCATGGTGTAGCGGTTCTGGGGCTCCTCCTTCTCGTCGGCGTGTACGGAGCGGATGCAGATGACCTCCTCGTCCTCCTCGATCACCTCCACGTCGCGCTCGTCGTCTGGATCGAAGCAGCGCCGGTGGAGCAGACGGTGGCCGGCGTTGGGGTAGACGTCGGTGGAGAGGGAGGGGGAAGGCCAGGGCGCCTCGGCCAGATCTGGAGAGGCCAGAGGAGAGCCGCGAGGGAGTGGATAAAGCAGAGAGGGAGAGGGGGTGCCGTGGGGAGCAGGTAGATGTAAAAGGTGGCCTCGGTGCCACCTTTCTCTCCTCCTCACGTGCTAGGGGCGGGCAGGAGCAGGGCGAGGTGGCGATGGGGGAGCTTCCAAGTGGAGACGGTAGGGCCAGAGGGGAAGCTCGGTTGGAGGGGCCCTCATGGCAGAGAGAGAAGAAGAAAGGAGGGAAGGGGAGGCTCGGGCTAGAGTAGGGTTGGAGCTAGGGTTAGGAGAGAGAGGGGGTATGGCTCGGGTTAGGGCTTGGTTTGGGTGGGGTAGCTAGATGGCCAGGGTGAGGATCCAGGTGGGGCCAGCTAGGAAGAGAGAAGAGAGAGGCCGAGAGGGGGGTATGTTAGATTAGAGAGGGACTAGGGTTTAGGAGAGAGGGGGTATGGGATGATGGGGTAGGTGATTAGGGAGGATCTAGATAGAGGATAAGAGAGAAGGGGTGATGGATTAGGGTATAGCTAGGATCCACATGATCAAGCATGGGTGTAGGTGAAAAGGAGAGGAGGATGTGGAAAAGAGATAGAGAGGGATGTGGTGTGATGAAGGATTTTTGCAAGACAAACTAGATCAAGCCAAAAGATAAGAAGAGAGAGAGATGAGAGATGAACCACTCAAGAATTCAAATAAAAACAAAAGAGGCAAAACTAAAGAGATGGTTGCATGGCCCATGCATAATATCAATGCTAGGTTCCATCTTGTGAAAACAAAATAATATCCCTAGCAATTACACATATGCATTCCCAAAAGGTGGTTTAAGGCCAAGCTAAGGATTTGTGGGAGTAGATCCATCCTATCTCCCATGAGCTAGAATAAATGCCAAAGAAAATAAAATTACAAGCTCATGGAGATGGGGTGGTGGAATTATAAGGTGGTGAAAGAAAGGGTGGTGGAGTGAATTAAAAGATATGCCCCCAACTCAACTTGGGCATTAAACAATATCAATAACCAAATACAATATCAAGAGGCAAATACAATTAACATTGCATATGAGAGAAGAACCAAATCAAAAGGTTTTATATGATTCTCAAATGCAAGGAGGCAAGATGACATGAGCATGATATAATTATGATGCAACAATTATATATATGAAGTAACCATCATATAGACTAGGCTAGTAGCATTGCAATTGTTAGACAATTGGGATGCTACAACTCTCCCACTAAACAAGAATCTCACTTGAGATTCCTAGGAAAAAAAAACAATGTATGAGAAGGCGGTGTGTCGATCGAAGGTGATCCTCGTTCCCAAGATGATGAAGAACGAATGGTGCGACTACACCTTGCAAAACTTGCTAGACTTGTTATGCAGTCTTATGCTTTGCTTGAGAAACAACGGGTTAGAAGAGTTGAAGGATTGTCGTGAGACAAGAAGGATAGGATGGACATAGCTCCGTTTCTCAAGAAACAAGATAAAAGACTAGAACCACTTGAGAAAGAAAAGACAAGATGATGCATCATGGATAAAGAAAGACACACCATTAAGATTAAAGATTTACTGATACGAGAGAGGTTGAATCTTTATCTCGCCGGAAGAAAAGAGCTAGGTTGGAGAGGTTTGAACCACTATGACAATAGCATCGTACCTTCTCTCGGATTGGAGAATGAAGTTCGGAAACAATATTGCCTTCAAACAATAGAGTCCCTTGATATCAACAGAAAGATTTAGTTAGGCATCGTCGGATTAGATTCTTCTCGCGCCGGTAAGAACCAAAGGATCACACAATTGAGGTGCACGGATATAACTTCCAGAGACGGATGTGAAGCCAGCTCATGGTGGAATCTCGAGAAGCAAAGAATATGGAGGATCTGGAGTTTATTGTAGAGATACTTATTGCTTTCTTTAGCCTTGAGGCTAACGCAATAGATTTGCGGCTGATGGCATCAACCATAATTGGCTTTACCACAGAAAAAGAATTGATGAAACAAAGAGAGAGATAGTTTCCTTTCATCTTGTTTGGGGAGGTCAAGCACCGGTAGAAAGACGAGGATAGAAAAGAGTTTGCGTTTGTTTCCACCAGATAAGTGAGGATTTTGCTCCGTCTAGAATAGACAGACCACCAACAAGAGATTATTGATTACTTTCTTCGAGAGAGCACTCCGGAAAAACAAAGACGGAAGTAAAAGTATCGAGGGATAAAGTCCACTTCTAACTTCCGTGGAATGAGTGAAATCACATTAATTCCCCAATTCAATGTACAAGAGCGAATGATAAGAGTAGTGGTATGGTAGCTACTCCATCCCGCACTCAAAGCATTACTCCGCACATGAATAAGAAAACCATGCAACCCAACTACCGAAACAGACTGAAGGTATTGACAATAACTCATGGAACTCCGTTAGAAAACAAGGATAGATGCAATCGATTCGCCGGATTCATAGATAGATAACGATGATGTTGTCGCCATGTCAAGTACCAAGCCACCGGAAAGATATGAAGGAAGATTACGGATAAGAATTGCAAGATTCAACAAATACAGACAAGATAGCACCAACTTGAATGTATGAATACAAGATCTGGAAGGTCTTCATGGCCTCCGGTGGATTGAGCATAGACGATAGAGCGAGAGGGTTTCAAGAGATTACCTGATGAAACTGAGGTGAAAGAACTCCATGTTCTTCTTGAAATGATTGAGAGAGATTTAGCAGTTTTGAGGAAATCTACGGCGGAACGACGTTGATAACTTGCCAACAAGGAACAACTCCGGATTGGTTGAAGATGGAGGATGGAATTAACAATGGACTTGCTGATTCCAGAACTGAAGCGATCTATTTAGCAGAAGGACGTGGTCGAGATAGGTGACTTCAAGAAGCCAGAATTCACGCTTTGAGAACTTTGCACACAGGCAGTGTTAACAAAGCTTGAGAGAAAGAGACACAGATGATCTTCCATGTTCTTCCATTGATATGTAATAGTCAAGCATATTATCAACATATACCACCATGGATTAACAAGATATTCCCAGAATACCAAGTTCAAAAGGCGAGAGAAACGAACATATGCTCGAACACTTCCTGAGCTCAACGCTCTTAGAAAGATCAATATTAAGAGCAAGGGTTCGTGTTGAATAAGATGCACTGGAAGAATAGATTATCTGGTCCTTCGGAAGAAAAAGAGATGTCACCTGGTTCACATTGTCGATCGAATCACCGGTTACAAAGATAAAGAGATCTTGGATAAGAAAAGATGATAGATCATACCTTAAGCAAAGCTATCAGAGACGAAAAGATGCAATTCCCTCGTCTCAAAGAGAATTTTGCAGATATGGAGTTCAAAAAGATGTGCAGCATGATGGACAGATGTCAGACCGCCGTAGTACCTTGAGAAACTCTGGATTGCCAAAGATGCTGGAATATGCATAGATATGATCATGGTGTACTCAAAATCATAGGAGATAACCGTCACCATTTGGAGGATAGTGGTGATTGCATTTTCCGTATTCCAATCGTCACTTATCATGAGTGGAATATAGCTATGCCGAGAACCCAATTACAATCACCAGCATCGGATCGACACCTGTTATGTAATTAGCCCAAGAGAATTGGAGATGAAAAGAAACCTGTGATTGCCACGGTGACAAAAGAATGAGTTAGCATGGACATGCTGATTAAAGGGAGATAGATAATGTTTCACACACGACTGAAAAGGAGTGTGGAAACACAGATGTATCAAAGAAAAAATTTCCGCATTTTTCGGCATTAAAATACCAATAGATGCGCAAAATCACTTATCAGATAGAGATTAGCAACTGATGGTTACACAGAATGTGGAGTTGCTGGAAGGAAGAACACCCCTGAGAAGATGGCACCGGTTAACAAGGAGTCAAATAGATCGCGCCGGTTTTCAAAAGCACAAGATGGAATGTACCAACAGTTGATAACCAAAGGCAGATTGTGATAACAAATTGGATGCAACAGATAGACAAGGAATTACACACACACACACACACACACATCCTATGGTACTACGGAATCCCAGAACACGTGAATCCTAGTTTGAATTTTAAGGAGAGGATTGAAAACGTTACACTTCCTTACCAGAAAAGGGTGGGTGGGTGGGTAAGAAGAAAAGTGGAAGCAGTCCTACTCTCGCGTTTTGTTTTTCCCTAGTATACATAACTACCAAAATATTTGCTAGACAGACAACGACCATTTGGCTGAGACCCTGAAGGGCGGGATGGCTCTGATACCAATTGTAACTACCTCGGTGAATTACGCTCCTAGTTACAAGCCTGGATGAGCAGAAATGGTTGAAATAGTACGGTGGGGCCCAAATGCCACTCATAGGTAGACCTTTCGGCCGTCCCAACCATTTCCAAACATCGGGACAAGAACGGGCGGCGTAATCGGCAGGCGAAGGGATCAACTACATACACAAATGAGTATGTATGCAAGCCACCATACAATAGTACATCAGAGCCATTCCATCTAAAAAGAAAGGAAATATAGCAACGTCATACGGGAAGATCCAAATATCCTAGATAGATATAATAGTTTAGGATATCTCCTCATACATCAAACATCAGAGTATCAAGCGGAAGCGAAAGACAAAATCCGAGTACGGATAAGAAGCAAATCGGCATAAGATGCCCCATAAATAAGCACATCCCGCCCACAGATCTCACGGATCCCTGTTCCCGGAATCTCTACACCGAATGATCATTGCCCACATCGTCCGTCTCCTCCACCCAGTATCCATCTTGCGAGTTTACCTGTTCATCTGAATCAAACAATTTATCGTGTGAGACCCTAGGGGTACTCAGCAAGTCTTTATGCCTCTAAAGGGGACACAACCTGGGGTGACGCAATTGCAGCAAAAGATAAACCCTAACAATTCTAGAGATACTCGCTAACCATCCGCCTAACCAGAGATAGACGGATGTCCATGAATTATTAGAAACAGTTATAACGGTAATCTTAACAGATCCATCCTCCTCCTCGCTTACCGATGAGGAAGCGGACGGACAACCCCCCCATCCGTTGGCAGTTTTATTATCCATTCCATGAGTGTTGTACTATTTACTAGTCAGGTACCTAGTCTAGTCAAATTAAAAGCGATACTTTAGTTATGCTTGTCTATGATCGAGAAACTGTGCTCCAAGTCGTCCATAACCACGGACACGGCTTTCAGAAAGTTTTACCCTGCAGGGGTGCACAGATAGCAACACACACTCGATCAACCTCGAAAAAACCAAATCAAAACCCAACGAGGCAGTCACGACAAAGCGATCACAGGATTCAGAAATATTTCAGGGGGCCACCCCATTAAGCTACCCGCGACGAAGTTGGTCGACTCCGAGAGGGACTCACGGTTTGCGCCAATGGTCAAACGATCGGGGACCCGAAAATGTGACTAGGCTTGTCGACATCAAAACACTCCGCTTTCCTAACATGACAAGGTGCAGACTGCACAATTTAAATAAAGCAAGAAAGCATGGCATAAGTACAGATAGTAAATAAAACCTCAAACTAGTTTGTGGCCCCAAGAAATAAGAATGAATCAAGCTCGCCTGTGGGGGTTCATAAGCCTCCCGGATGTGGATAGCGCGAATATTCAAGGAACAGGAATCAAGTACTCGGGGTCCTACGGGACACAAGTGAGCCTGAAAAACCAAATAGCAAATATGGCTCACCGATGCCACTTTCATTAGTTATCCCATTACTACTCAGGTTAAGTTGTATAGGTACCTTGTTATCCATCAGACACTCACATACCCTACACATGCTGTTCTACGACTCGCATGGCTCAAACAACTCCTGTAGTAATGGCTCATGGGATGGAGGAACAAGCTTCGGTGGGGTTTAAAAGTAAAGGCTATGCAATACTTGGGATTCAGTTTAATGCAATCGCGTCTCAATGATGCAAGAATAAGATAGAGGTAATAGGTACTATATGTATGCAAGCATGTGGTAGTGCTTGCCTGGCAGCTCAGTTGAAGCAAGGGATGGATCTGGGTAGTGCTCCTGGGTCTCTTGATATATCCCCTGCTCAGCGTCTATTCGAAGAAGAACCAAGCAAACAAGGGCCAACATAAATAAAGTGCACAAGCATATGATTAAAATGCAACAAGCAAACAATCATGCCATGATGAATGATGCATAACTTGCATGGCATTAAAGTAGCATGGCATGGGTGAGGTGTGGAATACAATAATAAATCATTTTATTGAGTTTTAGCCTCATTTTAACCTCAATTAAGTTGATGTATACTTTATATTTATATGATGCATGCTGCAAAACAGATAAAGGCATGCATAAACAGAAAGGTCTCGTCGAGCTAATCATTTTAGACATATCATTTGTTAAATTTGGATTATAAAACAAAAGTTATTACATAATTAAGATAAAAGGGCATTTTAAAGTAATTTTAAGCAACTTGGAAAATAAAGTGTCCAAAATATATTTTGAATGGCATAATTGAATTCCTCATATTTTTCTGATTTCAAAACATATATTATTTGCATTATTTGGATTTATAATTTAAAAGATATTACAAAACAGAATTAAAATTTGAATTTGAATTAATTTGAAAAAGATTTGAATTTAAACAGAAAAGCAGAAACACTTTTTATACTCAAGTTAAGCTAGCCACAACCAATTGCTGTGGGGCTGACCGACTCAAAGAGACAAATTCCTCAAAAAGATTCTCATCATACCGCTGTACCACGGCAGGACGGGGCAGGCGACCTCAAGGCCACACGCGGGCGCGCCATGGGCGTACACGGGGAGCCCGAGCACGGGTTAAGCGCCAGATCTGCGGGTGCTTTCGCAAGATGGTCGGAGAGGCGACGGTGGAGGCTGGTCCGCGTTAAGCGTAAAAGATGCAGGTATTATCGCAAAGCAGCCTGGCCGTCTCGTTCCTCTTCTCCACGCCTGCGGACGGATCGGTGCTCACACGCGCAGAGCGCGGCGCGCGGGCTCGAACCAGGGACCTGCGGGCACGCGCTGGGGGTGCGAACCAGTGCGGCTAGCGGTAGGAAGGTGACGGGAGGGCGGCTGGCGGCTAGATAACGCGGGGCGCCACGGAATCGTGCAGACGCAGACAGACCGGAGACTAGGGTTTGGGCTCGGACTCGTCGTGGTGCAGCGGTTCTGGGGTTCCTCCTTCTCGTCAGCGTGTACGGAGCAGATGCAGATGACCTCCTCGTCCTCCTCGATCACCTCCACGTCGCGCTCGTCGTCTGGATCGAAGCAGCGCCGGTGGAGCAGACGGTGGCCAGCGTTGGGGTAGACGTCGGTGGAGAGGGAGGGGGAAGGCTAGGGCGCCTCGGCCAGATCTGGAGAGGCCAGAGGAGAGCCGCGAGGGAGTGGGTAAAGCAGAGAGGGAGAGGGGGTGTCGTGGGGAGCAGGTAGATGTAAAAGGTGGCCTCGGTGCCACCTTTCTCTCCTCCTCACGTGCTAGGGGCGGGCAGGAGCAGGGCGAGGTGGCGATGGGGGAGCTGCCAAGTGGGGACGGTAGGGCCAGAGGGGAAGCTCGGTTGGAGGGGCCCTCATGGCAGAGAGAGAAGAAGAAAGGAGGGAAGGGGAGGCTCGGGCTAGAGTAGGGTTGGAGCTAGGGTTAGGAGAGAGAGGGGGTATGGGTGGGGTAGCTAGATGGCCAGGGTGAGGATCCAGGTGGGGCCAGCTAGGAAGAGAGAAGAGAGAGGCCGAGAGGGGGGTATGTTAGATTAGAGAGGGACTAGGGTTTAGGAGAGAGGGGGTATGGGATGATGGGGTAGGTGATTAGGGAGGATCTAGATAGAGGATAAGAGAGAAGGGGTGATGGATTAGGGTATAGCTAGGATCCACATGATCAAGCATGGGTGTAGGTGAAAAGGAGAGGAGGATGTGGAAAAGAGATAGAGAGGGATGTGGTGTGATGAAGGATTTTTGCAAGACAAACTAGATCAAGCCAAAAGATAAGAAGAGAGAGAGATGAGAGATGAACCACTCAAGAATTCAAATAAAAACAAAAGAGGCAAAACTAAAGAGATGGTTGCATGGCCCATGCATAATATCAATGCTAGGTTCCATCTTGTGAAAACAAAATAATATCCCTAGCAATTACACATATGCATTCCCAAAAGGTGGTTTAAGGCCAAGCTAAGGATTTGTGGGAGTAGATCCATCCTATCTCCCATGAGCTATAATAAATGCCAAAGAAAATAAAATTACAAGCTCATGGAGATGGGGTGGTGGAATTATAAGGTGGTGAAAGAAAGGGTGGTGGAGTGAATTAAAAGATATGCCCCCAACTCAACTTGGGCATTAAAAAATATCAATAACCAAATACAATATCAAGAGGCAAATACAATTAACATTGCATATGAGAGAAGAACCAAATCAAAAGGTTTTATATGATGCTCAAATGCAAGGAGGCAAGATGACATGAGCATGATATAATTATGATGCAACAATTATATATATGAAGTAGCCATCATATAGACTAGGCTAGTAGCATTGCAATTGTTAGACAATTGGGATGCTACAACTCTCCCCCACTAAACAAGAATCTCGCCCCGAGATTCCTAGGAAAAAGAAAACAACAGAAGGAGAGGCGGGTGTTCGAACGAAGGTGATCCTTGCGTTCCCAAGATGATGAAGAACGGAATGGTGCGACCACTACACCTTGCAAAACTTGCTAGACTTGTTGTGAGTCTTGCGTTTTGCTTGAGAAACAACGGGTTAGAAGAGTTGAAGGATTGTCGTGAGACAAGAAGGATAGGATGGACATAGCTCCGGTTTTCTCAAGAAACAAGATAAAAGACTAGAACCACTTGAGAAAGAAAAAGACAAGATGATGCATCATGGATAAAGAAAGACACACCATTAAGATTAAAGATTTACTGATACGAGAGAGGTTGAATCTTTATCTCGCCGGAAGAAAAGAGCTAGGTTGGAGAGGTTTGAACCACTATGACAATAGCATCGTACCTTCTCTCGGATTGGAGAATGAAGTTCGGAAACAATATTGCCTTCAAACAATAGAGTCCCTTGATATCAACAGAAAGATTTAGTTAGGCATCGTCGGATTAGATTCTTCTCGCGCCGGTAAGAACCAAAGGATCGCACAATTGAGGTGCACGGATATAACTTCCAGAGACGGATGTGAAGCCAGCTCATGGTGGAATCTCGAGAAGCAAAGAATATGGAGGATCTGGAGTTTATTGTAGAGATACTTATTGCTTTCTTTAGCCTTGAGGCTAACGCAATAGATTTGCGGCTGATGGCATCAACCATAATTGGCTTTACCACAGAAAAAGAATTGATGAAACAAAGAGAGAGATAGTTTCCTTTCATCTTGTTTGGGGAGGTCAAGCACCGGTAGAAAGACGAGGATAGAAAAGAGTTTGCGTTTGTTTCCACCAGATAAGTGAGGATTTTGCTCCGTCTAGAATAGATGCATCACCAACAAGAGATTATTGATTACTTTCTTCGAGAGAGCACTCCGGAAAAACAAAGACGGAAGTAAAAGTATCGAGGGATAAAGTCCACTTCTAACTTCCGTGGAATGAGTGAAATCACATTAATTCCCCAATTCAATGTACAAGAGCGAATGATAAGAGTAGTGGTATGGTAGCTACTCCATCCCGCACTCAAAGCATTACTCCGCACATGAATAAGAAAACCATGCAACCCAACCACCAAAGATCAAGGTATTGACAATAACTCATGGAACTCCGTTAGAAAACAAGGATAGATGCAATCGATTCGCCGGATTCATAGATAGATAAAGATGATGATGTTGTCGTCATGTCTGAAGTACCAAGCCACCGGAAAGATATGAAGGAAGATTACGGATAAGAATTGCAAGATTGAACAGCTACAGACAAGATAGCACCAACTTGAACAGAAGGAATACAAGATCTGGAAGGTCTTCATGGCCTCCGGTGGATTGAGCATAGACGATAGAGCGAGAGGGCCTCAACATAAAACTTTATTAGTCCTAAACCCATCTTTATAATCACCCTGTTATGGTGTGACGTTTGATGTTATCAAGAAACTCTTCTGGTGTTAGTGATTGACATGATCTCATGGTATAAGGATTAGGATCACTTCGTAAGTTGTTATAGCAATATAAAATCAATGACTTTGATCATAATGCTATACTTCGGATGAATGTTCATCACACCATTACACTAATGTTGTGATCCCGTTATTAACAACATCCAATGTCTATGATCAGGAAACCTTCATCATCTTGTTAATCAACGAGCTAGTTTATGAGAGAGGCATAACTAGGAACTTTATGTTTGTTTATTAAACACACATGTATTAATGTTTCGGTATTAATACAATTATAGCATGCAAAATAAACATCTATCATATACTTGGAATACACATAATAAACACTTTATTATTGCCTCTCAGGGCATATTCCCTTCAAAAGAAACAAAGAAAACTAATAACAAAGTAAGGAGAAAGGGAGTGAAGGACTCCCCTAGTGAAGATGTCCTTAGCCTCCCCGACAACGGTGCCAGAAAAGCTTGGTGCGTGCTGAATTGATGTAGGAGCGCTTCGTTGGGAACACCAAGAGCAAGGTGTGAAGCAGCACAGCAGCAAGTTTTCCCTCAGTAAGAAACCAAGGTTATCGAACCGGTAGGCGGAAGGAAATGTCACAGAGGTGTTGCAAGCAACACGGAGACCTGCACAACACAAACTCAATACTTTGCCCCCAACGAATCAGTGAGGTTGTCAAGCTCACCGGTTTGCTATAACAAAGGATTAAACGTATGGTGTGGAAGGTAATGGTGGTTTGCAGCAAGTAAACAAGTAATAGTGGAAGATGTATCAATGATAAAGATTGGACCGGGGTCCATAGTTCACTAGAGGTGCCCTCCTTAGATAAACAACATGGCATGAAGGGTAAACAAATTACAGCAGGGAAATTGACAGGAACCGAGCAAGGCATAACAATGCAATTACTAGTCAGAAAGATCCTATGAGATTCGATTGGGCAATACAACAAGAAACATAGACCGCCATCCAACTGCATCTATGACTAGAGGTCCACCTTAAGGTTATCATCCGAACCCCCTCCAGTATTAAGTTGCAAGCAACATACAACTGCTTTAAGCAAAGTGTGTAAGGTAAACAGTCCACGTGTTCCATGAACAAGAGACCGTTGTTTTCTCCCTAGTAGCAACATCACATCTACAACCGAAGAGATTATTTTCACTTCCCTTGGAAACTAGAGGCATGAACCCACTATCGAGCATAAATACCCCCTTTTGGAGTCACTAGAAACTACTTGGCCAAGATAGCTACTAACAACGGAGAGCATGCAAGATCACAAACAACACAGACATGATAGAATCATAAAGACAAAACCATTAATCAAACCAACATAATAATCTCAATATCCATCGGATCCCCGCAAATACAACATGCATGATTACAAATAGATTGGATCTTGATCATGAACGAAGCTCACAAGATCTATACATGAAAGCACAAGGAGGAGATACAACCATCTAGCTACTACATGGACCCATAGTCTAAGGTGGAACTACTCACGCATCATACCGGAGAGAAGGTCTCCGGGATGTTCTCCCCTCCGGTAGGGTGCTAGGAAGAACTTCAGATCCCACCCGATCTAGGGATGACGGTGGCGGCGGCTACAGGAGGTTTTGTGGATATTTGATCGGGTCCTTAGGGTTTCTACATCGGGGGATTCTTATGGGCGAAGGGGGAGGCCGAGGCAGTGGCCATGGGCCCCACACCCTTCCTAGGCACGGGACATGGCCACCTGCGCCTAGGGGGTCTGGGCGCCCTGGCCCGCCTCTCCGGCTCCCCTCTGGACTTCTTGTTCCCCACGGAAAGTTATTGACTTTGACGTTTGTCCCGTCCAATTTCGAGAATATTTCTTTACTAACTTTTACGAACCAAAACAGCAAAAAATAATCGGCATCTGGCAACTTGTTAATAGGTTAGTACCAGAAAACATGTAAAAAGCACCTCAAAGTGTAGACAAAGCAAAGCAAAGTATATACTAAACAAGCATGGAGCATCAAAAATATAGATACATTTCCGACGTATCAAACCCTAACTTGAAGAAGTTTCCCTCCATAGTTCATCATCGTGTGTAAGAGCTTCGAGGTCATCTTGGGAGCCTCCAATTCAGTTGTGGAGAAGTGCCCCAAGGTTTTGTACAAGGTTTTGGTCACCACCTTGAAGTCCACTGCATAGTGGATCATGTGCTTGCCGTGAGGCGGGTGCATGATACGTCGTAAACGTATGTATAATTTTTGATGCTCCATGCTTATTTAGTATCAACTTTGCTATGCTTTGTACACACTTTGAGGTATTTTTATACATTTTCTGGAACTAACCTATTGACAAGATGTCGTAGTGCTAGTTGCCTGTTTTCTGCTGTTTTTGGTTTAAAAAAAGCCAGAAAAGAAATATTCTCGGAATTGGACGGGACAAAAGCCAAAGTCAATATTTTACCGGAGCAGACACGGAGTCTAGAGGAGAGACGAGGAGCCGCAATGAGGCGACCACACCTAGGGGTGGCGCGGGTCCCCCTAGCCATGCCAGCCCCTGGTGTGGGCCCCTCGAGGCTCCACCGACCTTGCCCTTTCGTCTATATATACGTCTCCCCGAGACATAAACCCTAACGCGGATCAGATCTCTACAAAATGTTCCGCAGCGTCGCTGCCACCGAAGAGGAGATTCGGGGGACAGAAGTCTCTGTTCCGGCACCCTGCCAGGACAGGAAATTGCCCCCGAAGCCATCTACATTGACTCCACCGCCATCTCAATTGCCATTGCTGACTCCCATGATGAGGAGGGAGTAATTCTCCCTCGAGGCTAAGGGCTCTACCGGTAGCTATGTGTCCATCTCTCTCTATGCGTGATCTTTATGTGATCATGGGCTTTTTAATCAAGTAGATCTACTCTGCTACTCAAGTGCTTTAATTAATCTCCGGCTATCCCCACATGTGTGAAGGTGACAGTGTGCACACCGTGTGGCACTTAGGCTAAAGATTACATAAATACTTATCATGAGTTATATTTTGAGTTGGTTGTCTCTATGAAATTGTGGTGTTTGTTGGAACCATCTAGCGCTCAAGGTGACAGTGTGGGGTTATCTAGATGGGGAATTTGAACTTTGAGGTGTGCTGTTATAGCCCTACCATGGATTAGATTTGTCCAACCGGAGAGTAGTTCAGAGTAGTATCATGAAGAGAAGATATTTATATGAGAGTGTCCACTAGTGAAAGTATGATCCCTAGGCCTTGTTTCTAAGCATTGAAACACTGTTTACAACCAGTCCTGTTACATGTTTGCTTGCTTTCATCTTTATTTCAAATTTCCTTTAGTCTCTTCCTCCCCGTCAAGCTCTTTTCTGGCACCGTTGTCTTATAATCATCCATATTACTTGTATTTCACTATCTCTTCGCCAAACTAGTGCACCTATACACTTGACCTGACAAGTGTATTAGGTGTGTTGGGGACACAAGAGACTTCTTGTATCTTGATTGCAGGATTGCTTGATAGGGATACCTTTGACCACTTCCTCGCTGAGTTCGATAAACCTTGGGTGATCCACTTAAGGGAAACTTGTTGTTCTACAAACCTCTGCACTTGGAGGCCCAAAACTGTCTACAAGAATAGAAGTGTGTGTAGACATCAAGCTCTTTTCTGGCACCGTTGTCGGGGAGGTAAGGTAAAAGGTACTCACATCCTTTGGCTACTAAGCTATCTTCTAGTATTGTTGCTGGTGTGTGAGTGCTTGAAGTTATTTACTTTAGATTCTGCAATTATATCTTTTTGTTTCTTGTTTTCACTAGTTAGGATTAATGGAAAACAACAACAAAATTAGAGAGCTTTATAGTATTTATCTTGAGTTAGCACATGAAGTGTTTGAAGAGAAAATTTAAAAACCCATGGAACTTTATTTGCATGCTAATAGCAATGTTATTAGTATGGAAAAGTCTAAGCTTGGGGAAGCTAGTTTTTATGAAAATGGTATTTTTAGTTCCCTAGCTTTAGAGGAGAAAAATTGTTATGATGATACTATACCTCCAATATATGATGATTACAATGATGAATATGATATTTTCAGTCCACCTACTTTAGATGAGAAAAATTGCTATGATGATACTATCCCTCCAATATATGATGATTACAATGATGAACATGATATTTATAGTCCACCTACTATTGAGGAGAAAATTACTGATGATTACACTATGCCTCCTATATTTGATGATTATGGTGATGAGAATAATAATTATAGCTATTTTGTTGGATTTTCTCTCACTAAAATTAATAAGAATGATTATGCTTATGTGGAGAGTAATAATTATTATATGCATGTGGCTCATGATAAGAATATTTTATGTGATAATTATATTGTTAATTTTATTCATGATGCTACTGAAATTTATTATGAGAGAGGGAAACATGGTTTTATGCATCTCAACAATATTAAGTTTCCCCTCTTTATGTTGAAAATTTTGAAGTTGCACTTGTTTTGCTTTCCTATGTTTGTTGCTTTGTGATTTCACGACTTGTTTTTTTACAACATTATTTTTCATAGGAAGTGGGTTAGACTTAAATTTGTTTTATATTTGCTTCTTGATGCTCTCTTTTACTTCAATTCATATTTCTTATGTGAGCATCTTCTCAAACTATCATGCCTAACTTAAATGCGTTAAAGAAAAGTACTAATTGGGAGATAACCCAAATTTCAGTAGGTTTTTGTTTTGTTGAGTCTTGGAAGTTATTACCTATGTAATAACCTCTACTTATCCTTTTTGTCTGGTTTTTGTGCCAAGAATAACCTCTAATGAGAGAGAAGTAAAATTTGGGGAAGTTGTTGTCCCAAAACAGATTTCTATGCTTCACTGTAAAAATTCATGAAAAATCCTTGTATGTAGTATTGAGCTGTGATTTTCTGAGCTTATTCCCCAGGTTGTTATATAACTTTTATTAGTTCAACACTTTTTTATTTGAGCAATAGAAGGTATTCGAAAAAATCTATTTCTACCTACTGGTCAGTTTTGACAGATTTCTGCCATTATTTGCATTTGCCTCTTATCGGTTTATTTTTGAGTTCTCTGTGATCACTTTAGCTTTTAAAAGGATTTGATACAGTAGCTTGTGTTTTAATGGAAGTTTTATTTGTGTTTAAACTAAACCCAAAGGCTTATTATCTTGAATACACTAATGTTGCTAATGAAGAATTGTGTGAAGTTTTGTATGAAGGAAATTTTCAAGTGTAGGGGAAGAATGATGTGATAAGATGAAGAATGGACAAAATCTCAAGCTTGGGGATGCCACCCCGTGTAACCCCAAGAAATATTCAAAAGGTACAAGCTTTAAAGCTTGGGGGTGCCTAAGGCATCCCCTTCTTCATCAATAAAAATCTCAGGTCTTCTTTCTAGACACTTTATTTTTATTGCTTCATGCACTATTGTGTTGTTCTTGGAGCGTCCTAGTTTTCGTTTTTGGTTTTCGTTTGCTTAGTTTGCTTGAATAAAGTAGTTGGACCCCCGTTTTCGCTCTATTGGTTCAAATAAGTTGATTGGTGTTGGGAAAGAGTAGAAAGCTTCATGCTTAAGTGGTACAAAAGGGAGCTTGTTTTGACTGTGGATTAGACTTTATCATGTCATGCTAGATGTTGTTTTGACCTTATGCTTAGTGATTATTGCTGTAGCATGACTTGTTCCAAACAATTGAGATTGCTTAATGTGCCTTGAAAGAATCATGCGTTGTTTTAGCATACACAAGCATAATATTGTGGTATTATCCTTTGATGCTTTGTTTGGGTTGACTTGGCACATCCTCACACCATGTTATGACTATGAACCAATCACCTTAGCCTCTACGATCATTTAGTTTTTGAATTGTGATACCACTTTATGCTTTGATTGATAATGTTTTGTCGCTCTGCATGATTATGGCCAATATGGCTCTCTTAGTTGGTCGCTCCCAGTCTTCTACTAGCCTCCACTTGTATTGAGTAAGCTCTACTCATGCATCCAACTCCCAAGAAACCAATTTATTCCAAAGAGTCCACTATAAATTCCTATGCATGGTGTGTTACACCATTCCAAGTATATTCTTGTTTTATCTATCTTTCAAATTAAACTTGTTATGTGAAAATTAGTGATTAAAGATCTCACAAACTTGATGGAACACTTTATTTTTCTTGCCTCTAATAAAATTGAACCATTGTGTCATATATGTTGTATATGCTTGAACTTATAAGTTGGGAATTATCAGAACCGTGTTGTCATGGGGAACGCAACACCTGTAAATATCTACCCAATTGATTCATGCTCTTTTGTTTATGGATGTCAGTGGTGTGAAATAAAAGGGGATCCTGTAAGTTAATAGAGTTATGTATGTGTGTTAGAAAAACGCCTGGGCCGCTAGCCTAAGCTATGCCTAATCATGGTGGAAACTTGCAGCATCACCATAATGAGCAATCCATGAAGCATCCTCAAAAAATATAGAAAAAGAGAAAAAAATATATGCACCACTCTCATGGTAAATAAAAGGATTGTTGAGATGCTCACTGTCTGTTGCATTGTCATTTTGATATGGGATAGCTCCTGTGTCATGGGGCAAGGGGTACCCCGTTGGCGGTTCTCTATGATACACATATACTTACAATAACAAGAACTTGCTTGTGACTAAAGTTGAGTAGCATGTGGAACGGCCTCGTACTCAAGGGACATGAGATTTCCAACTTATGATTTGTCAAGCATATACTCCATACTTTGTTCACTTTAACCTTAATCACTTCAAGATGCTTATGATAGGGACAATGAGAGCTCAAAAGCTAACAAGTACCATAATTTTTGGAAGCTCTTTATGAAACTTGAAATCCCTGCTTCCCTTTGTTAAGGGCCTTTCTTCCTACTTTTATATTGAGTCTCCACCTTCTATCTTTATGCACCAACTAGGAGAGCATAGTTGTCATTATTAGTTCTATGTGCATTGTCCCAAAACTTATTGACTGATTCATAATGTTGATATTGCTTGTTCTTAAACTATTTGTATCTAGTCACCCTTATGAACTTTGAAGGTGTCCTATGCATTTATGTTTTGGTACAACATGAAGGACAAGCTGAATACCACTCTTTCTATGTTTTTTATATGTGAAACAAACAAACGTATTTCAATGCATTGTTATTCATGATCTTTTGTTTGTGTTACCTTTCATGTTACAACATAGTTGCTATGTCTTATTGTTAGAACTACATCTTTCATGCGCATGTTTAGAGTACTTTGATCCCAGCTATCAATGCTTTACAAATATTTTGATCAAGATTGTGATGGTGTATGTCACCTTAAAAATTATTCTTTTTTATCACTAACCTACTGGAGGACGAGCAGGAGTTAAGCTTGGGGATGCTTGATACGTCATAAACGTATATCTAAATTTACATGCTCCATGCTTGTTTAGTATCAACTTTTCTATGCTTTGTCTACATTTTGAGGTATTTTTATACATTTTCTGAAACTAACCTATTGACAAGATGCCGCAGTGCCAGTTGCCTGTTTTCTGCTGTTTTTGGTTTCAGAAAAGCCAGAAAAGAAATATTCTCGGAATTGGACGGGACAAAAGCCAATGTCAATATTTTACCGGAGTAGACACGAAGTCTAGAGGAGAGACGAGGAGGCGCAACGAGGCGGCCACACCTAGGGGTGGCGCGGGTCCCCCTGGCCGCGCCAGCCCCTGGTGTGGGCCCCTTGAGGCTGCATCGACCTTGCCCTTTCGCCTATATATACGTCTCCCCAAGACGTAAACCCTAACACGGATCAGATCTCCACAAAAATTTCCGCAGCGCCGCCGCCACCGAAGAGGAGATTCGGGGGACAGAAGTCTCTGTTCCGGCACCCTGCCGAGACGGGGAGTTGCCCCCGGAGCCATCTCCATCGACTCCACCGCCATCTCCATTGCCATTGCTGACTCCCATGATGATGAGGGAGTAGTTCTCCCTCGAGGCTAAGGGCTCTACCGATAGCTATGTGTTCATCTGTCTCTCTATGCGTGATCTTTATGTGATCATGAGTTTTCTAATCAAGTAGATCTACTCTGCTACTCAAGTGTTTTAATTAATCTCCGGCTATCCCCATGTGTGTGAAGGTGACAATGTGCACACTGTGTGGCACTTAGGCTAAAGATTACATAAATACTTATCATGAGTTATATTTCGAGTTGGTTGTCTCTATGAAATTGTGGTGTTTGTTGGAACCATCTAGCGCTCAAGGTGACAGTGTGGGGTTATCTAGATGGGGAATACGAACTTTGAGGTGTGCTGTTATAGCCCTACCATGGATTAGAGTTGTCCAACCGGAGAGTAGTTCAGAGTAGTATCATGAAGAGAAGATATTTATACGAGAGTGTCCACTAGTGAAAGTATGATCCCTAGGCCTTGTTTCTAAGAATTTAAACACCATTTACAACTAGTCATGTTACATGTTTGCTTGCTTCCATCTTTATTTCAGATTGCCTTTAGTCTCTTCCTTCCTGTCAAGCTCTTTTCTGGCACCGTTGTCTTATAATCATCCATATCACTTGTAGTTTACTATCTCTTCGCCGAACTAGTGCACCTATACACCTGACAAGTGTATTGGGTGTGTTGGGGACACAAGAGACTTTCTTGTATCTTGATTGTAGGATTGCTTTAGAGGGATACCTTTGACCACTTTCTCCCTGAGTTCTATAAACCTTAGGTGATCCACTTAAGGAAAACTTGCCGCTGTTCTACAAACCTCTGCACTTGGAGGCCCAACACTGTCTACAAGAATAGAATCATGTGTACACATTAGTGCGCGGGAGAATCGGGTGAGACCTTTCATAGCGCTGGTGGTCTTAGTACCGCCCACCCCTCCAACGGAGACGTACTTTCCTCAAAAGAAAGGAACTTCAGGAAAACATCTCCGTGTCTACTCTCGGTGGCTTCTATCCTTTACTCCTTATTGTCTTGTTGCTTGCTTGCTTGTCATATAGGTTCTCTCACTTAGTTGCATATCTAGAGAACTTACTTTATGTCAATACTTAATTTGAAAATAAAAATAAAAATTGAGTAGCGCCTATACACCCCCTCTAGTCGCTTATACAGATCTTTCAAACGGTTTTCAAGATATTTCATTTTAAATCAGTATATTTATAAAATAAAAGGGAAAATCTATAATGTCACCCTCCGTATCTTCCTCTCTCAACCTAATCCTACTTTGCTTCTGGTTTGGACACTTGGAAAACAAGAGAAGCCCACTAGGAGGACCGTGCGAAGGAGAAGACACCACTTGGTGCAACGACGACGCGCGGGACTGATCTTTGCGAAGGTTGGCCTTTTTTAGGATTTCTGAAATTTGCCTCCTCGACATTTATACATATGGGTTCAACATGTCGATGCGGGTATCGAACCCTCACTTTTTTGCACGCGCCTCCACTGCTCCGCTGCGCTACCCACCAAATCAAGCAGCTCCGACGAGCAATTAGTCACGCCGCTCAACAGATCTGGCACCGCGCCGTTGCTATGAACCTCAGGGAAGCTCCAGCGAAGTGGGGGTGGCTAGGTGAGTCATTCCTCCGCCGCTGTACCGGCTCGGATTCGGAGGAGGAGCACCACTGCCGTGTGCGCTCCAACGATGCGCGGAAGCGCGCCTCCCTCCACTACATCTACCACGGGGCTCCGATGCCTCGCAAGCTCCGTAATCGCGAAGTGGATGAGGACAAGCGCCGGTTGGGCGAGAGGGAGCTTGTCCGGAGCCGCGACCGCTGTGCTGTCGCAACCAGAGGAGCAAGAGGATCTGGAGAGGTACGACCCAACGGCATATGGCGTCTTCATCGGCGAGGAGGACTACATCGACGAGGCCTCCTTTGAACGCATCACCGCGGTGATCATGCACTGGAGCGCCGCTGAGGACGCCGACGAGCGCAGGTGGCAGCAACGAGATGCGGAGCTCTTCCTCGAGCAGGGGCTCACCAGTGAGAGGGAGCTCTTCCAGAAGAAACTGTAGTGGGAGCTCGAGCGCACAACCTAGACGAACAAGTTCGTAAACCTCGGTGATCATAGCGAGTGAAGCCCCATAGGCGAGCCCGTCGCCGTCGTACCCATAAGCTCCGGTGAGCCAAATTTTGCATTTAGGGTTAAAAGGGTGACGGTGGTAGATCCCCTAGTATATATTGTGTGCATTTATATGTATGATCACGGGAACGAACGATGAACTCTATGAAATCTCCCGGAAAATTTTAAATTTCATTTTTATGGTTCGTGTTTGCGGTTTCTGTTCTGCGCCTCGGCCAGTTGGACAAAAAATAGAAAAAACATGACCCTTGTCTGTCTTTATATGGTTCGGCGTATAAGGGGTCATGGAGGGTTTGGTATGCAAGGAATGAAGTAACTTATGAAAAAACCCTTCTTGCTGTCGAGGGAGGGCTCCATAAGAGCAACTCCAACAGCTGCTCCATGTGTGATGGTCAACACGTCGAGGTGAAGGGGTGGTGGGGGTCGTAGGTGGGCTAGGACGGAGGTTCACACATGACCAATTGGTCGCCCGCGCGGCGAGTTTGCACCGGTGGCGCGCCGACGGGTGCGGCTGCTGCGGCTTGCTCCCAGCCAAATTGAGGCCCGCACGGGCACAAAGGAGACCGACGGGTGGCTGGGAGGAGGAGGAATACATGTGGCGGAGCGCGGGCTGGTCGTTGGCGAGTGAAGAGACGATGGCGAGTGACACTGTCATCAACTGGGCCGGGCGATTTTTCTAGGTGAGAAGTTGGTGGCTTCACATCTTGCTTTTTGTCGACGTGGCAAGATACGGCAAGAGTTCCTTTTACCAAAAATTTGTGTTCATCTACCCATATATTCGGCCCAACTTTTATTCGGCGTTCCTAAGACAAACCCGGGGCACTGGGAACGCCTGGGAACGCCGGACGCAGCGGAATCGGCGAAAAAAATCCGCCCATGGCCCCACCCTGTTAGCGTGTGAAGCCGAGTTGTCCTCATCCTGTCGCCTCGCCTCCCGCGACGGACCACCGGTTAATGACTGCCCGTCGTGTCGACCACGCGTCGCTGTAATGGCGCGCCATCGCCGGATCACCTTCCCGACGTTTCCCCTATTCTCGCCCACGCTGCTACACCCCTCTCGCCTTCACTGCTCTTTCCTCTTTCGGCTATAAATTCTAGCGCTCTCGCTGGTCCAGAGCACACACTCTCACACCTCCCATTCCCCAACCACACACTCCTCCTTCGGCGACGAGAACAAGACCTCGGTGAAAAAAATGGCAGAGAGGTACCCCGGCGACCTGGCGGCGGCGAACGACTTCGGCCGACGGTCTCTGCAGCCCTGGGAGGCGCAGATGTTGCATGATGCCGACTACATGGCGTTGCCGGATTTCCGGTGCCCACTGAACTGGAGGCTCAGTGCCGGCGGCGTGCCGGTGCCGCCGATGCCCGAGGGCGCCAACATGGTCAAGGAGATCCAGGCCACGCGGCCATGGAGGATCCCTAGCTCGCCGAAGACCCCGGTAACGTGGCGTACTAGAAAGCTTCTTCATCGCACAACGGAACCAGCAGCTGGCCACTCATGGTGGCGTTGGCACGCCGCCGAAGCGGCACAACACCACAACACGTCGTCAGTGGTGGAGCGCTCCAGGCCGGACGCTCGCGGTCGTCCTCGAGCACATCGCCACCGAGGACTGCCCCAAGCTCGACTACGCTCCTATGTCGCCACCACCGATCGCTCGGCGCCGTTTGGCGTCGAACTAGCTGCCGAGGAGGATGGGAGGCCTCAGGTCCTTCTCCTCGGCCTTGACGTCGTGCTCGACTGGCGCCAGCGCAGTCGCCTTGCGTCGGCAAAGTCGCCATGCCTCTGCTCCGGCTGGTGAAGCGGGAGGTGGAGTCTTCGGTGCGCTCGCCACCGAGGACGAGGTCGCGCGGCATCATCATCAACGAAGGCTACGCACCGCCGTCGCCAACCGGCCGGCTTTGCCTACGCATGCCGAAGACCGAGCCGGCGGACTAGGCGGTTCTTCTCGACAAGGACGCCTTCGTCCTGAAAATGGCGATGGAGTGTTCTCTAAACGATGTGCCGCCCATGCAGGCCCCCGACGCCCGCGCCTGGTCTAGGGCTGACTGGGAGCAGGAGGATGCCAACCGCGTTCGGCGCCACCAGGAGCAGGCCGAGCGCGAGGCCGCTTGCAGCGCTCTCCGGGAGCGCGCCTACCAGGGCACGCCGCTCATTATCCTCGACGACGGTGACGAAGCCAGTCCATCGTTCCAGCCGTGGCGCTTCGGTGACACCGGCTAGGGAAGCTCGCGCCCTCCATAGCCTCTGAGCGACGACAACGGCGATGACAACGGGACCCGGGACGCCGACTACACATGCTTCTGCCGCAACTTCGGCATGTGAGCGGCGCGCCCGGCGGCATCAACATCAACATCGACCTAGTAGTTTTTACTATGTTTTTTTATTTTTTAGCCTAATGCGGTCAAAGTTCGGGTTTATATCCGAATTTGACATAATATATGCGAACTCGTCTATATTTTATTTTATCGAATTTTGGTCAAACACGGCAACTCGGCCTGAGAATACGAGTAGGAAATTAGCAATGATTTACCCAAACTAGGAGATGCTCTAAGATGTGATAAAAATAGGCGATCACCCAAAATTTTGGTGAGGACCACTTATGGATAAGCCGTTGAAGAGCTGTGATTTTGGTCTTCTTACCCATAAAACCGGTTATTGAAGTTGTTGGAGTTGCTCTAAGTTTTCTATGGCTCTAACGTAGTATTAAGGAGGCACCAACGGAGAAAATCCGTAAGGGCAAAAAAGCTGTGATTGAAGGGTCTTATAATCATAGTCTGAAGCAAAGTATGTCTGCAAAAACCTTGGTGTTGGCCTCCCCAAGGTTATGTTAAACTTACTGTTGATGGATCCTTGAAACCGGATGACGGAGCGGGTGGAACTTGGACGATCCTTGGTGATGCTGATGGAAGGATAATTTTCTCTGCATGTCGTTTTCTGCGCTCTTGTTCATATGGAGCAAGGTAGAGTGTGTACCTTTATAAAAGCAAATCATATGCATGTTAGGGCAGGTCACTGAGATCTTGCAAATTTTACAAGATCACAAAAGAATTATGGCAAACTGTCACATATCATTAATCTTAAAGATCACACATAAATACAGGTGCCACAGCCCGATCGTAGAGATCGTGCCGTTGTGGGCTTGGTCATGCCGTGAGCCTCGGGCTCAATCCCTATCTCCTAACGACTAAGCCTAGTCTGTTACATCCTATCGTTACATCATCGTGACAGTATATGCACAACAACTATACAAACGATACACTTCAACAACCCCCTCAGGCTGAACGTCTGATGAAAAGATGTTCAGACTAGACCTGAAATCAGTGAAAACTGTCGACGGCAAACCCTTGGTAAATATATCTGGGTATTGAGACGACGTGGGCACATGATGAACTTTGGCGGCGCCAAGTGTGACCTGATCGCGAACAAAGTGCATGGTCTATTTCCACATACTTCATATGCTGGTGTTGCACATGATTGTTGGTCAAATACATCGTGCTGACATTGTCGCAGTAGATCAAGGTAGCTCGGCGAGGTGGATGACGAAGTTCCTGGAGGAGCTGTCGCAGCTAGCAAGATTGGGCGACACAGTTGGCAACAGCCCTATACTCCGCTTCGGCGCTCGATCGTGACATTGTCACTTGCCGTTTGGAGGACTACGCGATCAGATTGTCCCCCAGAAATCAGATGTGGATTTCCTGCTGTCGGGGCACCCTGCCCAGTCCGCGTCGCTATACGCCAATAGATCGGTAGATGAAGAGTGGAACAATTGAAGCCCGTAATGAGACGTCCCTTTCAGATAGCGCGGAACACGTTTGACAAGCTGGAAGTGTGAGGTCATGGGTGCATGCATGAATATACAGATTTGCTGGGCGGAATAGGCTATGTCAGGGCGAGTGAGGGTGAGGTATTGGAGGGCTCCCACGAGGCTGCGATAAAGCGATGGATCAGAGAAGGGCACACCATCGCTGGCGGACCATTTTGATCTAGTGTCAATTGGCGTGGATATTGGGTTGCAGTCTAGCATATGGGCACGATCGAGTATCTCGTTGGTGTACTGTTGTTGGGACAAAAACAGGCCAGAGGAATTGCAGTGCACCTGAATCCCAAAGAAATGATGTAGATCCCCAAGATCCTTCATGGAAAATTCAGTGGAAAGAGAGGTAATGATGGAGCGGAGCAAAGTGGCATTGTTGGCAGTAAGGATGATGTCATCGACATACAAAAGGAGATAGGCAATGTCCGAGCCTCGGTGGAAAATAAACAGGGAAGAATCACATTTTGAGGAAACAAATCCAATGGTGGCAAGGTAAGAGGTAAAGCGAGTGAACCAAGTTATGGGCGCTTGTTTAAGACTATAGAGGGACTTATTCAGTCGACAAACATGGTGAGGAAATTGGGAATCGAGAAATCCAGAAGGCTGCTTTCAGTAGACAATTTCATGGAGGTTACCATGCAAGAAGGCGTTTTGGACATCCAGCTGATGGATAGGCCAAGCTTGGGCAGTGGAAAGAGCGAGGACAACTCGAATGGTCGCGGGTTTGATGATGGGGCTGAAGGTCTCCCCGTAGTCCATGCCGTCCTGTTGTGTGAAGCCATAAATGACCCACCGGGCTTTGTACCGTGCGAGAGAGCCGTCAGGATTCAGTTTGTGCCTAAAGATCCACTTCCCCGTAACCCCATTAACACCTACAGGACAAGGCATCAACGACCAAGTGTCATTCTGCAACAACGCATTAAACTCATCGAGCATAGCAGATTGCCAATTAGGGTCCTTTAACGCTTGTCTATACGTTGTAGGGATCGGAGAGATTTGTGTGGTGGTAACGGAGAGATCGAACAATTTACGGGGCATGAGATAGCCCTGCTTTGCACGGGTGATCATCCTGTGTGCGTTCTCGGGTGGGTTTACCGCAACGACATGTGGGGAAAGGGAGAGGCACGTGGCACAAGTGGAGTGGTGGGGGTGGGTTCATGGAGGGGCCAGGCACGGGACGCGACGAGGATCCGGCCGTATTAAACACGTGCGGCGCGTTTTATCCTGGGCAAGTGGGGCTCGATGCGGAACGATAGGAGGATCCGATCTGGGTGGATCCCGAAGGCGATGCGGGCGCAGGAGGGAATCTGATGCGGATCCTGGGGCTCAGCAGGTCAGGATCGGATGTGGCGAGAGGATTGGTGGGTATCGGTGTTGCCGGCTGGGGAGGTGCATAGGGAAACATGGCCTCGTCAAAGATGACGTGTCGTGACATGATAACGCGTCGTGTTTAGAGATCGAAGCAGCGGTAGCCCTTTATGCTCGCGTGGGTACCCAATTAAGACACATCAGCTGGATCGGGGGTGAAGCTTATGCGGGGTAGTAGCATACATGTTAGGGTAGCAGAGACACCCGAAGGTGCGCAAGTGAGTGTACATAGGATGCTGTTGAAAAAGGAGAAAGTGTGGAGTGGCATCGTTGATAACACGAGATGGTCGGATGTTTATGAGATGATTGGAGGTATGAAGGGCCTCGACCCAAAATTGAGGTGGTAGGTTGGCTTGGAGGAGAAACATGCGAACAACATCGTTAGTGGTGCGAAGCATGCACTCTGCCTTTCCACTTTTGGGGGAAGTGTGAGGGAAACAAGGACATGATTAAGATGAAACGGATGATTAGTAAGAGAGGTGGAACCTACGTAATAGATAGGCATCGAGGACCCATTGACAACTACAATACTGCGAGAATCAGACGTTGATGGGGAATGAAACGAGGTGAGATTACCTTGACTGTTGGTGACATGGGTGGTGGCGCCAGAGTCCATTATCTAGGGGCCGTCGGGTGGGAGTCTGTTGAGATGGCTCCGGGCAGCATTGAACATGGTGGAGTGGTCGTACTCAGGTGGAGCGTCGTAGATCGGTCGCATCGGCTGGTTCGGTGGAGGCGCAGGAACGGAGTGCTGCACGGCGTACGCGTGGTAGTGGGCACCGGGGTGCGGGCCGAGCATACCCCCGGCGTTGGGTGGCACCCACGTTGGGCGTTATGGCTGGTAGCCAGGGGGTGCCGCCATATCCTTGCCGCCATAGCTGGTTGTAGCCAGCGTTCGCCGCTGTCATCGCGAGGCCGCACGGCCGCGTTTACGTCCACCAAACCCGCGCGGTTGGGGTTGTTGACGCTGTAGCCCTGCTGCTGCCCGTAAGTGTTGTGCTGGCCATAGCCAGCTTGTCCGCCACCACGTCCTTGCTGCGGGGCGCCACCATAGCTTCCACTGCCACGGTCGTGTTGCTCGCCGCCGCTGTCGCGCTCGTCGCGAGGGCAGGCACGGGCAGGGTGTCTGAATTCTCCACAGGTGAAGCAGTTTCCGTTGAAGCGAGGTGCCGACCCCCCGGTGGCGTTGGTGTGCAGGATCTGGGGGGTCGCCTTGGCCTTGGACTGGGATTTCGCCTCGACGAGCTGGAGCCGAGACTGGGCTTTGGCGAAGGTGGGGAAGGGCTTCAGGGACTCCAGGATCTCTTGCTGCATCTTTGAAGCGATCATCCAGGCCATCGATGAGTTTCATCGTTAGCTTCTTGTCGGAGACGGGTGCCCCGACGTCGCCCAACTAATCGGCGAGGCACTTTAGCTTGCGGCAGTAGGCCACGACGGTCATGTCTCCTTGAGACATGGATTGGTACTCCTTGGCGAGGTGGATCTCCCGCCCTTCCGCGTTCTCGGTGAAGAAGTGCTGGAGGAAATGCCATGCGGTGTAGGTAGTGCTATCCGAGATGAGGCGAGGTCTCCTCCTCGACATGATTGCGAACAATGTATTTGGAAAGAACACAGAGAAATAGGTTGCGCCACTTGTGATAGTTACCAGAGGAGGAGTCAAGTTTGAACTTGATCCAGCGGGTGACATCAACGCCATTGGTAGTGGGGGAGAGGGGAGAAGCTGGATCTATGTATTGGCAAGAGGGAGGACGGCCTCGTTGCCATCGCGCGACGACGACGAGCTAGAAGACATCGGAGAGGAAGAAGAGGCTCTGATACCAAGAAGAATTATGACAAACTGTCACACATCATTAATTTTAGAGATCACACATAAATACAGGTGCCATAATCCGATCGTAGAGATCGTGCCGTTGTGGGCTTGGTCATGCCGTGAGCCTCGGGCTCAATCCCTATCTCCTAACGATTAAGCCTAGTCTGTTACATCCTATCGTTATATCATCATGATAGTACATGTACAACAACTATACAAACGATACACTTCAACAATCACAACGTCAAACTCTTGTGTGGTTCAGCTCAGGTCCTGATTGCTTGCTGTAGGAACTTGAACTTGTACCAATTGTAGCCCTAACCCCAACTTTTGCTTAATAAAATCTCGTTTTATACCCCAAAAAAAGTAAGGATACGATGGTATATTCTTTGCAGTAACTTTTTTTTTGAGAATATTCTTTGTAGTAACTGCCAAACAATACGCAGCAGTAGACCAAGAGCCCAGTAGGAGCACAAGTAGTATAATGATCTGTCTATCTCTAGGCCCTTCTCTCATTAGTCACGGGCCAAAAATTTGTTCAGCAGCCGGCCCATTCAAGAGACTCTGCGAGTTGAGCGGTGCTCCTTCTTCCTCCGCCCGTGAGGCCGTGAGCAGACCAACCCCACCCCTCTCCCGCCGTTCCCTCTTCCCTCCGCTCCTTCTTCCCCCCAAATCTTGAAATTACGGCGCCAAAAATCGAATTTTTCCCCCAATCTCCCCCCGCACGGCGCCCTTGCCCGCTCCTCCTTCCCTCGCAAGCCGGCGGCAAATCCATTCCAATTCAAAATTCCACCCTATAAACCTCCTCCCACCCCCTTCCCACCAATTCACCACCACAGCAAGTCACACACAGATCCCAGTGCCTCGATTTCCCCAATCCAAGCCAATCCAAGCCAAGATGCCGGCCGCCGCGCTTTCGCTGGTCCCCGCGTGCGACGCGGAGGAGCCGCTTCTGGCGGAGTCGTCGGACCGGTTCTCCATGTTCCCCATCCGGTTCCCGCAGATCTGGGAGTTCTACAAGAAGGCGGTGGCCTCCTTCTGGACCGCCGAGGAGGTGGACCTCTCCTCCGACGCGCGCCACTGGGACACCACGCTATCCAACGACGAGCGCCACTTCATCTCCCACGTACTGGCCTTCTTCGCCGCCTCCGACGGCATCGTGCTCGAGAACCTCGCCTCCCGCTTCATGTCCGACGTCCAGGTCGCCGAGGCCCGCGCCTTCTACGGCTTCCAGATCGCCATCGAGAACATCCACTCCGAGATGTACTCCCTGCTCATCGAGACCTACATCCGCGACGACGCCGAGAAGGACCGCCTCTTCCGCGCCATCGACACCATCCCTGCCGTCCGCCGCAAGGCAGACTGGGCGCTCCGCTGGATCGACGGAGGCGAGCGCTTCGCGGAGCGCATCGTCGCCTTTGCCTGCGTGGAGGGCATCTTCTTCTCGGGCTCCTTCTGCGCCATCTTCTGGCTCAAGAAGCGCGGGCTCATGCCGGGCCTCACCTTCTCCAACGAGCTCATCTCCCGTGACGAGGGCCTGCACTGCGACTTCGCCTGCCTCCTCTACGACATCCTACGCGGCAAGCTCGACGAGTCCCGCGTCTTCGAGATCGTTGCCGAGGCCGTCGACATTGAGAGGGAGTTTGTCTGCGACGCGCTCCCGTGCGCCCTCGTCGGCATGAACGGCGACCTCATGAGCCAGTACATCGAGTTCGTCGCCGACCGCCTGCTCATGGCGCTCGGGTGCAACAAGCTCTACAACGCCACCAACCCCTTCGACTGGATGGAGCTTATATCCCTGCAAGGTAAGACCAATTTCTTTGAGAAGCGCGTCGGCGAGTACCAGAAGGCCTCTGTCATGTCCAACCTCAACGGCGGCGCCGCCACACAGCACGTCTTCAGCATCGACGAGGACTTCTAATCATCCAATCTGTCGGGGTTACCTGCCTGTAGTAGCATCTTGGCTTGCTCTGTACCCATAGAATCCTTAACAATAGTAGTGATACATGTAATGGGTGCATGCTTTCATTGTTATGTCGCTTGTTCTTGTTCTTGTTCGTGGTGTAATGTAGTATTGTAATGAATCAAGTCTGAAGAATAAATATCATGTGCTTGCCCATTTTCTTAGCCTGCACGCCGACCGTTCAGCAAAATTCTCATGCCAATCCATATGCGCACAGAGGGTGTTCGAGGAAATGCTCGTGCCACCCCGTGCGGTTCGAGGAGACTAGGGAACATGGCAATGTTATGAATTAATCTATTAAAATTGTTATTAGAGAGTACGTCTTAGCAGTGTATTATTCTTGTCCGAAGTTGTGGCAGGAAAAAAGAGTAGTACTATTTGCAAATAAAAAAGTGAGATACAATTAGTGCAAAAGAATGAAAAATATAACAAAATTGAATTATTCCTTATTAATCATAGCTAAAAATCATTCACCCTTAGAAAAGTATCGAAGGTAACTATCATATGAAAATTACAGATGGAAAAGTGCAAGAAAAAATTACTGCTAAAAAATATATAATAACCTAAAAAAAACACCTCCGCTAAAGAATATAAAATAACCTTAAAAGAAATATTGCTAGAGAACTAAGGTAGAATACATAGAATAACTACCATTACAAAAATGAAGCCGAGAAGTTGTCTTCGAAAATTAAGTAGAAAAATTAGGGCCGGAAAAGGTGTTTCAAAAAATTTAAGCCGAATAGTTAGAAAAGATGAACGTAAAAAATATCAATTAGGCAAGAAAATTTTAGCTGAAAAGTTCTGTTGCGTCTATGTGACGTGGCACGTGATTGGGCAAGAAGATAAATAGTACACGCACGGGCAAAAAAAATTTAGTCAAAAGTTGTATTGCGTCTATGTGATATGGCATGCGTTTAGGTAAAATTAGACGATAAATAGTACACGCGCGAGCACGGCCGTCGGATCGAACAGAAGAAACAGGTGTGCCAAAAAAATTAAGCCCAATAATTAGAAAAGATAAACGTAAATAAAATATCGGTTAAGAAAAGAAAATATTAGCTAAAAAGTTATATTATGTCTAGGTAATGTGACACGTGTTTAGACAAAAATAAATAAATAACACATGTGTTCGAATGCGGGCCGTCGGATCGAAAATGAATGGACAGAAAAGACACACGCACTGTTCATGTCCTTGTTACTGTTCATCCGATCAATGAATAGTACCAGGAGAAAGTATAGGCCGCGGAAGCCATACGGCTTAATATATATATATATATATATATATATATATATATATATACGGTTTTGTGAAAACGCGGGACCCAAATTTTGGTGGCCGATTAACAGGTGCCACCTAGGAATCCTAAGGACATGGACATGGAAGAGAGAATGAAAAAGAACGAGGCCTGTCTGTACAAATAACGACGATCTGTTGCCGTGTAAATCGCTGCTTACAGACAGCGTTCCTGCCAATGTCGGTATTTCACACGTCGTGGGGGTGTGAGCGGTTAAAAATCCAAATGCAAGCTATTATTCCCTCCTTATAGAAATAACTTGACTTTATTTAAATTTGAATGTATTGATATATTAAAATGCATCTAGATATATTTAAATCTAGACAAAGTTAATTCAATTATTTTTTCTAAAATCTAAAGAGCGAACGTGAGAAATCTTGTCTCGTGGTCTTGGCCGTCTGATTCCCATTGCTCGCATCTTAGCGCGCGCTGTGCACCGCTCCTGCCACGTAGGATCCGACGTGGCCGCGCATGACGTGGCCGGTTGGTCGTGCATTATCACCTGAGCGCGACGGTTCTTCAATGTGTCCAAATAGTGTTCCCTCCCACTCCCTCTTGCTTCCTCTCCGTCGAGTTCGTCGTCTATCCCCTGCGGTTCTAGCGGTCGCCGACGTGATTCCGGCCACCATTTCCTCGTGCAGAAGCTCGCCGCTCGTTAGGGTTGAGGTACATGGATTTCCTCCATCTCATTCTACGCATTTTGTTCCCTAGTGGCCGTCGTTCTGTACGGAATTGACGAAGAAATCAGAGAAATCCCTCAAAATGGCAGAGTAATTTGTTAAATCAGCGAAATCCCTCGAAATGGCAGAGTAATTTGTTCATATGGCGTTAGCCCGATGCAATTCGTGCTCTGTGTTATGTTTTCATGGCTAGATTTCGCGCGTTTGTGCAAAGTTTTCGCGGTTATGCATTCCGCCTCGTAGTATCCACACGCGCGCGCCCTCCTCGTCCTTGTTCTCTATGATTTCCCCGTGGTAGTTTTAGGATCCCATTTTCAAACGACGAGGCGGTTGTGTATTCAGATTCATCAGCAGGGTTTCGATTTGATTTTCACGTGGTAGTCATAGGATTCCATTTCAGTCGGCGAGTTTTTTGTAGTTAGATGTTTTGAATTCATGCTTTGTGGTATAGAGGATGTCCTCTAGTTCATCCTCTCTGTTAGCATTTTTTAAAGGCTTTACCGAGAAGATTTTTTGTGTATGTGTTGTCATGAATCATATAGTGAAATCGAGGCTATACTCTTGGATGTTTGTTTGTCCTTCCCCAAGCATTGTAGGTATGAGATTGGTGCATATTCTAGTTTTTATTGGCATTTCTTATCATTGTATTTTTCAGTTAATTGTGTATGACATTTTCTGTTATGCGTGTTGTTATTTTTTCCTGTACCTCCATAGATGATTACTGGATTGTCATGTTGATGGCAATCAACATTTCATGGTTGATTTATCCTAATATGGTTTGCATTTCCCTATGTCTATTGAAATGCTCAAATTAACCTTTCTCTCATTTTGTGAAAATATGTAGGTTGTGAACAATGGCTCCGAGGAAGCGCAAAGCAGAAGATGGATCACTCGACGATGAGTAAGGGTGATGATCTATGTCCTTGCCATATTGTTTATGCCCTCTGTTTTTATGTGTTCCACATATGGCATTTTTTGTTTAATTGTACTGGCATCTATCTCTTATGATCTAGGGTTTCTATCTGTTTGTATCATAGAATGTGAGTGGCATACAATCTTGTGCTATTTTCATACATGTATCCCCTTTTCCACCTTGTTTATGTCATCTATTTTTTATGTGTACCTGCTATGGCATTTTTTGATAAATGGTACTGGCAACTTTCTCCTTCATTGTACCGTTTATCTATTATATATCGTGTAATTTGTGTGGGATAATTTTTTGTGTTATTTTTTGTACATGTAGCCCATTTTTGTCATTATGAAATGTTGATGCATCCATCACCTCTTGTAATCTCATTCATAATGATCTATTGATTTGGTTCCTGTATTTTATATGTACAATATATGGCATTTTATGTCTGCATAATATGACATTTTCATGTTTTTCACCCCATCTGATTCTCTTATATCATACAGTTCATCAACATTTTTGGTTTGTAAACCATTGCATTATTTTAATGTTAAGCCTTTATGTTAATGTATTTGTACTGCATTTTCTGTTTTGCCTAGTTTTATAACTTGCAAACCATAACTTTTTACCATACTTCACTGTTTTTCAGGATAAGAAGCGGAATCGGGCATCCCTGGCTTCGCTGGTTCTTCTGTACGACAAGTTCACTCCAGAGCAGTTTGGAGAAATTGAAAATATGGGGTTCAGATCCATGAACCACATCACATGTCCTAATCTGGACAATAACTTGTGCCTTTGGCTTGGCCATCGATATGATCCTGGTACTCGAAATTTGGTTATCCCGGGTCGTGGTAGGATAAAGCTAGATGAGGGTTTGGTGTTTTCCACATTGGGAGTACCTAAAGGAGACATCCCAGTTCCTTATGGCATTGACCAGAAAATTCAGTCAAAATTATTTGTTTGGCTATTTCCTGATCATAATGGTCACCAAGCCAATGTTCAAGATCTTTGGGAAATGCTCTATAATATGAAGATCCACGGGCCTCGGTTTAAGATGATTTACCTCATGTACCTTGTATGTGCTGTCTTAGCCCCGACGACGTCATACAAAGCTAGCAACAGGGTTTACCCTATCATGGTATTCCCATTTCTTTCATTTTGCATATTTTTATCCATTTTTTACTTTAGTTGTGCCTGTCATTTTGTGAGTAACATCCATGGCATTTTTATGCTGTTATTGCAGGCTACGTATAAAGAAGCCCGTAACATGAACTTTTGCGAGCTAGTTGCTGACAAAGTTGCATGATGCACTTGTATGTAGGAAGTACAACAAGGGCAGCCATTTGCATCTCATGGTATGCATGCATTTTCCTCGTTAACCTTTTGTATTCATGTGCTTTTGTAAGTGCAATTTTTTCATATGCCCCTTTATCGATTTGTTTTTGATCTTGGTAATGCATTTATACTACTAACATCTTTTCATTCTTTTTTTGCAGCTAAGTTACCTTGACCATGTGTGCCTTGATAGTTTTAATTTGGAAATCCCACGGGAAATTTTTGCTTATGAAGCTTGGACGATGATTGACACGGTTTTGGCAGCTGACTTGAAGAAGGATGGTAAAGATGGTAAAGAATATGGCAGACTTTAGGTATGAGCTGTTCATTGTTTTGTGCATATTTAATTACATTCACACGACTTTTTTAGACTTGATATACTGGCAACTTTATGATTCCTTTCACCCATAGATTAATTCTTATATGTGTGGAATTTTATGCTAATTATGTATGGCACTTTTATATTGTTTAGACTGACATTTTTTTTTGTATCTTTCCTATCCATTGTTCTGGTTGTGTATTATTACTGTCTGGTATGCTTGGCTGCTCATGTTATAATGGCTTTTTAAGATGTTATATTCTTTTTTTTGCAGTCAGTAAGTGAGTGTGTAGTTAACTATAGTTATTTTAGTGGTATTGAAGGGTTCAACAAGTGAATGGATGTGAATTGCCCGTCTTCCTACGATCCTGTTGTACGTAGTATTATCCTAGATTTCTTTTAACCATTATTTCTGGTGTTTTTTATCATATCTATGTATATCTTTAGTGCTCACACTTGGTTTTCATTTTTTCTGCTTGGGTTTTTTTTAGATCCATGCTAATGTTGAGCAGGTGTTGAGCCGGTTTCTTTTTGGAATGACCTTTCTCCTTGGTGCCCTTGTGCAGTCATTGACTGGAATGACCGCAACCGATAGCGAAACTCTATCGCAACAGTTCTTCCGTTTCACTAATGGAGCTCCAACCCGTTCCCATCTTACATGTGGGAGGTACATGGGGCGTGACCCCGACCAAGGCATCCGGATCGAAGATATGGATGATGTCTTTGAAGATGGACCCCGTGGGATGTTTCTGAGAATGAAGGCGACAATCCTTCTGATTCGGACCACGAAAATGCTACTGCGAACAAAGACAATGAAAACAAAGATGACGATGTATGTGCTGATTAGTACGAACTTGTGCCTCGTAATAAGCCGAACGTTGTTAGACAGGGAGTGAAGAGCAATGTTATCAAAAGTATTGTCACCAATGAGCTGAATATTAAGACTGCACCAGCGGGGTCCAAACCCGATGATGATGGTAGCAGGTATGCTATGTAATTTTTGTCTGGCAAGTTCTCATATTTAGCCTTGTCATTTTTAGCTATTTATGCATGGCATTTTCCCTTTTTCTTAGTTGCTTTGATTAAACCTGCACTGTTTTGTTAATATGGCTCATGCATCTAATTTTTCAGTTTTATGTGCATCATCATTATCTTTTTTTCCAAGTTCTCTCATATTGCTACTGTTTTTTGTAGCCCACCCCGCACCGCTGCTAAGATGCCTCCGAGAAAGAGCACGAAGCCTAAACCTGCAGAAATTAAAAAGGCAGTAAAGAACGTAGATGCTCCTGCGAAGGTCTCAACGTGGGAAGGTGCCAGCAGAACAAGCTCAAACAATCAAGCCTATTCCAGTACCACCGCAGGAAAAGAAGACGTACGTTATCCCTTTTTTCGTGTTGCGCTACTAGCTTTGATATCTTTTTTAGTTTGTTTACCGCATGGTTTTATTTATCTTAATTTAATTGTGTGTTTCATTTTATTGCTTGTTATTCTGTTCTTATATGGTATTTTTCTTTTCTTTTAATATACTAATTTCTTTTCTTTATTATGATTTTTTTTATGGGATTGTTCATCCTTGTCAACATCCGGATTTTTAATCCCAGATGCCTGTTATGCCATACATCGCAATCCCAGGATTACCATTTTTACGAGACATAACAGAATTGGATACCATAGTACATCATCCATTACAAACCGTACATAAGTTCTTACACAAATAGGAATCTCATGATCCAGTTCTTAATACAACTTCAAGCAGCGGAATACGTAATAATAATAACGGTAGCGTAGGCGAAGCTCCATCTTCGGGGTCACAGGAAATGCTGATGATGGGAGATGATCCTAGTTGTCGTAACCTTCCTGGGGTCCATCCTTCAGGTACTCCTCTTCATAGTCTGGCCATGGGAATAGCCAGGGACAAAGCCATGAGTACTCTTTAAGTACTCGCAAACTAATACTAACAAGTAAACAGGTTTTTTTTGGAAATAGGACACTAGGCTCTAGGGTTGTTTTGCAAAAGCCAGATTTATCTCTACTAAGTTCAGAAGTAAGAGAGCTAATTGAAGTTTATAACACCTAAGTGGGAACTTGTATCTCATGCCACAACCCTGTTGTGGTCAAGTCAAAGTCTCAGTTCATTTCACAAGTTATTTTGAAAAGTCTGACGGGGAACAATATGGCCACTCCAACTGTCCATAACCGCGGACGCGGCTATTCGAATAGTTTGACACTCTGCAGATATTGTACACTTTCACCACAACATTCGATACATCCGTCAAGAACAAATCCTGAATTCACCATACTCAGTATACGAATAATCAATCCTAATCTTTCAATTACACGCCCTAGTATAAGAACCTCTTCTGTGAGTTTGGCCTCCCAACCATGACCAACTGTCATCTTGGTTACTGCATATGTGGACAATCTTCACAAGGTAGCCTCAGCTCAGACCTTGGCCGTGAGGGAACTAATACTAAGGTATATAAGTTTCCAGTCAAGCCCTACCCAATCTTGAATTATTGTGGTTTATGCGATAAAATTGGAATGGTATCGCATCCATACAACCATCAGTTTTATAAAGGGCTACGGCTCATGCCTCAACATTTTCATCACCAAAATCATCTGGTGTTCGGAAACACATGTCCAAAACATTTTAGTAAAATGATCCATCATTCTAAGGTTTTCATAACCATTTTCACCAAGTGTTTCCATCTAAAGTTGGTCAAGTTTTATGCTTAGCACTAGCATCTACAAGTGGGGGTGAGTACTAATGAGGGGTGGTACACTAGTGGGGTTTCAACTAAGTTCAATCTCATGCCTTAGGATGACAACAAGATTATCTAGCTTAGGCCAAATTTTATGCTCTTTATGCAACCTTCAATTATCCTTCTAGTATCTACCATTTATTCCAGTAAACTCTAAGTAAGAGCTTTGATAAAGGAATAAAGTAATAAACTTGCAAATAAAACTAGGATTGGTTTATCAAGTGGTTATGATCATATATGCTTTAAGGCATATAGTGGGCATAGTAACAAGTAGTGGTTTGTTTGCATCAGTAGAGTATCTTGCAAGTGTTAGCTTGCACATTCAACTAGTAGTATTAGGCTTGCTTTGTGCAGAGCAGTGGTTGAAGTTCTCCTCGGCTTCTTCTTCGTAGTATCCTCCTTCCTCCGCGTATCCTTGGTCGGTACTAGCGTCTATAAATAAATACGATGTACACAATCACCAAACAATACTTAACTACTTGTAATCATCACACAAAAGGGTCCTATAGATGATCTAACATCATCACTAACATTACAAGATTAAAGTTTGGTTTAATTCCTTTATTTTTAGAAAAGTAATTTCTACTCATTGAAAAACTACTTAAGATTTAATATTCTCCAAACCAAATATGGGATCATGTTGACACATGTCATCACCACATATTGTAGTCCATGGGAATGTGATTTAAAATGGTGTCACAATTTAATAAGGTTTTACCCTTTTATTTTAATTAATTAAAGTGGCTGGAAATGCCTATGGGGCATTCTTTTATTTACTTGAACATTATTTCTGTAAGTAAACCTATATATTTTTATATATTCTGAAAGGTATGGTTAAATGTGATTTTTGAGAGTTGGAATCAACTCAAAAGCTATTATGGTTTAAATTTGAAAAATGTTTGAATGTAGAAAAGATTCTGCCTTGTTATTTTTACCATGGGTGATCTATAGATCCAAATGACTTGAATCCAACGGGCTTGGATTCAGCATTCCCAGACCTTTCTAACAAAATTGGTTTCATTCAATTTGGTGCACTGAATCGATCTGGGTTGATTTTTGAAACTGGGTACAGAAGTGTGTTTGAAATAAAATAGAAAAGGTTTAATTCAAATAACTGGGCTGCGCGGGAAACGATGCTGGGCTGGCCTGCTAAGTGCACCGCTTCCGCGGGCTGTTTAAGTGGCTGTCCCCAAGCGTCAGTGAGATAGGGGGTGCGAAGCGGTACGGGTCAACGTGGTGCGTTCGATCTGGTTCTAATCCAACGGCTGAGGGTCATCGTTGACGTTGGGCAACGCCGGCGAGACAGAAACCTAGCGCGGCCAGTGGGGGTCGTTGGGGGCTCACCGGGGTTCGGGCGAGGGTCGGCGAGGCGGGCGAACGACGAAGTCGACAACGGCGAACCTCCTGGTACCGGCAGCTTCTCCTGGGGCGGCTCCAATCGCTGGCTTCCTTTTGCTCCAGAGGCGGCAGATTCCGGTGAAATTCCGGCGATGCGCTGCTCGCCTTGCTCCGGGACTGCGGCGGGGTGGTTCTGGGTGAGAGGGGAGTGGAATGGTGTGAATAATTCGAGCGGGGGAGGCCTCTATTTATAATCGCGACGGTGAGACCGAACTACATGGGCAGGCGACGGTGGTGACACGGCTACGGGCTGCTAGAGGCATGGCCGGCGGTGGCGATCGCTTGGTGGTCTCCTGGCAATGCTCTACGGCTTTAATGCGCATGTAGGGGCGGTGCGGTTTGGTCTGGAACACACGGCGCTCTGCGCGGTAGAGGCGGCGTCTTCGACGGCGAGCGGTGGCTGTGCGGCATGGGGCGGCGAATGGGGATGTCTGGCGGTCTCTTGGGTCGGTGGCGATCATGTATGCACCTTGGCGAAGCCTTGCGATGTGAGCTTCGGTCGAGCGTGGCGCTCTAGCGCATGCTCGACATGGTTGCTGGCAAGCTGGGCGCGGTCCGTGCGTGTTGTCCAGTGGTTGGCAAGGTTCGAGCGTTGGACAGGAAGTGGCGGTGGACGGTGGGCTGCCTCCTAGACATGCTGGCTAGGCTTGTTTCTCCTCCTAGCTTGCTGTCTCCACTAGGGTGGCAAGGGTGCACTCGGCTGTTCACCATTGATGATATTGACAAGCTCACAGTGGTGCTAGTGATTGGTTTAACTTGCTAGATGATCTACTAAGATGGTTGTGAGCTAGAGAGGGAACAAGTTAGGCTTCAATCACTGCTCACAATAGTGTTTAAGATTTTGATGATTTGTGTCTGCAATGTGTTTGATGAAATGGCATAAGAATTCAAGTTTTGAATTTTGAAAAGATTTTTGGTGGGTGTGCTAGGTTGGTGCTGGTGAGTCTGCAGATGCTTGGGTTTTGAAAGTTGAGCTTGTTTGAGTGGTTTTTGAAAAAGTGGGATCTTCTCATATGATAAAGATTCAATTTTGAATTGTCATTTAAACCATGCATTTGAAAGTTTCTGGATGATCACAAAGTGGTCCTTGATACTTTGTTATGAGTACAATCAAGGGGTGCAAAGATACAGAAAAGTTTCTGTTAGGTTCTGAAAGTTTGAGACAGCCAATGTAGGCATGAGAGTTAAATTGGTCAAAGTGACCATTCACTCATTTAACTTTGTTTTGATTTATTTGTCTTTGGGAAAAGTGTGGGGATTGTTTAGATGATGTTTATTTCACCTAAGAAACATTTTACAAGCAAAGGAACACACAAACAAGTTGGTTCCAAAGAATTTCAAATGAAATGCATACACATATGCATGCTTTCATAATTTTATTTAGAAAAGTTTTTGTTAACCCTAATTTTGAGGATTAGAGTTTGATGATCTAAGTTTAGTATTTTTGGGATGTTACAAACCTTCCCCCCTTAAACAAAATCTCGTCCCGAGATTTGAAAAAGGACGAAAAAAGATTACCTAGGATTTGAAGAGATCGAGAAACTCTGTCCTGATGTGATCTTCGTGCTCCCAGGTAGCTTCCTCTTCTGTGTGGTTGCTCCACTGAATCTTGAGAAACTTGATGCTTCGGGTTCGGGTAGTTCGAAAAGCTTCTTCCAAAATATGGATGGGTACTTCGGGATAGGTCAGGTCATCGTTGATCTCTATGGTCTGGTGATCGATATTTTTGAACACTTCGGTCTTCTCGGGGACTTCGAGACACTTGCGAAGTAATGAGATATGGAACACATTGTGCACGGCTGACATCTCTTCGGGTAGTTCCAATTGATATGATACTTCTCCTCGACGGTTCAAAATCTTGAAAGGTCCGATATATCTGGGGGCTAACTTTCCTTTGAGTTAGAAACGCTGCATTCCCTTCAATGGCGACACTTTCAGATAAACAAAATCTCCTATGTTGAAGGCGAGGTCTCGACGTCTCTTGTCGGTGTAACTCTTACATGGGTAGGCGGTCTTGAGGTTCTCACGAATCTTATGAACCTTCTCTTCTGCTTCTCGTAGGATGTCGGGTCCAAAAATCTGACTCTCTCCTACTTCCGACCAGTTCAAAGGGGTGCGACACTTCCTTCCGTACATGAATTCAAATGGGGCCATTTGCAAACTGGCTTGATAACTGTTGTTGTATGAGAATTCTGCAAGCAATGACAGTCTTCCACTTGGATCCATATTCTAACACACATGCTCTCGGCATATCTTTGAGTATTTGGTTTACTCGCTCCGTTTGTCCATCGATACGAGGGTGATCTGTGACTGAAATCTAGGCGGGTTCCTAAACCTTCTTGGACTTTCTTCCAGAATCTCGAGGTAAATTGAGTTCCTCGATCCGATACAATGTTCTTGAGGACTCCATGCAAACTAACTATCCTAGCGATGTACAACTCCGCTAGCTTCGAACTCTGATATGTGGTCTTGACGGGAAAGAAATGGGCGAATTTGGAAAATCGGTCCACTATGACCCAAATAGAGTCATTTCCCCTACTAGAGGTAGGCAGTCCAGTGATAAAGTCCATTCCAACGGAATCCCATTTCCATTCCGGAATCTGCAAGGGTTGCAACAATCCAGCGGGTCTTTGATGTCCTGCCTTGACTCGCTGACATATATCACACTTGGCGATATAGCTTCCGATTTCTCTCTTCATCTTATGCCACCAAAATTGCTCTTTTAAATCTTGATACATCTTAGTTCCTCCGGGATGGATAGAATAAAGAGTATCATGAGCCTCCTTCAGAATCACTTCTTTCAACTCAGAATCTGCGGGTACACAAAGGCGTCCTTTGTACCACATAATTCCTTCTTCGTCTTTGGTGAATCAAGGTACTTTGCCTGTACCGATACGACGCTTGATTCCGTAAATACTAGCATTTCCCTTCTGTGCCTCTTCAATCTGACTAATCAAAATGGGCTGGAGTTCTATGCTAGCCAAAAATCCTTCACTTACTAATTCTATTCGAAAATCTTCCATCTCTTTGTGCAGGCTTGGTTGCTCCTTTAAAATCATGGAGTTCAAGCGGCACGGCAATCTGCTAAGGGCATCGGCTACCACATTGGCTTTACCAGGGTGATAGTGAATGTCCAGATCGTAATCCTTGATTAGCTCAATCCATCTCCTTTGTCTCATATTCAGCTCCTTCTGAGTGAATATATACTTCAGACTCTTGTGATCCGTATAGATCTCACAACGGTTTACCATCAGGTAATGTCTCCATGTCTTCAGGGCTAGAACTACGGCTGCGAGTTCGAGGTCATGGGTGGGTAATTTTGCTCATGTTGTTTCAGTTGTCGAGATAGATAAGATATCACTTTGCCTTCTTGCATTAGCACACATCCGAGACCGATCTTGGATGCATCACAATACACATCGAAGGGCTTCGTGATATCTGGCATGATCAAGATTGGGGCTGAAATCAATCGCCTTTTGAGTTCTTGAAAACTCGCTTCACAATTGTCGGTCCATTCAATCTTCTTGTCCTTCTTCAGCAATTGGGTCATGGGTCTGGCGATACTCAAGAATCCTTCTACGAATTTGCGGTAATATCCCGCCAATCCGAGAAATGCACGAACTTGGGTTTGAGTGGTTGGGGCTTGCCAATCTTCTACATCTTTCACTTTGGCAGGGTCAACAGCAATTCCTCCGGCTGATACAATGTGACCGAGGAATCCTACCTCCTGTAACCAGAATTCACATTTGCTAAACTTTGCATACAGCTGATGCTCTCTAAGGGTTCCAAGAATGGTCCTTAGGTGTATCTCATGTTCTTCTTCTGATTTGGAATAAATCAGAATGTCATCGATGAAAACTATGACAAACTTATCCAGGAAGTCCATAAAAATCTTATTCATGAGATTCATGAAATAAGCGGGGGCATTGGTTAATCCAAAAGACACGACTGTATACTCATACAATCCATATCTGGTGGTAAAGGCAGTCTTTGGAATATCCTCTGCACGAATTTTGAGTTGATGATAGCCAGTCCTAAGATCAATCTTAGAAAACACTTTGGCACCGGTCAACTGATCAAACAAATCTTCTATCTTGGGCAAGGGGTAATTGTTCTTGATGGTTACATCATTCAACTTCCGGTAATCCGTACACAAACGGTTACCTCCATCCTTCTTGTCCACAAACAAGACAGGTGATCTCCATGGTGACGCACTTGGTTGAATCAATCCAATTTCCAGCATGGCATCCAGTTGCTTCTTCAGTTCTGCTAGCTCTGACGGGTTCATACTATAGGGTCTCTAGGCTATGGGTCCTGTTCCGGGGATTAGTTCGATGATAAACTCGATATCTCGATCTGGGGGCATACCGGGCAAAACATCTGGAAATACATTGGGGTATTCACCGACTATCCGGACTTGGTCAATGGTAGGTTGGGCTATACTCTTGTTGCATTTGAATTGACGAGGTAAGGTTTCAGATATATGCTCGACTGATATTCCGGCTGTACTGGTCATGGTTATGGTTTTCTTGGCACAGTCAATCAATCCTTTATGTTTGGACATCCAATCCATTCCTAGTACTACTTCCAAACCTTTAGTTCCGAGTACTATCAGATTAGCATAAAAATCTATGCCATGGATTCAGATAGGGACGGCTTTGCAAATTTGCCTAGCCTTGGTGGTTGATCCGGGAATTTGAACAATCATGACATGCTTCAATTTGGTTGGTTGAATTTTACTAGTGCATGCGAATTCTTCGGTGACAAATGAGTGCGATGCACCAGAATCAAACAACACTCTTGCAAGTACTGAATTAACAGAAAACATACCCAGCACGACGTCTGGCGCTTCCTGAGCTTCTTCAGCATGCATGAGAAAAAGACGGCCATTGCGGTTGAGCGAATTCCCTGGGGCAAATCTTCTTCCGGGCTGAACACGACGCTGTTTCTGAGCTGGGGCATTGGCATTGGGTGCTGCGGCATTCTTCTTATTGGGGCACTCGTTGGAGTAGTGACCCTTATTTCCACAGTCATAACAGGTCACTTGCGACTTGTCCTTTGCTGCTACAGGCACATCATTGCTTCCAGTCCTAGGGGCAGTGTTGGTGTTGGTGGCAGCATTGTTGGTGTTGAACTTTGGTGGGGCACGGTTGAAATTGCTAGAGTTATCGGGGTTGTTGTGATTTCCTCCGGGTCTAGGGTTTCCATGGTTGGGATAGGTCGAACGGTTCATTGGGGATCTGTTGGTTCTCGGGGCAAATCCTGGAGATGGGTTGGGGCGGTACTTTGGGGTCTGATGGTTTCCTGGTTGATGCATCATGCGACGCTTACGGTTCTCATTGGCTTGGTTGATCTTTCCTTCCATCTAGATAGCAGATTCGACAAGGGCTTCAATATCAGCAAAGGGGATATTGACTAACACCGTCTGCATCTCATCATGCAGACCATTCAGGAATCGTTCTTTCTTCTTGGATTCGGTGTCGATCTCATCCGGGGCATACCTAGCTAATGACAAGAATTTGTCACGATATTCCACTACGGTCATCCTTCCTTGCTTCAGCTCTCTGAACTCGTCTCTCATCCTCTTGATCAAACCCGGCGACACATGGGTTTTGCAAAACTTGACCTTGAATTCCTCCCAGGTCATCATCTGGCCTCCGGTCATTGCGCGAACACTGTTCCACCATGCCCTGGCATCTCCGGCTAGATAGTGGGTGGCGAACATAACTTTCTCGTTGGCTTCCACTCCGGTGAATTCTAGGTTATTTTCCATGGTTTGCAACCAATCGTCAGCGTCTAGGGGCTCTTCCGACTTAGTAAAAACAGGTGGGTTGGTATTCTGGAAATTCTTAAGTTTAGATCCATGGCTGCCCTGATTTCCGTGGCCTTGGTTGTTGTGGGCTAGATGAGCTATCTGTTGCAGGGTGGCTAGGTTGGCTTGACGTTCTGCTCTTTCAGCTTCGCGGTCAGAAGTCAACATTTGCAGAATCTGCAACATCGGGTCCGGGGATGAACCACTTCCTCCACGTGGCATCTGAAGATTGAGATAGATCATGAGAAAATAGGGAAATTTCTAAGGTTTTGGGTCTTTGAAAAGTTTTTAAAGTTTGACTCAGATTTTTCTAGCAACTTGCTTTTTCCTTCATTCATTCATTCATAGCACACGATACAACACACACCACAACAAAGAAAAGCAGATGGTTTTAAGAACCATTCTGAAAACTATGATACAGTGGGACTGAATACTACTCACTACGCTAGTGCTCAAGTGGTACTACTCCTTGGAATACGTGGCTTCATCATCCTCATCATCATCAATGAAGGCGAAATCATCCTCATCGGTGAAGAAATCCATAGCCTGATCCTCCAGAAAATCATCATCATCGCTGAGATAGGAGTAAGGGTCTCCACGAAGATCCTCTCCGGCATTCTCCCTTTCCTCCAACTGCATGTCTCTCTCGTGGATGGTCTCCTCCAAAGATGAGATACGGTGGCGAAGACGGGTAATAATGCGCTCCTTCTTGTCGAGCTGACGGCGGCGAGACTTGCGATCCTTTGCCAGCATGGCGATTTTCTGATCCTTCGTCTTGATGATGGTAGACTTGTGGTTGGAGTAGTCACGGCAGTTATCCAACTCCTGCTGACGATCGTACATCATGAAGCTAAGGTGGTACAATTGAGTCTTCAGCTCAGGGTGGTATGGTGCTTCCAGTGGTTGTCCATTTGCATCACGCCTCGGGTAAAACTCAAAGCGAGTACCCCTGATTGATGCTCTGCCCACACAGACGGGAAAGAGCTTCCTGCATGGCCCTGGCAAGTCCGTCGAGCCAGTTGTTCTCTCTTAAGGTAAACTGAATTCCCTCAGCAGTGGGAGGTTCAATCTTTCCTCGGAGACTTGCAACAATTAGCCACTGCAGATCTTCTCCTCCTTGATCATTGAGCTGAGCTCCGAAGAACTTCAAAAGTGCGGACGCTCCAGAAGTTCCGAAAGCTGGTCCAAATCCCTCTCAAAGATAAGGTCTCCTCCATTCCCCAACTGATAAAACTTGCTGTACTTCACGTCCATCTAAAAGAATATAAGATGAGTAAGTTAGTAGAGTGATCAAGTGTGTCAAATTTTATGTATGTTGCAAGAGTTTTTGAGGAACATGAATTTTTATGAAAGAATCAAGTGATAAGAATGGGAATAAGTTTATGTAAATATTTGTTTTCTTTGGTTTTGAAACTAAGTTTTTGATTCAAACGTCCAGTCTAACTAGGGTCTGCTATGGTCAGGATGGCTCTGATACCAACTTGTCAACACCCAGATTTTTAATCCCAGATGCCTCTTATGCCATACATCTCAATCCCAGGATTACCATTTTTGCGAGACATAACAGAATTGGATACCATAGTACATCATCCATTACAAACCGTACATAAGTTCTTACACAAATAGGGATCTCATGATCCAGTTCTTAATACAACTTCAAGCAGCGGAATACGTAATAATAATAACGGTAGCTTCTCCTGGGGCGGTTCCAATCGCTGGCTTCCTTTTGCTCCAGAGGCGGCAGATTCCGGTGAAATTCCGGCGATGCGCTGCTCGCCTTGCTCCGGGACTGCGGCGGGGTGGTTCTGGGTGAGAGGGGAGTGGAATGGTGTGAAGAATTCGAGCGGGGGAGGCCTCTATTTATAATCGCGACGGTGAGACCGAATGACATGGGCAGGCGACGGTGGCGACACGGCTACGGGCTGCTAGAGGCATGGCCGGCGGTGGCGATCGCTTGGTGGTCTCCTGGCTATGCTCTACGGCTTTAATGCGCATGTAGGGGCGGTGCGGTTTGGTCTGGAACACACGGCGCTCTGCGCGGCAGAGGCGGCGTCTTCGACGGCGAGCGGTGGCTGTGCGGCATGGGGCGGCGAATGGGGATGTCTGGCGGTCTCTTGGGTCGGTGGCAATCATGTATACGCCTGGCGGCGGCCGGATGCGTGGGCTTCGGTCGGCGTGGCGCTCTGGCGCATGCTCGACATGGTTCTTCAACAAGCTGGTAGCGGTCCGTGCATGTGGTCCAGTGGTTGGCAAGGTTCGAGCGTTGGACAGGAAGTGGCGGTGGACGGTGGGCTGCCTCCTAGACATGCTGGCTAGGCTTGTTTCTCCTCGTAGCTTGCTGTCTCCACTAGGGTGGCAAGGGTGCACTCGGCTGTTCACCATTGATGATATTGACAAGCTCACAGTGGTGCTAGTGATTGGTTTAACTTGCTAGATGATCTACTAAGATGGTTGTGAGCTAGAGAGGGAACAAGTTAGGCTTCAATCACTGCTCACAATAGTGTTTAAGATTTTGATGATTTGTGTCTGCAATGTGTTTGATGAAATGGCCGCAAGAATTCAAGTTTTGAATTTTGAAAAGATTTTTGGTGGGTGTGCTAGGTTGGTGCTGGTGAGTCTGCAGATGCTTGGGTTTTGAAAGTTGAGCTTGTTTGAGTGGTTTTTGAAAAAGTGGGATCTTCTCATATGATAAAGATTCAATTTTGAATTGTCATTTAAACCATGCATTTGAAAGTTTCTGGATGATCACAAAGTGGTCCTTGATACTTTGTTATGAGTACAATCAAGGGGTGCAAAGATCCAGAAAAGTTTCTGTTAGGTTCTGAAAGTTTGAGACAGCCAAAGTAGGCATGAGAGTTAAATTGGTCAAAGTGACCATTCACTCATTTAACTTTGTTTTGATTTATTTGTCTTTGGGAAAAGTGTGGGGATTGTTTAGATGATGTTTATTTCACCTAAGAAACATTTTACAAGCAAAGGAACACACAAACAAGTTGGTTCCAAAGAATTTCAAATGAAATGCATACACATATGAATGCTTTCATAATTTTATTTAGAAAAGTTTTTGTTAACCCTAATTTTGAGGATTAGAGTTTGATGATCTAAGTTTAGTATTTTTGGGATGTTACAATCCTAGTATGCAGATTTACAATTTTATTTGTTTCTTACATGGCTATCTCTGTTATCCATGCATGGCATTTTGTGTTGCTCTTCCTTGGCATTTTTCATTGTAGAACACTGTTTTGATTCTCATATTTAGCATTGTGAAGTTATTTTCAATCCGTTTGTTATATGTGTTTCATTGTTGTAATATAATTTTTTACCTCGTGTTTGTTTGTTGTAGTCGTTCTCCTAGGAAAGCGTTGGACCCTAAAGGTGCGACAACTTCTTGTTGCTCTCCTCGGCTTAACAAGCGTCCCGATCCTGATGATTCAGATGATGATTTCATGGATCCCCCTCCAGCTGCACACAAGAGGCAGCGTGTTAAGTGCGTACCAGCTTACTTCTTTCTTTTGTATGACATTTTATGCTATTTTGTGATGGCATTTTTTCATTCAGTTGTTGTTTGTTGTGACTTATTTTTTTAGAGATCCTTCCAACCATGCCATTGTTGTTAAGCAGTACAAGCGTGAAAGAAGGGGTTCGAGAAGAAGGGGGGCATAGTCAGGGGTAGGGATCGTGTCAATCCCGCCCTGGTTGTTTCAGCGACTGTCCCTGCTATTGGATCTGACAAGGCTATCCCATCAACCGTCGACGTTCCTCCATCAGGTGATGCCGGTGTTGCGAAAGAAACAACCCCGGATGCTGTAGAGGGTCTTGTCATGCTGAAAAATTCTGATCCTGTTGTGCTCGTTGCTGGCTCTGTCTCTGACCCGGCGTCCTTAGTTGGTGGTGATACTGTCGCTAATCTTGCTCCTACTGTCACTGATGCTGTAGCTATTGGCTCTGATCCTACAGTTGTCCCCTCATCTGACCTTGTGTTCGCTCTCGGTGATGCCACTGTTGCTGATCATGGACCTACTGGTGTTGATGTTCCATCTGCTAATGTATCTGCAAATATCGAGAATGCAACGTGTCCTGGTCCAGCTGCATCTAGCAAAGATGCTATGAGAACCAAGGTTTCTCTTAAGCTTGGCAAAGGTCGCGCAGCATCTCTTGTGAACAAACGTGTTAGCTCCACAGTCAAGGGACGTCTAGTACTGCCCATGTTGATGCTGACTATCCCAAGGGTTCTAATGCCAAACCATCTGGCTTTGAAGCACCAGTTACTGCCCCGCTAACCGCTACTGTTGGCAATGCTGATGGTGGTTCACTTGTAGTGGCGCCAAGTTCTTCACCTGTGACTAGATCAATGGGCAAACAGTTGGTAGATTCCTCGGCTCGATCGCGCTTGTCGGATATTTTCAGTCCTGGTTCGGAAGACGGTGCACCATCATACGGAAAATCTCCCAGCGGACCATTACCACAATCCCCTGTCACCATGATGAAAATAAGGAGGGAGATAATTGAGAAGCATGCGTTAAACTTTTCCCCTTCAAGTTTTAGTCTTGCCATGACACCTACGCCTCCACGTGCTAATGATTTGGTGGCTCCATTGGAGTCAAACCGTCCAGCTGATCAAGTGCCTAAGGTTTCCATTACTTTGCCTTCCTGGAGATGTCATTGTGAATGCCGAATCTATTCTGTTAAATCCAGGTATGCATCTTTTTTTCCTTTTGACACGTAATGTCCTTGTTAGATATTAGGATTCTAGTTTGGCAATTTTTGTTCATCCTGACTGGCATTTTTTGTTAACCCTTGGTGGCTTTTTCATTTTTCCTTTTGATTCAGAGTCGCAAGAGGAACCAATGTAGAGGTCCCAACCTTTAATAAGGTAGAGATCCCTGTGTTTACAATGCTAGTCCCTGGATCAATAGCTAGCATCCACAGTTAAGATGTAATATCAAGAAACAAAGGTCATAATACAGCTTTATAACCAGGAATAAAATAATTCATTACATCTTACATAGCTCATTTGGCTATCACATTACATTGCAGCAGAATATCTACAAGCATGGGGTCCTTCAACTTCAAAGTGCCACAGGCAACCATGTTGGTTGTAGACTTGTAATCCTAATCAATCCACTTCACTAATATCAAACAAACCTGCAACATAACAAGTTACAGCCACAAGGGTCAATACATTTGAATTGTATTGGCAAGTTTCACTACTATGTAGGATATGAGTGGATCCTATCAATACATGCATATTTGGCTAAGTGGGGTTTAGGCTCATTTGCGAAAGCGACATATTTTATCCTATCTTTTCAAAATAGTTTTGATCTTTTGTCAAATCTTTCTGAACTCCTTGGAATCCACCAAGTGCTTCAAGTCTCTTGTTGTCACTTTCAAGTTTTTCTTTTAGAAATTGGAATGTCGAGATTTCTCATAGCTTCAGGCCTTAGTTGCTCAGTATTGTCCATAACCGGGGACACGGCTAAGTACTTAGATTTTTATCTTCTGCAAGTTGTACACTTTACCCACATGACACAATCTCATCTTGTTGCCACGGTGGCGCTGGATAAGTACTCACCAAGATGGAGTCTTGGCAGATTGAGAATGTGATGAAGTCTTTCCATAGGGTCCTCCCAATACACAATGCTAGCTTGTCTTGAGGCACCAATGTAGGGTTCCTAGTTCCCTCATTCATAACCTGAAGAGGCCAATGCATGGGTCTTCCACCATGTAGTTGACTAAGCCGGTGCCCATTTAGCATGTGGTACGTACACGGAAGCCACTGCACGAGAAACATGTTCAATCTCTAAGTCCACAGGTGGTTTTCTTTTGGTGCACATACAAAAGGAGATTTCCATATAAACATGTTTCCTTTTGTTGCCACCTTGTCCAAAACTTGAGTATCCTTGTCCACCCAGGTGGTTCATTGAGTACTTGTTTTATTATATAAAACATAAGTCTTTTCCCAACTTCATATAATCTCAACATGTATCTCTTCTCAATATATATAGCATGGCTAAGAATTTTACAACTACATTGTTTTCACTAAGGAATATATAAGGGTATCCTATTAGGATTTAGCATAGCAAAATATAGTAGTTCTTATCATGCATGTTTCAAAATCCACTAAGTATAATGAAAATAGTAGGACATGGATGATAGTGTCACTTGCCTTTTTGGTAGAGGATGTTGGTTCACTTCTTGATCTTGCTAATATCACACTCTTCTAACTTCACTACAAATCAATCAAGCAAACATAGATTCAACTAGCATTCCAAACAATATTCAAACAATTCATCACACATAAAATAATAGAAACAAAGTCATGCATGCAAGCATGCAAAAGATAGTTTTATTTGCAAAAGTGGTTTCTACTAGGCTCTAAACATTGTAAGGTTCAAAAATGGTCATTTTCTAAAGTGGCAAAACCATTTGCAAAAAGGGTTTTATCTATAAACCATTTTTAAATCAAATCATTATTTCATGTGGTGAAAATGCTTTTGGTAAGGCAATAATTTTATATTGTTCACCAACTAAGTTGTTAATTCTCAAAACTTTGTGTTTAGGGTCAGTAGGTTTGAATCAAAACATTTTCCAAAGGTTTTACTCAAAAATCATTTCCATATCAAAATCAATGTTTTTTGTTTGACTAGAAATGAGCTAATTCAAGTATTTACTCCTAAACTTCACAAAATACATTTTTAAATCCATAAGTTGTTTCCTAGGGTCAGTAGGTTCACAATAAACCATTTTGCAAAGATTTCATCTCAAAAACATAACTAGAACAATTTTTATATTCATAACAATCCTACACAAGTTTCTGCAAAAACAAACATTTTACCAGAAGCTTTTTACTAAACAAAGTGCATGGTTGGCTAGGGCTTGTTTTTCTGAATCCATTGATATAAAATTTGCAAATTGTGGACGTGTGGATCAAAAGTTATGCAAGTTACAAGTTTGCATATAAATCAGATTCAGAATTTTTGTTTTAAATCAAAACCAGTCCACGTGGCGTGTTTCTACTGGCCGGTACCGGTTCGCACGGATCGGCCTCTCTGGATCGTTGGATCTAAGTGTGATCGTGTGGCGCAGAGGCAACCATACCCCTTCATTTAAGTTTTCTTTCCTATCCACTAGATCGAGATCGAACGGCTACAATCGACCTGCCACTAAATGGCGGCGCGACGATGGTGGCGCGTGGCGGCGGTGCTCGGCTAGCGGCGGACCTGGCGACAGAGGAATCAAGGAAGGTCGGGAGGTGGCTCACCGTGCTCGCAGGGGGTTGGCGATGCTCAACGCGTGGTCGTCTTGGCGAGGGGCGCATAGGAACAGAGCGGATTGCTCGCTGGAGCTGTGCTCACTGTCGGGTCCGTATGGTTCTTGTCGGAGGCGAGGCTATAGGCCATGCCAGAGAAAAAGAAAGACATGGTTAGGTGCGCGTTGAGATACTAAACACGCGGCTTACAAGCAGAGGGAAAGGGGCGTTCAGTTCTTACGGGGAGGGGTCGCCGGAGAGGTGGCAGACGCGGCGGCGCGTTTGTGCTTGTCCTTGTCGACGCCTTCTGGGCGCGGTTGAACGAAAGCACAGGAGAAGCGCGAGGTTGGGGATCACTCTCGCGTGAAGCGAGCTTGCGAGGGTGCTGGCGAATTTGCTGGGCTTCGAGCTACGGCGGTGCAAAATCGATTCAAGGCAGCCTGGTGGCTCCGTGCGATGGTTTTGAGAAATGGCGAGTGTCGAGATTAAGAGGCGTGAAGCGTTGGAGCGGTTAACGCCTCCATTGATGCGAATTGATTCGCTGCAATCAAGTCAGAAACGGCGAGGAGGAATTGTCGCGGGTTTGAAGACGATGCACAGTGGTGTGGGGCCTTGCTGTCAGCGAGGGAGAGAGATAGGGAGAAGGGCCACCTGTCTGGGACTCTGTGGGTTCGCGGTTGAGTAGGAAAACGATTCGCTGAGGGCGAGCTGGTGGGCTGGAGCTGGGTTGCTGGGCCAGATGAGTTGGGCTGAGTTTGATTCTATTTTTTTTATTCTGATTGCTTTTTCCTTTTTCCATTTGATTTTCTGTTTTGAAATTCAATCAAACAATTCAAACATTCCATTCAATCAAACTTCCACCACACTTTGTATTGAGTTTAGTTCTGTTTAACAACAATATTCCAAGTCCCAAAATAAAATAATATTTTTATTCTTTTAGGACCTATTTAATAATTAAATAAAATAGTCCTTAGTTATTAATTCAAATAGGATTTGATTATTAAAACTCCATTTGAAACTTACATAATCCCAAAATCAATTCAGTAAGTTTTATTTGAAAATATAAAACACTTGGAGAACTCACTTAAAATAAAATAACCAGTTTTAGTGTTTAATTAAAATGGGAAAGGTCCTTACTTTAATAAAATGGGATATTAATAAATCCTCATTATTTTATTTAAATAACCCTTTACTCCTTTGATCAAAACAAAATATTTTACTTCAAAAACTTGGCCAAGGTTTAATTTGGCTCTATAAAAATAGTCCTTATTTACATTTCTACCTTTTCATTTGAAAACCAAATCTTTTTATTAAAAGATCCAAAAATAGTAATTTCACATATTTAATATTTTCTTTATTAATTGTTTATCTTTTCAAATCCCTTTAGGATTTTTTTGATCAAATAGGTTTGAAGGTTTCCAATTGGATTCAAAAAGTTTCTTATCACCCTGAAAATCAACAAAGTTTCATTTTATTCATTTATTTTTCACATTACAAGATTTGGAAAATCTTGGGATGTGACAGGCTACCACCCTTAAAATAAATCTCGTCCCGAGATTTGGGAAGGCTAGGGTTACAAGTTGGCTCAAAGCATCTAGGGTACTACCACCCTTAAAATTTTTCCAACTAAATTACATTTTGGCCTGCTTGGGATCTTGGGGAAACTTCTCTGGGCAAACATCTGCATAGTGTCCTTTGTTGCCACACTTGAAACATGTGACAAGGCTAAGATCCTTCATAGGCTTGTTTATCTTGTGCTTCATCTTTTCTGGACAGTTGCTTGCATAATGTCCTTGGTTACCACAATTGTAGCATGTGATAAGTTTGAGTTCTTCACGTATCTCTTGTGGACAGGTTGTCACATAATGGCCTAGCTCTTTGCAGTTGTTGCACCATACTTGGCCAATCTCCTTATACTTATTCTTCTCTGGACATTCACTGGAATAGTGTCCCATTTCTTTACAATGATTACATTGCACATGGCTTTTGTCCTTTTTTTTCTTGGGTTTCTACAAAGCCAGGAGTGCTTCTAGTTCATGTTCTTCATATGTTATCTCATAGGTAGGAATGTCTACTGGTTTCCTTGACCTTCTATTGCTCTTTGGATAATTCATATGCTTCTTCTTTGGTCCTTTAAATTGGGTTGTATTGCATGGAGGTACAAGTGGAGATTTTCCTTTGTCCTCATCCTTCTTGGTAGACTTGGCTCCCTCTTGATAGTCTGCAATCAGTTGTTGCACTCCACCTTGTTTCCTTTGTTCAACTATGGAATAGATGGGGCATTGAATAGGGACATGATTATTTCCTTCACATAGGTAACAAGTAGCTTGAGAAGTGGGACATTGGCCAACTGGATGTTTCTCTTCACAGTTGGGGCATTGATCTCCATGCTCCTTGGAAGTGTGATCCTTGTCTCCACAAATATTGCAAGCTTTGGTTCCTTCTAGAATAACATCTTTGTCATCCTTGTTGTCACAAACTCCTTTGGAAGAGTTGCTTTCCATGTTGATCATTTGATTTGTCACCTTATGCAACATTTGGGCTTGGGTTTCCAAAAACCTTTGCAGGGTTGGATCTTCCCCACTGGTGTTGGCTATGAATTGAGCTGTCACTTGGTTCAACTGGTTTTGGGTTGCTATGAGTTCTCTCATGTTGTCCTCTTGGTTGTTGTTGTCATCAACCTTGATGTTGGAGTCTCTTGGAGTAGTCATCTGTTTGGGTTGAATTGAGATTAGAATAGGTAAAATATCTCTAAGGGAATAATTCTAATCACACCCTTCAAAATTCACACAAACAATGTGCAAGCAATCACAAACAAACACTCCTTTCAAACACAAGTTTTGTTGTGGGAATGGTCACGGCAGATGTTGCAATCGGCAGCGAGTAGTAGAACGAGGGGCAAGGGCAGCCAGCCATCTGCGGTGCGAGATGAGGGCGGAGACACAAGGTTTTACCCAGGTTCGCCCCCCGGAGGGTAAAGACCTACTCCTGCTAGATTGTATTATGGTGGAGGTACAATGGGCGAGCTCGGCGTCTAGGCGGCGAGTCGCTTGGGTGTATGATGGAACATATCTCTACACGCCCTGTAGGGAGGTTTATATAGTCTTACCTCCCCTAGGGTTTACATATCTCAACCGAATCAGTTAAAGCTTCGGTAATCGTTTAACCTAATCTGATTGGGCCTATCTACTCGCCTGGGCCTTTAGCTTCCAGTCACTTGGATCCACACCGGGCCTCGATCCAGTCGCCGTCTTGCATTCCCACTCGCCAGTTCCTGGGCCAGTCAGAAACGTCCTACTGGGTATACCCCGGTAGGCATATCCCCATTAGTAGTCCCCGAGGCTGTTGTTGATTAGGCGCAGGTGGTTGCTGGCAGTCAGAGTATACGACTTCAAAGCAGACATCCAGTCGAATCATCAGCGGGCTCCTGAATAAAGGAAGAAACTAGTTATTCTATTCGCAGCTTTGGCGAGTCGAATCGGCGAATACTTAGTCCTTTGTCGTAGTGATCGAATTGGCGAGCAGTGGCGGATTGGACCGTTAAGCGTGGTCAAACTAGCCGTTGGGGTAATCCAACGGTAACTTTTAGCGTAATCACCGGCGTAATGTGACTCCCGATTTGGCGGGTAACAACGCTATATAAGGAATGGCGGCGATCGAGAACCATCTCTTCATCATTTCCTCCGATTAACGCTTTCGCCAATCTCCGCGCCATAACCAGCCGACCCAAAATCCTCAAACCCCACGAATCCTTCGCCAATGGCCCCTCCACGAGCCTTGGGGTAGATCTAAGTGTCTGGTAGCTGGCGTCCTTGAGAAGGGCGGGATCTGCGGCGGTGGCGCATCCTGGCCGGAGAGGTGACCCCGAACCAGCGAGGGAGAGTTCATCGCTTCACCAGCCACCTAGGCGGGGCTGGGATTCCTAACGTCTCTCTTCTTCCGGCCTGCGCCTTCTGAGATCAACCGTGGGACCTAGGCCCTTTGCATCGAGCAGCTCGCCATTTCGTGGCGTTATGAAAGTGCTACTGAGCTGGCCCTACTTCCCCCGTGGCATGATCTATTCCACAGGCGGATCGATCGCGAGGAAGCGGGTGGCCCAATGCTGTCATGCGGCTGACGTTCCAACTGAAATCGAAGGCTTCTTTCTTCGATCTGATGCTACCCGCCAAGGCGGCGAGCCAATGGAAGAACTCTTGGTTCTATGTCACCGAGGCGACCCCAGAGGGCAAGGTGGCGATCCCAAGGTATTCCGCCAACCGGCCCGAACCACGCCGACTTCAAGTCGGCAAGCTTCCAACAGACCAGCGAATGGTCGTGGACGAAATGCTTCAGACCATTCGCGGCCTAAATAAGAGGGGCCTCCTGCCCATCAATCTGTACAACTGCTGGCTAGGGCGGCGACTCGTCCCCTGGCCCGCCGCGACCACTATATGTACGAGTACGCGGGCCAGGACGACTCGACGAAGTCCTGCCTCGACGAGTGGCAAATCGAGGATTACCTCCTGGTGCTGAAGAAGATCACCCATGCGACGTACCTCGACGCGAAGGCCGGGGTCGCCCCCTACACCGCGAAGCATCCAGCCCCAACAGTAAGTCATCCTTTCGTCATTCGCAGTCACAGTTAAATGCAGTCGCAGCTATACTGATGTTGTTTATGCCTATTGCAGCTATTTCAAGTAGTTGAAGGGTGGCTTCCGCCCGTGACGGCAAATTCGTTAAATCTGTCCGGAGGTGGGCGAATCGCCTCCAGCGAGGGGAGGCGTCGAGAGCGATGGGAGTGGCGACGACGACGAATCCGAAGAAGAGGTCGCCCCGCTGGTCCGGAAAACGCGCGGGCAGCGACAGCGTGAGCTTGAGGCGAGCAGGAGCCTCGAACGTCATGATGACGATGACGACGAGCTCCCCGAGCACACCTCGTGTTGCGAGGCCACTCCCTCGAAGAAGAAGAAGGAGGTTAAGGCCCCTCCGAAGAAGAAGACGAAGCAAGCGAAACAGGCGTCTCCGCCTCACTCGCCAAGTAGCTCCGACGCCACCAGCCTGGCCGGGAGCGAAGCCCCACAGGAGGCGACGGCGCCGGATATCGCCGCCGTCTTGACCGAGGTGCCTCTAGCCTCGATGCTTCCGCCGTTCGCCCCAATCTCTGGGTCGGGGACCGCTCTAGTTGCGGTAGCTTCGCTGCCCAAGGGTGCTCCTGCCGAAGATGTTTCGGAGGCTCCAGCCGCAGCCTCGACAACGAAGAAACCATCCGTGTCTTGGGCACGCGACGTCCTGGAGATGGGCCTCAGTCGCCGACTAGGCCCCGAACTGGAGAAGCCGGCCGGCATTCGCACTGGGCTACGCTTCATTCCAGTCGCCAAGTGAGTTTGCTCACCTACTTTTGTATTTCTTTGTACTTGGATTATCTTGCTCACGTAATCAATTTGTAGGACCGGAGCGAAGAAGATAGGCCATCCGACCGTGGCTAAGGTGCCACCCATCGTCAGCGAGGAAGATCCCTCCCAGAAGAGGAAGGCGGACGAAGTCGTCATCCCTGCGGATAGTGCCAAGAAGGCCAAGGGCGACGAAGTCGTCACAGTCTCCGACGACACGGCGATCACGCCGAGTGAACCCGTAATGGAGGCGGCCTTACCTGCGAAGGAGGGTGCTCCCTCGCCTGGGGCGGCCGAGCCGGCCTCCTTTGGTGCCGGTGCCTCCATCGCAACGTTCCCGCGGTTCATGGCCAGGGCGGCTACAGCGAGTGGTACCTCTCCCTCGAGCCATGCACCTGGGGTCGCCAATACGGAGGTCGAGCAGCGTCGCGGGCACACGCCGGCTCTCCTCGCGTCCGTGGATGCGATACAACTTCATGGCATGCTTGGCGCAGCCATCCAGGTATGTCCAGTCCCCGAGGATCAGGCCGGTGTGTTGCAGCGGTCTGATTCTTTTAATGTCGTGTTTTTATTTTTCGCGTCCAGTCCCCGAGTGTGCGCTCGCTGAATTTCAGCGGGTGGGCACTTAATATTTTTTGATTGCCAGTCCCCGAGTGCGCAGTCGCTGAATTTCAGCGGGTGGGCACTTAGGATTTTTTTTTGATTGCCAGTCCCCGAGTGCGCACTCGCTGAATTTCAGCGGGTGGGCACTTAGGACTTTTTTGATTGCCAGTCCCCGAGTGCGCACTCGCTGAATTTCAGCGGGTGGGCACTTAGGACTTTTTTGATTGCCAGTCCCCGAGTGCGCACTCGCTGAATTTCAGCGGGTGGGCACTGAATTTCAGCGGGTGGGCACTTAGGATTTCGCTTTGGTTAACTGTTTGAATTGTGTGTAGGGTCTGCAACGTGAGTCAGCTGACCGGCTTGCTGCGAGACACCGCACGGAGAAGGAACTGGCCACCATCCAAGAGGCGAATAAGGGTCTTCAGGCAATTGCCGCGAAGGCAGAGGAGGCCCGCCAGGGACTTGTCCCAGCGAGTGAGTTGGCAGCGGCTCAATCGGCGTTGAGCTCGGCTGAGAAGCGGATCGCCGACCTCGGCCTTGGTGAGGGAGGCGAAAGAGGAAGCGAGTTCGGCGGATGGTCGAGCCAAGGCCGCCGTTACGGCCGCCGTGGAAGAACGTAAAGTTTCTGACGCCCTTGTTGCTGGGCTTCAGGATGATTATACTTCGCTTCAGAGCTTCATCACGGATCTCTCCCGTCCCTTGATTGGTGAGTGTGTCTGCTCCTAACTGTTGCATGTGCCTTTTTATAATATCCGATGTACTCACTGTTATCTTCTATCCGCAGGTCGTATCCTTGATAGCACGGAAGAGGCGAGCTTGTTCGACGCGCGGCAATGTGTGGCCACGCTTGTCGACTCAGCAGCGTTGTCGGTGACGTGCATCCGGGCCTACCTACAGGAGATGTCGCCTATGGAAGTAATTCCCAGCGACCTCGTCGAGGTGTGGCGGTACTTGGAGAAGGCGCCGTCGGTCGTTGAGTTTATGACGCGGTCGGCATTCCGACGTGGAGCGGCGGCGCTTGCAGGCTCGCCCACTTCCGGAGGACTTGATCTAGACGGCGTGACGAGTGGCTACCGTCGTCGGCGGCTCGGTGGAGATATCGAGGTACTCAAGTTGGCCGGACGCGCCACGGTGTACTCGGCGTCTCTGGCGATGGGCGACCTCCTTCCTTACCAGGAGACGGTCGTCGCACCTAACGACCCCGAGCCGCTGCACCTGGACTTCAAGATCGAGCAACCCTTCCGTGCGGCGATGGCGGGTGAGCTGACGATGTACCCGTCAAACCCGTACACGCCCTTCATCCGCAATCGCAAGGGTGCTTGCGAGTTGTCGTCGAAGCCTGCAGAGTAGAATAGTTTGCCCTGGGGCGTTAGTAGCAGGTCTTCCGTTTGGGCATATTTTGTACTTTGAGACGATTGCAACATGCTATTAACGAGATATCGTGTTTGTTTTGTGATTTGTCGTGTGTTTTTCGATTGAGGGTTGAACGAGTCCCCGAGCGCGTCCGCCCTTTTTATGGGGTTTACCTCGTTTGTGATGTGTTTGTGGTTTTTGAATGTTTTGTTATTGTGGTCGACTCGCCCGGACTCGGAGAGCCAGTCGCAAGGCGACTCCCTTGAGCGCTATGTACTTCACCGTTTTCCCTTGCGCGAACGAGGTCGGGTGGCCGAGTCCCCGAGCGTGGTACTTGGTTGTTCTAGGCGCGACTCGAGGGTGGGTGAGGGCTTGGCGCGTTAGTTTGAGCGCGTCACTCCTGCCTGGCCTGTTGGGTCAGTCGCATGGCGAGTCCTGGGCATGCTCTCATACTTGGCGTTTTTCCTAGCCGCTCGCGCTGGACTGGTCGTCAGTCCCCGAGCGTGGTACTTGGCCGTTCTAGTCGCTATGTCGAGGATGCGGAGGTCGTGGTCGCTGTGAGAAGCGAAGGCAGTTGTCTTGGCTCGTAGAGCCAGTCGGGCTAGGCGACTCCGATGGGGCTCCGGGTAGGCGTTTTTCGTGGACGTTGCAAGGCCTGAGGTGATCCAGTGCCCTTGTAACGCACTACTTGGCCGTGCCGATCGCTGTACCAACGGTTGACTTCTGCAGTTAGCTTGACGCTGTTATTACGAGTGCGAGTGGCACAAGACACGGAGAGTAGACGCAATTTGCGGTAACCAATTCTTTTTATTTCAAAGCGACCAGAGGGTACATACGTGGGGTTCTAGGAGTAGAACTTCCGTAGGAGGTTTACATTCCACGGTGGCTTGACGTCGAGTTTGCCGTCCCCGTGGACGTCAATGAGGTAGTAGGCGTCGTTGCCGAGTACGCGCCCGATGGCGAATGGTCCCTCCCACGGAGGGGAAAGCTTGTGCATGCCCTTCTTGTCCTGGATGAGGCGCAGCACCAGGTCGCCTTCTTGGAAGGTGCGAGTTTTCACCCGCCGGCTGTGGTAGCGGCGGAGTCCCTGCTGGTAGATGGCGGTGCGTGATCGAGCGAGGTCACGTGCCTCGTCGAGTTGATCGACTCCATCCTGGCGGGCGAGTTCGTTTGCAGCCTCCGTGTAGTGGACGACCCGTGGCGAGTCGTGCTCGAGGTCGGTGGGCATGACTGCCTCGGCGCCGTACACCATGAAGAAGGGGGTGAACCCTGTCGACCTGTTGACCGAGGTGCGGATGCCCCAGATGACGGAGGGTAGCTCCTCGACCCAGCACCCGGCGGTGCGCTCGAGTGGTACTTGGAGTCGTGGCTTCAGGCCGTGGAGGATGCTTTGATTGGCCCGGTCCGCCTAGCCGTTGGATTCCGGGTGGGCGACTGACGCGAGATCGAGCCGGATGTGGTGTTATTTGCAGAACTCGACCATGGATCCTTTGGCGAAGTTGATGCCGTTGTCCGTGATGATGCTGTTTGGGAACCCGTAGCGATATATGAGCTCGCGTAGGAATTTAGTGGCAGTCTTCCCGTCGCATTTCCGGACTAGTTTGGCCTCAAGCCACTTTGTGAATTTGTCGACCGCGACCAGGCGGTGGGTGTAGCCAGAGGGAGCCTTTTTGAAGGGGCCTACCATGTCCATGCCCCACACGGCGAATGGCCAGGTGATGGGGATTGTCTTGAGCGCTGAGCTCGGCACGTGCGTCTGGTTGGCGTACTTCTGGCACCCGGCGCACCACTGGACAATGTCGACGGCATCGGCGTGTGCGGTGGGCCAGTAGAAGCCATGCCGCTTAGCCTTGGCGACCAAAGAGCGGGCGCTGGCGTGGTGGCCGCAGTCGCCGGAGTGGATGTCGTGGAGGATCTTGCGTCCTTCGGCGGGTTGGACGCAGCGTTGGAACACGCCGGTGACGCTGCGCTTGTGGAGCTCGCCGTCGATGATGGTGAAGGATTTGCATCGGCGTGCGATCATCCGGGCGTCCGTCTCGTCTTCCGGCAAGGTGCCGGCCTCCAGGTAGGCGACGTAGGGCTTGGTACAGTTGTCTGGCTCAGTGACGAGTGCGACCAGGGCTGCCTCTGGCTGCAGCAGGACTCCGATGTCGATCTCCCTTGGGGGAAATACTGATGGCTTGGTGATCGTGTCCAGGAAGACCCCGACGGGTGGTGCGAGTCGAGCCGACCCAATGCGAGAGAGTGCGTCGGCCTCCTCGTTCTTCCGCCTGTCGATCTACTCAACGGAGTAGCCTGCGAAGTGTCCACCCAGCTTGTCCACTGCTTGGCGGTATGCCGCCATGGTGGGGGCGACGGCGTCGCAGGTGCCAGCGACTTGCCCAGCGACGAGGTCGGAGTCTCCGTAGCAGCGTAGGCGGTTGACGTTCATCTCCTTGGCAGACCGCATGCCGTGGAGTAGTGCCTCGTACTCGGCCATGTTGTTGGTGCAGGGGGTGAAGTCGAGGCGGAAGGGCGTGCGGAGCTTGTCGCCCGCCGGTGAAGTCGCACGATCCTGCTCCTCGCGATCCGCGTTCTTGGAGCCGTCGAAGTGCGAGCTCCGATGTGGAGGTATGGCAGCTTCTCGGCTGCTGGGCCTCTTCGGCCGGTGATGAAGTCCGCTAGAGCCTGCGACTTGATCGCTTTCGTGGCTCGTATTTGATGTTGTGGGCGCCCGATCTCGGCGGCCCACTTGGCGACCGCCCGGTCGCCTCATGATTCGCGGATGATGTCACCTGCGGTGCTGAGAAGGCGACCGTGATTGGGTGTTCTGGAAGTAGTCGGCAGGTGCATTGTGCTCTGAACCGCGTATACCAGTTTACGGTACGCGGGTATCGGCGCGACTTCGGTGAGGACCTCGCTGATGTAGTACACCGTCGCTGTCTTGGGCGCTTTCCTTCCTCCGGCCGTTCGACGACCATGGCTGGCCGACGACGCCTTTCGGAAGCCGCGACATAGACCAGCATGGGTTCTTTGTCGGCGGGGGCGGCGAGTAGTGGTGCGGCGAGTAGCACCTTCTTGAGGTCGCGGAGCGCGTCGTCCGCCTCCTTGTCCCACTGGAAGGTAGGGTTCTTGCGCATCAGGCGGTATAGGGGCATCGCCTTTTCGCCCAGGCGAGGGATGAAGCGACTGAGAGCCGCTACTCGCCCGACCAGCTTCTGGACGTCGCGCAGGCACTCGGGTTTGCCGAGTTGGGCGATCGTGTCAATCTTGGTGGGGTTCGCCTCAATCCCTCGCTTAGAGACGACGTACCCCAGTAATTGTCCTGCTGGTACACCGAAGGTGCATTTGCCTGGATTAAGCTTTATCTTGTATTTCCGCAAGTTGGCGAATGTTTCTACCAGGTCGGCGAGTAGATCACCCTGGCGAGCGGATTTTACGACCACGTCGTCGATGTAGACGTGGATGTTGCGGCCAATTTGGCTCGCGAGGCACTCCTGCATGCACCGCTGGTAGGTCGCCCCGGCGTTCTTAAAGCCGAAGGTCATGGCGGTGTAGCAGAAGGCTCCGAATGGCGTGATGAACGCCATCTTCTCCTTGTCTTCGACAGCCATTTTGATCTGGTTGTATCCAGAGTAGGCGTCGAGGAAACATAGCGACTCCAAGCCCGCGGTGGAGTCGATTATTTGGTCGATCCGTGGGAGGACGAACTGCTCCTTCGGGCATGCGCTGTTCAAGTTTGTGTAGTCGATACACATCCTCTAGGTCCCGTTCTTTTTCTCGACCAAGACTGGGTTTGCCAGCCACTTGGAGTATTTAATTGGCCGGATGAAGCCTGCAGCGAGTAGACGCTGTACTTCCTCGGCGATAGCTCGGCGCCGCTCTTCATTGAAGGGCCGCAGCGACTGCTTGACGGGTCGCACTTTGGGGTTGGCATTTAGTTTGTGCTCAGCGAGCTCCCTAGGGACACCGGGTATGTCAGAGGGCTTCCATGCGAAGATGTCCCTGTTCTCACGGAGGAACTCGATGAGCGCGCCTTCCTAGGCTGGGCTCATGCCCGTCCCGATCATCACCGTCTGGCTGGAGTCGCTTGGGACCAGCTTGACGGTGCGGGTGTGCGTCGTTGCCTCGAAGGCTGAGGTGTTTGCGCCCTCCGAGTTGGGCTTCTTGAGTATGGTGGGGTCGTCGTTGTTAACCCCGCTCGCATACTTGGCGAGCTCATCGGCGTGGTTGGTCTCTGCCACGATGACGACATCGGCGAGTTCTGCTCCTTTGGCCTCGCACTCGGCGGCCATGTCAGGGTCGCCGTTGATGGTTATGACGCCGCACGGCCCGGGGAGCTTCATCGCGTTATGCGCCGTGGTGAAGCGCTGCCATGAACTTGGCGAACGCCTGGTGCCCCAGGACGTAGTGGTAGGGGCTGTCGAAGGGTACCAGCTCGAAGACGATCCGCTCGGTGCGGAAGTTTGCTGGTGTGCCGAAGGTGACTGGCAGCGTGACCTTGCCGATCGGGTATGCCTTCCGACCGGGGACGATGCCGTGGAACGTGGTGTGGGTTGTCTCGATCATCGATCGGGAGCGCAGCCGCTGAAGATGTCCAGTACAGGATGTTGATGGAGCTGCCGTCCATCAATGTCTTGGGGAGCCGATGTCGCCCACCTTAGGCTTGACCACCAGGCGACTCGGCCTGGTACTCGATGCGTGGCGAGTGGTCTGGCGGCTCGGTGATGGGCTCCGACCAGTTGAGGAACGGGGGCGCCCACAGGCCACCGCGTTGACGGCGACGGCGCGGGTGATGACCTTCTTTTCGCGCTTCGTGTTGAAGCCTGTGAAGGTATGGAGCGAGCCGGCCACGTTGCCGAATTTTCCGCCGTTTGGCGGGTGGTTGTCGGGGTCCTCGCGTGCTCGCCGTGCCTTCTCGATTTCTCTGAGGGTGTGGCAGTTGGCGGTCGTGTGCGTGGCGGGTTTCCCTTCCCTGCTATGAAACGCACAAGGTTGGTTAAGGAGGGCCGCGGGGTCGAACCTTGGCTTGGCCTTGTAGTTGCCGCCATCGCGGCGTTGTCCTCCGTCGCTGCGGAAGCTTTTGGGCTCGCGTTGTGCGTGCCCGGCGTTGGCGACAAAGTCGACTCGCCCATCACTGCGGCGCTTGCCGGTGAGGCGAGTGTTGTTGTAGCGTAGATCAGATCGTCGTCCGTTGTCGTTGCCGCTCGTGCGGCATTGGCCTCCCGACTCGTCGTCGGTTTCCTGGTTTGGATCTTCCTCCGCGTATCGTTTGGCGATCTCGAGGAGGTCCGGTATGTTGTCGAGTGTGCGAGAATGTCGCTTGAGCTTGGCGACCAAGGGCTCGTAGCGGCACAAGGTCTTGAAGAAATGGATCGCAGTGTCCGGGTGGATGCCGACCGCGTTGTACAAGAGTTCTTGCCACCGCTGGACCCAATTGCGGGTCGACTCGCGGGGTCCCTGGACGCATTGCTCCAGGTCCTCGATGGTGGTGGCGCGGGTGTAGGAGCACTCGAAGTGCCTGACGAAGGCGTCGCGCATTTCCTCCCAGGAGTCGATACTATCCTAGGGGAGGGTGTTGATCCACTGCCTGCACATCCCCTCCATCATCAAGGGGAGGTAACGGGCGGCTAGCAGGTCGGTGTGGCCTGCGATCCCCATCGCCATGAGTTATGTATCGAGCCACACGGAGGGGTCGTACGAAGGGTCGTACTTTTCTATCTCCTTCGGCGCCTTGAAGTTCGGCGGGTACTTCTCGCCTCGGATCATCGGTCTGAAGCACTTGGGGCCGAGTCGACTTAGCGATCCCATCGGCTCGCCGTCGCGGCGATTGGATAGGGTGTGTCGCAGGTCGTCGGGCTGGCGTGCGCGCCAGCTTTGGTTGTTGATGATGTGGGTGCGGGCATCGATGGGTTGACCGTTGGCGGCGACGAAGTTGGTCGCTGGCCTGGGGTCGTTGGTGGAGAGTGCCGCGTTCGTGGGTTGATGTTGGAGCTGCAATGGATCTGGTGGCGGGCAGTTGAGGGTGTTTGCCGCCATGGGGCGGCCACTTGAGGCCGCTCTGCTTCCCGAAGAACACGAGTACACTCGACCCTGCGAGTCGGCGCCTGCGTTTTTCTGTTCGACGACCTTTGCGAGTAGGGCCCTGACATACTGGATCTGTAGGGCGCCGTCGCTGGTGGCCGTTATGTTGTCTGCTGCTGCTCGGCCCACCACGAGGTTGTCCATCGGGGTGGAGAACAGTGGGAGGCCGTTCGCGTCTCGCTCCCGTGAGGAGGCTACTATCCGCGGCTGATCCCTGGGGGGTGTGCGGTTGGGTGGAGGTGGGGCGCCCATCGCCGTCGATCCTGGCGGGGGCCGGGCGCTTCCTCCTGGTGGCGCGTTCTCGCAGATCACGCGCTCGGCTGCGCGGGCTGGGTCGTTTTCGTCGTTGAAGTTCAGGGCGCGCCCCTGGACGGTGGGGTTCAGGCGCGACCTGATTCGCTGCTGGTGGTAGCGCGACAGCTCCTGCGCCGTCACCTGCTCGAGGCAAAAATTTTCGCGCTCGGCTTGTTCCTTGCGGACTGCCTCCGCCAGTTTCAGGCGGAGTTCCTCGACCTCCGTTGCCGTGGCGTTAGGAGGGATCGGGGTAGAGGAGGGATCCTCCGGCGGATCGGTGCCGGTCGCCATGTAGGTCGCGGCGTGGCGACCAGTCCCATCGTGGAGGTCGGCGGAATTTTCCGACCCAGAGTCGAAGTCGAAGATCCCAAGGATGGAGGGATCCTCGAAGTCTCCCACGTTGGAAACCTGGGTGATGGAGCCCGCGGGTGAAGCCGCGGTAATGGATCTCAGTGACGCCGGGTCGAGTCGGCGTCGTCGTTGAGGCGCGTCTTCCACGGCGGGGAGTTTTCGCCACGTTGTTGTGAGCGAGTTGTACTTTCGGGCGGCGATGGATCGTGCGGGCCTGGCTCTCGGAGAGCCGATCGCGTGGTGGCGACTCGTGGATGCGAGCCGAATCCTCCGAGATGATGACGTCAGTGAGGCCGACGAAGAGGCTGATCGTGCCGACTGGCAAGATCATGCTGTGCGTGACGGGTCGCGCCGCCGGGACGTAGCTGCTTGGCAAGATTTGCATCTCGCCGATCGCTATCATGCGGCCGGTGGCAACCGTCTCATTGATGGGAAGATTGGTTCTCGCCGCAGAACACCGGCCGGACCGGCCAGGCCCCATGTTGGGCGCCACTGTCGTGGGAATGGTCACGGCAGATGCTGCAATCGGCAGCGAGTAGTAGAACGAGGGGCAAGGGCGGCCAGCCATCTACGGTGCGAGATGAGGGCGGAGACACAAGGTTTTACCCAGGTTCGGCCCCCCGGAGGGTAAAGACCTACTCCTGCTAGATTGTATTATGGTGGAGGTACAATGGGGGAGCTCGGTGGCTAGGCGGCAAGTCGCTTGGGTGTATGATGGAACGTATCTCTACACGCCCCGTAGGGAGGTTTATATAGTCTTACCTCCCCTAGGGTTTACATATCTCAACCGAATCAGTTAAAGCTTCGGTAATCGTTTAACCTAATCCGACTGGGCCTATCTACTCGCCTGGGCCTTTAGCTTCCAGTTGCTTGGATCCACACTAGGCCTCGATCCAGTCGCCGTCTTGCATGCCCACTCGCAAGTTCCTGGGCCAGTCGGAAACGTCCTGCTGGGTATACCCCGGTAGGCATATCCCCATCAAGTTTCCAAGCATATTCTTAGGCAACCAAAAATATTTTTGTTACACCACATAAGTTGGTGGGTTTGGCTTAAACTAGATATGGTGGTCCATCTATATGGTTCACTTATGATCTCTCCATCCTTCTTGGTTGATTCTCCTTCCTTGAGATCATGGTTTCCTTGGGAAATCTCTTGGTCACAAAACTTCAAAGGTGATGATGGCTCCTTCTAATTTATGTTTCCTTAGTCTCCAAATATTGAGCAAGTTTTCTTGTCTCACTTGTCCTTAGTGATATCCAAGGTTGAAGTCCTTGGTGAAAATGCTGAAGATGTTGAAGTCATTAGAGTTGAATAAGTCCTTTGCACATGGTGAAGTCTTTGGCCATGGGGTAGGCTTTGTCCATCAAGTTTTGAAATAGATGAGATGTAGAATCAAAACCAAAATGGTTGAGGGAAAGAGTTTTCAAGATTGTTTGTAAATAAGTTTTGGAACAAATACAACTCCTATTTTCCTAAGGGGTTTTTGTCCAATCCTAGGGTTACAATCCTACAGGCAACACAATGCTCTGATACCATCTGTAGAGGTCCCAACCTTTAATAAGGTAGAGATCCCTGTGTTTACAATGCTAGTCCCTGGATCAATAGCTAGCATCCACAGTTAAGATGTAATATCAAGAAACAAAGGTCATAATACAGCTTTATAACCAGGAATAAAATAATTCATTACATCTTACATAGCTCATTTGGCTATCACATTACATTGCAGCAGAATATCTACAAGCATGGGGTCCTTCAACTTCAAAGTGCCACAGGCAACCATGTTGGTTGTAGACTTGTAATCCTAATCAATCCACTTCACTAATATCAAACAAACCTGCAACATAACAAGTTACAGCCACAAGGGTCAATACATTTGAATTGTATTGGCAAGTTTCACTACTATGTAGGATATGAGTGGATCCTATCAATACATGCATATTTGGCTAAGTGGGGTTTAGGCTCATTTGCAGAAAGCAGCATATTTTATCCTATCTTTTCAAAATAGTTTTGATCTTTTGTCAAATCTTTCTGAACTCCTTGGAATCCACCAAGTGCTTCAAGTCTCTTGTTGTCACTTTCAAGTTTTTCTTTTAGAAATTGGAATGTCGAGATTTCCCATAGCTTCAGGCCTTAGTTGCTCAGTATTGTCCATAACCGGGGACACGGCTAAGTACTTAGATTTTTATCTTCTGCAGAAGTTGTACACTTTACCCACATGACACAATCTCATCTTGTTGCCACCAGTGGCCGCTGGATAAGTACTCACCAAGATGGAGTACTGGCAGATTGAGAATGTGACGAAGTCTTTCCATAGGGTCCTCCCAATACACAATGCTAGCTTGTCTTCAGGCACCAATGTAGGGTTCCTAGTTCCCTCATTCCGGTTAACCTGAAGAGGCCAATGCATGGGTCTTCCACCATGTAGTTGACTAAGCCAGTGCCCATTTAGCATGTGGCTGTACACGGAAGCCACTGTACGAGAAACATGTTCAATCTCTAAGTCCCTGGGTGGTTTTCTTTTGGTGCACATACAAAAGGAGATTTCCATATAAACATGTTTCCTTTTGTTGCCACCTTGTCCAAAACTTGAGTATCCTTGTCCACCCAGGTGGTTCATTGAGTACTTGTTTTATTATATAAAACATAAGTCTTTTCCCAACTTCATATAATCTCAACATGTATCTCTTCTCAATATATATAGCATGGCTAAGAATTTTACAACTACATTGTTTTCACTAAGGAATATATAAGGGTATCCTATTAGGATTTAGCATAGCAAAATATAGTAGTTCTTATCATGCATGTTTCAAAATCCACTAAGTATAATGAAAATAGTAGGACATGGATGATAGTGTCACTTGCCTTTTTGGTAGAGGATGTTGGTTCACTTCTTGATCTTGCTAATATCACACTCTTCTAACTTCACTACAAATCAATCAAGCAAACATAGATTCAACTAGCATTCCAAACAATATTCAAACAATTCATCACACATAAAATAATAGAAACAAAGTCATGCATGCAAGCATGCAAAAGATAGTTTTATTTGCAAAAGTGGTTTCTACTAGGCTCTAAATATTGTAAGGTTCAAAAATGGTCATTTTCTAAAGTGGCAAAACCATTTGCAAAAAGGGTTTTATCTATAAACCATTTTTAAATCAAATCATTATTTCATGTGGTGAAAATGCTTTTGGAAAGGCAATAATTTTATATTGTTCACCAACTAAGTTGTTAATTCTCAAAACTTGGTGTTTAGGGTCAGTAGGTTTGAATCAAAACATTTTCCAAAGGTTTTACTCAAAAATCATTTCCATATCAAAATCAATGTTTTTTGTTTGACTAGAAATGAGCTAATTCAAGTATTTACTTTTAAACTTCACAAAATACATTTTTAAATCCATAAGTTGTTTCCTAGGGTCAGTAGGTTCACAACAAACCATTTTGCAAAGATTTCATCTCAAAAACATAACTAGAACAATTTTTATATTCATAACAATCCTACACAAGTTTCTGCAAAAACAAACATTTTACCAGAAGCTTTTTACTAAACAAAGTGCATGGTTGGCTAGGGCTTGTTTTTCTGAATCCATTGATATAAAATTTGCAAATTGTGGACGTGTGGATCAAAAGTTATGCAAGTTACAAGTTTGCATATAAATCAGATTCAGAATTTTTGTTTTAAATCAAAACCAGTCCACGTGGCGTGTTTCTACTGGCCGGTACCGGTTCACACGGATCGGCCTCTCTGGATCGTTGGATCTAAGTGTGATCGTGTGGCGCAGAGGCAACCATACCCCTTCGTTTAAGTTTTCTTTCCTATCCACTAGATCGAGATCGAACGGCTACAATCGACCTGCCACTAATCAAGGTAGCGACGATGGTGGCGCGCGGCGGCGGTGCTCGGCTAGCGGCGAACCTGGCGACAGAGGAAGCAAGGAAGGTCGGGAGGTGGCTCACCGTGCTCGCAGGGGGTTGGCGATGCTCAACACGTGGTCGTCTTGGCGAGGGGCGCACAGGAACAGAGCGGATTGCTCGCCGGAGCTGTGCTCACTGTCGGGTCCGTATGGTTCTTGTCGGAGGCGAGGCTATAGGCCATGCCAGAGCAAAAGAAAGACATGGTTAGGTGCGCGTGAAGATACTGAACATGCGGCTTACAAGCAGAGGGAAAGGGGCGTTCAGTTCTTACGGGGAGGGGTCGCCGGAGAGGTGGCAGACGCGGCGGCGCGTTTGTGCTTGTCCTTGTCGACGCTCTGGGGCGAGCGCGGTTGAACGGAAAGCACAGGGAGAAGTGCCAGAGGTTGGGGATCACTCTCGCGTGAAGCAGAGCTTGCGGGGGTGAGGGTGCTGGCCGGAATTCGCTAGAGAAGCTCGCCGGAGCTGCGGCGGTGCAAAATCGATTCAAGGCAGCCTCGTGGCTCCCGTGCAGTGGTTTCTGAGGGGAAATGGCGAGGAGTGTCAGGAGATTAAGAGGGCGTAGACGTTGGAGCGGTTAACGCCTCCATTGATGCCAATTGATTCGCTGCAATCAAGTCAGAAACGGCGAGGAGGAATTGTCGGGTTTGAAGACGATGCACAGTGGTGTGGGGCCTTGCTGTCAGCGCGGGAGAGAGATAGGGAGAAGGGCCACCTGTCTGGGACTGTGGGTTCGTGGTTGAGTAGGAAAACGATTCGCTGAGGGCGAGCTGGTGGGCTGGAGCTGGGCTGCTGGGCCAGATGAGTTGGGCTGAGTTCGATTCTATTTTTTTATTCTGATTGCTTTTTCCTTTTTCCATTTGATTTTCTATTTTGAAATTCAATCAAACAATTCAAACATTCCATTCAATCAAACTTTCACCACACTTTGTATTGAGTTTAGTTCTGTTTAAAACAATATTCCAAGTCCCAAAATAAAATAATATTTTTATTCTTTTAGGATCTGTTTAATAATTAAATAAAATAGTCCTTAGTTATTAATACAAATAGGATTTGATTATTAAAACTCCATTTGAAACTTACATAATCCCAAAATTAATTCAGTAAGTTTTATTTGAAAATATAAAACACTTGGAAAACTCACTTAAAATAAAATAACCAGTTTTAGTGTTTAATTAAAATGGGAAAGGTCCTTACTTTAATAAAATGGGATATTAATAAATCCTCATTATTTTATTTAAATAACCCTTTACTCCTTTGATCAAAACAAAATATTTTACTTCAAAAACTTGGCCAAGGTTTAATTTGGCTCTATAAAAATAGTCCTTATTTACATTTCTACCTTTTCATTTGAAAACCAAATCTTTTTATTAAAAGATCCAAAAATAGTAATTTCACATATTTAATATTTTCTTTATTAATTGTTTATCTTTTCAAATCCCTTTAGGATTTGTTTGATCAAATAGGTTTGAAGGTTTCCAATTGGATTAAAAAAGTTTCTTCTCACCCTGAAAATCAACAAAGTTTCATTTTATTCATTTATTTTTCACATTACAAGATTTGGAAAATCTTGGGATGTGACAACCAAGCGCCTCCATAAGTATAGGTGATGAAAAGTTGAATGTTGTTGACAATGATACAATCCTGATATCTTCAGGTGTCCACCTCATGTTTTCTTTTTTTAATTTTAATTCATTTTTGGTTGCTTTTTGTATTATAACTTTTTTTTGCATGGTAGCTCTATTGTACTTGAGCTAGTGTTTATAATATATATGGTGGCAACTTTTCTTAATGTTTGGTTGTTGCTTCATTACATTTCTATGTCTACTTCTGCTATACCTAATAATTCTTTTATCTGTTGTCAATGCTGTAGAATCTCAAGGAGTTACACCAGCTGATATAACTGTAGCTGTTTCAAGTCCAAAGTTTTGTGTAAAAAGTAAAACACCTGTAGCCAATGTTCGCCCTGCTAGGGTAGTTAAGCCAAAGGTCCAGAAGTATGGACCCCAGTGTATTATTACGGCCTACAAGCAGGAAGATCAGTTTTACAACTTGATGAAAAGATATGGATCTGCTAGGGAATGTGGCAATCATGTGAAGAAGATCAAAGAGTATGAACTTCTCTATTCCATTGTCTCTTTACCTGTCATTATGCAGTAAACGTTTTCCATGTGTGACATTTTTCTTATACTATCTTATTTGAAATTTAAGTTTTTTACTATCTATCCATGGCATTATTTCCCTTATGGTCCTGGTTGTTTTTGTAACCCATCCATGGCATTTTTTCATATGTAGCCTTTTGTGACATACATCTTTTTTTATGTTCTTTTAATTTTGTGGTACCTGATTTTTAAAGTAGCAACAATATTTGTATTCTTTATTATTTGACATCTAAATTTTACATGGATTTTTATTTTACCAAGTAATGGCATTTTCTTTAACCCATGCATGGCATTTGTTTTTTGGTCCTCTATTAAATATTATGCTTACTGGCATACTATATTAACTATTATGCTCATCCAATTTTCCTGAGGCTATATCCGTTATTCATTTTCCTGAGGTATTATGTTCCATTTTTTGTTGACAGTTTATGTTTCGACAGAAATCACATAATAAGGACGAGGAGCCATGGTTTCATTGAACTTGGAACCCTAGCTTCTCAGGTCAAACCAGGTGGTCATCTTGGGTCAAATTTCTTTCGTTAGCCATCGAGTACCTTAACGAATACCATCCTCATGAAGATAAAATTATACTGGATTTCGACGTTGGTATTAAGCTCGTTGAAGGTGATTATGGTCATTCTATATTGAGGAGAGCTTTCCATACCACTGATGATTACAAGCTATCTAGCAAACAACTTGTGAGTCTTCAGTTTTTGGATTGTGTTACCATGGCATTTTTCTGTTATACGGTGTTTTAACTGACCTACTACTTCCATTTCTATGTCCAGATTATGGTGCCTATTAACCAGAAGCTAGGAGAAGGAAAGGACGCTCCAAAGCACTGGTTTGCTATTTCTCTCAACACAAAGTGCAAGAGGTTTGAGGTGCTAGATTCTCTCCGCGGTGGTGATGATGAGGGGCTTCGTGCACATTCATCCTTAGTTATCAACCATATTAAAGGGGCCTGGAATCATTACTATGGAGAATCAAGGTTTCAGATTTCTGAGTACGGAACCATTTACCCAGAGGTGCCCAGGCAGAACAATGGGTAATTTAAATTTCCTCTTTTTTCTTTCTTGGATTTTTTCTACATTTTCATGTGTTTATGACATGGAAATATTTAATTATGACTTTTTTCACTTTTTATGCAACGATGACTGTGGGTTCCATGTTCTGGAGTACTTTGTTCGCTGGCTTTGTCGTGGAATGCTGGCCCTAACTGCGGATGATATCATTAATGCCTGCAAGGTCTGGGCTTACAAGTTGATCAACTGCACGCCGTTCAACAAGAACACCGATGCAAAGTGTAGGGGTTCGTAGCATGGAAAATAAAAAATTTCTACCGCATGCACACAAACAAGCCAAGATCTATCTACTAGATTGTAGCAATGAGTCGATTACAGTACTCACCCTCGAAAATTCCAAAGCGGTTAATGAGAGCAGATTCTCGTGGGTGATGTAGTCGTACACTTGCCAATCTCAAGATCGCGTAGACGATCCTTCCAGCGCTGTGTTCCAGCAGCGCTTCCACAGTCGGTCACACGTTCGGTACTCGATGAAGACCTTCCTCTCCCTTGTTCCAGCAGGCGGCGGAGGTTGTAGTTCTCCCCTCGCGATTCCGGCAACACGACGACGTGGTGTCAGAAGTAGAGGGAAAATCCTGCAGGGCTTTGCCTAAGCCGGAGCAGGTTATGGTGGATCTAGGATTTCCGACGATCTAGGTTTAGAGGGCCGGAGAGGAGGAGGTGGAGTTGGCGGCGGATAGGGCGGCGGCGCGGATGTCGGCAGCGGCGCTGGGGGGCGGCACGACGGCTTGGTGGGGCGGGCTGGTTGTGTGGCTTTGGGGCACCCCTCCCCTCTATTTATGAGAGGGAGGGAAGCTTGGGAGAGAGGAGTTTGAATCCTTCCCCAACTCCCTCTTCTAGTTGTCTTGTGGTGGAGGGAAAGAAGGATTCTTTCCTTCCTCCACTAGTATACATTGTCCCAGTTTGACTTTTCAAACTTGCCTTTTGATTTTCAATTTTGGAGCTTTATTTCTTTCTTGCAAATGCCCAACCAAGTGACCTAGGACATGATTCAATCATTCCACTTATCCATGACACATTCATGTACCCTTCCCCTTCCGGTCCGGTGAACCTTCTAGACCCTTCTAGAACCTCTCTAATGAAATCATCAAAATCATTCCCGAACTCCGGAATTGGACTTTCCTTATATGAATCTTATTCTCCGGACCATTTCGGATCTCCTCGTGATATCCCGGATCCCATCCGAGACTCTGAACAACATTCGGTCTCCCTACTTACATTCCATATCTACTTAAACAACATCGAATCCTTAAGTGTGTCTCCCTACGGTTCGTAAATTACGCGGACATGACCGGGACACTTCTCCAATCAAGAACCAATAGAGGAATCTGGAAATTCATATGGCTCCCACATATTTCTACGATTACTTTGTGATCAAATGAACCACTTACATACGATACCAATTTCCATTTGTCTCGCGATAGTTTACTTATCTGAGGTTTGATCGTCGGTATCTCTGCATACCTAGTTCAACCTCGTTACCGATAAGTACTCTTTTCTAGTTCCCGTGATATGTGATCCCTTATAAGCCATTCACATGCTTGCAAACTAATTGGATGACATTCCACCGAGAGGGCCCAGAGTATATCTATCCGTCATATGGATGGACAAATCCCACTCTTGATCCATGTGCCTCAACACATACTTCCCGAACACTCAATGCCATCTTTATAGCCACCCAGTTATGGTGTGGTGTTTGATGTTATCAAAGCATCCTTCCGGTGATGGTGATTAGCATGATCTCATGGTCGAAGGAATTAGGTTACTATGTATCTGAAAGCTTATAGAAAATGAACTATTGAAATGACTTGATCTTTATGCTACGCTTATCTATAGGAGTATGTCCATCACACCATTCTCCTAATGATATGATCTTATTGTTAATAACATCTGAATGTTCATGATCGGGAAACCATGATCATCTATCAACCAATAAGCTAGTATTACAAATAGGCTTTATCAGGGACTCTAATTTAGTTTACAAATCACACAAGTATTAATGTTTCCGTTTAATACTATTATAGCATGAATGTAAACATTTATCATAAACACAAAGATATAATAATAACCACTTTTATTATTGCCTCTAGGGCATATCTCCAACATAAAGGCATCAAGGTTCTGCAGGCCAAGTACAAGGGTTTTTTGGGGTCTTGATGAGGTAAATCCCTCTATGCTTTATAACTGTGTATGCAATGCCACTTTTCTGTAATTTTTGCTTTGATTTTTCTGTATTCTGGCACTTTTACAAGCAATTAACATGGCATTTTTATGTTTCTTGTGCTGGCGTTTTATTCATAACCACCATGGCAGTTTATGTGTATTGTTTTTATAATGATTAATAGGGGCTGGCAAATTATATGCCATCATGCTGACATTTTAAATAAAATAATCTTTTTGATCCTGTTTAGTTGGTGTTCTTGTAGCATTAAAGATTTTCGATATACATCGCATTACGCAACCAATATTCCCAACATCATAAAATATCCAACCATGATCCCAGTCACATCAGATATATCCATGTCAACATTGCATGAGCCATACTTAAAAACATTACAACTAATACATGACAGCTATTTTTTTGTTTCTTCTCTGCATTCAAGCGCTGGTGGCCCTATGTGCGAGTTTCGCACGGAACTCCTTAGCTAGGTGCCCCGGTTGCTTGCAAATCTTGCACGTCATCTTCTGCTTCTTCGCCGGTCTAGGTTGGATGTCCAGCGGTGATTTGAACCTGCATTAGCAAAATTGCTAGAACTTGCTGACAAGTTGTCTGATGTAGAAGGTACTGATGGGGATGGGTTTTATCTGATGTAGATGGTACTGATCGGGATGGGTCTTGTTCTGATGTGGGTGACCTTGACCTTGGGATGTTTATTGGGGGAGGTGCCGTTGTCACAGGGGCTGTCATGTTTTTTCTTTGTTTTACGGCATCATCCTTTTTCATCTCCAGAGCATCCCACTCTCTCCTTATTTCTTTCATGTGCCGGTCCACTAGTTTTGTGTAGTCTGTGTCCTTGCTTGCCTCCTTTGTTATCTGATTCAGGTCGGTGCTCATGGTTACAAACCTCATATTTTCTTGCGACTCCTGTGACATCTCCTTTGGAGGTGCAAACCTTTCCTGTTCGCCATGCTTGCACAGTGTTTCATCTGCATTCCATGTCCACCTCCTGAGGATATACCTCTCTGGAATCTGCGTTATCCCTCTTAGCTGCATCGCACTGATGACGTGGCAGCACAATATCCCATTCCTCTCAAACTTGCAGCACTTGCATGAGTATGTGCCTTCTAGCATGTCAGCGGTCACGTAGTATGTCCGGTCACCATACCGACCAGAGTGGTGTGTCAGCGGTGCAACTTGGTATTTGTCGTACATTATCTGTGTGCAGCGGTACGATGATACCAACTTCATCTCCTCCTGGAACCTGCATTTTAATGTTAGCCATGGAGTATTGTTAGTCTTAATTATCTTATGCTATTCTTGGCATTTTGTAGTCAAAGTTGCTGTCATTTCATGTAATAAACTCATGGCATTTTTAAGTGTAATGACTATAAAACAATATTCCATATCATACATTGCCCCAATTCACGTGGCTCATATAACACAATTTGGGTGGAATTTTAATAACATGGGTTTTGGTTCTATGTATGCATTTTTAAAATCTGTTGTTGGTGGCAATTTATGCTAGTTTCTCATGGCATTTGATTCAAGCAACTCATGGCACTTTAGTTGCAAAGTCTCTAATATCATCCACTTCCTTCTTTCACATGGAACTTATAACAGTTATTGGGTGGCACTTTTTCATATAATACGTGGCAACTATCATGGATCACTTCATGTAACATGAGATAGACAACATGTGTTTTTTTAGGTTACGTACGTGTGATATATGCGTTTTGTGTGGATCTTCCTTAGTTGAGCTTCTAGCGGACTCCACCTGTATTCTTTTGGTTCCAGCAATGCCAACTCAGCCTCTGCCTGCCTATCTTCCCCATATATCTTGTCTTGAATGACTGTGTATTGCTGCATAAAGTCATATATTGAGTTTTATGGGTCCACGTATTTTTCTCAGCACAACGTTGAACCCTTCACTTCGCTGCATTGATTGTAGGAATGGACAAAAGTCCTTCATGAAGTATGCCGACACCCAGCATTTTCTTTGTTTATACACCTTTTGCAGCTACGTGTTCTCCTGTTGCCCATATGCATCTATCATTTCCCACCATTTTGTCTCAAACTCCTCTGGAGACAGGCTGTTGTTCACGCAGTCCTCAAATAATGCATGAATCTCTGGGTTATTGTGCATGAACACCCCCAACTCTTTCTCTAGATGCTGCATTATGTGCCAGCGACAATTTCGATGTATTGTTTCCAAGAATATGTCGTCTATAGCCTTCCTCATGCCAATGTCCTGGTATATTATTATGTTTCTTGGAGCGACGTTGTTGTAGCATTTCAGAAATGTCTTGAATAACCATTTGAAGCTTTCATTGTCCTTGTTCCGTAGGAACCCGCATCCGAACTGCACTGACCGTCCGTGGTTGTTGATCCCAATGAAGGGGGCGCACGACATCTTGTACTCATTTGTGCAGAACGTTGTCTCAAATGAGATGTAGTCTTTGTAGTACTTGTATGACCTGCGAGCATTGCCCACCCAAAATAGGCTACACACTTTGTCCTCATCGTCCAGATCCAAGTCGAAGAAGTCTGGATCATCTATTTGCCTCTCTCTAAAATATTCAAGTGTGTCCTGGATATCACTCACCTTGAACTCATGCCTGAATGCAGCCCGCTGGTTAGCCATGTCCTTTTTTGTATATGGTACATCTGATAGTGTGCCATAAAAATTTGCCATTATCTGTATCATTCTTCTTGTTTCCAGGCTTCACTCATGAAGGACCCTCACAAAATCCCTCTCTTCCTTGTCCATGAACCGGTGTGCTCTTAAGAACTTGGACAGATCAAACTTCCTGATTACTTGGTGGTTGTGTTCATCAACAAAATTCTCGACAACGTACCAAGCCCCATCCCGCTTAATCTTCATCAGTGATGGGCATTTTGTCCTCAATGTAAACCCCCTCTTCCTCTCTGGCACTACCGATACCGGTTTCTGGCTATCCGACTTGGGCTTCTTGTTGACTCCTGCTTTGTAGCACACCAACTGACCCCTGTGATGAGTGCGTGAACACTTCGTTGGAAGACCCCAAGAGGAAGGTATGATGAGCACAGCAACAAGTTTTCTCTCTGTAAGAAACCAAGGTTATCGAATCAGTAGGAGGAAGGAAACAACTCAAAGGTGTTGCAAGCAACTTGGAGACCTACACAACACAAACTCAAGACTTTGCCCCAACGAACAGTGAGGTTGTCAATCTCACCGGTTTGCTGTAACAAAGGATTAACTGTATGGTGTGGAAGGTAATAGTGGTTTGCAGAAAGTAAACAGTACCGGTGCAAGATGTATCAATGGTAAAAATTAGACCGGGGTCCACAGTTCACTAGAGGTGTTCTCCTTAAGATAAACAAACAAGCCATGCTAGGTAAACAAATTACATCAGGGCAATTGACAGGAATGAGCAAGGCATAACAATGAAATACTAGATATCATGATCCTATGAGATTCCATTGGGCAATACAACAAGATACATAGACCTCCATTCAACTGCATCTATGACTAGAAGTACACCTTTGGGTTATCATGCGAACCCCCTCCAGTATTATGTTGCAAGCAACAGACAACTGCTTTAAGCAAAGTGTGTAAGGTAAACAATCCACTTGCTCCATGAACAAGAGGCCGTTGTTCCATAGTAGCAATAGCACATCTACAACCTTAGAGATTTCTATCACTTCCCTTAGATTAAATAGAGGCATGAACCCACTATCGAGCATAAATACCCCCTCTTGGAGTCACTAGCAACTACTTGGCCAAGATAGCTACTAACAACGGAGAGCATGCAAGATCACAAACAACAGACATGATAGAATCAATAAGACAAAACCATTAATCAATCTGACATAGTAAACTCAATATCCATCGGATCCCCGCAAACACAACATGCATGATTACAAATAGATGAGATCTTGATCATGAAAAGAGCTCACAAGATCTAGACATGAAAGCACAAAGGAGGAGATACAACCATCTTGCTACTACATGGGCCCGTAGTCCAAGGTGGAACTACTCACGCTTCATACCAGAGGCTGGCATAATGAAGAAGAAGGTCTACGGGATGATCTCCCCTCCAGCAGGGTGCCGGGAAGATTTTCAGATCCCCTCGATCTAGGGATGATGGTGGCGGCGGCTATAGACGGTTTCATGGAATATTTATCGGGTCCTTAGGGTTTAGGCATCGGGGGCTTATTATAGGCGAAGAGGCGAGGCAGGAGGGCATCCAGGGGGCCCACACCCTGCCTAGGCACGACCTAGTGTGGGCCCGCGCCTAGGGGGAGCGGCCGCCCTGTGGCTCCCTTCTGTCTCTCCTCTAGATTCCGTGTTCTCCTCGGTGAAATATTGACTTTGGATTTTGTCCCGTCCAATTCAGAGAATGTTTTCTTACCAGCTTTTCTAGAACCAAAAACAGCAGAAAACGGGCAATTGGCACTGCGGCAACTTCTTAATAGGTTAGTACCAAAAAACATATAAAACACCTCAAAGTGTGGACAAAGCAAAGCAAAGTAGATACTAAACAAGCATGGAACATCAAAAATTATAGATATGTTTCCAACGTATCAAGCATCCCCAAGCTTAACTCCTGCTCATCCTCGAGTAGGTAAGTGATAAAAAGAATAATTTTTGAGGTGACATGCACCATCAAAACCAAGATCAAACCATTTGCAAGCAATGAAAGCTGGGATCAAATAACTCTAAACATGAGCATGAAAGATGGAGTTCTAACAGTAAGACAAAGTAACTATGCATGCAACGTAAAAGGGTACAAACAAAGATCAGGAATAACATGCATTGAAAAACGTTTATTTGTTTCACATACAGAAAAAATAGCATAGTGGCATTCGGCTTGTCCCTCATAGAGTAGCAAATAGATGCATAGGACACCTTCAAAGTTCATAAGAGTGACTAGATACAAATAGCACAAGAACAAGTAATATCAACAATATGCATCAATCAATCAGTTTTGTGACAATGCACATAGAACTAAGAGTGACAACTATGCTCTCTTAACTGGTGTCTAAAGGTAGAAGGTGGAGACTCAATATAATGGTGGAAGAAAGGCCCTTCATAAAGGGAAGCAGGGATTTCAAGTTTCAAAAAGATCTTCCAAAAATTATGGTAGTTGTTAGCTTTCAGCCCTCATTTCCCCTATCATAAGCATCTTGAAGTGATTAAGGTTAAAGTGAACAAACTATGGAGTATATGCTTCACAAAGTATAAGTTAGCAATCTCATGCCCCTTGAATATGAGGGCCGCTCCTCATGCTACTCAACTTTAGTCACCTATAAGTTCTTGTCATTGTAAGTTCATGCGTATCATAACGAACCGTGGGGTACCCCTTGCACATGGTACAGGAGCAATCCCATAACCAAAATGACAAGGCAAGCAGACAATGAGCATCTCAGCGATCTTTTTATTTACTATATACATAGCTAACGGCCCAGGCAATTATCTAACACACATACATAACTCCATGAACTTACAAGCTCCCCTTTTATTTCACACCGACGACATCCATAGACAAAAGAGCATGAAATATCAAATGTGTACAAAGTACAAGTGCAATGTTAAAAGCGATCCCCGTGACAACACGGTTCTGCTAATTCCAACGTATAAGTGCAAGCATATACAACATAGATGACACAATGGTTCAAGTTTATTAGGGGCAAGAAAAATAAAGTGTGCTATCAATTTTGTGAGAGCTTTAATCACTAAGTTTTCACATAACAAAGTACTTCTTAATTGGAAGATAGCTGAAAACAAGAATATACTTGGAATGGTGTAACACACCATGCACAGGAATTTATAGTGTACACTTTGGAATAACGTGGTTTATTGGGAGTTGGAAGCATGAGTAGAACTTACTCATACAAGTGGAGGCTAGCAAAAGACTGGGAGCGACCCACTAAGAGAGCAATAATGACCATAATCATGCAGAGCAACAAAACATTACTAATCAAAGCATAGAGTGGTACTACAAGTCAAGTATTAAATGATCATAGAGGCTATGGTGACTTGTTCATAGTCATAAAATTGTGTGAGCATGTGCCAAGTCAACCCAAACAAAGCATCAAAGGAGAATACCACAATACTATGCTTTTGCATGCTAAAACAACGCATGATTTGTTTAAGGCACACTAAGCAATCCCAATTGTTTGGAACAAGTCATTCTACTGAAATAATTACTAAGCATAAGGTTAAAACAACACCTAGCATGACATGCTAAAGTCTAAGTCACAGTCAAAGCAAGATCCTCTTGCACTATTCAAGCAAGAACTTTCTACTCATTTCCAACACCAATCAACTTATTTGAAACAACACAGCGAGAACGAGGGTCCAAACTACTTTATTAAAGCAAACTAAACAAACTAAGCAAAGCAAACAAAAACTAAGATGCTCCAAGAACAACACAACAATGCATGAAACAATAAAAACGAAGTGTCTAGAAAGACCTGAGCTTTTTATTGATGAAGAAGGGGATGCCTTGGACATCCCCAAGCTTTGACGCTCATACCTATTGGATATTTATTGGGGTGACACCGGGGTGGCATCCCCAAGCTTGAGATTTTTTCCATTCTTCATCTCATTACATCATTCTCTCTGTACACCTAAATTTTTTCCTTCATACAAAACTTCACACAATCTTCATTAGCAACATTAGTGTATTCAAAAGATAATAGACCATTGGGTTTAACTTTAGAAAATTTCACTAAAAACACAAGATACTATATAAATTCCCTCAAAAAGCTCAATTTCCCAAAAAGAACCCAAAAAGGAATCAATAAGAAGCAAATGCAAAATAATGGCAGAAATCTGTCAAAACAGACCAGCAGGTAGAAACCGATTTTTTCGAAGACCTTCTATTGCTCAAATCAAAAATTAATGAACTAACGAATGTTAGATAACATACTAGGGATGTATTTGTAAATTTTTAGCTCAATCCGACTTATAGAGACTCCTCACAAATTTTTATGGTGGAGCACAAAATCCTGTTTTGGGACAGCAACTCCCCAAATCTTACTTCCCTCTCATTAGAGGTCATTCTTGGCACTAAAACAAACAAAAAGGATAAGGAGAGGTCATTACTAAAGTAATAACTTCCAAGACTCAAGAGAAATCTTGGATTATCTCCCAATAAGTACTTTTATTTAACGCCTTTAAGTTAGGCACAAGAAACAAGAATCAAGTATTTTCAAATGAAGAAGCATTAACATCTCTCTTGCTCCTACCTTTCTTACCCTTTTTCTTCTCTTTAGGGAATATATGATTGATTACTAGAGGAGCAAAATGCATAATGCCTTTTCCCACATCTATTATTGCTCCAAGGTGTTTCAACAGGGATCTTCCAAGTGTAAACTGTCCTTTTCCTATACATTCAATAACAAGATAATCAGTAGACACCATTTTCCCTGATATTTTTGTAAACACACCTTCAGCTATTACAATGGGTAATAAAGTTGCATTGTTGGTAAGAGATATTTCTTCCCCTCCTTTAGAAAGTACCCAAAGACTCAAAGACTCATAAATATCTTTAGGCATAAGGCAAAATTCAGACATGATATCACAGCGAGCATCAAAAGTTGCACTATTTATAGAGACTTTGATTGTAGGAAACCACTTTGAAGGATCGGAGTTTATTGGAACATAACCATGGTGCTCTCTAAGTGTGTGATAGCAACTATTCAAAGAAGTAGTACTGGACTCAAGAGTGTTTAACCTAGCATAAATGTCTATAAAAGAAGAATCAGACTTGCCAGACATATTATAAATTATAATCAATCTCTTTATATCATCTAAATCTTCATCCTTAGTACAACAAAAAATATCTTTCTCACCCACAGCATCCAAAGCATATCTATAACAAAGAGCAATACCGTGGTAGAAAATATTAATAACCAAGCTAAGACTCATCTTAGGCTCAGTTTCCCTTTGTAAAGCAGAGATTCCAGCCAAGCTTCTTTGAAACTCTCTCCACTTCCTTGCTTGAAAGTAAAGATGTTTTCCATCGGTGACACAGGGATTGGACCAAAACCATACATAGTAGCAACTAGAGCAGGGACTAATTTTTGTGTGTGTTTTTGATAAAGGAAAGCAAACCAAACTAAACTAAATTTTTTGGAGTTTTTGATAAAAAGAGGCAAACAAAACCAAGAAAAATAAACTAAGAAAAACAAAAAAAAGTAAAGAGAAAGGTTGAGAAGGACTCCCCTTGTGAAGACGTCCTTAGCCTCCCCGGCAACAACGCTAGAAAGAGCTTGATGAGTGCGTGAACACTTCTTTGGAAGACTCCAAGAGGAAGGTATGATGAGCACAACAACAAGTTTTACCTCAATAAGAAACCAAGGTTATCGAACCAGTAGGAGGAAGGAAATGACTCAAAGGTGTTGCAAGCAACTTGGAGACCTGCACAACACAAACTCAAGACTTTGCCCCAGCGGCGAACAATGAGGTTGTTAATCTCACCGATTTGCTGTAACAAAGGATTAACTGTATGGTGTGGAAGGTAACAGTGGTTTACAGAAAGTAAACCGTAATAGTGGAAGATGTATCAATGGTAAAGATTAGACCAGGGTCCATAGTTCACTAGAGGTGTTTATAACACCCCAGTTTTATCTAATTCATAATTAGGGTTGTTTGTGCATTCATGAGCATCATTCTTTAAAATTCATGCATTGAATAAATAAAGATAAAACCCTAAACCCTAGTTTTCTCCCCTCTCTTTGAAAACACATTCAAATGGTTTGAATTTCGAAAATTACCAAAATGTATGGAACCCAAATTGTTATAAGGGTCCTTGCAATATTTTATGTATTTTACAAGTGTTCTGGTATTTTTGAAATATACATAACATATTTCATATGAAAATTACAAAGGAGATAATAACAACAGAAATGGAAAACAGTTTGTAGGAAATAAAAACGTTTCCTAAGCTACTGGGCCGCATCCCAACCTCTTCCTCTCTCCTGCCGCTCGCACAGCACCAGCCCGCAGCCGGCCCAACTAGGCCCGCGTACCCCTTCGCCAATCTTTCCGTCGTCTTCCACCTCGCGCCAGAAGGACAAGCTGCTTGCTGTCGCCGACGACGCCGTCCGGCCAAGCCGTGATGCACGCCGGCACCGCGATGCACGCTACCGACGTGCCGATGTCTACAAGTACTCCCTCGAGCCGCGGAGACGAACCCTAGCTTCTCTTCTTCCCCATTTTCCTCTACTGGCCGAACCATAGCCCTAGACCTCGCCGGCGCCCCGATGTTCCCGAGCTCCGCACACCCAGCCGAGGCTACTGCCGTGACCGCCGTCGTCGAGTTGTTCGATTGCCCCCACTCTCGCAAGCCGGGGAAGCTCCTAGATGCCCAATCGCCACCTCCTTCCCCGTCTCCAGCCGCCGTCGCCACGGGTGATTCCGGCCTCCCCCGAGCTCCTTGAGGCCTCCACGAGCATCACGGTGAGCCTAGGAACCTGCCAGTACCCTCCCATATCTCGTTTTGTTCCTGCAATGAGCTTCCGTCGTGTTCTGCCGTTCACCGTCGTCGGGCACCACCGTAGCCGCTTCTCCGGCGACCATACCCGGGTGGCGCCACCTCTATAAGGTTCGCCGTGTCGTGCTGTGTCCAGCCCGCCTATCTGCGCTTCCCAGTTTGCCGCCAATCGCCCTTCCCGCCACTGATCCGTGGCTCACCGCCGATGTGACGTCGCCCTGACGTCAGCCGTGCAGGGTCAACCCGGTCAAACTAGCCCCTGACCCCACTTTGTGTGCGTGGCTGCTGATGTGGCTTTGGCCCCACACGTCAGCCTCTCTGGCTAGGAGAAGCCCTGGTGTAAAAAGTTTCAGTGTTGATTTAATAAATCCAGATTTTTTTTAATAATTTCAGAAATTGAATAAATCTTGTAAAATCAATATCTAATTATTTATAAGTCAGAAAAATATGTATAATATATCAAAATGTTCAAAAAAATGAGAACACTATATTATAGCTATATTCATGCATTGATCAACAACTTTAATGACAAGTTTAATTAGAAGAACAAACCAACCCCTCTCATATACATCCGGAGTTTCTCCGAGTTAGGGTTTGTGCCCCTTGGAACCCCGTTTAAATTGTAGAGCATGCTATAGGGTTTCATTCCAATGCAATTTAACTTGTCATATCATCATCCTTGTTTGAGCATTGCATCGATGCCATGTGTTGATTGTTTCCCTTTATTTCCGGTGTTTGGTTCTTCTTGATAGAATACGATATCGAGATCGAAGACCAAGATCAAGACCGTCGAAGATCGAAGAACAATACTTGACCAACTATAATCAAGTCAAGTACAAGGCTCCCGAAGATCTGCTTATCTGTTATCAACAGGCAAAGGCAAGCATAGCCTCACCATGATATAATCCTATGATTTGGAAAGCATTTCAATTCCTGCCATGATGCATACGATTCTACTGTGGTCTTTTATCGATAGATAGAGTATCCTATCTATTGCATTACTCCCTTTGAACTTATATTACCTGATCCACTGCTCCTAGCATAACTAGTTTTTTCTTGTGTGCACTGCTAGAGCTTTTATCTGTGTCTTGTTTAGCCATGCATAACTGTCAGTACTGGTTCATCCAGATGATGTATCAGATGCAGAGAATCTAGTATGAAGGAGAACGTGATGAGATGATATCAGAGGTGATATGAGATTAAACATGCTAAGGCTTGTATGGGAGGCCACGGTGGGATCTGGTTTTTCTAGTCCCATGCTCGCCACCACTAGGAACCGAGTTCTTGCCTTTGGAACCGAGACGAGCGTACAACCACACAAGGCCTGGGAAACCTCACGAGCAACTAAGTTTCCTAGTACATTCCATGAGTCACATAGTTTGGGTGTTCCATTCGACATATGCATAGAAAACCTTTTGAAAGATTTGCCGGCTGAAGGTGCATTCATAATAGGTAGGGAAGCGTGGACCGGGTTGCTTGGGGTTGATAGCGCCCTTGGTAAACCTACCTCGCCTCACATCTTTAAGGACCGGCTTTGGGATTTGACCCATTATGGCGGAACCATCCTTATTGCATGACTCATGGTCTCGGCAAAACCAAGGTAAAGGTCATGTCTAACCACCCTCTATCGGCCTTCCAAGGAAGAGGGCTAATCATTGTGGCATTAAGAGAAGGTTAGTACGTGTGGGTAAAGTTGTACACCCCTGCAGGGTAATAATGTTTTCGAAAAGCCATGTTCACGGTTATGAACGACTTGGCGATCGGACTCAAGATCATAGAGAACTATAAACTAATCATAAAACTTGGCAGATCAACGTGTGCTTAAGGATGCTTCCTCATGGGTACGAGGGGGTGATCCTAGTTAGGGTTGAGATGATGATGACTTGGTGGATATCAAAAGATGATGATCAATACTTTGGAGATGTCGCTCTCTTATCCCCTTTTAAAATACTCTGAATAGACGAGCTTCTTCTTCTCTCTCTTGTTTTATAAACAAAGATGGCTTTATGCAAAACAACTCCACCAGCCATAAGTCTTGTGGAGTACACCCTGTACTCACCCTTGCTTTGTTGATACTTTTGGCAGAGTAAGTGCTCCCTTGAAGACGAGTTCCATACTACATCGACATCGATGAGTAGCTTGGGGTTCCCGACCGTCAGCCTGAAATCGATGGTATGTGACGTCATCGTTATGCTTCAGGTCTCTTAGGCTATTTGTTAAGTTTGCTATACTTAATAGCATAATTTGCCTTCTGTTGTTTGATTTTTGTGGTTAGTGACCTCTGCTTGTAATAATTTGGTTCTCTGCTCAGTTATGGGCTTGCTGTAATAACTTTTGTGTTGTAGGGTCACTGATGTGTTACCAATTCTTCACTGGATATCCTCGAGCTCAAGGTTAAGGTTATGGCAGATGGGGGTCTAGGATTTGTTTAGCCTTGATCCCGGGGGTAACACAGGTTTTGGTATCAGAGCAGTACCGACCATAGGAAAACCTTGCTATTGGTCGATGTTGAGTCTAGTGTTTGTGAAAACTATTTTAAAAGCTAAAAAGTATCTGCGAAAACTCTAGTATGCTTCTTTTACTCCTTATCCAGTTTCGCTCTAACTTTGGGTTATCTTATCTAGTGTTGACTTTGAAAAGTTTTGATATCTCTTCTAATCTTTCAAAGATTAGGTGCCATCTAGGCATGTCATTTCTAAGCCAGTTGACCTAGTGTTAAGTTCTCTAAAGTTGTGTGTGTCGTGAATTCCTTGCTCCTTTTGCTCTGCTTCATTTGAGAGATTTCTTTCTATCATGATCTCTCTATCCTTTGGACCCACAATATTATATTGTTGGATCTGTAGTGTTCTGTTCTAGGCTTCGAGGTTTCCTTTTGCCTCATGTGTCTCCTTTTCGTTTGGATGAGTACTTCAGAAGTCCTTTGTTCTCTTGGAAGCTACCTTGTGATTGCTATCTTGAAGTGTACGCTGTGTCACTCAATTAGTAGTTATTCCTTTCTCGGGTTTTAACCCTTGGACTTGAATCTAAGATACCAGATTGTGCTGGATTCTATCATTGTGAATCCTGTACATGAAGCTGACCTTTAAACCAAGATCATTCCTTTGACCCCTGTCTTTAATGTTCACACAATACCTCAGGATGGCTTGTATTACAATTCTAGCCTTCAAGCTTGTGGTCTTTGTCGCGATTGAATTGTGACAATGAAGAACTTCCCCTACCACATGCTATGGCAGATGTTATTTAATGGAACCAAATAGATCACTACAAGAGTACTTCTCGAGAGTCTCACCTCTATATTCGTGACTCTGCCACACCCTTCCCTTTCTTTGCATTGGTTTTTGGAAGTTGATAATCTATGCATTCACATCTTGGGATTCTATCCCGAGCATGTTCTTTTCCCTTGTTGTTTCCAACCTTTGTCTACCTGTTGGTAGCCAAGTAGTAAATGTGCATTGGTGTCTTCCGATGCAAGATACTCTCGTGGTCCGTTAAGACAAACCATTTCAGGATGTTACGAGAAACAAACTCCAGTACCTCGTCATATCTAGGACCAGGTTAAAGTGTTGTAGTCTGCAAATAAAGAGGCATTGATTGTCTCCCATCTGTTCTACCTTAACATATCACACTCTTTTATACTAAGAGGTTGTGCTGAGATTCATAAATCTCTTAATGAAGTGATGCTCTTACACATAGTTACCCACCCTTCCTCGAGATTTCGTGCTCGTGAGTGATGCATGTGCGTAATAATGTGGCCATCTGAGATTCTAGAAAATTTTACTGTTTAGAACTCAAAGGACATTTGAGTCATTCTTAGCGTGATGGTTAACCCTGTCATTAAGCAAAGAATGATTGTGCTACCAATTCCGTTATTCTGGTGCACTTTCTCCGGTCAAAGAGTTAGGCTTGTGCCGAAGCTATGAAACTATGTCTTCTTGCCTTACAAAGCAAGTTCCCTCTCGAACTAAGTGACATATTGGTGGTTCGTGATATTCTACATGTCTACTAGAAGCATCGCCATGTTGCCACATGACCGTGATGTCAAGTTCTTGAGCAAGCAAGTTCTCTGAACTGCTCTTTTCCCCAAGGATCCGCACTGGATACCCCTGAACTAGTTGGTTGAGCTTAAACAACAACTTAGAGAGTTGTAAGACAAAAGTTCTACCCAACTCTGTTCCTTCATAAAGGGATGTCTAGTTTTGTTCGTGTTTAAGAATGATAATATTTCCTTTGAGGATATGTTATCTTCCCCCACCTTTGATTTGATTTGGGTTATCGTCAAATCAAACTCAGTTCCAAGGACTACCTTGATGGTGTTTCTACTTGTGATGTTTCACTTTAGTACATCTTCATGTCCTTTGGTCTAACCAATATGTTTACCTCGTTCAGGAGACATATGAGTCCATCTTCTTGGAGTGTCTCGATAAGTTTGTTGTTGATCCCATCGACAATATCCTCATTTTCTCCATGCTAGACAAGATTCATATGGAACAATTGACATTAATGTTGGAAAAATTCGAGAACCATCTTTGAGTCATCTCGAAGTATGTGTTCTGAATGTTAGAAGTAATCTTCTCTGTTTCGCATACAAATGTTGAAAGATGTCGTCATGAACTCGAGCAGAGTTATCTTAGTTCCTTAAGGACACATGTGTGTTTTATTGTTAGTACTTTATGTGTGTGCAGTTGTCCTTCGACAAGTTGCTAATACATGGGTATAGCAATCTAGCTCAGTATTTTGGAGCTTGACACCGTAGTCCATGTCCTGAGAATCTAGCGACTTTATCTTTGCGGTAAATGTTGCAAACTTTCTATTCGGACATGCTGAGTCTAAAGTATCTTTCCACCTAACCAAATCTGAATATCAAGCAGCAATGATGGTTGGTATTATTCAAGGTTTTGACATAGGCCCTTTGTAAATTCGGCAAGATTGATGGTTGACACACTTAGCCGGAAATACCCTTTGTCATATTCCCTTGATTCAACAGTAACAACCACTCCTCATGAGGCATCTTCTATGATTTATTATAGGAGTTGCACTTATGATTTCCCTTGTATCCAAAGTCTGACCTTTTACTTGATGTTTGATTTCTTCTGAACATCAAGGAGAACATTTAAAATAGTGTTTCTAAATGTCTCTCGGTCGATCCTCCAGACCCTTTTATGTTGGCAATTATTTTGTTGTGCCAAGTAATTGAAGTCTAAGAATGAAGTTTCTTTCTTCTCGTGTCATCAGGAATCTTCTTACCTATTTATCTAGTGGTGTAAAGTGATATCATGATCTTTGTCAAAGATTTTGATAAACCTGGATGAATAAAGAGTCTCCTTTGTGTTCTCAACCATGTTTTAAGAGTGACTATGATTTTAAGTAATTTGTAGTTTATTTTACTACATGTTCCTTGTGACTCTTATGAGTCCTCTCCCCCAAAACACTTTTCTGTCTTGGCCTTCTGTTGAATGAAAGAGTGACCTTCTGTGTCAAAAGTAGTTCAACATCTTGGTTTTGTTGATCCATATCTCTGCAACCTGAAATCTCTACTTAAGACATTTAGTAGAGGTTCTTTATCAAAGCCTGTGGTCATGTTCTTTCTGTTGGAAGCTTTCCTTTCCAGAAGCTTAAATTCTTCTGTGAGCTCTATGGTCTCAATCCTTATGAGGACCACCTATCTATCAACTTGAAACCATCTCCTCTTATTTCCTCCGTTACCTTGGCATGTTTCATGTTGTCATATCAGAGTTGTTTCTGAACACTCCATCCATGAGTTGACCATGAGATACTCGATGTGTTGTTTAGTGTGTTTCCTTCTCACCCTTAGAGTTACCTTGTTTCCTTCTTTATCTATCTCTTTTCCTACCTTTGGAATCTCGGGTCGAGATTCTCGTAAGGGGGATAGAGCTGTAACACCCTAGTTTTAGCTAATCCATAATTAGGGTTGTTTGTGGATTCATGAGCATCATTCTTTAAAATGCATGCATTGAATAAATAAAGATAAAACCCTAAACCCTAGTTTTCCCCCTCTCTTTGAAAACACATTCAAATGGTTTGAATTTTGAAAATTACCAAAATGTATGGAACCGAAATTGTTATAAGGGTCCTTGCAATATTTTATGTATTTTACAAGTTTTTTGGTATTTTTGAAATATACAAAACAAATTTCAAATGAAATTACAAAGGAGATAATAAAAACAGAAATGGAAAACAGTTTGCAGGAAATAAAAACGTTTCCTAAGCTACTGGGCCGCAGCCCAACCTCTCCCTCTCTCCTCTCCTGCCGCTCGCGCATTACCCAGCAGCCAGCACCTACCCGCAGCCGGCCCAACCAGGCCCGTGTACCCCTTCGCCAATCTTTCCATCGTCTTCCACCTCGCGCCAGAAGGACAAGATGCTCGCTGTCGCCGCCGACGCCATCCGTCCACGCCATGATGCGGGCGCCGCGATGCACGCTACCGACGTGCCGACGTCTACAAGTACTCCCTCGAGCCATGGAGACGAATCCTAGCTTCTCTTCTTCTCCGTTTTCCTCTACTGGCCGAACCCTAGCCCCAGACCTCGCCAGCCGAGGCTACTGCCGTGACCGCCATCATCAACTTGTTCGATTGCCCCCACTCTCGCAAGCCAGGGAAGCTCCTAGATGCCCAATCACCACCTCCTTCCCCATCTCCGGCCGCCATCGCCACGGGTGATTCCGGCCTCCCCCGAGCTCCTCGAGCCCTCCACGAGCATCACTATGAGCCTAGGAACCCACCAGTATCCTTCCATCTCTCGTTTGCTTCCTGTAATGAGCTTCCGTCATGTTCTGCCGTTCGTCACAGTCGGGCACCACCGTAGCCGCTTCTCCAGCGACCATACCCGGGTGGTGCCACCTCTATAAGGTTCTCCGCGTCGTGCTGTGTCCAGCACGCCTATCAGCGCTTCCCAGTTCGCCGCCAATCGTCCTCCCCGCCACCGATCTGTGGCTCTCCGCCGGTGTGACGTCGTGCTGACGTCAGTCGCGCGGGGTCAGCCCGGTCAAACTAGCCCTTAATCCCACTTTGTGTGCGTGGCTGCTGATGTGGATTTGGCCCCACATGTCAGCCTCTCTGGCTAGCAGAAGCCCTGGTGTAAAAACTTTCAGTGTTGATTTAATAAATCCAGAAAATTGTTTTAATAATTTTAGAAATTGAATAAATCTTGTAAAATCAATATCTAATTATTTATATGTCAGAAAAATATGTATAATATATCTAAATGTTCAGAAAAATGAGAACTATCTATTAGAGCGATATTCATGCATTGATCAACAACTTTAATGACAAGTTTAATTAGAAGAATAAACCAACCCCGCTCATATACATCCGAAGTTTCTCCGAGCTAGGGTTTGCGCCCCTCGGAAACCCGTTTAAATTGTAGAGCATGCTATAGGGTTTCATTCCAATGCAATTTAACTTGTCATATCATCATACTTGTTTGAGAATTGCATTGGTGCCATGTGTTGATTGTTTCCCTTTCTTTCTAGTGTTTGGTTCTTCTCGGTAGAATACGATATCGAGATCGAGATCGAAGACCGAGATCAAGATCATCAAAGATCAAAGAACAATACTTGACCAACTATAATCAAGTCAAGTACAAGGCTCCCGAAGATCCGCTTATCTGTTATCAACAGGCAAAGGCAAGCATAGCCTCACCATGATATAATCCTATGATTTCGAAAGAATTTCAATTTCTGCCATGATGCATACGATTCTACTGTGGTCTTTTATTGATAGATAGAGTATCCTATCTATTGCATTACTCCCTTTGAACTTATATTACCTGATCCACTGCTCCTAGCATAACTAGGTTTTTCTTGTGTGCACTGCTAGAGCTTTTATCTGTGTTTTGCTTAGCCATGCATAACTGTCAGTACTGGTTCATCCGTATGATGTATCAGATGCAGAGAATCTAGTATGACAGGAGAATGTGATGAGATGATATCAGAGGTGATATGAGATTAAACATTCTAAGGCTTGTATGGGAGGCCACGGTGGGATGTGGTTTTTCTAGTCCCATGCTCGCCACCACTACGAACCGAGTTCTTGCCTTTGGAACCGAGACGAGCGTATAACCACACGGGGCCTGGACAACCTCATGAGCAACTAACTTGCCTAGTAGATTCCATGAGTCACATAGTTCGGGCGTTCCATTCGACATATGCATAGAAAACCTTTTGAAAGATTTGCCGGGTGAAGGTGCATTCATAACAGGTAGGGAAGCGTGGACCGGGTTGCTTGGGGTTGATAGCGCCCCTGGTAAACCAACCTCGCCTCACATATTTAAGGACCGGCTTTGGGATTTGACCCGTTACGGTGGAACCATCCTTATTGCGTGACTCATGGTCTCGGCGAAAGCAAGGTAAAGGTCGTGTCTAACCACCCTCTGCTAGACTTCCAAGGAAGAGGGCTAATCATTGTGGTATTAAGAGAAGGTTAGTACGTGTGGGTAAAGTTGTACACCCCTGCAGGGTAATAATATTTTCGAAAAGCCGTGTTCACAATTATGAATGACTTGGCGACCGGACTCAAGATCATAGAGAACTATAACCTAATCGTAAAACTTGGCAGATCAACGTGTGCTTAAGGATGCTTCCTCATGGGTACGAGGGGGTGATCCTAGTTAGTGTTGAGATGATGATGACTTGGTGGATATCAAAATATGATGATCAATACTTTGGAGATGTCGCTCTCTTATCCCCTTTTAATATACTCTGAATAGACGAGCTTCTTCTTCTCTCTCTTGTTTTATAAACAAAGATGGCTTTATGCAAAACAACTCCACCAACCATAAGTCTTGCGGATTAGACCCTGCACTCACGCTTGCTTTGTTGATACTTTTGGCAGAGTAAGTGCTCCCTTGAAGACGAGTTCCGTACTACATCGACATCGATGAGTAGCTTGGGGTTCCTGGCCGGCAGCCTGGAATCTATGGGCTGTGACGTCATCGTTAAGCTTCAGGCCTCTTAGGATATTTGTTAAGTTTGCTATACTTAATAGCATAATTTTCCTTCCGTTGTTTGATGTTTGTGGTCAGTGACCTCTGCTTGTAATAATTTGGTTCTCTGCTCAGTTATGAGCTTGCTATAATAACTTTTGTGTCGTAGGGTCACTAATGTGTTACCGATTCTTCACTGGATATCCCCGAGCTCAATGTTAAGCTTATGACAGACGGAGGTCTGGGATTTATTTAGCCTTGATCCCGGGGTATCACAGTGTTCTCCTTAGATAAACAAACATGGCATGCTGGGTAAACAAATTATTGCAGGGAAATTGACATGACTGAGCAAGGCATAACAATGCAATACTAGACATCATGATCCTATGAGATTCGATTGGGCAATACAACAAGATACATGGACCGCCATCCAACTGCATCTATGACTAGAAGTCCACCTTTGGGTTATCATTCGAACCCCATCCAGTATTAAGTTGCAAGCAATAGACAACTGCTTTAAGCAAAGTGTGTAAGGTAAACAATCCACTTGCTCCATGAACAAGAGACCGTTGTTTTATCCCTAGTAGCAACAACACATCTACAACCTTAGAGATTTCTGTCACTTCCCTTAGATTAAATAGAGGCATGAACCCACTATCGAGCATAAATACCCCCTCTTGGAGTCACTAGCAACTACTTGGCCAAGATAGCTACTAACAACGGAGAGCATGCAAGATCACAAACAACACAAACATGATAGAATCAATAAGACAAAACCATTAATCAATCTGACATAGTAATCTCAATATCCATCGGATTCCTGCAAACACAACATGCATGATTACAAATAGATGAGATCTTGATCATGAACTGAGCTCACAAGATCTAGACATGAAAACACAAAGGAGGAGATACAACCATCTAGATACTACATGGACCCGTAGTCCAAGGTGGAACTACTCACGCTTCATACTGGAGGCTGGCATGATGAAGAGGAAGGCCTCCGGGATGATATCCCCTCCGGCAGGGTGCTAGGAAGAGCTTTAGATCCCCCGATCTAAGGACAATGGTGGGGGCGGCTACAGACGGTTTCGTGGAATATTGATTGGGTCATTAGGGTTTAGTCATCAGGGGCTTCTTATAGGCAAAGAGGAGGAGGCAGGAGGGTGGCCAGGGGGCCCACACCCTGCCCAGGTGCGGCCAAGGGTGGGCCCGCACCTGGGGGGGGGTGCGGCCGCCCTGTGGCTCCCCTACTTCTCTCCTCTGGACTCCATATTCTCCTCTGTGAAATATTGACTTTGGCTTTTGTCCCATCCAATTCTGAGAATATTTCCTTACTAGATTTTTTAGAACAAAAAATAGCAGAAAACAGGCAACTGGCACTACGGCAACTTGTTAATAGGTTAGTACTAGAAAACATATAAAAACACCTCAAAGTGTGGATAAAGCAAAGCAAAGTAGATACTAAACAAACATGGAACACCAAAATTATAGATACGTTTCCGACGTATGACCCTGCTTACGTAGCCTGCTTGCACTTCTCTTTTGTAATCTACCCTTATCATGAATCCATGCCACTTTGCGTAATTCTGGTAGTATGCTTGCGCTTCTTCAAAGGTTTCGAACTTCATCGTTCCGTCTGGTGGTTTAGGTCCAGACATCTCTCCCTCCGCATCGTCATTTAGGTCTTCAGCTTGTGCGGTTTCTGCAACTCCTACACTGGCTGCTGTGTTGTTTGCGCTCGCAGAGACAGTTTCTATAGTCTGTCCTGGAAGGCTTCCTCCGGTCTGGTATGACGCGATGTGTAGATCAAACACAGTGGGCGCGCTCATTTTTCCTGCGATTTTTTCAACAACAAACTCATACTGTTAGCCAATGGCATTTTTAGCTGTACATGCATGGCAATTTTATGTCAGATTGTATAGTTCAATCAAAACCAGCATTGTAGCTACATCATAAATTTCATGTCATTTTTACGTCAGATTGCATTCTATTTATTTTATCAACACTCAAATTTGTCACTTTGTGTCTGCTTGCAAAACAACTCTAATTTTGATACATCTTTTTTTGCCAAAACCCCTGACACTTTATGTTGTTACTCTTTGGCATTTTCTACTATAGTAGCTTGGTATATTTTCTGTACAATCTAATTCTCATTGTTTATCCTTCTAAAAATTAACCTACCAAAAACTTGTAGCTTTTGCTGATGGCAACAATATTGAATCTATATATTTTATCCACACTATAGGTCCATTTATACATTATGCCCAAACACGCCATACCAATTTTGGCTATTCTGGTTTGGCCTTTTCTATTGTAGTAGCATGGCAAATTTTTCATTTCAAGAAATTGTCCAGTGTTCATGCTAGGCCAATCATAAAACCCAAACAATTATGCACAATCTTCATTCATGTGTTTTTACCTTGTATGGCTTGCTGCAGTAGCGGCATCAGTGGGTACGATGTGTTAATGGCCTCCATATCCATCCTCATTTGTTTCTCCATGTTTATCATAGGACCAAACCATTGGTCAACCTCTTCATAACCGCCATCTTGATTCTGGTTACTGCTCCCTGGATCCATTCTGCATAGAATGCAAAAAACAAAACATTATCATATAGTAAATTCTTATGTGGTTTTAATATGTATTAGTTATATTTTGTTTCTTAATTTTATCCAGGTCTGATGCAGAATGTATGGGGATGGTTTGGTTGATTGATATCATTTTCCTTTGTTCAAATGTCAATCAAATCTTGTCTATGCATATGTGTGAGACCCTGGCGCATGACTCAATAGGATTGATAGGAAACCCATACCAACAAGTTGCAACTTCTTTTTCGGAAGCTCATTCAAAAAGAACTCTGAGGTTAAGCGTGCTTCGCCGAGAGCAATTCTAGTATGGGTGACTGATCAGGAAGTGGGTAACCGGGTGCGCATGAGTGAGGACAAAGTGCGCAGAAAAGACTAGTGTTGGTCTGTGGGGTTAGTCTAGAGATCCTATTGAGTCGCTGTTAAGCGGCAGTCCGGTCCGAGTGACCGGGGGTGTTACAAGTGGTATCAGAGCCGACCCTCGCGGTTACACGGGCGTGTGCGGGTCAGTGGCGGACATGTGGCGCATGGCGCGTGTGGCCTGGAGTGGACACGACATGGCACATGTGTCGGCACTGGACGCACAGACGTATGTCAAGAGGGGACGTTCCTGACTTGTTGTTGATCGACGAGGACATCGATCTTCTAAGGGTGGGTGTATGTGAGACCCTAGCGCATGGCTTAATAAGATTGATAGGAAACCCATACCAACAAGTTGCAACTTCTTTTTCGGAAGCTCATTCGAAAAGAACTCTAAGGTTAAGCATGCTTTGCCTAGAGCAATTCTAGGATGGGTGACCAACCGGAAACTGGGTAACCGGGTGCGCATGAGTAAGGACAAAGTGCGCAGAAAAGACTAGTGTTGGTCTGTGGGGTTAGTCTGGAGATCCTATTGAGTTGCCAGAAGTGACAGCCGTCCCGGAGTGACCGGGGGTGTTACAATATGCATATGGACCGTCGTCACCCTACAATTATCCAGATACGCTTTTGTTTTATCGTTTTTTGTTTTTTTAGACTTTCGAGATGTATCAAAACACTAGTTCTATGTGTGCTAGGTTGTCATATAACAATTTATGTTTCTGTGTCATCACTGATGTAAATACTAAGTGCACATATGTTTATTTTTGTACATATTGGTTCACTGACTCTAGCTTTTACAAATTTTATTGGCATTATATGATGTTACAGTCCTTTGGCATTTTCACTGCACACTTTATGGCTTCTAAACATTAGTTTAAGTGGCTTTTTTCAGGTTTTTTACTTCTGAAAATTCATGCCATTTCATATTATTTAAAATACAAGGCATTCTCAGTTGGCTGATGATACGCCCAATTTGCATCACCTTTCTATACCATAATTTACCTCTATTCATTGATATATGTCTTATATGAGGTATTACTTATGGCTTTTCATCTGTTTATGCATGATGGATGATTCTTGGAGGATGGACTGCCCGAGTCTGGATTCTGATGGAAAAGAAGGCGTTTCGGTGGAATTTCGCGAAGATCAGCAAAATACCAGAAAAATATGGAAACAAATTATTTTACCAGAATACGAAGGAAGCCAGAAGGAGGAGCGAAGAGGGGCCGCAGGGGGCCCACACCCCTAGGCGCGGGCCCACATGACCCTGCGCCTAGGGCAGGTGTGGCCCACCTGCCCGACCTCCGACTACGCCCCTTCGCCTATATCTTCCCTACGGAACCCTAAGCCTGGTGGAGCGACCACATATAGATTTCCGCCGCCTATGGGGGGCAAAAAACACCGAGAGAGAAAGATCTCTCCGGTAGACAAATTTCTGCTGGGGGAATTCCTTCCCGGAGAGGGGAGACTGTTGCCATCAACACCATCATCAAGCTAGGCTTCATCAGGATCATCATCATCATCCACACCATCATCTCCACCAGCACCATCATCACCACTCCGTCCCGCTGTAACAATTGTGTTGGATATTGCTTTAGTTCTTAGGGGAAACTTTCCCTGAGTTGATTACTATTGTAGTTGATGCTTGTGAGTGGAACCATTGGATTATTGTTTATGTTCAGATTGTTATCCATTACCATATCATCTTTGATCTTGATCCATATGACATCTCGTGAGTAGTTCGTTTAGTTCTTGAGGACATGGGAGAAGTCATGTTGTTAGTAGTGAATTTGTGTTGAGTTATTATTCAATGGTTTAGTATTGAAGTTGTGGTGCTATTCTTCTAGTGGTGTCATGTGAACATCGACTACATGATACTTCACCATTTATGGGCCTAGGGGAATGCATTGTGTATTTGGCTACTAATTGTGGGGTTGCCGGAGTGACAAAAACCTGAACCCCCGTTAGGACACCTTTGCACAAGGGAGTGTAGGATCTCAGAGTTTAAGGCTGTGGTTAGATTTATATCTTAATTACTTTCCTGTAGTTACAGATGTTTGCAGGGGGTTTAATCACAAGTATGTATTAGTCCAAGTAAGCTCGGTACATTAGCACAGGTTCACCCACACAACACTTACAACACCAGAGAAGAGTACTCATTTATTTGAAGCGAAAGCACTTGACAGAATTCCCATGTGTCCTCGAGAACGTTTGGTCCTTATAAGTATTTCCTCCGGCTTATCCTTTGCTAAGAAAGGATTGAGCCACTTGCTCCGTTTGTTCGTTGTCTTTATTACTTGCTCTTTGTTTTGTTGCCTTATCAGAAAACCACTAAAAATACGTTTGCTAAGTATTCACATGGATTTCCTGCTCCATACCACCGTTCAACACCTTCTGCTCCTCGTTGGGACCGACACTCCTATTTATCAAAAGTACTACAATACATCCCCTATACTTGTGCGTCATCAAGACTATTTTCTGGCGCCATTGCCGAGGAGTGAAGCGCTATTGAAGAGTGGAACTGGTAAGGGAAAATTTTACTATGAGTATTGGTTTCTGCTTGTTACTTTGTTTCCAATATGGATAACCCACTTGGTTTTCTGTTTGGGAAAACTACTAGCACTGCTAGGGTAGTAGATGAATGTAACAACCCTAGTTTCACTAAATAGACATTAGGGTTTGAATGTGCATTCATGAGTATCATCATTTAAAATGCATGAAATAAAATAATCACAAAAACCCTAAACCCTATATCCCCTCCCTATTTGAAACCTATTCAAAATGGATTTGAATTTTAAAAACTACAAAAATTATGGAACCCAAATTGATTACAAGGGTCTCTGAAATATTTTGAATATTTGTAAAAGTTCTGGTAATTTGAAATTATACAAAACATATTGAATTTGAATCTACAAAGGAGAAAACAAAAACAGAAAAAGAGAAAAGCTTTTACAAAATAAAAACAGAGCCAGCCGCAATCAGGCCCAGCCCAGCTCACCCTCTCCCCCTCTTCTTCCTTTCTCTGCCGCTCGCACATGTCCGCAACCGGCCTAGACTGGCCCAACCGCAGCCCGCCTCGGTCCTATACCGATTCGGCCCTCTTTCCCGTCATGCCTTCCTCAAGGCCAAGCAGCTGTTGGCCTGACGGTTCCGATGTCATGGCTGCTCGGATGACCGCCGCCGCTCTTGAGACGCCCTCATCCTCATATTTCCCTACTCTCTAGCTCTATCTTATCTCCTCTTCTCTACAACCTTGTGAAACCCTAGCTCCTACTGCCGACGTTCATCCCTACCACTAGGAGCCTCCCCGAGCCCCGCCGATGTTGCGTTGGGCTTCACCTCGCCGTGCTGATCATCCCTGCCAAAGGAATCGTCCGCGGGAGCCTGAAATCGAGCAGGCCGACCACGCCTTCCCCAACTCCGGCCGTCATATTCATCGTCGATTACGGCACCGTCCAGCCTCCTCGAGCCTCCTAGACCCCTCCATTGCGCTCGTGGTGAGCCGCTGGTCACGCCAGACCCCTCCTCTACTCCCCTCGCTTCCTGGTTCATCCTCCCGCCGTGCGCCACCGAGCGCCGCCGTAGATGCTCGTCAGGAACACTTTTCTGGCGACCATTTGAGGGCGGCGTTACCTTTACCCGACCCAGCTCAGTCCCATCTTTTTGGAAATCTCAACCACGAGGCCCCGCGTGCAGCAGATCGATGGGGGGCTTGCTCGATCTGAGAGCACCTTCATTGCTGACGTCATGCTGACGTCAGCATGTGGTCATAATCTCCGTTTCTTTTATTAATATTTTGTAAATTCATTTTTGAAATTAATAAATACCCTTTGGGCCCAGTCTGTCAGGGTTTTAATATTTTTGGAAATAATTTCTGAAATTTTTAAACTTATGACATGTGGACCCAAGTTGAAAAATAATTTGAATATTCCAAAAAAATTAAAATGAATTAAAATTGGAGAAATTCATAACTAGTTCATTTTAAGTCAGAAAAATATGAATAATATGTCAAAATCTTCAGAAAAATGAGAACTATCTAACTAAGCTATAATCATGCATTGTTCAGTAACTTTCATGACAAGTATAATTAGAAGAACATAGTAACCCTCATAGGTGATTCCGGAGTTTCCTCGAATTAGGGTTTACACCCCTCAGGACCCCGATTAAGTTGTCAAGCATGCCTTAGGGGTTTATTCAATACAATTTAACTTGTCATATCATCATCCTTGATTGAGCATTGCATCGATGCCATGTGTTGATTGTTTACCTCTCTTTCCGGTGTTTGGTTCTTCTCCGGTAGAATACGATATCGGAATCGAGATCAAGTCCAAGACTGAAGCCCGAGATCAACACCGTCGAAGATCGAAGACCAATACTTTACCAACTGTAATCAAGTAAAGTACCAGATGTCTGAAGCTCTACTTTCTGGATATCAACTAGCAAAGGAAAGAGAAGCCCCACACATACATATGAATCCTATGCTTTTAAAGTATTTCATTCTTGCCATGTGCATATGATTCCAAGTCTTTTATCGATATATGGAGTAATCCTATCTGATGCATGTTACCTTTGAAGCCTATATTCCCTGATCCACTGCTCATAGCATAGCTAGGGTTTGGCTTGTGAAGCGTTGCTAGAGCTATTATCTCTGTCGTGCTTAGCCATGCTTAGCTGTTAACGCTGGTCCATCCGGTTGATGAATCAGAGCTACGAATGAACATAGTATGACAAGATGACGTGGTATGATCAGAGATGAAAGTTAAACATGCTAAGGCTTGTATGGGAGGCCATAGTGGGTTGTGGTTTTTGTAGTCCCATACTTGCCACCACTAGGACCTGAGTTCTTGCCTATGGTCCAAGACGAGCGTACAGCCACACGGGGGCCTGGAAACCCCCTCGACCAATTAACTTGCCTAGTAGATTCCATGAGGCACATAGTTTGGGCTTTCCATTTGACATACGCATCTTGGTTGTTCCTGGATGGAGGTGAAGGAGGTGCATTCATAACAGGTAGGTAAGCCTGGCCGGGAACAAGAGATGCCCGACATCCGTAATCTTGAACCCTGCGCACATCATTACGGACCGGCTTCGGGACTCGACCCGTTACAGCGGCATCTCCCTAGTGCGTGACTCATGGTCTTAGCAAAAGCAAGGTAAAGGTCGTGGTCAACCACTCTCTGCCGGCCTTCCAAGGAAGAGGGATAATAACGTTTGGCACTAAGAATCGGTTGGTACGTGTGGGTAAAGTTGTACACCCCTGCAGGGTTAAATATTTCCGAAAAGCCGCATCCACGGTTATGGACGAACTTGGAGACCAGATTCTAAGATCATATAGAACTTGAACCTAATCGTAAAACTTGGTAGATCACTGTGTGCTTAAGGATGCTTCCTCATGGGTACGAGGGGGTGATCCTAGATAGGTTCAGCAGATGATGATTTGGTGGATATCAAAAGATGATCAAAGTTAGAGATACCGCTCTCTTATCCCCTTTAAAATATTCTAATTAGTCGAGATTCTTCTCCATCTTGTTTTACAAAACAAAGATGGCTTTATGCAACATAACTCCACCAGCCATAAGTCTTGTGGAGTACACCCTGTAGTCACCCTTGCTTCGTTGATACTTTTGCAGCAGGATAAGTGTTACCATAGAAGAGTTCTTCACGGCATCGACATTGACGAGTAGTTTGGAGTTCCCAGTCGGCAGTCTGGGATCTATGGATTGGACGTCATCGTTATGCTTCAGGCCTCTTAGGCCATTTGTTAAGTTTGCTATACTTAATAGCATAATTTGCCTTCCGTTGTTTGATGTTTGTAGTCAGTGACCTCGGCTTGTAATATTTTGGTTCTTCTCTTAGTTATTAGCTTGCTGTAAATAATTTTCTGTCGTAGGGTCACTGTTGTGTTACCGATTCTCTCTATGTATGCTTTTGAGATTTAGGTTAGGCTTATGTTCAGATGATGGTCTGGGATTTGTCTAGCCTTAATCCCGGGGGTGTCACAGGTTTTGGTATCAGAGCAGTATCAACTATAGAAAACCCTTTCTATTGGTCGATGTTGAGTCTAGTGTTTGTGAAAAGTATTTTCAAAGATGAAAATTATGTGCGGAAACTCTGGTATGCTTCTTTTTCTTCTTATCCAGTTTCTCTCTAACTCTAGGTCATCTTATCTTGTGTTGATTTGGAAAAGTTCTGCTATCTCGTCCAGTCTTTCAAAACGTAGGTGCCTCTTCAGGCATGCCGGTTCTCAACAATTTGACCTAGTGTTGAGTTCTCTACAGTATGGTGTGTGTGTTCCTTTTTCCCTTGTTCTGTCTCAACTGAGAGATTTCTTTTCATCATGATCTCCCTGTTTTATGGGTCCACAACATCATGTCTATGGTCCCACAGTGATCTGCTCTAGGCCTCGAAGTTTCCTTTCGCCTAGTGTGCCTTCTTTTCATTTTTTGGGTACTTCTGAAGTTGTTTCTTCTCTTGGAAGTTACCTCGTGATTACTATCTTGTAGTGTACGCCATGTCAATCAATTAGTAGTTATTCCTTTCTTTGGGTTTTAACCCTAGGACTTGAACCTAAGATCCCCGAGTGTGCTGGATTCTGGTTTTGTGAATCTTGTACATGAAGCTGACCTTTAACTCAAGATCCATTGTTGACCCCTGTCGTTAATGTTTACACATTACTTCAGAAGGGCTAGAACCTTCTAGTATAGCCTTTAAGCTTGTGGATATTGTTGCTATTGAACAAGTGATGATAAAGGACTTCCCCTACCACTAGCTATGGCATATGTTCTTTAATAGAACCAAATAGATCACAATAAGAGTGCTCTTCGTGAGTCTCACTCCTACACTCGTGACTATGCCACACCTTACTTTTTCTATGCATAGGTTTTTGGAAGATTGTTGACTTATGCATCCACATCTTGGGAATTCTATCCTGATTATGTTCTTCCTTTACCCTTGTTGCTTTTTGACCATTGCCTACCAGTTGGTAGCCAAGTAATAGTGTGCACTGGTGTCTTCCGATGCAAGCTACTCTTGTGGTCCATCATGATAAACCATTTCGGGTTGTCAGGAGAAATAAACTCCAGTACCTCGTCATTTCTAAGACCAGGTCAAAGTTTTGTAATCCGCAGATCAATAAGCATTGATTAGCTTATGTTCTGTTCTACCTTGAAGTATCACACCTTCTTATATTAAGAGGTCGTGCTGAGTCTCATGACTCTCTTAATGAAGTGATGCTCTTACACATATATGCCCACCCTTCTCCTGAGCTGTCCATGCTCAGAAATGTTGCTTGTGTGTAATAATGTGGCCATCTGAGATTCCTAGAAATTTTTATTGCTTTGAATTCAAGGACCTTTTATCATTCTTAGCGTGATGGTTAACCCTATCACTAAGCAAAGTTTGATCGGGCTAGCAAGTCCGCTATTCTGGTGCACTCTCTTCGGTCAAAGAGTTAGGTTTGTGCCGACCTCTGCGACTATGTCTTCTTGCCTTACCAAGCAAGTTTCCTGTCGAACTAAGTGACCTATCGGTGGTTCGTGATATTCTAGATGTCTACTAGAAGTATCTCCATGTTGCCACATGACCGTGTTGTCAAGTTACTGAGTAAGCTAGTTCTCTAAACTGCTCTTTTCTCCAAGGATCCGTACTAGATACCGCTGAACGAGTTGGTTGAACTTAAACAACAACTTGGAGAGTTGTAAGACAAAAGTTCCATCAAACTCAGTTCCTTCTTAAAGGGATGTCTAGTTGTGTTCGTGTTGAAGCAAGATAGTATCTCCTTTATGGATATGTTATCTTTCCTGCCTTTGATTTGATTTGGGATATCGTCAAATCAAACTCAGTTCCAAGGACTATATGATAGTGTATTTACTGGTGATGTCTCACCTAAGTACATCTTCTTGTCCATTGGTCTGACCAATGTCTATGCTTTGTTCATACAACATGTGAGTCCATATTCTTGGAGTGCATAGATAAGTTTGTTATTGAGCCCATCGATGACATTCTTATCTTTTCCATGTTATATGAGATCCATATGAAACATTTGCCATTAATGTTGGAAACTTTTGAGAACCATCTTCGTGTTATCTCGAAGTATGTGTTCTAGATGTTAGAAGTAACCTTCTACGATTCACGTGCAAATGTTGAAAGATGTCGCCGTGGATTCAGTAGAGTTATCTTGTTTCCTCGGGAATCATTCCAAGTTAGTTAAGCATGTGAGAGGTATTCTTGATATGGTAGGTTGATATCTTCACATCTCGATAAGATCCTCCAAGCACACCAAGCCACTGATTGACTCGTTCACGGAAGATACGAAGTCCAAGAAAACTTCGATATCCTCCTAAATGTTTACTAAACAAGGATTCAGCTATGTTTCGTCGCAAACAATTCATGTAGATGTAATTATCTTTTGATAATTTGCTATCACATGGGTTCCACAATCTAGCTCATCTTTTGGAGCTTGACATTGAAGTCCATGTCTTGAGAATCTAGTAACTTTACCTTGTGGTAAATGTTGCAGACTTTCTATTCGGACATGCTGAGTCTGAATTATCATTTCACTTAACCAAAGCTAAATCTCAAGCAGCGATGATGGTTGGTGTTCCTCAAGGTTTTGACATAGGTCTATTGTAACTCTGGCAAGATTGATGTAATGGTTGGCACAATCAGTCGGAAGCCCTACTGTCACCTTATCCTGAATCAGCAGTAACAACCACTCCTCATGAGGCATCTTCTATGATTTATTATAGGATTTGTGGTTATGGTTTCCTTTGTAAACGAAGTCCGACCTTTACTTGATGACTGATTAAAGGCCTGTTAGAAGTCTGATATTGGTGTTTTAAACATCAAGGAGAACATTTAAAGTAGAGTTGCTAAATGTCTCTCGGTCGATCCTCCAGACCCTTTTACATTGGAAAACATCATGTTATGCCAAGTACTTGGAGTCTGAGAATGAAGTTTCTTTCTTCTCGTGTCATCAGGAATCTTCTAAACTATTCATCTTGGTGGTGTAAAGTGAAATCATGATCTTTGACAGAGATTTTGATAGCCCTGGATGAATAAAGAGTTTCCTTCCCGCTTTCTTAAACATGTTCGAAGAGCGACCATGATTCTGGTAATCAATAGTTCCTCTTGTTACATGTTCCTTGTGGCTCTTACACGTCCTCTCCACAAAACACTTCTATTTCTTAGCCTTCTGTTGAATAAAAGAGTGACTCTTTTGTGTCAAAAATAGTTCAACAACTTGGTTTTGTTGGTATCTATCTCTTCCACCTATAAAGCTCTATTAAGATGTTTAGTAGAGGTTTATCTCTTGAAGTCTGGGGTCATGTTTCATCTGTTGGAAGTCTTCCTTACATCTAAAGTCAAAACTGTTCTGCAAGCTCCATGGTCTCAATCCTTATGAAGACTAATTACCTTTCACCTTGAAACCATCTCCTCTTGTTTCCTCCTTTACCTTGGCATGTTTCATGTTGTTATCTCTAGAGATGTTCGTCAAGCATCTATCCATGAGTTAACCATGAGATACTCTGTTGTGGTTCTGTGTCATTCCCTCTCTTCCTTAGTGTGAGCAGCCACCTCGAAGATTATGAAGCGCTTCGTCCATTCGTCATGGTGGCATGGATCAATCTCTTCGAGAAGATCGTCGAAGATTAGTGTAAGCCTATTCCTTCTATCTTTCTATCTAGGAATCTCGGGTCGAGATTCTTATAAGGGGGACAGAATTGTAACAACCCTAGTTTCACTAAATAGACATTAGGGTTTGAATGTGCATTCATGAGCATCATCATTTTAAAATGCATGAAATAAAGTAATCACAAAAACCCTAAACCCTATCTCCCCTCCCTATTTGAAACCTATTCAAAATGGATTTGAATTTTAAAAACTACAAAAATTATGGAACCCAAATTGATTACAAGGGTCTCTGAAATATTTTGAATATTTGTAAAAGTTCTGGTAATTTGAAATTATACAAAACATATTGAATTTGAATCTACAAAGGAGAAAACAAAAATAGAAAAAGAGAAAATATTTTATAAAATAAAAACAGAGCCAGCCGCAATCAGGCCCAACCCAACTCGCCCTCTCCCTCTCTTCTTCATTTCTCTGCCGCTCGCGCGCATCCGTAACCGGCCCAGCCTGGCCCAACCGTAGCCCGCCTCGGCCCCGTACTGATTCGGCCCCTCTTTCCCATCGTCGTCTTCCTCCCGCTGCCGAAGCAGCTCGCTGGCGCGCCCGACGCCGCCCGATGACGCTGGCTGCTCCGTGATGACCGCCGCCGCTCTGGAGAGGGATAAGATCCCGTGCTGACGCCCTCATCCTCATCTTTCCCCACTCTCTGGCTCTGCCTTATCTCCTCTTCTCTGCAACCTCCTGAAACCCTAGCTCCTACTGCTGACGTTCATCCCCACCGCTAGGAGCCTCGCCGAGCCCCGACGATGTTGCGTTGGGATTCGCCTTGCCGTGCTGATCATCCCTGCCAAAGGAATCGTTTGTGGGAGCCCAAAATCGAGCAGGCCAACTGCACCTTCCCCGACTCCGGCCGTCGTGTTCATCGTCGATTCCGGCGCCGTCCAGCCTCCCCGAGCCTCCCCAACCCCTCCATCGCGCTCGTGGTGAGCCGCTGGTCACGCCAGACCCCTCCTCTACTCCCCTCACTTCCTGGTTCATCCTCCCGCCATGCGCCACCGAGCGCCGCCGTAGATGCTCGTCGGGAACACTATTCTGGTGACCATTTGAGGGCGGCGTTACCTCTACCCGACCCAGCCCAGTCCCATCTTTCCGGAAATCTCAACCACGAGGCCCCGCGTGCAGTAGATCGATGGGGGCTTGCTCAATCTGAGAGCAACTCCATTGCTGACGTCATGCCGACGTCAGCATGAGGTCATAATCTCCTTTTCTTTTATTAATGTTTTGTAAATTCATTTCTCGAATTAATAAATACCCTATGGGCCCAGTCTGTCATGGTTTTAAACTTTTTGGAAAATAATTTCTAAAATTGTTAAACTTATGACATGTGGGCCCAAGTTGAAAAATAATTTGAATATTCCAAAAAGATTTAAAATGAATTAAAATTGGAGAAATTCATAACTAATTCATTTTAAGTCAGAAAAATATGAATAATATATCAAAATGTTCAGAAAAATGAGAACTATCTAACTAAGCTATAATCATGCATTGTCAACAACTTTCATGACAAGTATAATTAGAATAACATAGTAACCCTCATAGGTGATTCCGGAGTTTCCTCGAATTAGGGTTTACACCCCTCGGGACCCCGATTAAGTTGTCAAGCATGCCTTAGGGGTTTATTTAAATACAATTTAACTTGTCATATCATCATACTTGATTGAACATTGCATCGATGCCATGTGTTGATTGTTTCCCTCTCTTTCTGGTGTTTGGTTCTTCTCCGGTAGAATACGATATCGGAATCGAGATCAAGTCCAAGACTGAAGCCCGAGATCAACACCATCGAAGCTTGAAGATCAATACTTTACCAACTGTAATCAAGTCAAGTACCAGATGTCCGAAGCTTTGCTTTCTGGATATCAACTAGCAAAGGCAAGCGAAGCCCCACACATACATATGAATCCTATGCTTTTAAAGTATTTCATTCTTTCCATGTGCATACGATTTCAAGTATTTTATCGATAGATCGAGTAATCCTATCTGATGCATGTTACCTTGGAAGCCTATATTCCCAGATCCACTACTACTAGCATAACTAGGGTTTGGCTTGTGAAGCGTTGCTAGAGCTATTATCTCTGTCGTGCTTAGCCATGCTTAGCTGTTAATGATGGTCCATCCGGTTGATGAATCAGAGCTACGAATGAAAATAGTATGACATGGTGACGTGGTATGATCAGAGATGAAAGTTAAACATGCTAAGGCTTGTATGGGAGGCCATAGTGGGTTGTGGTTTTTGCAATCCCATACTTGCCACTACTAGGACCTAAGTTCTTGCCTATGGTCCAAGACAAGCGTACAGCCACACGGGGGCCTGGAAACCCCCTCGACCAACTAACTTGCCTAGTAGATTCCACGAGTCACATAGTTCGGGCTTTCCATTCGACATACACATCTTGGTTGTTTTTGGATGGAGGTGAAGGAGGTGCATTCATAACAGGTAGGTAAGGGTGGCCGGGTATAAGAGATGCCCGTCATCCGTAATCTTGAACCCTGCGCACATCATTAGGGACCGGCTTTGGGAATCGACTCGTTATGGCGGCATCTCCCTAGTGCGTGAATCATGGTCTCAGCGAAAGCAAGGTAAATGTCGTGGTCAACCACTCTGCTGGCCTACCAAGGAAGAGGGCTAATAACATTTGGCACTAAGAATCGGTTGGTACGTGTGGGTAAAGTTGTACACCCCTGCAGGGTTAAATCTTTTCGAAAAGTCGTGTCCATGGTTATGGACGAACTTGGAGACCAGATTCTAAGATCATATAGAACTTGAACCTAATCGTAAAACTTGGTAGATCACTGTGTGCTTAAGGATGCTTCCTCATGGGTACGAGGGGGTGATCCTAGATAGGTTCAGCTGATTATTATTCGGTGGATATCAAAATATGATCAAAGTTAGAGATACCTCTCTCTTATCCCCTTTAAAATATTCTGATTAGTCGAGATTCTTCTCCCTCTTGTTTTACAAAACAAAGATGGCTTTATGCAAAATAACTCCACCAGTCATAAGTCTTGCGGAGTACACCCTGTACTCACCCTTGCTTCGTTGATACTTTTGCAGCAGGGTAAGTGTTACTATAGAAGATGAGTTCTTCACAGCATCGACATCGACGAGTAGTTTGGAGTTCCCAGTCGGCAGTCTGGGATCTATGGATTGGACGTCATCGTTATGGTTCAGGCCTCTTAGGCCATTTGTTAAGTTTGCTATACTTAATAGCATAATTTGCCTTCCGTTGTTTGATGTTTGTGGTCAGTGACCTCTGCTTGTAATATTTTGGTTCCTCACTCAGTTATGAGCTTGCTGTAATTAATTTTGTGTCATAGGGTCACTGTTGTGTTACCAATTCTCTCTCTGTATGCTTTCGAGATTTAGGTTAGGCTTATGTTCAGACGAAGGTCTGGGATTTGTCTAGCCTTAATCCCGGGGGTGTCTCAATGAACCACCACCTGTTGAGATAGATCCTTTTAAGATACCGACACGTATTGTTAATCGAGTTATGGATAATTATTATTTAGGGGATGGAACTGTCCATCCTGGTGATCACTTGATTTTTATCCATGAATTTTGCGGGTTGTTTAAGTGTGCAAGTATCACAACTAAACAGGTGAAAAAGAAGTTACTCTCTGTCGTGGTATTGCCGACGAGTACGCCATGGAGGGGTGCTCACAGTGCGTGTTTAGAGACGTGGGATAAGGCGGACGGTTGATGGGTACGAGGTAACACAGCTTACCCAGGTCCAGATCCCACAACGGTGGAGGAATCCTACTCCTGCTATAAATCACTATAAGGGCAATACGCCGAGTTACAGGGATTGGTTCGCTGTGCGAGGTTGTCTGATGTTGATCTATGAACGTGCCCTAAAGGCTCCCCTAGGCCCGAATTATATAGTCACCAGGTCCTAGGGTTACAGGGAAAAGTCCTAGCCGGACAGGTTACAGAGTCCTACACTGTCTATTACTAGTCTTGTGTATCTTGTACTCCAAGGCTCCGGGTACGCTGGTGACTCCACCGTAGCCTTCCTTTATCCAGCATGGGCCTCCCTTTTGGATCCATCTAACTGGGCCGCCCAGCAGGCCATAGGCCATGCTACCGATTATGGGCCACCCGTGTTACCCGGATAAGAGACATGCTATAAGGATACCCATATAGCATATCCCCAACAGTAGCCCCCGGAGAACTCCGAGATCTTGCGTCGTCTTGCCTCTTCACGTGGAATGCTCTGTCTAGATGGATTTCGGCAAATCGTTAAGCAATATCTTGTAGTCCTACCAAAGAACCCTGCAAGGTTTTCTCCGTCTTTGATTTGTAAGTCGGAGAAATGCCGAATCTTCCATCGTACTCTTTCGTAGTCGGATTAAATCCGTCCATGCCGGAATCTTCGATGTGACGGCTCATCCACCCGTGTCAGCTAGGACGACATAGGCTTAAGTCAGCGACGCCTCGTAACTCACACATGCAGAGAACGCAATCATATCTAATTTCCCCGCGCGAGCGATACGAACCGTTGGCGGTGGCGGTTGGAGACGTGGCGAAATTTCCGCGCACGTTCGCGAACACGTCGTCTACGCAGCAACCGTCCGATTAATCTGCACGAATCTTGACGCCGAAGATGATAAATAGTAACCGTGGGGCATCTTCCACTTTTTACCTCATTCTCCTCGTGTCATCGTCTTCTTCCTCCAGCCGCACGTCTCCTCCAGCTCTCCGCGAGAAACCTCGAAAACCCTAGCTTCCATCTGCGTCAGTCGCACCCATCCTTCACTCCATGGCGATCAGCAGCACATCCCCATCCACGGCGGTGTCGAGCGAAGACGCGACGAAGCCGGCGAGCTCCGTCGTCGTGCCCCCAGAGGGCTTGGTCATCCCTGCATCGGTGGTGATCGAGTCCACCGGCGGCGACCATAATTTGGCGGTCTGGAACCACTGGAGGGGGAACCAGATTCGCATAAGGGCGACTGGCGTGGCTCGGACATCACCGACCGCGACATCCAAGAAATGGTCGCCGAAGGCTACCTCCCCGTGACGGAGGGGCTCGCCTGGCGGGCGGCACCGACCGGTGAGGTGACACCTTCTCCCCAAGCCGGAGAAAAGGTGTACCTCAAGGCTCAGCTGGTACGCGGCGTTTCCTTGCCCATCTCCCACTTCTTCCTCTCCGTCTTAAACTACTACAAGGTCCAACCCCATAACCTCTCCCCCAATAGTATCCTAGTGCTTAGCAACTTCGCGGCACTTTGCGAGGGTTATTAGGGATAAGGCCTAGGTTAGACTTGTTCGTGTACTTCTTCACCGTCAAACGTGAAGCCGAACATAGTAAGGAGGATCTTAGGAATTGCGGCACCATAAGCTTCAAGATTCGACCTGGCCGGCGGTTCCCCGACATTGTCGGCCACGAGTCCTGCAAGAATTGGCAGCGGACGTACTTCTACGGCCCCAACATTCCTCTGGCGGGCCGAGAAGTGACGTACCCGGACTTCGCGGATGGAGCCGCCGCTGAAGTTTCCGCATGGAGATCCCAAGCCTACCTTCCTTCCGACCTCTATGCTTCCCGTGCCATAAGGCGGATCGAATGGTTCGTAGAGACGGGTTTAACCGGCTTGGACCTAGCCATGTGCTAGTTCATCAGGCGAATCCAACCTCTGCAGCACCGCATGAAGTATATGCATGAGTATACCAGTGATCGAAGGGATAGCCTCCGGATCTCCGTGGATAACTTCTCGAGCGACTCCGTCAAGCTCCGCCTTAAGGACATCATCAAGTTGAATGATAAGAAGCGTGGCTTCACCATCACCTACGACATGTTCGTAGATGGCAAGTGCCCAAAGGTAGGTATTTATTTTCCGTGTACGACATATGCTCCAGTTCTTCCGTCTTGCGAACACCATTTTGTCTAACACGGTGATTTATCACTTAATAGCTTAGCAATCTAGATGAGGACAACCTGGCTGCCCAAATCTACGATCCAAAGATGAAGGAAGTCACGGTCGTGTCCGACGACGATGTCCCATTGGCGCGAAAGCGGAAGAGCTCCACCTCTGACGCTGCCGACGGAGGCAAGAAGAAGAAGACGGAGGGTGGAGCCTCCAAAAAGACTACCGCCGCCCTGGAGGCGGAAAATAGAAAAGCCACCGGGATTTTTGCCAAAGCACCCCCCCTAGTGTAAGCTTCTCATTCTCCGACATTGTCTATCTGTCTGTCTTGTTCCTGTACTTATGCATTTGCACGTTTCAGAAAGAAAGCCACGACCAGCCTCAAGAAGACCTCCAAAACTTCGGGGGCTTCTCGAAATATCAAGGATATGCTGCATCGCGACGCCTCCTCCGCCATTGCCCCTACTACTCCTGCCGTCAAGCCCTTGTCCGCCCCAACAAGCTCACAAGCTAAGGAGGCACCAGGCCCTTCCATCATGGAAGTGGATTCTGGCGCCTCTACCGAACTTGCTGTTGTCGGCGAGCAGGCGACGCAGGAGAGCACCGCTCAACAAATGGCTAAAGCTCCGGCTAAGGATGCCATCGGTGGCGGCAAGGCGGTGGTGGAAGCTGGTACTTCTGCCGAAGGCGGCGCCCTTGCTCCCCATAAACCCTTTGAGTTCCCAAAGATAGTCTACCCGGCGCTTACGCCGAGTAACACAACTCTGGTTCATGTAGGAGTACCGTCATCTCCGACATGCGGTCTTGAGGAGATCCTCCGTCAAGCAGAAATATTGCAAGGAAACAGCGTTTCCTTTGGCAAGCTGCTAGCCGAGAGTGCTACAAACCTCAAGATCATCGCACTTGTAAGTTTTACTTTGCCTTTTGCATTTCATATGAGTATCCCACTGTAGCCCCCGAGGATGTAGACGGAAAACCATACGCTTTGCATCTATATGCTCTAAGAGTGACTAAGTTAGAAAAAACTCTCACTGTAGCCCCCAAGAATTTAGATGGAACAAACTATTCCGACTAGATGCTTTAAGAGTAGTATATGCAGTGTTTATAATTTTCAATACTGTAGCCCCCAAGCCTCTAGTTGTAACTGAATTAGTTCTGACTAGATTCTTAAAGAAAAGCTAAGCATTTTCTGAGTTAAAAACTTTATACTGTAGCCCCCAAGCCTCTAATCGAGAACTGAATTAGGTCCGACTAGATGCTTAAAGAAAAGCTAAGCACACTGCTAAATAAAACTCTCTCGATGTAGCCCCCGAGCGTCTAGGTGGAAAGCTTCCGACTAGATGCTCCAAGTACACTAAACAACGATTTTCCTTTTTTCCATAGAACGAGAATGCTCGGAGGGGCATGGCCAACGACAAGTACCAGAAGATGCGCGCAGATCTTGAAGCCGAAAAGGGTAAAACTGCCATCTTGAAGGAACAGATCATCAAAAACAAGAGTCTGTTTTCTTTTTGCGCATTCCGTCTTGGTTTGGTGCCTTCATTCTCCGAGTACTCACTGTGTACTTTGTTTTCTTCGACTTTGTAGAACATGTTGCCAAGGCCAAGGACATTGTCGAGCAGTCCAAGCACATCCAGCAGCTGGACAACGAGAACAAGATCCTGAAAAAGGAGAGGGAAGACATGCTGAAAATGCATGAAGAATCAATGAAGGCCATGCAGGATTCCGCCACCGAGGAAATCAACCGCTTTAAGGAGGAGATCGCGATCTTGAAAGATCAAAAGCATGCTGCCGATGAGCAGAATCACCGCCATGGCGAGGCGTACAAGAGAAACAATCCTTGGCGGACACCCTCTGGCAAGCTGAGGCCAACATCTTTAGTAAGTTTCCTCCGCCTTGTATTTCTGTAGTCTGGATACTTTGAATTGTTGAACTCATGTGTTTCTTTTCGGAATTTGCAGCTCCTATGGGTTTAACCAGATCGCCTCCTCCAGCCAAGGAATGCATGGTTCTTGCCGGCAGCTTCATCAACACCGCCATCACCCAAGCCAAAGAGATTGCCAAGCCCCTCCGGATACACATCAAGTCCTCGGACTCCGTGGCGAAGTACTCGGAGATTCTACGCCGAGCCCCCGAGCATATCACAAGCTACAAAGCTTCATGTGCACGGGCTGGCGCAAGGATGGAGCTGTCAATGGTGAAGGCACACTACGAAGATGCCGACATCGATACGGTGACCTCTGGTATCCCCGACGTTGACGATGACGGCAAATAGATTGATCACGAAGCCATCCTGTCGTCACTCGCGGGTTATGACACCAGAGTTGCCGAGTTGGTGGACATCGACGTCTTCGTGCCCATGAACACCATCGAAAGCGTTAACCAAGATTCCTCCGAGTCCCACCAGAGTGCCGACATTGAGGGTGATTCTCCGGCTGGTGATGATGCTGCTTCCAAGTCTCCTGTGCCAAAGGAATGAAAAACAACTTTGTAATATTTGTTTCATCTTTGGTGTATGCGCGGAAAAAACTTGATGATGTAACTTAAGGCGGAAAACAATGGTTCACTGGTGTAAAACAGGCCTCTAGTCCCGGGCCGCAACGGGCTCTAGTCCCGGTTTTGGGCCCGGGACTGCGAAAACGGGACTAGAGGCCCCCCCTCTAGTCGCAGCTCGCAACGGCCCGTGACTAATAACAACCATGTGGCTGTTTCAGCGCCGCGGGGGGCAGTAACCCTCTAGTCCTGGGCTGTAACACCACCCGGGACTAAAAGGTTTCCTGCCGCGGCAGAGAAACACCACATTTCTCTACCGCGGCAGAGATTGTGTATTTCCTTTTTTTTGCCATTTCGTTCCTTTTTCGTTTTGTGTTTCACTATAACAAACATATATTTCAGTATACATATTATACGCTACTACATACACACTACACGTCGATGCATTTATATACTTAATCGATCCCTTGCAAGCATACATATAATCAATCATATCAAAAGGAAGAAATGTTTTGAAATTACATGGTCATTGATGAATATATATATCATATGAGCTACATGGAGATGACTAAGGCAAATCGAGTTCCACGTCATCCGCATAATGCTCTCCATGTACATCAAGGACTTCCTTCATCATAAATCCCGCCAGCTCCTCTTGAATTGCTCTTATGCGTTGGTCTGGCTCTAGTTTCTCTCGCAAATCATAAATATAATGTGAGTCAACTTTACGCCATCGTCAACTCATGGATGTACTCGCAGCATTTAGTATCCACATAAATGAGTTCCGGTGGCTGCTGTAAACTCTTCGCCATTTTATAAGTTAGCTCCTCTTTGAATGGACCTGGTATTTTCATGCGAACCGTGTCCAACACCTGCTCGGCAAAGAAAATGAACAAAGGAGTTATTAGTTACTTGATATCAGGAAATGAATGAAAGAGGACGATATAATGCGATAATGATTGAAATTACTTATGGAGCATTGCTTTCATGTCGCTCCACTGCTCTTGGTCCCAACTTAATGAGTCGTGGACTTCAACTAGGGAGTTGTCAACTTGAATGTTTAGCAAGATCCAGTGGAATCTGCGGACATTTACATAAGCATACATGCATAGCTCATCCAGTAAGCAAAAATAAAATGTGTACAAGATATAAACACTCACTTGAAGTTGTAAGGAAATAGTATTTCCTTAACAAAATTATGCTCGGTTAAGAACCTGGACAGGTCTTCCTCCACGTCTTTGGGGTGATTCTTTAATGTATATTCATTAATGATATATGGGTCAATGAACCCAACGTCGCATCTTCTAGCTCTTTTGCATTCAAGCATCTTCATTCTGCGGAATATAATATCATCATACAAAAGGATATATAGTTAGGATAATATATTAAATGCAATGAACGAGCTAAAGCTACAAACTTAATTATAGAAATAAATAACTTACAGACAGTAGCAACCAATGATAGATTTGTCGAGGGCGCGCTGGTTGTATAACTGAAACAGTTCGGTCATTTGAACTCAGACGAGTATGGTTTGAAGTGATGCTCCTTTCTAACGTCCACCGGAAACCAATCTTTATGATGCTTTTTTCTGCTTGCGACATGTACCATTCATGCAGATTTCGCATATGTGTGGATAGACGCGCGAGCTCCTCATTACTGACTAGAGGCTCCCCTTGGACATACTGCCGTACTATCTGACCCACTGGCGTATCTTCATAGCCTAAATATTGACCAAGAGACATATTTGCTTCGTTAGCAAGTGCTTTGGCCTGCGATACAGTGATTCCCATAAGTGCAGCATTATTACGGGCACTAGGGTCCATTATTTGCATGTCCATATCCATTTCAGCTCTGAAGGCCTTGTCGAGGTCTGAAATGACTTTGAGCGGGGCGACCGATTGATTCTTCTGTGCTCCGAGCTGGGCAACTTGCTTCCCGCTTTTTGCACTTGTGATTTTTTTCTTCTGTGCTTGCTTAATAATCTCCCGGTCATAGTCTGATTCCAGATTCATCGATATCTGGGATGGTTGCTCAAGAAAGGACTTAGCCCAATTTTTGGTTTTTTTGTTATATACCGGCTTTGGCTTAGGCTTTTTGGGTGCAAAATGCGCCTTAACTTGGGCAGCCACATCCGCGTTAGTTTCCTCATCGGTCTTGTCATAAGGTCTCTTTGGAAGAGCCGGCGGGATATCGACTATCTTCGGTGTTTGAACTTTCTTCGATGTGGGAGCGGGGGACCGTCGAACTTCCGTTTCTTCGACGAGGTAGTAGTATTGCACGGAGGCGGAGGCGGAGATCGAGTTGATGGACTCCTGCTGCGGCGATCGTCAGCGGGGCGGGGTGGACTTGGAGGTTGGCGATAATCGGGTTGGGGTGGACTTGGAGGTTGGTGATAATCGGGTTGGGGTGGACTTGGAGGTTGACGATATTCGATGCGGGGTGGATTTGGATTCCTTGGAGTCGGTGGCCTTGGCGCCGAGCCTGGAAACTTGATGTACTTCTTATTCCATAGAATGATGTTGCGCTTGACATCTCCTAGTTTCGTAAGGCCTTCAGGCGTAGCGATTTCAATCTCTAGGTCCGCAAAATCCTCCACTATGTCATCCACCGTGACACGAGCATAGCCTGGTGGAATCGGAAGTGAATGGTGGAGTGCTCCAGGTAGACAAGGTAAAGCAGTGTCGATCGCCACCTTGAAGGACAGGTTGTTCATTGGCTGATGTAGCTCACATTGTGCCATCTCTCTGACATCATCCACGGGGTAGTGAGGAGCCGGTGCATCATCCAGCAGTGCTTGATCATCAACACGAACCTCCGTGGAAGCCACGCTGCTTATCCGTTGGCTAAGATCCAATGCAGGATCATCATACCGCGGGTGAGTTGACGACGACGGCCTTTGGCTAATTTCATGCATGAGGTTCTTCAGATCAGCTAGGTCCTGCTCTACCCTGGAGATCCGATCTGCCTCCCGGTCCTTCTTTCTCTCACGGCTTCTGTAACTGGCATCTTACTGAGGAAACCCTGTCTTCCACGAGACACCGACGCCTTTGCCTCGTGTTTGTCCTCCCTTTTCAGGATTCCCTAGGGCGCGTGTCAGCTCGTCGTTCTCTCTCTCGGGACATAACAATCCCAATTGAGCATCGTTCATTGCTTGAATAAGGTCTTTGGAGGGTTTTAGAATTTTATCATGAAATAATGTCTTCCCTGTTTCTAGGTCCAAGGATCCCCCGTGCCCGTACCACCAGTGCTTTGACCTCTCGGGCCATCCATCTGTACCAGGAGTGACGCCTCTATCCCTAATATCCTTCTCCATAGTTTCCCACTTAGGGATGGCACTCTTGTAGCCACCTGTCCCCATTTTATGATGGTATTTCTTGTTGGCAGCATTTAACGCGTTCTATGCCGACTTTGCCTTTGCTTTATCAGATTGCTTGTACTGTACAAAATCGGGCCATTGTTCTCTCAACTTCTCGTTTACTCCTTTGAAGTTTGGAGTTTTCTTTTTCGCGACATATTTCGCGTATAAAATTTTCTTGTGGTTCCGGTACAATTTAGCCATCTTGCTTAGTGCCCACTCCTTGACTTTCGCTCTATTTTCAAGCCCACTCGGCATTGGGGTAATACCATCTACCTCAAATTCCTCATACTCTGGAGGTAGTATGAAATGCGCTATGAGCTTCTGCCAAAGGTCATCTTTGGCATCATCGGTGACATAGCTGTTGGATTCTTCACCGACTTTCTTTGACTTATTCCATTCTTGGATGGTGATTGGCAGGTTGTCCCTAACAAGCACCCCGCATTGATTTATAAACATCCTTCGGTGCTTATCTGGAGCAATCGGTTCACCATCATCATCTATTTCTTCGATGGTGAACCTCTGATTACCATCCAACTTTTTGTTTGGCCCTCGTTTCGTTCGAGCTGTCGATTGCGTCGATCCGGTGGGCTAAAAGAAGAAGAGAGAGTGATTAATATATATCTAGATCAGTTAATGAATAGAGGTAACACGAGACTTTATACATACATACATACATACATACATACATATATATATATATATATATATATATATATATGTACCTCGCCGGATCCTGTCGAGGGGCCATCATTATTGTTGTTATTTGTTTGCCCTTCGTCCATCTGGTCTTCCCCTTGGTACATTAGGTTTTCCTCTAGTCCATCACCGGATGGATTCAGATATGAGGATATCTCTTCCTCGAGCAAAATATCTTCGGCGCCGGTAGTAATATTAAGAGGAATTTCACCTCTTATCATGCCCTGAAGAAAACCTTCACCGATGCGACCAGGATCTTCAGATGGATCCATGACTTAATTATCTATAACAAAAAGAGAGTTAAACAGGTTAGAAAAAACAATAATCCTAATAACTAAAACAATATAATCCTAATTATAATTATCCTAATATTATTTGTGCTAAAACAATAATCATAATAACTAAAACAAAAAAATAACCCTAATCCTAATCCTAATTCTAATCTTAATAAATAAAACAAAAAAATCACTAAAACAATAATACTAATCCTAATTCTAATATTTTAATTAAAACAATAATCCTAATACTAAAACAAAAAACCCTAATATAAAAAAAACTATAGAAAAAAAACTATAACATTTCCTAATATTAATTATGGTAAAACCTAAAATTATTTGTGGTAAAACAATAATCCTAATATTAATTGTGGTAAAACAATATAATCATAGCTAATAACTAAAACAAAAAAATAACCCTAGCTAATTATAATTAAAACAATAATTAAAAAAATAACCCTAGCTAATTATAATTATATTAACCCTAGCTAACAATATAATCCTAATCCTAGCTAATTATAATTAAAACAATAATTAAAAAATAATATAAAACAGATTTGTATTTAAAAAATACAAAGAGAAAAGGAAAAACAGAAAAAGAATTTTTTTTGAAAAAAAACAGTAGCCCGACCCCAACTAGGCCGGCCCATCTCTCCCCTCTTCCTTTCCTGTCGCTTGCATGCATACAAATTAACCACCCCACCTCGCCGGCCGTCCTTCCCCCTGTCATCCTCTGGCCAAGCGCTGCTCGGTGTGGCGCGGGACGCCCTCGTCGGCCGTGTCCGTCACCGATCCGCGCTGCCGCCGCCTTGGAGATCACGCCTCTCCCTCTCCCCTATCCTCACATTCCCCCTAGGCTCGCTCCCTCTCTCGTTTCCTTCCTTGGCCGAACCCTAACCGTCGCAGGGAGCCATCGTTGTGGAGCGGCGGTGGCACGACGGAGAGGCACGTCCTGGAGAACCATCTCACCGGCGAGGCACGGTGGCACGACGCACGCAGTGAGCGGCATGAATCGGACAAGACCTCCCGCTTTCGTCTTCGTCGTGCCGTCTTGACGAAATGTGAAGTGTTGGGTGCGCACCTCATGGCGCCAGAATATAAGGATAGACTTTAGTCCCGGGCTAAGCCACCGCCATGACTAAAGACCTTTAATCATGGTAGGGCTTAACCGGCGACTAAAGACCCCCCCCCTTTAGTCGCGGGTTAAGCCACAGCCCGGGACTAAAGGGTTTTTTCGGCCGCTTCGTTTTTGCGCGCGCAGGCACCCTTTAGTCCCGGGTCCATCCACAACCCGCGACTAATTGTATTTTTGTAAATTTTCTTTTTTTAATTCAAAACTAATATAAAAACTTTGGAAAATCATATCTTTTATTGCAATAATCCAAATAAAACAAATAATATGTCTTTTATTATCAAAAAATATAAAGAATCTTAATATAATATCCATTTATCTGTTTGCATCATTTATAAATTATTTCATTTGTAAATTTTCTTTTTTTAATTCAAAACTAAAATAAAAACTTTGGAAAATCATATCTTTTATTGTAATAATCCAAATAAAACAAATAATATGTCTATTATTATCAGAAAAATATAAATAATCTTAATATAATATCCATTTATCTGTTTGCATCATTTATAAATTATTTCATTTGTAAATTTTCTTTTTTAATTCAAAACTAATATAAAAACTTTGGAAAATCATATCTTTTATTGTAATAATCCAAATAAAACAAATAATATGTCTATTATTATCAGAAAAATATAAAGAATCTTAATATAATATCCATTTATCTGTTTGCATCATTTATAAATTATTTCATTTGTTAATTTTCTTTTTTAATTCAAAACTAATATAAAAACTTTCGAAAATCATATCTTTTATTGTAACAATCCAAATAAAACAAATAATATGTCTATTATTATCAGAAAAATATAAAGAATCTTAATATAATGTCCATTTATCTGTTTGCATCATTTATAAATTATTTCATTTGTAAATTTTCTTTTTTAATTCAAAACTAATATAAAAACTTTGGAAAATCATATCTTTTATTGTAATAATCCAAATAACACAAATAATATGTCTATTATTATCATAAAAATAAAAATAATCTTAATATAATATCCATTTAGTCCCGATTGTAGTCACAAACTGGGACTAAAGATATTTTCCGCCATTTCCCACCGCTTCCCGCCAAGTTTTCCCGCCCTTTCCTTTCTACGAGAGCTTTTAGTCCTGGATGTAGTCACTAACCGGCACTAAAGATATTTCCCGCCATTTTCCAAAGCTTCACGCCAAGTTTTCCCGCCCTTTCCCTCTATATTTAGGGCGATCGCGCCATGGCTATCCACACATCCACACCTTCCTCTCTTAGAACAATGGACAACGCCTACTGGGCCATTCGGACCCTCGAGGAGACCGAGGCGCTATGCGCCTCCAACTACCCTTGTCCATTGGCCACTGCAGCCGCCGGATGCTAAGCGGAGGGGTTCTGTCCCTCTGTCCCTCAAGGTTCCGCACGCCAGCAGCCATCACAAACCACTTCTACCACGAGCTCACGCCGAGCAGTATGGATCCCAGTGGGATCCCGACAACCACGACACCTGGAATGCCTTCTTCGCTAATAGGCGGAAAGGGAGCTCGCCAGTCTGAGGTGATGGCCACCGGTGAACCACAACGAAGCCGGCTGTCGTCTGTGGTGGGCGAACTGTACTATCATCGGAGTGATGCGCTACATTGCCGGGGGAGACCATCCTCGCCTGCTGTGCCCACGAGTCCACCTGCCATAGAGCCACAAAAAGGCCCCACACCGGCCCGGCGGTAGCGGCATCGTCTTCCAGGAGACCCCTCCCCCGCCCGCCGTGAATCCGAGGCTGGAATGGCCCCTGGTATATTCCATGGATGGTTTGAGGATCCCCGGAGTGGCAGGTGACGATGACGATGATGATGACGATGACGAATAAGACCCTGAAGCTGCGTACTATAGGACTAGGCATGATTATGACTAAAGGGGGCCGCTTTAGTCCTGAGTGTTAGCTAGTCCCGGTTTGTCCCGGTTTTTAATATTAATAAATGTCTTGAGTGTTACCTAATAAATAGAGGGAAATGCCTATATAAAGAGAGGTTCATCTTTAGTCCCGGTTGGAGAAACGAACCACGACTGAAGGGATTGCGCCAGACTGGGCCAGGCAACACTAATAATAGGGGTGAGTGTCGACATTATGTCGTGCGGCTTGTACCTTGTCCCGGATGGTGTCACCAACCGGGACTAAAGATGAACCTTTAGTCCCGGTTGGAGAAACCAAACGGGACTAAACATGAGTCAGCAATATTAATAGGGGTGAGTGTTGACATAAAGTCGTGAGTGTACATTATGCCGAGCTTGTACTATAAATAGGCATCCTTGTGAGTCCAGTCCTCCAGCCGTTTGAGGCATCTCCAAGATGGTTTTCGAGAAGGACACCACTACGGCCAGCCAGGAGATGCGACGGAGCCCCCTCCGGCATCTCCGAGAAACTGGTCATAGAGGCACTCCTAATATGTGAAATTAGTTAGCTCCTGTGCGTATTGATCTAGTTAGAGAAGTTACAAGCTGCAAGATGGTTTTCGAGAGCAGGTCACCACTATGGTTTCGAGGAGATGCCGGAGCCAGTCCTCCGGCATCTCCGAGAAACTGGTCATAGAGGCACTCCCTAATATGTGACATCACGCGTTTGGAGATCAGATCTTAATGGTAAGTATGAATCGGTACTAAAGGCCCTCCTTTTGTCCCGGTTCAGCCACAAAACGGGACTAACACACTCAAGATTGTTTGCAGACAACACTATAAAAATGGACACATGCATGGAGCATCTTCACTCATAAAATGTTACAATTATTATATATCATTTCTTCACGTGTGTTCCTTTCTGATCCCGTCGTATCCATGGAGCATCTTCATTCATTAACATGATGCTTGGGTCATCCTTCACCGCGAAGGGCGGAATTTCATGAAACTTATCACAATCTTCTGACATGTCTGTCTTGTCCTCCACTCCCACGATGTTTATTTTTCCTGAAAGAACTATGTGGCGCTTTGGCTCATCGTCTGATGTATTCTTTTTCTTATTTTTTATTTTTCTAGGTTTGGTAGACATGTCCTTCACATAGAAAACCTGAGCCACATCATTGGCTAGGACGAATGGTTCGTCTAAGTACCCAAGATTGTTGAGATCCAACGATGTCATTCCGTATTTATTGTCTACCTCAACCCCTCCTCCTGTCAGCTTGACCCATTTGCACCGAAACAAGGGGACCTTAAAAGTAGGTCCATAGTTAAGTTCCCATATCTCCTCTATGTAACCATAATATGTGATCTTTGACCCATTGTTGTCTGTTGCATCAAAGCGGACACCACTATTTTGGTTGGTGCTCTTTTTATCTTGGGCTATCGTGTAAAATGTATACCCATTTATCTCGTACCCTTGGGAAGTCGATATAGTCAAAGATGGTGACCTAGACAATAAGTATAGCTGATCTCCAAGAGTGTTGTTTTTGATGAGATGTTGCAACCAACCACCAAAACTCTTCATGTGTTCATTGCTAATCCAAGAGTCATGCTTTCCAGGGTTGTTGGAGCGTAAGATTTTCTTGTGTTCCTCGATATATGGGGCTGCCAAGATAGAATTCTGTAGAACGGTGTAATGTGCTTCGGTGTAAGAATGTCCGTCCCTAAATATTATTGATTTCCTTCCTAGAGTACCCTTTCCACTCAGGCTCCCCTCATACCGCGATTGAGGAAGACCAATCGGCTTAAGGTCAGGAACAAAGTCAACACAAAATTCAATGACCTCCTCTGTTCCATAGCCCTTGGAGATGCTTCCTTCTGGCCTAGCATTCTAACATATTTCTTTAAGATTCCCATGAACCTCTCAAAGGGAAACATATTGTAGAAATACAGACCGAGAATGGAAATCTCTTCAACTAGGTGAACCAGCAAAGGCCATAATATTGAAGAAGGATGGTGGGAACACCAACTCAAAACTGACAAGACATTGGACCACATCATTCTGTAACCATGGTAGATCTTCAGGATTGATTATCTTCTAAGAGATTGCATTGAGAAATGCACATAGCTTCACAATGGGTACTCGAACATTATCTGGTAGAAGCCCCCTCAATGCAATCGGAAGCATTTGCGTCATAATCACGTGGCAGTCATGAGACTTTAGGTTTTGGAACTTTTTTCTACCATATTTATTATCCCCTTTATATTCGACGAGAAGCCAGACGGGACCTTAATACTGCTTAGGCATTCAAAAAATATTTCCTTCTCTTGTTTGGTAAGAGCGTGAATGCATGACCTTGAAACCATTCTAGATGCAGCCATATCCGGTCTTTCATACGTTGATGGTCCTTTCGTGCTTCCGGTGTATCTTTTGTCTTCCCATACACGCCCAAGAAGCCTAGCAGGTTCACGCAAAGATTCTTCGTCACATGCATCACATTGATTGCAGAGCGGACCTCTAAGAATTTCCAATATGGTAGCTCCCAAAATATAGATTTCTTCTTCCACATGGGTGCGTGTCCTTCAGCGTATTTTGGAACAGATTTTCCTCCAGGACCCTTTCCAAAGGTTACCAGTTGATCCAAATATTTGACCATATCAAATATATCAGCACCAGTACGCTCCTTAGGCTTCGTCTGGTGACATGCCAAACCGTTGAAATGCTTGCCTTTCTTTATTAAGGGATGCTTGGCCAAAAGAAATCGACGATGCTCATTGTATACATTCTTCTTACAATGTTCCAAATATATACTTTCAGTCTCATCTAAACAGTGTGTGCATGCATTGTATCCCTTGTTTGAATGTCCTGAAGGGTTACTAAGAGCAGGCCAATCATTGATTGTTACGAAAAGCAATGCTCGGAGGTTAAATTCTTCCTGCTTGTGCTCATCCCACACGCGTATCCCGGGTTCGTGCCACAACTGTAAAAGTTCTTCCACTAATGGCCTTAGGTACACATCAATGTCGTTGCCGGGTTGCTTCGGACCTTGGATCAACACTGGCATCATAATGAACTTCCGCTTCATGCACAACCAAGGAGGAAGGTTCTAGATGCATAGAGTCACGGGCCAGGTGCTGTGACTAGAGCTCTGCTTCCCAAAGGGATTCATGCCATCTGTACTTAGACCAAACCTTAAACTCCTTGCGTCATCTGCAAAGTCCGGGTACTTTCTATCGATTTTTCTCCATTGCGACCCATCAGCGGGGTGTCTCAACATCCCATCTGACTTACGTTCCTCTTTATGCCATCGCAACAACTTGGCATGCTCTTTGTTTCTGAATAAGCGTTTCAACCGTGGTATTATAGGAGCATACCACATCACCTTCGCAGGAACCCTCTTCCATGGGGCTCGCCCTCAACGTCACCAGGGTTATCTCGTCTAATCTTATACCGGGCATGCATCTAAATTCTCATACTCCTCACCGCGGTAGAGGATGCAGTCATTAGGGCATGCATGTATCTTCTGAACCTCTAAACCTAGAGGGCAGAGAACCTTCTTTGCTTCATACGTACTGGCGGGCAATACATTATCTTTTGGAAGCATATTCTTCATCATTTTCAGCAACTTTTCAAATGAGGAGTCAGGTATAGCACACTCAGCCTTCCATCGCAGCAATTCCAGTGTGCTGCCCAGATTTTTCAGACCATTTTCGCAATTTGGGTACAACAACTTTTTGTGATCCTCTAGAATGTGATTGAACTTCTCCCTATCCTTTTTAGTTTGGCAATCTCTTCGTGCATCGGAAATGGTCCGACCAAGATCATCAGCGGGTTCATCATGTGTCTCTTCTTCATCCTCCCCTTCAGCATCCCCCATGGAAGTATCTCCGTACTCAGGGAAACCATGATAGTTGTCATCCTCCTCCTCTTCTTCATTGTCTTCCATTATAACCCCTCTCTCTCCGTGCTTGGTCCAACAATTATAACTAGGCATGAAGCCGGACTTCAACAAGTGGCTGTGAAGGGTTTTTGAGTCAGAGTAATCCTTCTGATTCCTACATCCATTACATGGACATAATACAAAACCATTGTGCTTGTTTGCATCAGCAACACGGATGAATTCATGCACGCCATTAATGAACTCGCCAGAGTGTCGGTCAGTACCGTACATCCATTCCCAAACCATCTGCATTATAGTAAAAGTATATCAAAAACCATTACACAACATGATAAAATTATTACAAGTTATATTGAGAGCTTCTAGAGCATTAATTTTGAATTTTGAAAATATACATGCACCAATTTGTGAATTGGAGAAAACAATCAACATGATAAATGTGGAGTTTTTATTATTGTTCTATCAGTGAAAACCTCATTCCATTCTAAGCTCTGAAACTCTAAAATTACACATTTCAATTTTCAATAACTATGTGCCTAATCAAAATTTGTTACACATATATATCAAAATCCTTCTAGCTACTTCTAGAGCATGCATGCATTTGATCCATATCTCTATACTTCTAGAGCATTATAGAGCTAAAGTAGCAATAAGAGATGAAAGAATGAAGTTCTAACCTTTTAAAGCTTTGGATTTAGTTGTTGCAAACTAAATCTTGACAAATCTTGAGAAAAAATGGCATGAACTCTCTTGCTTCTTTGAGAAAAATAGCCACCATATGCTTTAGGGAAGCTGGCCAGGGAGCTGTATATATAGTGATGGACAATTAGTCCCAGGACGTGATACGACCCGGGACTAATAGTCCCCAAAAAGAGCTGTTGGCCCGCTCCAGCTTATTAGTCCCGGGCTGTATTACGGACCGGGACTAATGCTCTGGTCCGGCCCGGCCCGGGACTAGTGCTTATGGCCATTTCTAGCCGTTGGAGGCCTCACGGACCGGGACTAGTGCTAGCACTAGTCGCGGTTCGTGACGGGCCGGGACTGGTGACGTTGTTTAGATCGAGTCGAAGGCCTGTTTTCCAGTAGTGGTTGTTGTTTCCTGCTACTTAAGAACTAGTTTCCAGCATGTATATATATTTTTTAAGCAAGTGCTGGCTTATCCATTACTTTGGTTCTTATGCTTGACTTTTCGTGAGTCGGAAGACTCGTTGTCGGAACCATGCGCTTAGGTAATGATTCCCAATGGCACCGTCAATAACCTGAGCACAAAATCACCGACAATAAGTGCCAAAAGTCACTACTCCAGAATCCACATAAAAGCAACAAAGAACGTGTAGACCAGAAAACTTAAGCTAACGCCCGTAGGCGGAATTTTCACAAGTGCAAACGCGAATCTTGTGGATAAAGGTTTTACATGATCCAAAAATGAACACTAAAGGAGGTAAAAGACTCGGAAATATGAGTGAACCAGAGAGCTTTATTTCATTGATCATATAAGAGGTACACAATTAGATAAAAAATGCTAAGTGTAAAAAGGACGTAGCTGTGCTATGTTCCATGGCCCATCAAGCTCCGGGTAGTCATCATCCGGGTCACGTCGCTTACGTTTATGATCCTTGTTGGGTCTATCCTTTAGTTCACGATTGTCAACAAGGTAGTAAGATCCATTGAGAAGCGCCTTGCTTATGATGAACGGTCCTTCCCATGGCGGGGATAATTTGTGCGACTTATTCTGCTTAAGTCGAAGCACCAAATCCCCCTCTTTAAACGAGCGATGCCGAACACGGCGACTATGGTAGCTGCGTAGCTTCTGCTGGTAGATGGCGGATCTTTGGCATGCCAAAACGCGCTCCTCCTCGAGAAGGTCCACATCCAGGCGTCTGGATTCTTCAGCGTCATCCTCGTCGTAGGCGACAACTCTTGGTGCATCGTGGAGGATGTCGGAAGGCAGGATGGGTTCTGCTCCATATACCATGAAATAAGGGGTGTAGCCGGTGGATCTGTTGGGTGTAGTTCGTGAACTCCACAGCACAGATGGCAATTCTTCCGCCCAGGCTCCAGCTGCTCTATGTAGCGGTGCCTCAAGACGTGGCTTGATTCCCTGCAGAATTAATCCATTGGCTTGCTCAACCTAACCATTGGATTGTGGGTGTGCCACAGATGCAAGGTCATGCCGGATGCCTTTCTCCCAGCAATATGCCTCCACTTCTCAGAGTTATAAATTGTTGCCGTTGTCGGTGATAATGCTATGTGGGAGACCAAATCTCACCACTAGATCTCGGACGAACCTGAGGGCAGTTGCCCCATCAACCTTTCTAATGGGTTTAGCTTCTATCCATTTAGTGAATTTGTCAACTGCTACAAGCAGATGCGTAAAACCATAAGGTGCCGTCTGTAACGGTCCCACCATGTCCAGCCCCCAGACCGCAAATGGCCAAGTTATTGGTATTGTTCGCAGTTCTTCAGCAGGAACATGTGGTTGTCGGGCATAATACTGGCATCCCATGCATGTCTCAACCAGCTTGTCGGCGTCCGCCTTCGCGGTCACCCAGTAGAATCCTTGCCGGAAGGCTTTCGCGACCAACAATCGAGGAGCGGCGTGATGCCCGCAATCTCCGAGATGGATTTCGCGTAGGATTTCCATACCTTCTAGATGGGAAACACACTTTAGGTATACACCAGTAGTGCTCCTTTTGTAGAGTTGCCCATTGATTATGGTATAACCCTTTGCTCGTCGTACTATTTGCCGTCTTTCGACTCTGTCGTCGGGCAAAGTTCTATGTTCGAGGTATTCCATGAACGGTTTTGTCCAAGCTGGAGGGACCTTAGTCACTATGTTGACGAAAGAGTCAGCTCTATCCGGGTTGTCGATGTCGGCTCCCTTCACGGATGGTGTGCGCAGGTGCTCTAGGAAAATTCCTGGCGGAATTCGCTTGCACCCTGATCCTAGCTTAGAGAACAGATCAGCCGCCTCATTTTTTCCCTAGGCACATACTTGAATTCGTAGCCCAAGAAGCTCTTGGCTATCTCATCCACTTCGTCTTGATATGCCTCCATCATAGGGTTCCGCGCATTCCAGGTGCCAGCCACCTGCTGGGAAACCAAGTCAGAATCTCCACAACAAACTATGCGTTTGATGCCAATATCCTTGGCTACACGTAGTCCGTGAATGAGTGCTTCATACTCCGCCATGTTGTTTGTAGCCTCGAAGTGGATCTGTAGAACGTAATGTAACTTGTCTCCTGTTAGTGACTGTAGCAATACACCAGCCCCCGAGCCGTTGAGCAGCTTTTATCCGTCAAAGTGCATCACCCTGTACTCTGGTTCTGGCAACGGAGTAGCATCTGGCATCTCCGTCCAATCTGCAACAAAATCCGCCAAGGCTTGTGACTTGATAGTGTCGTGTCTCTTGTAAGTGATCTCGAAGGCGGCGAGTTCAATGCCCCACTTTGCGACCCTTCCTGTAGCGTCGCTGTTATTGATGATGTCGGACAGTGGAGTCTTGCTCACCACTGTGATTGGGTGCTCCTGAAAGTAATGCCTCAGCTTCTGAGAAGCAAGGAATACTCCATAAGCTATCTTTTGGTAGTGCGGGTAACGCTGCTTGGACTCCGTTAAGACCTCGCTCACATAGTAAACTGGTCGTTGAACTCCATGCTCATAGCCTAGTTCCTTCCGCTCTACCACGGCGACGATGCTGATAACCCGGTTGGTTGCCGCCATGTAAATTAATAGGGGCTCACCAGGCTCGGGTGCTGCAAGGATGGGCGCTGAGGAAAGAATCTCCTTGAGCTACTTCAATGCTGCATCTGCTTCGTTCGTCCACGTGAATTTGTCCGCCTTCTTGACAACAGCCTGAGAAGCCTTCTCTCCAAGTCGGCTAACGAACCGACTAACTGCTGCAACACAACCTGTTAGTCGTTGAATGTCCTTTAGGCATGTCAGACGGTTTATGTTCAAGATGGCTTTGATTTTCTCCGGGTTGACCTCGATTCCACGCTGGGAAACGATGAAGCCCAACAATTTGCTGGCTGGAACCCCGAAGACGCACTTCTTAGGGTTAAGCATCATGTTGTATTTCCCGAGATTATCAAAGGTTTCTTTTAAGTCGGAGATTAAGTCGTTTGACTTTTTAGACATCACCGTGATATCGTCCATGTAGGCGTGAACGTTCCGACCAATTTGGTCGTGAAGGCAATGTTGTATTGTCCGCTGGTAGGTATCACCTGCGTTTTTCATCCCAAAGGGCATCGTGACATAGCAAAACATGCCGTATGGGGTAGTGAACGAAGTGGCCAATTGGTCCGACTTCCTCATCTTGATCTGGTGGTATCCTGAGTATGCATCGAGAAAACACAAAAGTTCCGAGCCAGCCGTCGAGTCAATGACTTGGTCAATGCGAGGCAAATCAAACAGATCTTTGGGACATGCTTTGTTCAAGCCGGTGTAATCAACGCACATTCTTAATTCATTGGTTCCCTTTTTGGGGACAAGTACATGATTGGCCACCCATTGGGTGTGAAGGACTTCTCGGATAAATCTAGCCTTAAGTAACCTAGCTATCTCTTTGCCAATGGCGCGTCTCTTCTCATCTCCAAAGCGTCGTAGAGGTTGTTTCACTGGTTTGTATTTTGGATCAATGTCTAAGCTGTGCTCGGCAAGTTCCCTAGGTACACCTTTCATGTCGGCGGGTTGCCAGGCAAAGATGTCCCTATTCTCACGGAGGAACTCGACGAGCGCGCTTTCCTATTTGGGATCCAGGTTCGTCCCAATGGCGACGGTCTTGGAGGCATCGCCTACCACAAGTTCCACCGGCTTGGTCTTGATGGCAGCCTTGAACGTAGGAGCGGAGTCGGAGATCTGCTTCTTCGACATGGGCATCTCTGAGTCATTGACCTTGCTCTGGATCTCTTTGAATTCTTCGTTGTAGAGGACAGCTTCTGCAACGGCTGCTTCATTGATCTTGCAGTCCCTTGCCTTGGTAAAGCTTCCGGATACGGTGATAACACCGTTTGGTCCGGGTATCTTGATTTTGTTGTAGACGAAGCATGGCTTGGCCATGAACGTGTGGAATATATCGCGACCGAATATGACGTGGTACACACTTTTGAAGGGGACCACCTCGAAGTTCATGCGCTCTTGGCGGTAATTATTAACATCGCCAAAGGCAACCTGAAGTGTAATGCCCCCAAGGGACCGAGCCTCCCGACCAGGGACTACGCCGTGTAAGATGGTGTTGGTCCGCCTTAGGTTTGCCTCCGTCAAGTTCATCTTATGCAGTGTATCCAGGTGCATGATGTTGATGCTTCTTCCACTATCCACCATGCACTTGGTGAACTCCACGCCGTCAATCAAAGGGTTGATGACCATGGCGTACTGGTTCTCTGTGGGCACAAGGTCTGGGTGGTCCGTCATGTCCCAACTTATTGGAACTTCTGACCAGCGCAAGTACTGGCGGACTGGGGGAGAGTGGCCATCAGGATCCTCAGAGAGGTCTTCTCTTGTCGGACGGTGGGGGTGCCAAGGAAAGTGTGGTAGACTAGAGCCTTCTTTGTGAAGGGGTTCTTGCCTTTGTCGTCGCTCTTGGCGGCGTGCTTGGGGTCAACGTCTTCGTCCATGTCACTTGAATCCTTGGACTCCTCCTCCTTCTTCCCTTTGCCCTTGCCTCGCTGTCTGTTCTTCCGACTTTGCTTGTAGCCAGACTCCGGGTCTTCCTTGAGGTCGTTGACGAACTTGAAGTGTCGATTGGTATGGGTGGCCTTGCCGTTGGCATCGAGGTGTACGAGGCACGACATATCGCGGTACTCTTTGTAAGTTTGGGGAACACGGAGCGGCGCCGAGGTGGTTTCACTTCCTTGTTGCTGCCCACGACCAACTCCCCTTCCTCGGCCATGTTGTCCGCCTTCTCCTCGTCCTGCAAAAGTCATAGCGACCATGTCGGTAGATTGCTTTTCTTCTGGAGCGGTTTTCCGCTTTGTACTGCTGTTCCTCCGAGCTTGAGGTGGAACGGCCGTTGCCGGCAAGGAGCCACGAGCATCGTCGTCGGCAGCTGCGAACTCACTAGCCAACTGAATCATCTGGTTCAAGTTAAGATGGTGATTGTCCTGCAAGCGCTTCAGCTTATGTCGGAGCAGTGTGCCTCTTTCCAACCCATCGATGAAGGCGGCCATGGCGGTTTGAGCGTGCACTCCTACGCAGGAATTCTTCATGTCCAGCCAGCGGGAGAGGTAGGCGTGAGATGTCTCGTCTTTCTCTTGCACGCACCGCTATAGATCGCCCACAGTGCAGGGACGTTTGTATGTACCCTCAAAGTTCTTGGTGAATGCTTCTTGCATGTCCAGCAAGTTGTAGATAGATTTCTCCGGCAAGTCGTCGATCCATTGACATGCCGTGTCTGCCAACATTAACGGGAGGTACTTGACAACGATGTTGGGGTTGCCTCCGACAATCTCCACCGTGTTGCCGTAGTCCTGCAACCATGTGGATGGCTTGGCGGTGCCGTCATAGGGTTTGATGGTCTTGTCAATCCGGAAACCTTTGGGGTAAGTTGCGGACCGTATTGCGGGTCCAAAGCAACATGGTCCCAGGTATGGTCCTTCCCGGGCCTCGTGGATCTTATCGATCTGCGAACGTGCATCGTATGGCTCCGGGGTATTCTTATTTTTGTCAACATGGGATGGGCTGCGTGAACGACGTGGGCTTCCTCCGCCATGGTGACTGCTTGGTGGTGACGGAGGCGGAGGTGGCAGTGGGTTAGCCTTCTTGCTGTTACCCTCCTGCGACGCCTCACGCCTGTCATGGTTGCTTGTCGGACGCGGAGGGTCGTAGCGTGACCTGCTCTTGTGTCCTTGGTTGCGCTCTCCGTCATGACGGGTCTGCTCCGTGTTGTCGCGGATGACGATACTGCACTGCTTTTGTGGGGGCATATCCATACGATGGTGAGCCTTGTAATCTTCGCGATGTCGGGGAGATCGAGGCGGTGGCGATGGGCGACGAGGTCGGGCCTTTTCTCCGTGGTCGGAGGATATGGGGATGGCATCCTTCCTGTTGCGCACATCCCTCCGTCTTCGTTCTGATGAACCCGTCTGGGACCCGACATCAAGAGGAGATTTTTCCCTTGGTGGCTTGTACTGGCTAGATTGGCAGAGCGCTGGGTCAGACTCAAGCCTCTGAGAGGTGGCCTTTTCCTGCTGCTTCACCGCCTTGGCCACTAGGTCATAGACCTGTTCCACTGCCTCAGGCGATCTATCCTGCTCCCGAAGGGTCTTGGCGACGGCGAGGTTAAGGAGTGGGGTGGGCATCACCTGCTTGCCTTCACTGTCAATGTATGGTTTGGCTTGTGCCGGCTTCGAGGGATCCCATCCTAGGTTGCACCATACACCAGGATCATTGATGACGCGAGCCGGAGCTTTCTTAGCCTTCTGCTGCTGCAGCAAGGTCTTGTACTTGGCCTCCATTGCTCTAGCTTTCTCTATGGACTTCTGCACGTTGACCAGATCTCGATCTAGTTTAGCGCCTTGCTCCGCGATGGCCTGTGCTTCCTCCAGCAGCCGCTGGCGCTTCTCGTCAAGCTGGTTCATGTTTCAGATGTGAGCAACGGTTAGTGGCTCGACGAAGAGATTTCCGTACATCACTCTATCAGCTAGAGTAACTTGGGCTGCTGCAGACGTAGATGCTGGAGGCGGCAAGTTTGCGGTGTTGTTGTTGCTCGGGCCGGTGCCAAGTTCCTGCGGCTGCTGCACTGGGTTAGGCGGAGGAGGCATGACTTTTGAGCGATCATCGTCAGCACCAATAAGTGGCTCTTTCCCCTTTTCCAGCGCTGTAGGCGGAGCTCGTCCGGGTTGATCTTCATCCATCGCTGTCCCAATGGTGACGAACACCCCTCGGGACGTGACGACGTTGTTGGCTTGCTTGTCGCGTGAGTACTCCTCCTCCATCTCTTGCATAGCGGAGTCTAGCTCCTCTGGACTGAAGTCTATCTCCTCTGAATCTGCACTGAAATCAGCATAAAGCGCGTCAATGACAGAGTCGAAGGGTGCCAGGACTTCCTCGATGACGGGCGGTGGAGGTGCAACGGCCTCGACGATGACTGGGGGTGGTGGTGCTGCTGCGATGATGGCGGCCGGAGGCGGTGGTGGCGGTGGCTGAATCAGAGGGGCTCCGTTAATGAGCGCAAGCGCTGTCTCGCTGCCGCAGGTTGTTGACGGTGTTCACCATGCCTTCGAAGGTAAGGCGTCCTAACGCCTGCTGCCGTATTAGAGAATGTTGGAGAAGCGTGCCATGGTCCAGTCCTTCCACAAAGTGATACATAGCATCCTCATTGGGGTAGTGGGCCAGATTGGCTCGTATGCGGAGCCACCTGGCCAGGTAATCATGGGGGTTTTCGCCCTCTCTCTGAATGTAGCGTGCCAGATCGAAGATGGTAACCACGCCGACAAACTTGGATTTCTGCTGTCCAGACGCTCGGACGAAGCCGGCGGAGTTGCAGTGATATTCCACCTTTATATCCTACACAGGGGCGGTTTGGGTGGGTGTTGAATTTTTCCGATCTTTGCCGGCAAACTCCGAAGAGAGATCCGACATTGATCCTTCCGCGAACGTATCCTGCCTGTAGGCGGTCCGTGCGGGCCTTGGTGCTTTCCGATCTTTGCCGGCAAACTCCAAAGAGAGATCCGACATCGATCCTTCCGCGAACGTATCCTGCCCGTAGGCGGTCCGTGCGGGTCTTGATGCTCCTCCGACTCCCAGGGAACTAGTACCCGAGTCGGTTTCGCCGATGAAGAGGTGGATGTCTCTGATAGGAACGATCGAACACCGCGTAGGGTTCGTCTTCACCGGGATCTAGAACTCGTCGGGAGGGACGATCGGAACGTTGCCGGAGAAGAGAACACGACCGATGGCTACGGTTTCGCTGATTCCCGCGAAGATCTTGGTCCTCGCCCGCTGAAGAGCCTGGAGCGCCTCTTGCCCCACAGTGGGCGCCAAGTAAATGGTATTGCCGGATGCGCCATGGAGGGGTCCTCACGGTCGTGTTTAGAGGCGTGGGGTAAGGCGGACGGTTGGTAGTGCAGGTAACACAGCTTACCCAGTTGAGATCCCTAGCGGTGGCGGAATCCTACTCCTTCTATAAATCACTATAAGGGCAATACGCCGAGTTACATGGATTGGTTCGCTGTGCGAGGTTGTCTGAAGTTGATCTATGAACGTGCCCTAAAGGCTCCCATAGGCCCGACTTATATAGTCACCAAGTCCTAGGGTTACAGGGAAAAGTCCTAGCCGGACAGGTTACAGAGTCCTACACTGTCTATTACTAGTCTTGTGTATCTTGTACTCGAAGGCTCCGGGTACGCTGGTGACTCCACCGTAGCCTTCCTTTATCCGGCATGGGCCTCCCTTCTGGATACATCTAACTGGGCCGCCTAGAAGGCCATAAGCCATGCTACCGACTATGGGCCACCCGGGTTAGCCGGATAAGAGACATGCTATAAGGATACCCATATAGCATATCCCCAACACTCTCCATATCCTTGAAAGGGAGAGCTAAAGAATGGTATAAGCTGCTGAAGAATGGACAATTCATGGAATGGGAGGAGATGACATCTCTCTTTTACTCTAAATTTTATCATCCCAATGAGATTCATAAGGATAGAAATTTTATATATAACTTTTGGCCTCTTGATGGAGAGAGTATAGCTCAAGCTTGGGGGAGATTGAAGTTACTAATGCTTAAATGTCCTATTCATGAACTCCCTAACAATATTATTCTCAATAATTTTTATGCTAGGCTTTCTCTTCATGATAAAGATTTACTAGATGCTTCTTGTGCTGGATCATTCGCACACATGAAGGGAGAAGCTAAATGGGATCTCTTAGACCGTATTCAAGATAACACTAAAGCTTGGGAGAATGACATAGGAAGAAAGTCAGGTATAAACTATGATTATGAATGAATTAAATCTTTTATGGGAACTGATGACTTCCGTGATATTAGCAATGAGTTTGGTCTTGATCCCCAAGTTCTTGAAAAATGTTTTAAGGCCTTTGCCTCTTATATTGAAATTCCCAAGAAAGAGTGGGACAAGTACCATGCTCCTTATAAATACATTGTTACCCATGTTCCTGCCAGCGTAGAGGTTTGTACTGTTGACCCTATTTTTCCTGAACCTTATGTTGAGAAACTCCCCTTTCCTTCCAAGGTAAGGTATCATTCTATTATGGGTAATGTGGTTAGCAAAAGCACAAAGAAAACTATAGGGTCCAATGAGCTTATTGATACTGAGCCTGTGGTAGCTATTGTGAAAGATCTTGTCACTAGAAATATATAGGATGAGCCTATTGTCTTCTCTGAAGACGCTACTAATATTGTTTCTCACCCTAAGAAATTTATAAAAGCTAGTGTCCCTATGATTTCTGTTAAAATTGGTAGTCATAGCTATTATGGTTTATGTGATATTGGTGCTAGTTCTACTGCTATTCCTTATGATCTTTACAGGCAAATTATGCATGAGATTGGTCCTTGTGAGCTTGAGGACATTGATGTGGTTATTCACCTTGCTAATAGAGAGCAAGTTTGCCCCATTGGCATTGTAAGAGATGTGGAGGTCCTTTGTGGTAAGATTAAATATCTTGCTGATTTTCTAGTACTTGGTAAAGAAGCTAGTAAAACCTATCCTATTGTCTTTGGTAGACCCTTTCTAAATACTTGTGGGGCTATCATAGATTGTAGGAAGGAAAAAGTGTTGACTAAGTTGGTTGGAGAGTCTTATGAGTTTAATTTTTCTAAATTTTCCAAAACTCCTTATGAAAATGAACTGCCTAATGAGGATTTCAGGGTTGAAAAACTTTCTGCTATTTATCTTGCTCCTAATAATGCCTTGCAGCAGTTTATGGAAGATTATGAAAGTGATGTCTTCATGAAGGAAAGAAATTAGATTGATGAGGTTTTCCTTCGTCAGCCGAAACATCTTAAGAATAATATACATGTGGAAGATTTGGGTACCACACTACCACCTAAAGGGGACCCTGTTTTCGAACCTTTACCTAATGATCTTAAATATGCTTATCTTGATGATAAGAAAGTATATCCTGTTATTATTAGTTCTAAACTTTCAGGAAAGGAAGAAAAAGCTTATTGGAGATATTGAAGAAACACCAAGGAGCTATGGGCTATACTCTTGACGATTTAAAGGGGATTTCTCCTACTATATGTCAGCATGCTATTAATATAGAGCCAGATGCAAAACAAGTTGTTGAGCACCAACGCCGTCTAAATCCTAAGATGAAGCATGTGGTAAGAAATGAGGTATTAAAACTCCTTGATGCTGGTATTATTTATCCTATTGCTGATAGTAAGTGGGTTAGCCATGTTCATTGTGTTCCCAAGAAAGGGGGAATAACTGTTGTGCCTAATGAGGATAATGAGGTTATACCCCAAAGAGTAGTGGTTGGGTATAGAATGTGTATTCATTTTAGAAATATTAATAAAGTTAAAGAAAGATCATTATCCTTTGCCCTTTATTGATAAAATGCTTGAGAGGTTGTCCAAAAAGAATCACTTTTGCTTTCTTGATGGTTATTCTAGGTTTTCTCAAATTGCTGTGAAAGCACATGACCAAGAGAAAACTACTTTCACTTGTCCTTTTGGTACTTATGCTTATAGGCGTATGCCTTTTGGTTTATGTAATGCTCCCGCTAGCTTTCAGAGATGTATGTCTGCTATCTTTCATGGTTTTTGTGAAGAAATTATGGAGGTTTTCATGGACGATTTTTCCGTCTATGGAACTTCTTTTGATAACTGTTTGCACGACCTTGATAAAGTTTTGTAGAGATGTGAAGAAACCAACCTTGTTCTTAATTGGGAGAAATGCCATTTCATGGTTAATGAAGGGATTGTTCTTGGACACAAGATCTATGAAAGAGGCATTGAAGTTGACAGAGCCAAAATTGAAGCAATTGAGAAGATGCCTTGTTCTAGAGATATTAAAGGTATTCGTAGTATCCTTGGTCATGCTGGTTTCTATAGGAGGTTTATTAAATATTTCTCCAAAATTTCAAAGCCCCTTACTAATCTTCTTCAAAAAGATGTACCTTTTGTTTTTGATGATGATTGTAAGGAAGCTTTTGAAACTTTGAAGAAAGCTTTGACAACTGCTCCTATTGTCCAACCACCTGATTGGAGTTTACCTTTTGAAATCATGTGTGATGCTAGTGACTTTGCTGTGGGTGTTATCCTTGGACAACGTGTTGACAAGAAGCTGAATTTTATTCATTATGCTAGCCAGACTCTGGATGCTGCTCAAAAGAATTATTCTACTACTAAAAAAGAGTTCTTAGCTGTAATCTTTGCCTACGTTAAGTTTAGACCTTATATTGTTGATTCTAAGGTTACTATTCATACTGATCATGCTGCTATTAAGTACCTTATGACAAATAAGACGCTAAGCCCAGGCTTATAAGGTGGGTGTTGCTTTTGCAAGAGTTTGATCTGCATATTGTGGATAGGAAAGGCACTGATAATCCTGTTGCTGATAATTATCTCGTTTGTAAAACATTTCTTTTGTCCCATTGCCTGTTAATGATAATTTTCCAAATGAGCAGTTAGCTGCAATAAGGTAAGTCCGCATGAGAGTCCTTTGTATGCTGATTATGCTAACTTTATTGTTTCCAAGTATTTGCCTCCAACCTTTACAGCTTAGCAAAGAAGGAAATTCTTTTATGATCTAAGGCATTACTTTTGGGATGACCCACACTTATATAAAGAAGGAGTAGATGGCATTATGCGAAGATGTGTTCCAGAATTTGAACAACAAGAGATATTGAGAAAATGTCATGGCAGTGCTTATGGAGGACATGATGCTGGGGATAGGACCGCACAAAAGGTTTTACAATCTGGATTTTATTGGCCTACCCTTTTTAAAGATGCAAGGAAGTTTGTCTTATCATGTGATGAATGCCAACGAGTAGGTAACATCTCTAGTCGCAGTGAAATGCCTATGAATTATTCTCTTGTTATTGAACCTTTTGATTGTTGGGGATTTGACTTTATGGGGCCTTTTCCTCCTTCAAAAGGGTATACTCATATTCTTGTTGCTGTTGACTATGTTACAAAGTGGGTAGAAGCCATACCTACAAATAGTGCTGATGGTAAGACCTCTTTGAAAATGCTTAAAGATGTCATTTTTCCTAGGTTCGGTGTGCCTAGATATCTCATGACTGACGGAGGCTCTCATTTTATTCATGGGGTTTTTAGAAAAACTCTCGCTAAGTATGATGTAAACCACATAATTGTTTCAGCTTATCACCCAAAAACTAGTGGGCAAGTAGAACTTTCCAATAGGGAAATTAAATCCATCTTGCAGAAGACTATCAATAGATCTAGAAAAAAATGGGATAAAAAGTTGAATGACGCTTTGTGGGCTTATAGAACTTCTTATAAAAATCCTATGGGGATGTCTCCTTAGAAAATGGTCTATGGGAAAGCTTGTCACTTGCCTTTAGAATTAGAACACAAAGCTTATTGGGCAGTGAAAGATTTGAATAGAGATTTTAGACTTGCTGGTGAGAAAAGACTGCTCGACTTAAGTAATCTAGATGAGTGGAGAGGTGAAGCTTATGAAAATGCTAGGCTTTTTAAGGAAAAATTAAAAAGTTGGAATGATAGGAGAATTCTCAAAAGGGAGTTCCATGTTGGTGAGAAAGTTCTTTTGTATAGGTCTCGTCTCAGATTTTTTGCAGGGAAACTACTCTCAAGATGGGAAGGACCTTTTGTTATCAGGGAAGTATACCGCTCAGGTGCCATCAAAATCTCTTCTCTGAAGGATGACACAACACAGGTGGTTAATGGTCAAAGACTAAAACATTATATTTCTGGAGATTCTTATAATGAAGACATAGATGTTATTCAAATGGTGACTCGAGAAGAATTTATCAGAAGCCAAACACTAGAAACCATAGAGTTCGTCTTTGAATAGGTAAAAGTGCTGAAAACAGAAGGTTCGTGAAACTCCAATATTTTTATATTTTTGATGTTTTTAATACATAAGGAAGACTACGAGACGGAACTGAAGAGGAACCGGAGGCCGGGGTGGCCAAACCCACCCCAGGCGCGGGCCCACCTTGCCCCGTGCCTGGAGGGGGTGTGCCACCCCCGGGCTCCGACTCCGCCTCATTTCCGTATCAGAACCTTCCTTATGCCTTGAAACTTCGTAATATGTAACCCCCCAGGTTCCCCGAGGTTCTTGCATCGTATTCTCGTCGTGTTTTTGTTTCGATCTGTTTCTGTCAGGAAAATTCTCAGATTTGGAGCCTCAATGTCTTCCTCTGGATCACCCACAGAGGATTCCTCTACGGACGTCCTCAACCCGTCATGTATGAGTTGAGGATTCATCCCAAAGAGTTGACCCTCAAGGAGGGGATGGTACAGATGAAAGAAGTTCATTGGCCTAAAGGAGAAGGAAGTCTAGAAGACAGGATGGAAGCATTGGAACAGAAAGTTTTCAGGTACAAGAAGATGGCAGAACGCGAAGTGGATGTTATTCACAAGATAAGTTCAGAACTCATCACCAAGCACGAGGGAGAAGTTGCTGAGCTCCGAGAAGATATCTTCTCACTCCGTCAGACCACCAATCAATTGCAAGCACAACTCTATGACATACAGAACCAAAACTGTGAGTATGAGGCTAGATTTGATCATATAAGCTCTGCTACTAGTTTCAGGATTGTAGAGACAAGGAAATCCTTTTTTCGATGGGGAACCATTGCCTTGGAAGTTTTATGATGACAAGGCAACACCACCACCACCAAAGGAGTAATTCATCATCAGGTTCGGCATCCCCTTGGCTTGTTCCAAGCTTGGGGGAGTGCCGCGGTATCACCACCATTATCTTTTATCTTTTACCTTTTTAGTGGATTCATATCTGTGGTAGAGAGGTTATCATATAGTTTGGTTTGCATGTGTAAGTATCTCTCCTTTAGTTGATTATCTATGTATCATTTGGTGTGAGCGCCTTTATTGAATAATAATGAGAAGTCTCATCTTTTATTTTTTGCACTTCTTATTTTAGTTTGCAATCTCTATTATATGAAGGATCTTGTTGATCAGTATTGGCACCACTTTGGGAGCATACGTGGATCTAAATTGGTTTTGGCAAACCAAGTGCTGGTCAATACCATACCTTTTGAAGTTTGAAAGAAAAAGAGAAAAAGCTTACAGGTATTTTGTATCATTTGTTTTCTTTCTTGTTGGCTCATAAGCTTAGTATTCTTTATTTAAGATTCTTTTGTGTTTTCAAGGAAGATTGCATGTTTGGCTTTATTACTTGTATGTTTGCTTGTTTCTTTCAACTCTCTTGCTTGCTACCCAGCCTTGCTAGCCAAAAAACCTGTTTTGAGAAGGCATACTTCTCATGTTTCCAAATCCCTTTGAACCAAAACTTTTGCCACTTATGTCCACCATATCTACCTAATAGTTATTGCTATTACAAGAAAATTCTCAAGCTTCATCTACCTTTGGAATTAAAACGTATTTTGTTATGTGAAAACTAGTTAGTAAAGCTCTCACGAACTTGATGGCACACTTTATTTCTTGCCCCTAATATACTTGAACCATTGTGCCATCGAAGTTGTATATACTTGCACCTATACGTTGGAATTAGCAGAACCGTGCTGTCACGGGGAACGTTTTCAACATTGCACTTGTACTTTGTACACAGTTGATATCATGCTCTTTTGTATATGGATGTCAACGGTGTGAAATAAAGAGGGAACTTGTAAGTCCATGGAGTTTGTATCATGTGTTAGAGAAACGCCTGGGCCGCTAGCCTAAGCCATGCCTAATCATGGTGGAAACTTGCATCATCACCATAGTGAGATATCTATGAAGCATCCTCAATAAAAAGCTATACATATGGTAAATAAAAAGATTGCTGAGATGCTCATTGTCTACTTGCCTTGTTATTTTGGTTATGGGAAAGCTCCTGTACCATGTAAAAGGGGTACCCCATTGGCGGTTCTCAATGATATGCAAATACACAATGACAAGAACTTACCTGTGACCAAATTTGAGTAGCATGAGGAGTGGCCCTCATATTCAAGGGACATGAGATTTCCAACTTATATTTCGTCAAGCATATACTCCATCTTTGTGCACTTTAACCTTAATCATCTCAAGATGCCTATGATAGGGGCAATGAGGGCTCAAAGCCAGAAAGTACCATAATATTTTGGAAGCCCTTTATGACTTGTAATCCCTGCTTCCCTCTAAGAAGGGGCCTTTCTCCCACTTCCAAGTTGAGTCAGTAAACCTACTTCCTCTCTATCTCTAGCAAGCATTTGAGTTGTTGTGTTTCAAGCATTCATATGGTGATTTATTCAATCATGTTCTTTGTCTTCCTTGTTTGCACAAAACTCTTATCTATTGAGTATTACTTTGAAGGCCTTCACTTGTGAAAAACCTTTTTGTGCAAAGAGTGCTCATGTTTTGAAACTTCTACAAAAAGCTTTTTGTGAAACTGTTTGCTAGGTGTTCTCTGACCAAGAACAAGTTTGCCAATTCCAAATATGATTTATCTTTATGCATCTCTATTGTGACTGCTGTACTTGGTTGCAAGCTAAGTTATATAATGGTGAGTTGCTTTCTTCTATGAGTTGTGCAATGGTAAGTGTGATGCTTCTTGTTCGTATTCTTTTATCGACACTTCACTCCATAAACCTGTGGACATGTTTACTGAGCTCAGTTTTCGCTTGGGTACAAGCAAAGTCTAAGCTTGGGGAGTTGATACGCCCAATTTGCATCACCTTTCTATACCATAATTTACCTCTATTCATTGATATTTGTATTATTATGAGGTATTACTTATGGCTTTTCATCTTTTTATGCATGATGGATGATTCTTGGAGGATGGACTGCCGGAGTCTGGATTCTAATGGAAAAGAAGGCGTTTCGGTGCAATTTCGCGAAGATCAGAAAAATACCAGGAAAATATGGAAACATATTATTTTACCAGAAGACGAAGGAAGCCAGAAGGAGGAGCGAAGAGGGGTCGCAGGGGGCCCACACCCCCTAGGCGCGAGCCCTCCTGACCCCGTGCCTAGGGCAGGTGTGGCCCACCTGCCCGACCTCCGACGAAGCCCCTTCGCCTATATCTTCCGTACAGAACCCTAAGCCTGGGGGAGCGACCAAAGATAGATTTCCCCGCCTCTGGGGGCGGAAAACACCAAGAGATAAAGATCTCTCCCGCAGACAGAATTCTGCCGGGGGAATTCCTTCCCGGAGAAGGGAGAACGTCGCCATCAACACCATCATCCAGCTAGGCTTCATCGGGATCATCATCATCATACACACCATCATATCCACCAGCACCATCATCACCACTCCGTCCTGCTGTAACAATTGTGTTGGATATTGCTTTAGTTCTTAGGGGAAACTTTCCCGGTGTTGATTACTATTGTAGTTGATGCTTGTGAGTGGAACCATTGGATTATTGTTTATGTTCAGATTGTTATCCATTACCATATCATCTTTGATCTTGATCCATATGATGTCTCGTGAGTAGTTCGTTTAGTTCTTGAGGACAAGGGAGAAGTCATGTTGTTAGTAGTGAATTTGTGTTGAGTTATTATTCTATGGTTTAGTATTTAAGTTGTGGTGCTATTCTTCTAGTGGTGTCATGTGAACATCGACTACATGATACTTCACCATTTATGGGCCTAGGGGAATGCATTGTGCATTTGGCTACTAATTGTGGGGTTGCCGGAGTGACAGAAACCTAAACCCCCATTAGGACACCTTTCCACAAGGGAGTGTAGGATCTCAGAGTTTAAGGCTGTGGTTAGATTTATATCTTAATTACTTTCCTATAGTTACGGATGTTTGCAGGGGGTTTAATCATAGTATGCATTAGTCCAACTAAGGTCGGTACATTAGCACAGGTTCACCCACACAACACTTACAACACCAGAGAAGAGTACTCAGCTATTTGAAGCGAAAGCACTTGACAGAATTCCAATGTGTCCTCGAGAACATTTGGTCCTTATAAGTATTTCCACCGGCTTATCCTTTGCTAAGAAAGGATTAGGCCACTTGCTCCGTTTGTTCGTTGTCTTTATTACTTGCTCTTTGTTTTGTTGCCTTATCAAAAAACCACTAAAAATCTGTTTGCTAAGTATTCACAGGGATTTCCTGCTCCATACCACTGTTCAGCACCTTCTGCTCCTCGTTGGGATCGACACTCCTATTTATCGAAAGTAGTACGATACACCCCCTATACTTGTGGGTCATCAGCTTACCATGGCATTTTTATTCTCCATGGCATATTATACTAACTTGGCATGTAATTTACTTATTACTCGTCATGGCATTTTTCACCCAGATTGCATTCCTTTTCCTAAAAACATCCATAATGTCAAATGCAGCTTATACTCATGGCATTTTTCATAGTTAACTTGCCATGGCCAATTCACTGCAGGCTTGATTGCATTTTTATATTAGCAAGGCATGACATTTTCATAGTAGTGTTCATGGCATTTGTTTCCCAGACTGCATTTCTTTCTTAAAATGCCATCAAAAAATGGGAAATGCAACTTCTTCTACTTGGCATTATCATTGTTACCTTGGCATGGCCAATTTAATATAGGCCTCATGGAATTTATATTAACCTGGCATGGCATTTATATCCTAAAAACCACCGTCACATGGCATTTGTTTCCAGTTGCTACACACTGCCTTTTATATTAAGCATATTGCATTTTTCTCATGGCATTTTCATGTGTCTATTCATTAATCTTTCATTGCTGAACCTTGGTAATTACCATACCTCTCTTAATTTTGGTTTTCTTCTTGATTAGCATGACCGATTTGTACTTTTAAATATGGCAATAGGGGTTTGAGGGTGGGAGATTGGTATGAAGGCGGGTTTCCATGAAATTACTTGGCTTTTTAAGTATAATTAACATGTAAATTTTAATCTTATAACCCTGTCACTTTTCTGTGAGTAGGATTACCTTCTTTTTTGCTATTGAAAGCTTCAATATCCTGCGATCTGATACAACTTTTCTGATCCAGTCCTTTGTATGCTACTCTTGTGTGAAATTAGTGGAGGTTTGGGAGGGGGGTGGGGGTGGGGTGGGGGGGGGGGGATTATGTGGGTTGTATTGGGAGGTCGGGATCTAGTTTCAGGAGGAATTTGGGGGTGGATCTGAAGCTACGATATGGGGCGGCAGCATTGATGCGGTAGAGTCTTCGCTAGGGAGGCATCTTGCAGTAGCTGCGGCTGGCAATTCCTGCCAGATCTCTATTTTGAACTAGGAGGGAATACGTCTTGCTTGGAGAAAAAGAAGCTTCCTAGTTTACAGTACCGAGAAGACTCATTTTGAAATCGTCGGGAGGGAAGGCATAGGTGCCGCAAGAGGCGTCGCGCGGTAGTGCTTCAGCGCGATATTTTTCTAGCTAGCGGCGTCGCTCGATAGGTTGCTTGGCGCGTACGGCTTCTCTGAGTCACGGCTCGCACTCACGCGCCTCCGCGCGCTCGCGCTCGCGCTCGGGCATGCCACATCGGCGTCACGTCAGGGTGATAGCGCGCGATGGTCGCACGGTCCAGAGGGACAGTTTTGGTTAAAAGACACCTTCAAAAACAACCCATCGTACGAGGTGATGGTTCCACTATCATATGTGACGTGTCAGCATGCAGGTGGACAGGTCCACGTCGTGGCCGCGTCCATCCACCTCGTCCACAAACTCGCATCTCCACCGGCGTGGAGATGTAAATAGATGACCCAAACGATTGGATTTTGTTCTATTGGATCGGGTCACGGATGATTTGAGTTCATAGTCCGGTTTTTACAGCCAATCGCGCATAGCAGCGCGATTCAAACGAACGAAAACGGACAGAGCAGTCTAAGAAAAGAAGGCCCATCGTGGGACTGCATCTGGCCAGCCTGTGGCCGTGTCAGTCCGGGCAGACGCATCCGTGACCTATATTTGATGTCCGGATGGGTCGGTCCGGGGTGCGTTAGTCTGGATGGGTGGTACCCTCAGGGCGCCGCGCACTTCAGCGCGTCCACGCGGACCCATTCAGACATGCTCGGACCGTTTGGGTAGTTCCGGTGGAGATGCCCTAAGACCCTCCAACGGGACTCCGCATTTCGCACACCGATTTCGTTCGAATTGGTCAGTTTGGGTGGGGTACAGGCTATCCGGGCTATGCCCAGTTGCGGTGGCCTATGGCTCCAATAACCACTTATCCGCATAAAAAAGTGCAGAAAAAAATAACGAGAATGAAAATAATTAAACATATTACATATTAGGTCTGGTCTTAGGTCCCCCGGTCACAAAATATACACAAAAACAAGAAAAGCCCCAATATTATCGGGTGCCTTGGCATGGAAGGGAGGCGAGGCGGCGGGCGTTGTTGCTGGCCGACCGACGCCCTGGTCCTACGACTACGTCGCTTACTCCTTGTTGTCGTCGGCGGCGAGGTCGATGAAGACCTATGGCGGGAGCCACACGCCGGCCTAGTCCAGAGCGGGAGGCGGAGGCGGTGCTGAGAGCACGGGGGACATCTGGGCCTGTGCGGCCACCCATGACTCGTGCAATGCCTGGGCGGTGCCGTCCCACCTCTTCTCATCCTCCAGCTGGGACACGAGTATGGCGGCCCGGAGCTCCTCTTCCTCCGTCATCGGTCGGCGCTGCCGCTCTGGCCCCTCCTGCTTGACCGCCACCAGCCGGGGAGGCTCCGGGTCATCCTCTGGCTGCGGCCAAGGCCACACCTCGGACATGACGGTGTCAGCGCCCCGGTAGCGCGACCAGTCCGAGATGCCGTGCTACAACGGTGGGAAGTGGAGGCCACTGTCATCGTCCCCCACGCCAGAGTCCTCGTTGGACCCCTCCTAGTAGTCCTTCTCCTCGTCGTCGTTGAGGTTCTCGAGGTGGGCCTCGATGGCCTCGCGCCGGGCCGCATGATCTGCCTCGAACCATCGGTCCTAGACCGGCGAGTCGATGGTGTAGGCCATATCTCGCAGCAGATCTAGCGAGAGGAAGGCCCGACGCCGGAAGATCTCGTGTTGGCGCGCATGGCCCTAGCATGTGATGGCCGGCACCGGCACACGGGCGCCGTTGAGGTGCCACCTCGCCGGCAGGTGGACATATGCCCACGAGCAAGGCATGCTTCCTCGGCGAGCATGCACGGGGCCTCAAGGATCACGCACACGCGCCGCTCGGAGTGCGGGCGCGACGGCTGACCGTTGAAGGAGGAGGAGAGCCATGGCGGGCATCTCGAGACGGAATGGCGGCCACGGCGGTCAGCGGCGGAGGAGCCAGCTTCGTGGTCGTTTCGGCCTCGCCGGAACCAGCCCTTCTAGCTTCCCTTCGTCATCGCGACCGACGAGGGCAGGTGAGGGAGGAGCTTGTCGGTGGGGAGGGAGCGGCTAGAGTTTTGGGGTTTGTCCCAAGTGGGGACTGGAAGTGGAGTGTGGACTGGATATGGATGGGGACAACACGGTCCCATTAAAAAGGTCGCGGTCCCTCTCTCTGGGACACCACCAGGTGGGACCCGAGGAAGACTGGGCTGGACTGCCCCCGACGAGGCCCGTCCGAGACCCCGCAACAGGTTTTGGCCTGGTTTGCGCCAAACCGAACCGCGCCGTGCTGTCCGGTCTATTTGCGGCTGCGCGTTGGCCTTGGCCTTGGTCCGGGAGGATGCGATCGGAGACGCGAAGTCCGTTTGTGGGGGCCGTTTGGGACGACCTAAGGGCATCTCCACCGGGCCGACCCATCCGGTCAACCCAAACGGTCTGTTTCTATCCGTTTGGGTTGGGCCGTGGTCGATTTGGGAGTGGGCCGACCAGGCCGACATTTGTCAGCGGCGCCCCCATTGTCGAACCTGCAAATTTTATACTTAATTTACATTCAGAATATAAAAAACATAATTTAAACTAATCCTACCCCTAGCTACCGATCTTCACGCGCCGGCGCCGCCTCGTCCGTCTACGGGTCAAGGTCGATGTACTCCGGCAGCGTCTAGAGGTTGGGCGATGGCAGGGCCAGAGCGGGAGCAGGCACATGTGGATTGATCACCTGCCCAGGCCACGACTCCCAACCGTGCGGGAGGTGCGCCAGCTCCATCCCCACCTCCAACGCGATCGGGGCTCCCATACCGGCAGCGGCGGCGGTGGAGGCAGCTGGGCGTTCGCCTGCGCCACCATGCCGGTGAGCTGGACGGCTTCCTCGAAGCCGACCCACTGGGCTTTCTCTCCCCGCATGCTGGCCTGCTCGGTGAAGGCGTCCTCGTCGTAGCTCCGCGCCAGCACCTCGTGGTACTTTGCGGGCAGGTTCGCGGAAACGTCGTCCACCGTCTCCTGCTTGACGACGATGTCGTCGTCGTCCTCCTCGTCGTTACGGTCCTCGCTGTCGATCTCGGCGTCGGAGTGGTTGATGATACCCTCGTCGTCCAAGTCGATGTCGAAAACGAACAAACCTCCCCAGCATCAAGTTGCAGCGGATGGTGGTGACGCGCCGCACCTTATACTCCCACTCGAGAAACTTAACCCAGTACACCTCGAAGTGGTAGCCTCCGTGTCCGAACTTGTCCGCCAATTTTGTTGCTCGCTATGTCCAGCGGACAGACGCGGACTAATTGCTAGCTTTGTATACTACTCACTCCCTCATTTTAAAATATAATAGGTTTTAGATTTATAAAGAAAATAAATCTAGACTTGTTTTAATATATAGGTTCACTAAACTTTGAAATAAATCTACGTACTAAAAGAGTTTAGATTCATTTTCTTTACAAATCTAAAACATCTTATATTTTGAAACGGAGAGAGGAGCTGATATGCACTGAATATGCCATATACACGAACTTTCTACAGTGTCAGTTGTAAAAATGGGCTGGAACAAATAGACTTTGTTACTAATTGATAAGAACAAGAGACAAAAGAATCTCCGATATAAAATATAAGATATTTTAGTTTTGTAAAACAAATATCTAGATTTCTTTTAGTATGTAAGTTTACTCATATTTAAAGTGAATCTAGACACTAAAATAAATCTAGATATATTATTTTTACAAATTTAAAACATCTTATATTTTGGAACGGAGGGACACGATGAATACACAGTCTCTCGAATAGAGTTTCAAAATGTGCAATTGCTCCACAATAATAGCAAACCATACAATTGTTACAGTATTTCTCAGATGTACTGAAGTGTCGAAAAATGCAAGGCACTGCGCCAGGCCTGTTTGATTCGTAGGATCTCAAAACAAAGGAATAAGAATAGGCAGAGGAATTTCGTAGGAATGCACGTGAAAAACTATAGAATCCAAGAACATGGAAATTCTTCTTTGGTGGTCGTTTGAAATGAAGGAAAGAAAGAGTAAAGGAATTTATACTTTGATCTTCCAACACGAGAATTGTCTTGATTAATAAGCAAGAATGGAGGGACAAGAACAAACCATGGGTTGGTCTTGGGAATCCTCGCTCACATCAAGATCATGATCTTTTTGCAGGGGCCACATGTGCGACCATTGGAAATAGAAAGAAAACTCTTTTTTGGAACACTTCATAGATAAATGGCTTAGACCGTGGTGTAGCATTATCATGTATACTTCGTCTCTTAAATTATTTGACTAAACCTATTTTATCTCTACACTTTATCCGCTCTCGTATTTGTCTACAAGTATTTATAAAAGTTTAAAAAGTAAATCTAAAAATAAAAATGTTTTACCGAGAGAGGAAGCCCAGCTCATAGGCCAGGCCACATACTACCCGACGGACCCGGCCCAGCCTAAACATCTAACCCTAAACCTAAACGGAAACCCTAGCCGCCACACCTACGTATCCCCAAACCCTAATCCCACCAGATCCCACAAACCACTCCAGACTGCCGCCGCAACACATCCCCGCAGCGACGCACACGCATATACTTCAAGCACGCACGCGACCGGACCCACCTTGCCAACCCGCCCGCAGGAAACCCCCTGCTCCACGCCTCTACCCTGAACCCGACGCGGTCAACACGTGTCCTCACCCACCCCTCGTTGTCCTCCCGATCTCCACCTAATCCCGTTGCCCCTCTCTCCCAGCTTCTCTCCTTCCCCACGTTTTCCCTATGTGCCAAACGCTGCCATCACCTACCCCCACCTGCCTCCACGTTCGTGACCCTGCCGTGCCGTTCCCCGTGCTCTCTCCGTGCCCCTCCCGACCTATGCCGCCCGCAGGCGCTCACCCTACCTCTCTTCCTCACCGAGCAGGATGTCGCACGCTCGCGTCTCCTCCTACCCCGCCTCACCACCGTAGGACGCTACCGGCGACCCACCTCCTCGCCACCGGAGCCCGAGCCCCCGTCGCCTTGTTGGAGATATGCCCAAGAGGCAATAATAAAGTGGTTATTATCATATCTTTATGTTTATGATAAATGTTTATATCCCATGCTATAATTGTATTAAAAGGAAACATTAATGTTTGTGTGTTTTGTAAACATCAAAGAGTCCCTAGTAAGCCTCTTGTTAAACTAGCTTGTTGATTAATAGATGATCATGGTTTCCTGATCATGGACATTGGATGATATTAATAACAAGTTCATATCATTAGAAGAATGATGTGATGGACACACTCCTATAGTTAAGTGTAGCATAAGATCAATTCATTTAATAGTTCGTTTGTTATAAGCTTTCAAATGCATAGTAACCTAAATCCTTCGACCATGAGATCATGTTAATCACCATCACCGGATGGATGCTTTGATGACATCAAACACCACTTCTTAAATGGGTGGTTATAAAGGTGGCATTGAGTATTCTGAAAGTATGTGTTGAGGCACATGGATGAAGAGTGAGTTTTTTCCATCCATATGACAGATAGATATACTCTGGGCCCTCTCGATGGAATGTCATCCAATTGGCTTGCAAGCATGTGACTAGATAACAAGGGATCACATATCATAGAACGAGTAAAGAGTACTTATCGATAACGAGGTTGAAATAGGTATGCAAAGATACCGATGATCAAACCTCGGATAAGTAAAGTATCAAGAGACAAAGGGAAATTGGTATCTGATGCACTCAGATAAATGTAGAGCTTCGTTGGGAGACCCCAAGAGGAAGGTATGATGAGCATAACAACAAGTCTTACCTCAGAAAGAAACCAAGGTTATCGAACCAGTAGGAGGAAGGAAACGACTCAAAGGTGTTGTTAGCAACTTGGAAACCTGCACAACACAAACTCAAGACTTTGCCCCAACAAACAGTGATGTTGTCAATCTCACCGGTTTGCTGAAAACAAAGGATTAACTGTATGGTGTGGAAGGTAATAGTAATAGTGGAAGATGTATCAATGGTAAAGATTGGACCGGGGTCCATATTTCACTAGAGGTGTTCTCCTTAAGATAAACAAACATGGCATGCTGGTTATACAAATTACAGCAGGGCAATTGACAGGACTGAGCAAGGCATAACAATGTAATACTAGACATTCATGATCCTATGAGATTCAATTGGGAAATACAACAAGATACATAGCCTGCCATCCAACTGCATCTATGACTAGTAATCCACCTTCCGGTTATCATCCAAACCCCCTCCAGTATTAAGTTGCAAGCAACGGATAACTACTTTAAGCAAAGTGTGTAAGGTAAACAATCCACTTGTTCCATGAAGAAGAGACCGTTGTTTTCTCCCTAATAGCAACAACACATCTACAACCTTAGACATTTCTGTCACTTCCCTTAGATTAAATAGAGGCATGAACCCACTATCGAGCATAAATACCCCCTCTTGGAGTCACTAGCACTTACTTTTACAAGATAGCTACTACAAACGGAGAGCATGCAAGATCTCAAACAACACAGATATGATAGAATCAATAAGACAAAACCATTAATCAATCTGACATAGTAATCTCAGTATCCATCGGATCCCCGCAAACACAACATGCATGATTACAAATAGATGATCTTGATCATGAACGTAGCTCACAAGATCTAAACATGGTAGCATAAAGGAGGAGATACAACCATCTAGCTACTACATGGACCCGTAGTCCAAGGTGGAACTACTCACACTTCATACCGGAGGCTGGCATGATGAAGAAGAAGGCCTCCAGCATGATCTCCCCTCCGACAGAGTGCCAGGAAGAGCTTTAGATCCCTTGATCTAGGGACGATGGTGGCGGCAGCTACAGTTAGTTTCATGGAATATTGACCGGGTACTTAGGGTTTTGGTATCAGGGGGTCTTTATAGGAGAAGAGGCGAGTCAGGGGACAGCCAGGGCGGCCGCACCCCAGCGCAGTTGGGCCTGGGCCAGCTGACCAGGGGTTGTGGCCCCGTGGATCCCTCCGTCTCGCCTCACGGCTCCGTGTTCCCCACGGTAAAATATTGACTTTGGCTTTTGTCCCGTCCAATTCTGAGAATATTGATTTTCTGCCTTTTCTGGAACCAAAAACAGAAGAAAATAGGCAACTCGCACTGTGTCATCTTGGTAATAGGTTAGTCCAAAAAAACATATAAAAACACCTCAAAGTGTAGACAAAGTAAAGCAAAGTAGATACTAAACAAGCATGGAACATCAAAAATTATAGATACGTTTCCGACAGATCAAGCATCCCCAAGCTTAACTCCTGCTCGTCCTCGAGTAGGTAAGTGATAAAAAGAATAATTTTTGAGGTGACATGCACCATCAAAATCAAGATCAAACCATTTGCAAGCATTGAAAGCTGGGATCAAAGAACTCTAAACATGAGCATGAAAGATGGAGTTCTAACAGTAAGACAAAGTAACTAAGCATGCAACATGAAAGATTACACACAAAGATCATGAATAACATGCATTGAAAAACGTTTGTTTGTTTCACATATAGAAAACATAACATAGTGGCATCCAGCTTGTCCCTCATGGAGTATAAAATAGATGCATATGACACCTTCAAAGTTCATAAGAGTGACTAGATACAAATAACACAAGAACAAGTAATATCAACAATATGCATCAATCAATAAGTTTTGGGACAATGCACATAGAACTAAGAATTGCAACTATGCTCTCTTAATTAGTGCCTAAGGATAGATGGTGGAGACTCAATATAATAGTGGAAGAAAAGCCCTTCATAAAGGGAAGCAGGTATTTCAAGTCTCAAAAAGAGCTTCCAAAGATTATGATACTTGTTAGCTTTCAGCCCTCATTGCCCCTATCATAAGAATCTTGAAGTGATTAAGGTTAAAGTGAACAAACTATGGAGTATATGCTTGAGAAAGTATAAGTTGGCAATCTCATGTCCCTTGAATACGAGGGCCGCTCCTCATGCTACTCAAGTTTAGTTACTTGTAAGTTCTTATTATAGTAAGTACATGTGTATCATAGAGAACCGCCAACAGGGTACCCCTTGCACATGATACAGGAGCTACCCCATAATCAAAATGACAAGGCAAGCAAACAATGAGCATCTCATCAATCTTCTTATTTACCATGGGAAAATGGTGCTTTTTCTCTCTTTCCTCTTTTCTCATATTTTTTCCTCAATCTCTTTTTTCTATCTCTTTTTTTATAAGAAGAACGCTTCATAGATTGCTCAATATGGTGATGCTACAAGTTTCCACCATGATTAGGCATGGATTAGGCTAGCGACCCAGGCATTTCTTTAACACACATACATAACTCCATGGACTTACAAACCCCCTTTCATTTCACACCGACAACATCCATAGACAAAAGAGAATGATATCAACTAAGTACAAAGTACAAGTGCAATGTTGAAAGCGTTCCCCGTGACAACACAGTTCTGCTAATCCCAACGTATAAGTGCAAGAATATACAACATATATGACACAATGTTTCAAGTTTATTAGGGGCAAGAAAAATAAAGTGTGCCATCAAGTTCGTGAGAGCTCTAATCACTAAGTTTCCACATAACAAAATAATTTTTAATTGGAAGATAGATGAAAACAAGAATATACTTGGAATGGTATAACACACCATGCATAGGAATTTATAGTGGACACTTTGGAATAACTTGGTTTCTTGGGAGTTGGACGCATGAGTAGAACTTACTCATACAAGTGGAGGCTAGCAAAAGACTGGGAGCGACCAAATAAGAGAGCAATAATGGACATAATCATGCAGAGCGATAAAACATTACTAATCAAAGCATAAAGTGGTACTACAAGTCAAGGAATAAATGATCATAGAGGCCAAGTCAACCCAAACAAAGCATCAAAGGAGAATACCACATTACTATGATTTTGTATGCTAAAACAATGCATGATTCCTTCAAGGCACATTAAGCAATCCCAATTGTTTGGAACAAGTCATGCTACACAAATAATCACTAAGAATAAGGTCAAAATAACATCTAGCATGACATGCTAAAGTCTAAGTCACAGTCAAAGCAAGCTCCTCTTGCATAATTCAAGCAAGAACTTTCTACTCCTCTCCAACACCAATCAAATTATTTGAAACAACACAAAAAGAACAGGAGTCCAAACTACTTTATTCAAGCAAACTAAGCAAACTAAAAACGAAAACTAAGACGCTCCAAGAACAACACAACAGTGCATGAAACAATAAAAACGAAGTGTCTAGAAAGACCTGAGATTTTTATTGATGAAGAAGGGGATGCCTTGGGCATCCCCAAGCTTTAACGCTTGTACCTCTTGAATATTTCTTGGGGTGACACGGGGTGGCATCCCCAAGCTTGAGCTTTTGTCCATTCTTCATCTCATTACATCATTCTTTCCTTACACATGAAAATTTTCCTTCATACAAAACTTGACACAATCTTCATTAGCAACATTAGTCCATTCAAAAGATAATAGACCTTTGGGTTTAGTTTCAAAACAACAAAATTTTTACTAAAGACACAAGCTACTATAGAAATTCCCTCAAAAATCTCAATTTCCCAAAAATAACCCAAAAAGGAATCAATAAGAAGCACATGCAAATAATGGCAGAAATCTATCAAAACAGAATAGCAGTTAGAAACCAATTTTTTCGAAGACCTTCTGTTGCTAAAATAAAAAAGCATTGAACTAACGAAAGTTAGCTAACATACTGGGGGATTTATTCAAAAAATTACAACTCAATCCAACTTACATAGATTTTTCAAGAATCTTTATAGTGGAGCACAAAAATCTGTTTCGGGACAGCAACTCCCCAAATCTTACTTCCCTCTCATTAGAAGTTATTCTTGGCACAAAAAAGAAAATAAAAAGGATAAGGAGAGGTTATTACAGAATTAATAACTTCTAAGACTCAAGAAAACTTTTGGGTTATCTCCTAATAAGTAATTTTCTTTAACGCCTTTAAGTTAGGCACAAGAAGCAAGATTCAAGTATTTTCAAATAAAGAAGCATTAAGAGAAACTTTTGTTTTAATAGGAGAGGAAAAAGGTATTGTATAACTTTCTTGAATGGGAATTGATATTTAATGGTGCCTTCCTTCAGTTGAAAAGCTTTCATGGGAAGATTTGTTTTGGTTTCATAGGCATGAACACTAATGTTCAAGGCCGACCCCCACTTAACCATTACTCATCTTTCCAATCATTTTCCTTTTTGAAAACGTTTTTAGGTAACAAGTACAACTAATTTTTTTGGTAATTCGCAATCCCTATCCATACTAATATAGAGACCAACTTAAAACTGAAAGTAAAAACTACTTAAAGATAAAGCAATCAAGTGCACACAAGAATATTCACCCACACGCTATTTCTCCCCAACAACGGCGCCAAAAAAGGTCTTGATATCCCAAAAGTATAGGGGATCATGTGTAGCCTTTTCGATAAGTAAGAGTGTCGAATCCAACGAGGATATAAATGTAGGATAAATATTCTCTCATGTTCTATCAACCACTGATATAACTCTACGCACACTAAACATTTGCATTATCTAGGAAATAAAATTAGAGAAACAAAACAAGTACTAGAGAAAACTTTGCAAGATAATAAACAACACAAAAGTAAAGCTAGTTGCTGCAGCAATAAAATATACTAAACTAACAGAACCATGAGTGTAGAATAGTGGTGGTAATTATTGTGGCTTTGTCCAAGTTTAATTGGCGAATTGCATGTACTATATGATTGGATTGTTATCAAACATCCATAACTACTAACAAAGAATTAAGGTTTCCCTAACCATAGCCTTAAGTTAATGGTCCTCTTACTCCCATACGTGCAACGTTCTGGTTCGCATCCTTAGGTTTCTGTCACTTCGGCAGAAGTTCCTCTTCCTCTTACACATACTACAAACCCTATGATGTTTAATCCATGCACGCACAAATATAATGGACACCAAAGGACTGTACCATATCAACATACAACTCTAATGAACCAAAGGCGTTCAACCATTCAATCTAAGAACAAAGAAACTACACAAACATGACATAGATCATAGGATTATAACTTATAGCATCAAACATCATGTTTACATAGGATGGTATAGAGGTGTGTGGGAGGATGAAACACTGCATACTAGGAGGATTAGGTGATGAAGATGGCAGTGAAGATGGTGAAGAGGGCAGCAGCGGCGCCGGCAGCGGCGCGGGGGACTCCTTCCTCACCACCGGTATCATGGGGGAGCACCGCCCCTTAGCCCTCTTCCTTCATGGCTTCTTGGGAGCCCTCCTCCATAGAGATGGATCTATGGGGGAGGCAAAAACGTGGCTTTGGTGGCAGCAAATTAGTGCGTGGAGGTGTCTCCCACGAATTAGGTTTCCTTCCTTTATATAGCTTCTCGGATTCCCGTCACCCCATCTTGGGCTGCAATAAATCAGACCTAACGGGCCCGTCTGGACTCAGAATTAGCTAAATTTTAGGTCAGAACAATTGTCGTGAAATTTCCTACAACTTTTTAGTTGAAGAGTTTTCCGTTTGACGTCGTCTTCGACCCGAAACGTGACCATCTTAAAAAGAGTTCTGAAACAGATTTCTGGAAAATCCCAATTGGACTCCAACAATGGTTCCACATGTATTCTTGATAATTCCTACACATCAAACTGTAAAACAAGAACATTGTGCACTTTTGCAACTATTAGTAGGTTAGTCCAAATAACTCATGAACTCTATATAAAAAGAAGTGTCAAAAGCATAATAATAGCATAAAAACATAAAAAATTATAGATACGTTATGGACGTATCACTTTTCTATTCCTTGTCCTTCAAGAATTTCAGTTCTTAAGTAATTGAGAGCATGCCAAAAAATTTCATTAGTTTATCGGCTGTGATGGACACTCGTGGCATCACTAAGGTTTTGTTTCTTTTGCATAATGATTACTCATATCACCAAAGGAGTAATTCCATCATGTTACAGCTACCTAGGAGTGCGAAGAATTTTACCCATTATTGCATTGCCGCTACATATGTTTAATCAACTCATAGCCGAAATCTAGGAGTTTCCTCCATGAAGATCGTTCGTAGGCTAGCAGAGTTGTTGGCATCCCTTGAAGTTTAACACACATAAAGATATATCATTCTTATGATTTACAAGTCAAACGTTGGCATGCTCACAAAAACCGCTAAACATTTATTCAATTGAACAAATCCTTTCAAAGAGAGCTATCAAGTCAATCATTATTTTTTGTGGTGTTGAGTGTCTCTAGGAATAAGCCTTCAATTGCGAGACTTGTTCTTATTTCAATCGTTTAGAAATTTTTTAGGAAACACTTGGTTAACTACAAGAGCTGGAACAAAACATACTCAATTAAATACCCATGCAAACAAAATTTTACTACAAATATAGAGACTCACTCCACCGATATAATATCTCAACATCACTACTAGCTAGCATGGGTTTCTCAAACTTCAAAAGTGGGGAGTCATAAGGCATACCTCTCATGTTTGGTTCCACTTCTCTCTTCACTTTTATTTGTTTCTTGGAAACTCGAATTCAATCACTCTCCTGCAAATATATGAGAATCTCGAGGCAAAAATAAAAAGAAAGGGGGAAAATAAAGATAAACGGAAAAATCTTTTTGTGATTTTTGAGAAGGGGAATTAAAGAGTAGAAAATTGGCGGCAAACCTCGGCTTGAAAATCTCAAACAAAATAAAGTAACTAAAGATAAAGTGTTGGAGAAACCAACACGAGTGCTTATAAACTCAAATAAAAGCATAACCTTGAAAATAAAATAAAGCAAATGAACGCCAAAATAAAAATAGATAGAAAACCTCCCCAAGCTTAGGCTTTTGCAAGCCCTTCAAATCACTGTGGTGGGGGAAAAGTTGCAACTCCAGTCTGCAAATTGAGTTGATAAGTTACTTGTTGTTTCTCGGAGGTTCAGGGCGAGATTATGCATCCCCTCCATAGTTCCTCCAAGTTTTTGGAAATATTGATATGTAGCGAACCAGTTTGGTAGCTGCTCCTCCTGATGAGGGACTTCTTGCTCCTCCTCTTGGTCCTCATCCTCTTCTGGAATCTCCTCCCAGGGTTGGTGTTGCTCAACCTGCGAGTCATAAAGCACACGTCCTTCCTTGATAGAGAAAATACCAATAGGCAAAGGAGCGGGGTAGAGACACCCAGCTCCAGCAATATGCAGATAATAAACACCACCTCTCCTAGTGAGCATTCCACAAGCCCTCAAAGTAGAGAAACCAACACGTCGCTCACCTCGCACCGGTTGTAAATCACCTTGGTCGATGCCCAAGGCACTGGAAAGCACGGTGATGACGCCTTCACTGGCTTTGGGAGGATTGGTACTCCAAGTAGCGCAAAAAAATTGCGCCCAAGTTCAATGACAAGTTATCGTAGTTGAAAGCAGCTTTTGCAAGGACTAATATGTCCTCCTCATTGAGTCTTGTAAACTCATTACGCTCCTGCAAGGTGTTAGCAATAACATAGAACAAATAGCGAATAGCAGGATGTTGAATATTTTTCCCTTTGCTGACGAAGTAAAGCTCATTCTATTATAGCAAAGTTCGGGGGAAGGTTCTATGCTGGTAAAAGATGCGCGCAGAGCATTATGATCATTGTTGGGTAGACCAAAACAATTGCATGATTCATCAACTAATAAAGAATAATGTTGTTCATGAGTCGGAAAGAAATTCTATCCTCTCCATGCCATATTTTAATGGTGCTTTTCAAAGAACTAAGAAATTCAATGGTTAATCGGCGATAGGTTGGTGCATCATGAAATACAAAGTTTTGCAGGCCAATGTTGGGGATATGCTAAATGGGTATCACCATAGCATGTCTCTAATCCGGATAACCCGGGTGACCCACAGTTGGTAGCAAGGCCCATGGCCTGCTGGGCGGCCCAGATAGATGGATCCAGAAGGGAGGCCCATGCCAGATAAAGGAAGGCTATGGAGGAGTCACCAGCGTACCCGAAGCCTTGGAGTGCAAGACATGTTAGACTAGTTGTGTACCATGTAGAACTATGTAACCTGTCCGGCTAGGACTTTGCCTGTAACCCTAGGATCTGGCGACTATATAAGCCGGACCTATGGGAGCCTTTAGGGCATAACCTAGAGAGAACAACTCATATCGCGCACAGTGAACCGATCCCTGTAACTCGGCGTATTGCCATTATAGTGATTTATAGCAGGAGTAGGATCCCGCCACCGTCGTGGGATCTGAACCTGGGTAAGCTGTGTTACCTCGTACCCGCCAACCTTCCTCCTTACCCCACGTCTCTAAACACGCTTTCTGATGACCCCTCCATGGCGTATTCGTCGGCAATACCATGATAATTGGCGCCCACCGTGGGGCAAGAGGTGCTTCAGGCTCTTCAACGAGCAAGGTCAAAGCTCTTCGCGGGAATCGGTGAAACCATAGCCATTGGCCGTGTTCTCTTCTCCGGCAACGTTCTGATCGTCTCTCCCGATGAGTTTTGGATCCCGGCAAAGACGAACCCCACCCGCTGCTCGATCGTCCCAATCGGGAACATCCACCTCTTCATCGGCGAAATTGACTCGGGCACTAGTTCCCTGGAAGTCAGAGGATCATCAAGGCCCACACGGATCGCCTATGGGCATTACACGTTCGCGGAAGGATCAAAGTCGGATCTCTCTTCGGAGTTTGCTGACATAGATCGGAAAAATTCAAGGCCCACCCAAACCGCCCCTGTGTAGGATATAATGGTGGAAGATCGCTGCAAGTCCACCGACTTTTCCCGTGCATCTAGACAACAGAGATCCAATTTCTTCGGCGTGGTAACTATCTTTGATCTGGTGCGTTGCATTCAGAGAGAGGGTGAAAACCCCCACGATTACCTAGCCAGATGGCTCCATATATGAGTCGATCTAGAGCATTATCCCAATGATGATGCCATGTATCACTTTGTGGAAGGACTGGACCGCGGTACACTTCTTTGACATACTTTAAGGAGGATGCAGGATTCAAGACGCCTCACTTTTGAAGGCATCATGAACACCGTGAACAACTTCGCTGCCACTGATGCAGAAGCTCAGGCAGCGCTCGCGGTCATACCCGGCACCCCTCCGCCTTAGCCACCGCCACCACCGCCTCTAGTCATCGTCGTTGCTGCAGCCACACCACCGCCTCCAGTCATCATCGCTGGTATCGCACCACCACCACCCATCATCGAGGAGGCCCCGACACCCTCCGACTCCATCCTGGACGCGCTCTATGCCGACATCAGCGCTGACTCGGAGGAGATAGACTTCAGCCCAGAGGAACTCGACTCTGCTATGCAGAAGATGGAGTAGGATATCAGACGCGACAAGCAGGACGGCAAGGCCATCACATCCCGAGAGATGTTCATCGCCATTGGGACCGTGATGGAGGAAGATCAACCCGGAAAAGCTCCGCCTAATGCGCTGGACAAGGGGAAGGGACCACCTTTTGCTACCGACAATGATCGTGCAATGGACATGCCCCCTCCGCCTAACCGAGTGCAGCAGCCGCAGGAACTCAACGTTGGTCCGAGTAACAACAACACCGCAAACCCGCCGCCTCCGGCATCTACGTCAACAACTGCCCAAATCACTCCAACTGATAGAGTGATGTACGGCAATTTGCTCGTCGAGCGCATGATCTTGCCTCATATAAGGAACATAGTCCAGCTTGACATGAAGCTCCAGCACCTGCTGGAGGAAGCGCAGGCCATCGTGGAGAAAGGCGCAAAGTTAGATCAAGATCTGGATAAGGCGCAGAAATCAATAGAGAAAGCTAGAGCCATGGAGGCCGAGTACAAGACTCTGCTCAATCAACAGAAGGCTAAGAAAGCTCCTGCTCGCGTCATCAACAATCCTGGTGTACGACGAAACCTAGGATGGGCTCCCCCGAAGCCGCCGCAAGCCAAGCCATACATTGACAGCGAGGGAAGGCAGGTCATGCCCACTCCCATTCTCAACTTAGCCATTGCCAAGACCCTTCTGGAGCAGGATAGATCACCCGCAGTTGTGGACCATGTCTATGACCTTGTAGCAAAGGAGGTGAAACAGCAGGAAAAGGCCACCTCCCAGAGGCTTGATTCTGACCCAGCATATTGATAGTCTAGCAATCCTAAGCCGCCAAGGGACCGATCTCCTTAGGATGTCGGGTCATAGACTGGTTCATCATAACGAAGACAGAGGGATGCATGCAATAGGAAGGACGCTATACCCATATCCTCCGACCATGGAGGCAAAGCTCATCCTCGTCGCCCATCTCCACCGCCCCTATCTCCTCGACATCGTGAAGACCCCAAAGCTCACCATCATACAGACATGCCTCCGGCAAGGCAAAGCAGCATCGTCATCGGCGACAACGTGGGGCAGCCCCGTCATGATGGAGACAACAACCAAGGACCCAAGAGCAGGTCGCGTCATGACCCTCCGTGTCTGAAAAGCAACCAAGACAAGCGCGAGGCGTCGTAGGAGGGTAACAACAAGATATCTAACCCACCACCACCTTTGCCTCCGTCGCCACCTAGTAGCCACCATGGCGGAGGGGGCCCACGTCGTTCACGCAGCCCATCCCCTGACGGCAAGAAGAAGAAAGCAAGCCCGGAGCCATACGACGCACAATCATGCTTGGACAAGATTCACGAGGCCCGGGAAGGACAATACCTGGGACCACGTTGCTTTGGACCTGTAATACAGATCGCAACCTACCCTAGGGGTTTCCGGATTGACAAGACAATCAAGCCCTATGACGGCACCGCCAAACCAGCTACGTGGTTGCAGGATTACAACAACACGATGGAGATTGCCAGAGATAACCCCAATGTTTCCGTCAAGTACCTCCCACTGATGCTGACGGGAACGACCCGCCAATGGATAGATGACTTGCCAGAGAAGTCCATCTACAACTGGTTGGACATGCAAGAAGCGTTCACCAAGAACTTCGAGGGTACGTATAAGCGTCCTTGCACTGTTGGCGATCTACAGCGGTGCGTGCAAGAGAAAGACGAGTCATTTCGCGCCTACCTCTCTTGCTGGCTAGATATGAAGAATTCCTGTGTAGGAGTGCACGCTCAAACCGCCATGGCCGCCTTTATCGATGGGTTGTAGAAATGTACGTTGCTCCAACATAAGTTGAAGCGCCTGTAGGACAATCACAGGCTCGATCTCAACCAGATGATCCAGCTGGCCAGTGAGTTCACGGCTGCCGACAACGATGCTCGCGGCTCCTTGCCGGCAACAGCCGTTCCAACTCAAGCTAAGAGGAACAACAACACCAAGCGGAATAACCCGCTAGAAGAAAAGCAAACCTCCGACATGGCCACCATGAAATTTGCAGGACGAGGTGATGGCGGACAGCGTGGCCGAGGACGGGGGGATGGTCGTGGGCAACAGTGAGGCAGTGAAACTACCCCGACAGCGCTCCGCATTGCCCAAACGTACGAGGAGTACCGTGATATGCCATGCCTCGTACACCTCGAAGCCAACGACAAGGCCACTCACACCAATCGCCATTGCAAGTTTGTCAACGACCTCAAGGAGGACTCAGAGTCTGGTTACAAGCAAAGTCGAAAGAACAGACTGCGAGGGAAGGGCAAAGGGAAGAAGAAGGAAGAGGAGTCCAAGGATTCAAGTGACATGGACGAGGATGTTGACCCCAAGCACGCCGACAAGGGCGATGGCAAGGGAAAGAACCCTTTCGATAAGAAGGTTGTCGTCTACCACACTTTCCTTGGCACCCCTACTGTATGGCAACAGAAAACCTGTATGAGGATACTGATGGCCACCCTACCCCCAGTTCCCCAGTACCTGTGCTGGTCGGAGATTCCTATCACTTGGGACAGGAAGGATCACCCAGACCTCATCCCTACGGAGAACCAGTATGCCATGGTCATCAACCCCATGATTGATGGCAACGAGTTCACCAAATGCATGGTGGACAGTGGAAGCAACATCAACATCATGTACCTGGATACGCTGCACAAGATGAACTTGACGGAGGACAAAATAAGATGGACCAGCACTGTGTTCCATGGCGTAGTTCCTGGCCGAGAGGCTTGGTCCCTTGGGTGCATCACGCTTCAGGTCACTTTTGGCGATGTTAATAATTACCTCCAAGAATGCATGACCTTCGAGGTCATCCCGTTCAAGAGCGTGTACCACGTCATCTTCGGACATGACATCTTCCACGCCTTCATGGCCAAGACATGCTTCGTCTACAACAAGCTCAAGATACCCGGACCAAACAACATCATCACCGTATCCGGAAGCTTTACCAAGGCAAGGGACTGCGAGATTGGAGAAGCAGCCTTTGCAGAAGCTGTCCTCTACAGCAAAGAATTCAAGGAGATCCAGGGCAAGGTCGATGCCACGGAGATGCCGACATCGAAGAAGCAGATTTCTGACTTTGATCCCGCCTTCAAGGCCGCCATCGAGACCAAGCCGGTGGAACTTGTGGTAGGCGATGCGTCCAAGACCACCGCCATTGGGACGAACATGGACACTAAATAGGAAAGCATGCTCATCGAGTTCCTCCATGAGAATAGGGACATCTTTGCCTGGCAACCTGCCGACATGATAGGTGTACCTAGGGAACTTGCCGAGCACAACTTGAATATTGATCCAAAATGTAAACCTGTGAAACAACCTCTACGACACTTCGGAGACGAGAAGAGACGCGCCATAGGCAAAGAGATAGCTAGGTTACTTAATGCTAGTTTTAACTGAGAAGTCCTTCACACCCGATGGGTGGCCAATCCTGTACTTGTCCCCAAAAAGGTAACCAAAGAATTAAGAATGTGTGTTGATTACACCGGATTGAACAAAGCGTGTCCCAAAGATCCGTTTGCTTTGCCTCGCATTGACCAAGTCATTGACTCGACGGCTGGATCGGAACTTTTGTGTTTTCTTGATGCATACTCAGGATACCACCATATAAAAATGAGGATGTCAGACCAATTGGCCACTTCATTCACCACACCTTATGGCACGTTTTGCTATGTCACGATGCCCTTTGGGCTAAAAAACGCAGGTGCTACATTCCAGCGGACTATGCAACGTTGCCTACATGATCAAATTGGTCGAAACATTCACGCTTATGTGGATGATATATCGGTGATGTCTAAAAAGTCACATGACTTAATCTTTGACTTAAAAGAAACTTTGGATAATCTCCGGAAATACAACATGATGCTTAACCCTAAGAAGTGCATCTTTGGGGTTCCAGCCGACAAATTGTTGGGCTTCATCGTTTCCCAGCGTGGAATCGAGGTCAACCCAGAGAAGATCAAGGCCATCCTAAACATAAACCATCCGACATGCCTGAAGGACATACAACGGCTAACAGGCTTCGTTGCAGTAGTAAGTCGGTTCGTCAGCCAACTTGGAGAGAAGGCTCTACCGCTGTACAAGTTGCTGAAGAAGGCAGACAAATTTACATGGACGGACAAAGCAGATGCTGCACTCAAGAAGCTAAAGGAGATACTTTCCTCGGTACCTATACTCACAACACCCGAGCCTATGGAGCCTATGTTAATTTACATGGCGGCCACTAACCGGGTAATCAGCATCATCGTTGTGGTAGAGCGGAAAGAACCAGGGCATGAGTATGGAGTTCAACGACCAGGTTACTATGTAAGCGAGGTCTTGACGGAGTCCAAGCAACGTTACCCGCACTACCAGAAGCTAGCTTATGGAGTGTTCCTTGCTTCTCTGAAGCTAAGGCACTACTTACAGGAGCACCCTATCATAGTTGTGAGCAAAGCTCCACTGTCCGACATCATCAACAACAACGACGCTACATGAAGGGTTGCGAAGTGGGGCATCGAGCTTGCCTCCTTCGAAATCACCTACACGAGGCGCGACGCTATCAAATCACAGGTCTTGGTGGATTTCATCGCAGATTGGACAAAGATGCCTGATGCCGCCCCTGTACCAGAGCCAGAATACTAGGTGATGCACTTTGACGGATCAAAGCTACTCAATGGTCAGGGGCTGGTGTACTACTACAGTCACAAACGGGGGAAAACTGCACTACGTTCTACATATCCACTTTGAGTATACAAATAACATGGCAGAATATGAAGCACTCATTCACGGACTTCACGTAGCCAAGTATATTGACATAAAGTGCATAGTTTGCTGTGGAGATTCTGACTTGGTTGCCCAGGAGGTGGCTGGCACCTGGAACGCGCGGAACCCTATGATGGCGGCATATCGAGACAAAGTGGATGAGATAGCCAAGAGCTTATTGGGCTGCGAAGTCAAGTATGTCGCTAGGAAGGAAAATGAGGCAGCTGATCTATTGTCGAAGCTTCGATCAGGGCGCAAAAAAATTCTGCCTGGCATTTTTCTGGAGCATCTACTGACACCATCCGTGAAGGGAGCGGACCCCGAGAACCCGGATAGAGTTGAATCTTTCTTTCACATAGTGAAAAAGGTCCCTACGGCTTGGACAAAACCATTCATGGAATATCTTATACACGGAACTTTGCCCATAGACGAGTTCGAAAGTCAGCAAATAGTATGTCGAGCAAAGGGCTATACCATAATCAATGGACATCTCTATAAAAGAAGTACCACTGGCGTATACCTCAAGTGTGTTTCCCAGCAAGATGGTATTGAAATCCTTCGTGAGATCCATCTTGGAGATTGCGTGCATCACACCGCTCCTCGATCATTGGTCTCCAAAGCCTTCCAGCAAGGATTCTACTAGCTAACCGCAAAGGCGTACGCTGATAAGCTGGTCGAGACATGCATGGGATGCCAGTACTATGCCCGACAACCACATGTCCCATCTCAAGAATTGCGAACAATACCAATAACTTGGCCATTTGAAGTCTGGGGGCTAGACATGGTTGGTCCATTACAGACGGCACCATGTGGGTTTACGCATGTGCTAGTAGCAGTTGATAAACTCACCAAATGGATAGAAGCTAAACCTATTAGAAAGCTTGATGGGGCAACTGCCCTTAGGTTTGTCCGAGATCTAGTGGTGAGATTTGGTCTCCCACGTAGCATTATGACCGACAACGGAAGCAACTTGTCACTCGGAGAAGTGGAAGATTATTGTTGGGAGAAAGGCATCCGACTTGACTTAGCATCTATGGCACATCCACAGTCCATTGGACAAGTTGAGCGAGCCAATGGATTAATTCTATAGGGAATCAAGCCATATCTCGAGGCACTGCTACCTAGAGTAGCTGGAGCCTGGGTGGAGGAGTTACCATCTGTTTTGTGGAGTTTACGAACTACACCCAATAGATCTACCGGCCACACGCCTTATTTCATGGTATATGGAGCAGAAGCCATCCTGCCTTCCGACATCCTTCACGATTCACCAAGAGTCGCCTCCTATGATGAAGGTGATGCTAAAGAATCCAGGCGCCTATATGTGGACCTTCTAGAGGAAGAGCGCGTATTGGCATGCCAAAGATCCACCATCTACCAGCAGAAGCTACGCAGCTAGCATAGTCATCACGTTCGGCATCGCTCATTTAAAGAGGAGGATCTGGTGCTCTGACTTAAGCAGAAGAAGTCACACAAATTATCCCCACCATGGGAAGGACCGTTCATCATAAGCATGGCGCTATTCAATGGGTCTTACTACCTCGTTGACAATCATGAACTTGAGGATAGACCCAACGACGATCATAAGCATAAGCTACGTGACCCGGATGATGACTACCCGGATCTTGATCGGCCATGGAACATAGCACAACTACGTCCTTTCTACACTTAGCATATTTTTTATCCACTGTGTACCTCTTATATGATCAATAAAATAAAGATCTTTGGTTCACTCATATTCTTGAGTCTTTTACCTCTTTTAGTGTTCATTTTTGGATCGTATAAAACCTTTATGCGCAAGTTTTGCATTTGCACTTGTGAAAATTCTGCCTATGGGCGTTAGCTTAAGTTTTCTGGTATACACGTTCTTTGTTGTTTTTATGTGGATTCCGGAGTAGTGAATTTTGGCACTCGAAGTCGGCGATTTTGTGATTAGGTTTTTGACGGTGCCATTGGGCATCATCGCCTGAGCGCATGGTTCCTACTATGAGTCTTTCGACTCACAAAAAGTCAAGCATAAAATCCAAAGTAATGGATAAGCCAGCACTTGCTTAAAAAATATATACATGCTGGAACTAGTACTTAAGTAGAAGGAAACATGCATCTATTGTTTTCCGCCTTAAGATTAACACAGTAGTTTTTCCGCATACATACATCCAGGGGAAACAAATATTGCAGTGTTTTTTCATTCCTCCGGCGCAGGAGACTTTGAGGTAGCATCGTTGGCAGCAGGAGAGCCATCCTGATCATCTTTAAAGTCGGTGGTCTTGAGGGACTCGGAGGAACTGGGTTGGTCACCATCAATGATCTCAAGAGGAACAAAGGAGTTTGGATAGACCAACTCAGCGACCTTGGTGTCGTAGCCGGCGAGCGATGCATAGATAGCTTTGTGATCAATCTTCTAGCCGTCATCATCTACGTCGGTAGACCCAAGGTCACCGTGTCGATGTCGGCATTCTCGTAGTGGGCCTTGACCATCGCCAGCGACATTCTTGCACTAGCCCGGGTACATGAAGCCTTCCAGCTTACGATACACTTGGGGGCGTGGCACAGAATCTCTGAGTACTTCATGACGGAATCCACCGCCTTGATGTTGATGTTCAGGGGATTGGCAATCTCTTTGGCTTGCTTGATGGCGGTACTGATGAAGTTGCCGGCAAGGACCATGAATTCCTTTGGCGGAGGAGGCGTATTGGTTAAACCAATAGGAGCTACATTTCTGACCAAGCAATGGAGTACATGAGTTCAAATAAACATAAAGTTCAGAGTACCTAGCTTACATAAGTACAATACAGAGATCTCTTACCAAAGGTGCTCGCCTCGGCTTGTTGGAGTGTCTCCGCCATGGAGTCCCGTTCTTGTCGGAGGACCCTGTAAGCCTCAAGGTTGCATTTGTTCTGCTCTTCGGTAGCTTTCTTCTTCTCCTTGAGGATCCCAATTTCCTCCTTTAGTCGGTTGATCTCCGTGTTGGCAGACTCCTGAGGGGCCTTCATTGACTCTTCATGCATCTTCAAAGTGTCAGCCCTCTCCTGCTTGAGGATCTTTTTCTTGCTATCTAGCAGTTCTATGTGCTTGGATTGATCGACAATGTCCTTCGCCTTAGCAATAATTTCTGCAAGCCGGAGAAATGATAGCACACAAATGAGTAGTCGGAGAGTGATGGAACAAGAACAAGTTTGAGTGCGAAATTGAAAAGAAAAACAGACTCTTGCTCTTGGTGATTTGATCCTTCAAGAAGGCAGTTTTACCCTTTTCAGCTTCTAGTTCTGCGCGCATCTTGTGAAACTTCTCGTTGCTTAGTCTACTTGGAGCATCTAGCCGGATAAATATCCACCTAGACGTGAGAGTTTTTAACTCAGCAAAATGCTTAGTCTTTCTTTAAGCATCTAGTCGGAACTAATTTTGTTTCAACTAGAAGCTTGGGGGCTACAGTATTGAAATTTACAAACACTGCGTATGCTACTCTAAAAGTATCTAGTCGGAATAATTCATTCAAACTACATACTTGGGGGGTACAATGTGAAGTTTTCTAGATTAGTCACTCTTAGAGCATTCAGACACAAAGACCAATGTTTTTCCGTCTAAATCCTCGGGGGCTACAGTGGGATACTACATATGAAATGCAAAAGGCATATAAAACTTACAAGTGCAATGATCTAGAGGTTAGTGGTGGTCTCGACAAATATCTTGCTGAATGAAAGACTATTTCTGCGCAGGATATCCGCCTTCCTAAGCAGTTCCTCAAGAACACATGTCGGAGAAGTTGGCGCTGCACAAGAATCCAGAGCTGAGCTACTCGGCGTAAGCGCCGGGTAGACAATCTTCGAGAGCTCTGTTGGCATCTTGGGTGCAGTGGCGCCGCCTTCGGCAGAAGTTCAGCCTTCCACCATCGCCTTACCGCTACCAGTGGCATCCTTAGCCAGAGCTTCAGCCATTTTGGTTGCGGTGCTTTCTTGTGTCACCTTCTCTCCGACAACAGCAAGTTCCACGACAACGTTTTGGTCCACTTCCATGGCGGAAGGTTCATACGTTACCTTTGCCGGAGAGCTTGTCGGTGCGGCAGCAGGCTGGACGTTGGGAGTTGTAGGGGCGATGGCGGGAGACGCTTGGTGAAACATATCTTTGATGTTTTTAGAAGCCCCCGATGTCTTGGAGGTCTTCTTCAAACTCAAAATGGCCTTCTTCCTGAAATGTGCAAAAGTATATGTATAGGAATAAGACGAGCAACAGACAATGTCGGATGAAAATAAGCTTACACAACAGTTGGTGCCTTGGTAAACGAGATGCCGATGATTCTTCTTTTCTCCGCCTCCAGGGAGGCGGTGGACTTCTTGGACGCTCCACCCTCCGTCTTATTCTTCTTGCCTCCATCGGCAGCATCAGAGGTGGAGCTCTTCCGGTTACACGCCAACACGACATCGTTGTCGGACACGACAGTGACTTCCTTCATCTCGGGGTCGTAGATTTGGAAAGCCATGCTATCCTCCTCTAGACTCTTTAGCTATTAAGTGAAATCCTGAAGTGTTAGATGAAATGGTAATGGCTAGACGGAAGGACTGGAGTATATGTCATACACGGAAAATAAACAGATACCTCTGGGCACGTGCCGCCCTCGAACATGTCGTAGGTGATGGTGAAGCCACGCTTCCTGTCCCTCACCTTGACGATGTCTTTGAGACGGAGCTTGATGGAGTCACTCGAGAAGTTGTTCTCGGAGATGCGGAGGCTATCCTTCCTATCCTTGGTATACTGGTGCATCAGCTTCGCGCGGTGCTGTAGAGGCTGGATCCGCCTGACGAACCAGCACATGGCTAGGTCCAACCCGGTCAGACCCGTGTCTACGAACCACTCGATCCGCCTTACATTGCGGGAGGCTTCGTCGTCGGAGGGTAGGAGGGCTTGGGATCTCCATGTCGGGGCTTCAGCGGTGGCCCCGTCGACAAAGTCCAGGTACGATGCTTCTCGGCCAACCAGAGGGATATCTGGGACGTAGAAGTATGTCCTTTGCAAATTTTTGCAGGACTCGTGGCCTACAATGTTGGGGAACCGCCGGCCAGGCTGGATCTTGAAGCTAATGGTTCCAAAATTTCTGAGCACATCCTTGCTTACTCCGGCTTCCCTCTTGACGGCGAAGAAGTATATAAATAGATCTAACCTAGGCCTAATTCCTAGGCAGCCCTCACAAAGAGCCGCATAGTTGCTAAGCACGAGGGTGATATTTGGAGATAGGTTCTGAGGTTGAACCTGGTAGTGGCTAAGGACCTCTAAGAAGAAGTCAGAGATTGGGAGGGAGACGCCGCGCACCAGTTGGGCTTTGAGGTACAACTTTTCTCTGGCTTGGGGAGAAGGGATGACCTTGCAAGCCGGTGCCGCCCGCTAGACCATCCCCTCCGTCATGGGGAGGTACCCCTCGGAGAGCATCTCCTTAAGATCTCTATCAGCGATATCAGAGCCATGCCACTCTCCCTTGTGAGAGTCGCCCTCCTCCTCTAGCAGTTCCAGCGCCGCTGGAATATGGTCACTGCCGGTGGATTCCACCACCGCGGTGCGTGGCAGCACCAGCCCTTATGGGGGCACATGAACGGAGCCCTCTGGCTTGGCTGCGACATCGCTCGTTGCCGCCATGGATGGGATGGCACTGCTGCTTGCCATTGGCTTGGGGAGGAAGGTGACTATGAGATTTGGGAAAAGCTAGGGTTTTTATCGGTGCACGTGGAGAGTTCAAAGAGATGTTCGCTGGAGGAAGAAGATGACGCGAGGAATAATGCGGTGAAAGGATAGAAATTACCACGGTTATAATTGATAGTACTCAACGTCAAGAATCGTGCAAGTTGATCGAACGTTTTCTGCATGGACAACGCGTGCGTGCGTGTGCGCGGAAATTTTGCCACGTTCCCACCGCCGCCGCCAATGTTTCACATCCTTCGCGTGGAAAAAACAGCTATGATTGCGTTCTTTGCATGTGTGAGTTACGAGGCATCGCTGACCTATGGTCTACGTTTCTCTACTGACATAGGCAGGTGAACCATCCCATCTGAAGATTCCAGCATGGACGGATCAAGTCCGGCTACGAGAAGAGTACGATGGAAGATTCAACAGTTCTCTGACTTACATATTGAAGATGGAGGGCATTGCAGGGTTCTTGGGAGGACTACAAGATATTGCTTGACGATTTGCCGACATTCATCTAGACAGATCAAACAACTTGAAGAGGCAAGACGACGCAAGATCTCGGAGTTCTCTAGGGGCTACTGTTGTGGATATGCTAAATGGGTATCACCATAGCTTGTCTCTAATCCAGATAACCCGGGTGGCCCACAGTTGGTAGCAAGGCCCATGGCCTGGTGGGCGGCCTAGTTAGATGGATCTAAAAGGGAGGCCCATGCTGGATAAAGGAAGGCTACGGAAGAGTCACCAGTGTACCCGGAGCCTTGGAGTGCAAGACACGTTAGACTAGTTGTGTACCGTGTAGGACTCTATAACCTGTCTAGCTAGGAATTTTGTTGGGGATATACTTTCCGGTTATACCCACAGGACTCACTGACCAGGGTGGCCCACCAATGGGCTAGAGCTTTGCTTCACGGGTGGCCCAGTCAGAGAAAGAGGACAAACCAGTTCCGGCTACGACATGGCTGAGAAGAGTTAGCGACTTAGGCCTGTAGTATTACTTGTAGTCCAAGCTATACATAGTTACCGACTCTGTAATGTAGCCGGATAGGTCTCTCCTGTAACCCTAGGCCCCGGTGACTATATAAACCGGCCCTATGGGAGCCTTTATGGAATAACACAATACACACAACCACAACCAACTCGCACAGGCGAACCTCTCTTGTAATCCACTGTAACATCCGGCCTGCACCGATATATTACTGGGTTGCTAGCAGGAGTGGGATCCGATCGCCACAGTCGGATTTGAACCTGGGTAAACTTGTGCTCACCGCTCCTAGAACATCCGATGTCTCACACCCCATCCTTCCGACACCACTAGGACCCCCTATGGCGTACTTGTCGACAATCCAACGACAGATGGCTCCCACCATGGTGCAGGCGACCTTTGGAGCATCGTTCTAGGCGGAATCTGCACGTACATGAATCGGCAAAACAATCGCCATGGGTCACATGGTCTACACCAGTGATGTCCCTCTCGCCCTTCTCGACGAGACTTGGATTCCGGCTTCGAAACCCGTGACGACCTACATAATCATATCCATCGGCGAGATCGATATCTATCTCGGTTTTGCTGAACCCGCCCAACCCACCCTTGAGGTGATGACCATGGCGGAAGAAAAATCTAGATCTACTTTGTTCGCAGAGGCGGAAGAGTTCAACGTCCCGGAGAAAATCAGACCCGCCCAACCAACTCCCATAGTGGAAGAAGAGGTAGAAGAAGAATCTGGATATGATCTCTCCAGCGAGATCGGATACACAGATGAGGAATACATCCGCTACGGATCCGGCTCTGCCGATGTCGAAGCAGAAACCAAGTTATACAACTACCTCAAGAACATGAACAAGAAGAAGCACTGTTTCGTGTACCACATAAGCACTGGATCTGACTCTGTCGATGCTGGAGCTGGTAGCGATTTGGTTCTAGACGCAATCGAAGAAAACACCGACTCACCTGGCTCCCCTCAGGAGTCAATCACGTCACAGGAACTTTGAGACTTCGACAAAGAGATGGAGGAATATGAACAAGGAGCACGTCTCCAAGCAAACACATGGACACCGGAGATTCCTCAGAGGTCCACAAGCCAACCATGACAGAAAGTACCGACGGAAGTTTATCCCCCGGTACTGGACCAAAAGCCATCTTTGCCACTCGTACGCATGTTAAGGCTATTGGGCGGTCAAATAAGAAGAAGATGAAAAAAATCCAACACTGGCAGAGCCGGACGTCGAGGAAACCAACGAAAAAAAGTTGATGAAGAGATCGAGATGGAGAATCAGGACGGAGATCCGATTAATACCACCTCGATCGACCCTCCTGTGGATGGACATGTTGTCACCAAGGGTGCACGTGAAATTTACGGAGATGCTCTCACGATTCCATTCCCAACGGCTTCGGATCTCACACTAGAGGCGCTGGAGAAAAGGGCTGAGGACCTGGAAAAGCACCGCTTGTTTCTACTCGAAGAGGTCACGCGCCTCGTCGAGATGAGACAACAGTTAGACAGTGATCCCGCCAAGTATCAGTTAGATTTCAAGCGACATCCAATCAAGACAAGGGGAGGTCCGTTTCTTGCTAACAAGAACCCGAATATCCACAAAGATCTATTCGACGGAAAAGATGGAGAGAAGATCTGAGTCTACAGGACGCCATTGGAAAACGTCGCTGCAGCTCGAGCCATCCTCGCCAACATTCCGTATCCGTAGCAGGTCCAGCAATGCATCGTGTTGATGGACAAAGGATTAAAGCAGCAGAAAATGGCCGCATCATTTACTGGCAAACTAGCCTCAAAATCCGAGTTTTGCCACACCGGCGCTGACCAAAGCGCTGACATAAGGCTATGCAGGGATACGACTCAACACTATCGTCCTTGTGGAGAAGAAGAGAATTTAAGAACCGGCTCAAACGGTCACTCTCGCCGGTCGGCACGTGACTGGGCTAGAGTTATTCCGGGCTGCATCCGAAGATGCCATCAAGGCAATGATTCCTCATCAGGACCATCGTCGGCAAAACAACCTCTATAGAGAAGACCCAGAAACACGTTGCCAGCGAGAAGATCAAGATCGGCTAAGGATGCCACCACCGAGCCGTCCGGCTGGCAATGCTGGACGAAGAGATGATCCGGATCATCCCGAATCAAGTAGGGACAGTGCCCGAAGAAATAGGCATCAATGTCAGCATGATGAGGCTCCACCGCCACCACCACATAACCCAGCCAGAAATAATCCACCAGGGCCACCATCGCCTACTAGCGGTGACCATGAAGGATCCAGACATAGCCATGGAAGTCAGAGGGGCGGAGGCGGCAATGGTGAAAGGAGAAGCAGAAATCTGACTCCATTGTGCAGAAGCCGTGAGCCTCCAAGGTGCAGATCTCTCTCGCCAAACGATGCTTGCCAGCACATTGAATCAAACATAGAAGCACGGTGGTACAAGGAAGAAGACGTGTATGTGGGACCCAAGTTCTTTGGACCACGCATACGTCAGACCAAATTTTCGGTTGACTTTGGCATTGCCAAACACATTTAGCCCTATGACGGCGCAGCTCGGCCAGACACCTGGCTCCAGGATTTCTTCTAGGTCTGCTGCATCGCCAAAAGAGGAAATAGCCTAGTTGCAGCCCGATATCTCCCGCTCATGTTGAGGAAGATGGCTCGAACATGGCTCAATGAACTGCCAGAGAAATCAATTCACAACTGGTATGATATGCAAAGTGCGTTCTTTTCAAACTTGGAGGGAACATACAGAAGGCCCTACACAGTCAGCGACTTGCAGCGTTGCACACAAAGACTCGGAGAAACCTGCCGGGATTACCTCGAACGCTGGATCGACATGAAGAACTCTTGCAAGGGAGTAAACAAACAAACTGTGATAGAAGCTTTTATTGCAGGACTTCCAGTTGGACTTTTATGTCACAGACTGAAGCGTGACCACGTCACAGACTTGGGAGAAATGATAGAAACGACAAGCAAATATGCTGACGCCGATGATGATTCAGAAGGGCTGCTAAATATTCTGGCCAATCCCAATGCGGCCAAACAGCCAAAGCAAACTCAGAAGCGCAAGAACACCTCAGACGAAAAGCCGACTTCGGACAACGCAGCTGGCAACGCAATGTTAGGATCTGGAGGACGAGGAGGGCGCGGAGGTGGCCAGGGTAGAGGCCGTGGAATTTCCCGAATCTAGGGCAGAGGAGACCAGCAACCTGGAAGAACCTATACCTGGGCCGACATTGCCAATAATCCCTGTGTCCACCACTTGGATAGTAACAGAGGATCTACCCACACAAATGCCGAGTATCATTTCAATGACGACATCAAGAAAGACGAATCCACTGGATACAGAGCCAAGCGACGAAAAGGAAAAAAAATTCTGAGAAAGCAAAGGAGCCCAAGGAAGATCCCGACATGGAAGAAGCAAAAGCTGCTGCAGAGACCAAGTCGGATGGAAAAAAGACTTTTTCGACTAAGAAAGACGCATACGTCTGCTTCCTTGGATCCCAACCTGCTAAGGACAAAAAGGCGGTTCTTCGTGAGCTCAATGCCACAGTTCCGGCTGTCACACAGTTCCTTGAATGGTCAGAGGTAACCATCACCTTTGATCGTTCAGATCACCCGAGGAAAAGACATCATCGGGGAAAGTACCCTCTGGTCGTCTATCCTCTTATTAATGGCTAAAGTTCTCTAAAACACTCATGGACGGTGGAAGCAGCATTAACATCCTCTACATCGAAACGCTCCACCGCATGAAGCTACATGAAAGCCAGTTGGGTTACACCAGTGTAACTTTCCATGGCATTGTACCAGGGAGACAAACAGATTCTCTGGGTGAGATTACTCTGGACGTGACATTCGGAACCCGAGACAATTATCGGACTGAGCCACTCTCTTTTGAGGCGGTACCGTTCAAAAGTGCTTACCACGCCATCTTCGGACGTCCATCTTACTGGGCGTTCATGGCCCGTCCCTGTTACATTTACAACATGATCAAACTTCTAGGTCCAAAGGGCGTAATCATCGTACGGGGAAATCCGAGGAAGGCGCGAGAGTGCGACGAAGGATCTGCTGCCTTCACCGAAGCCGTGCTGCATGTCCACGGGCACCAAGAGATCAAGAAGACCATCAATCCGTCCGAGATGCCCGCTATGAAGAACGAGGTGCTAAATCCAAGTTGGCGTCTAAAGAGACGAAGAAAACGTCGCTAAAGGAAGATGATCCCTCCAAGACGACGAACATAATGGTAGGCTTAGGCCACGTATAGGAAAGCACGCTCGTCGAGTTCCTCAAAGCTAATAGTGATATCTTCGCATGGTAGCCATCTGACATGACCAGAGTACCTAGGGAACTTGCTGAGCACTCTCTTAATGTGTACCGTGATGGTAAACCCATCAAATAGTCCTTACGATGGTTTGGTGATGAAAAGCGCAAAGCAATAGCCAAGAAATTAGCCCGACTAGAATTAGCGGATTTTATAACAGAGGTCATCCATACAGATTGGGTGGCAAATCCTGTACTCGTCCTAAAAAGGACACCATTGATTTAAGGATGTGTGTTGATTATACCGCTTTGAACAAGGCATGCCCAAAAGATCCGTTTCCTTTGCCAAGAATCGATCAAGTTATCGACTCAACGGCAGGGTCGGAACTACTTTGTTTTCTCGACTCATATTCCGGATATCACCAAATACCAATGAAAAAGTCGGATAAAATTAAGACATCTTTCGTCACTCCTTTTGGAACCTTCTGCTACAAAACTATGCCTTTTGGCTTAAAGAACGCATGAGCAACATATCAACGTACTATGCAACGTTGTCTCAACGATCAAATCGGACGCAACGTCCATGTACGTAGACGACATAGCAGTTATGTCCAAAAAGAAGGAAACTTTAATTTCCGACTTGGATGAAACATTTGCTAGTCTGCGAAAATTCAATATGATGCTAAATACGAAGAAGTGTTTCTTTGGAATTTCAGCCGGAAAATTGTTATGTTTCATCATCTCTGAGCGAGGCATAGAGGTGAACCGAGACAAAATCAAGACTATTTTAAACATTACCAGGCCAACTCGCCTGAAGGACGTGCATCGTCTCACTGGTTGTATTGCAGCGGTGAGTCGGTTCGTCAGCCAGCTCGAAGAAAGAGTCGCACCTTTGTACAAGCTCTTGAAGAAAACCGACAAATTTGTCTAGACTCAGGAAGCCGAAACTGCCCTGCTGTCGTGGTATTGCTGACTAGTACGCCATGGAGGGGTCCTCACAGTGCGTGTTTAGATACGTGGGGTAAGGAGGACGGTTGACGGGTACGAGGTAACACAGCTTACCCAGGTTCAGATCCCACGATGGTGGATAATCCTACTCCTGCTATAAATCACTATAATGCCAATACGCTGAGTTACAGAGATCAGTTTGCTATGCGAGGTGTATGTTAATTGGTATGACTTGTGCCATAAAGGCTCCCATAGATCCGACTTATATAGTCGCCAGATCCTAGGGTTACAGGGAAAGTCCTAGCCGGACAGATTACAGAGTCCTACACTACATACAACTAGTCTAGCGTGTCTTGCACTCCAAGGCTCCGAGTACGTCGGTGACTCCTCCGTAGCCTTCCTTTATCTGGCATGGGCCTCCCTTATGGATCCATCTAACTAGGCCGCCCAGCAGGCCATGGGACATGCTACCAATTGTGGGCCACCCGGGTTATCCGGATAGGAGACATGCTATGAGGATACCCATATAGCATATCCCCAACTGTAGCCCCCGGGGAACTCCAAGATCTTGCGCTGTCTTGCCTTCTTCAGGTTGAATGCTCCGTCTAAATGGATGTCGGCAAATCGTCAAGCAATATCTTGTAGTCCTCCCAAGAACCCTGCAATGCTCTCCATCTTCAACTTGTAAGTCGAAGAAATGCTGAATCTTCCATCGTACTCTTCTCGTAGCCGAAGTAGAACCGTCCATGCCGGCATATTCCAATGTGATGGTTCACCTGCCCGTGTCAGCTAGAACGACGTAGACATAGGTCAATGGCGCCTCGTAACTCACACATGCAGAGAACACAATCATGTCCGTTTTTACCGCGTGAGGGATACGAACCGTTGGCGGCGAAGGTTGGGAACGTGGCGAAATTTCCATGCACGCGCCTGCACACGTCGTCCATGCGCCGACCATTCGATCTCTTTGCATGAATCTTGACGCTGGGGTTATAAATTTTAACTGTGGCAGATTATCATCTCTTCACCTCATTCTCCCCCTGCGTCTTCGTCTTCCTCCTGCAAGCACCTCCTCGAGCCCTCCACGCATACGCGAAAAACCCTAATCCCCCTAATCTTCCTAGTCACCTCATCGTCCATCCCAATGGCGAGCAGTAGAACCAACCCTTCCATGGCGGCGGCGGCCGATGATGCCGCGAAGCCGGCGAGCTCCGTCCAAGTGCCCCCAGAGGGTCTGTTGCTGCCAAAATCCACGATGGTGGAGTCCACCGGCGGCGATCATATTCCAGCGGCGCTTGAGCTGCTGGAGGAAGAAGGCGACTCCCGTAAGGGGGAGTGGTGTGGCTCGGATATCACCAACAATGATATCAAGGAGCTGCTCATCGAAGGCTACCTCCCCGTGACGGAGGGGCTTGTCTGGCGGGCAGCGCCGGCCGGCGAGGTCACTCCTTCTCCCCAAGCCGGAGAGAAGATGTACCTCAAAGCTCAACTGGTACCTCGCTGTCTCCCTCCCGATCTCCGACTTCTTCCTTGCTGTCCTCAAGCATTACCGGGTTCAACCTTAGAACCTTTCCCCCAATAGCATCCTCGTTCTTAGCAACTACGTGGCGCTTTGTGAGGGTTAACTAGGGATTAGGCCTAGGTTAGACTTGTTCATCTACTTCTTTATCGTCAAGAGGGAAGCCGGAGCAAGCAAGGACGAGCTCAGGAATTGCGGAACGACTAGTTTTAAGATTCGGCCTGGCCGGCGGTTCCCTGACATCGTCGGCCATGAATCTTGGAAGAACTAGCAACTGACGTACTTATACGGCCCAGATATCCCTCTAGCTGGCTGAGAAGAAACATATCGGGACTTCCTCGATGGAACCGCCGCCGAAACCCCGACATGGAGATCCCAGGCCACCCTTCCCTCCAACAACGACGCTTCCCGCGCCATAAGGGGGATAGAGTGGTTCATAGACACGGGTCTGACCGGGTTGGACCTAGCCATGTGCTGGTTCGTCAGGAGGATCCAGCCTCTGCATCACCGCTCGAAGCTGATGCATGAATATACGAAGGAAAGGAAGGATAGCCTCCGCATCTCCGAGGACAACTTCTCGAGTGACTCCGTCAAGCTCCGCCTCAAGGACATCGTCAAGGTGAAGGATAGGAAGCGTGGCTTCACCATCACCTACGACATGTTTGAGGAGGGCAAGTGCCCAGAGGTACCTGTTTATTTTCCGTGTATGACATATACTCTAGTTCAGTCTAGCTGTTATCATCTCATCTAACATTTTGGGATTTCACTTAACAGCTAAAAAGTCTAGAGGAGGATAGCATGGCTGTCCAAATCTATGACCCCAAGATGAAGGAAGTCACTGTCGTGTCCGACGATGATGTCCTGTTGGCGCGAAAGCTGAAGAGCTCCACATCTGACGCTGCCGACGAAGGCAAGAAGAAGAAGACGGAGGGTGGAGCCTCCAAGGAGACTACCGCCGCCCTGGAGGCAGAGAAAAGAAAGATTACCGGGATCCCTTTTACCAAAGCACCTACTGTTGTGTAAGCCTCTTTTCCTCCAACATTGTCCATTGCTCATATTTTTCCTGTACTTATACTTTTGCACGTTTCAGGAAGAAGGCCAGTTTGAGTTTGAAGTAGACCTCCAAAACATCAGGGGCTTCTAAAAACATTAAAGATATATTGCACCGGGATATGTCGCACCACGCATCTCCCGCCATCGCCCCTACCACTCCTAGCGTCCAGCCTGCCACCGCTCCGACAAGCTCTCCGGCTAAGGATGCATCTGGCCCCTCCGCCATGGAAATGGAACCAGCTGCCTCTGTGGAGCTCGTCGTTGCCGGCGAGCAGGCGACACAAGAAAGTTCTGCTTCCAGAATGGCTGAAGCTCCGGCTAAGGATGCCATCGGTAGCAGTAAGGCGATGGTGGTAGGCGGAGCGTCTCTTGAAGGCGGCGCTTCTGCACCCAAGATTTCCATAGAGCTTTCAAAGATAGTCTACCCGACGTTTACACTGATTAGCTCCACTCTGGCTCCTGGTGCGGCTCCATCATCTCCGACTTGCGGTCTTGATGAGCTCCTCAGGCAAGCTAATATCCTACAAGGAAATAGCCTTTTCTTCAGCAAGATATTTGCCAAGAGCACCACCAATCTCAAGATCATCGCACTTGTAAGTTTTATTTGCCTTTTGCATTTCATATGAGTATCCCGCTGTAGCCCCCGAGGATTTAGAAGGAAAACCATAGGTCTTTGCATCTGAATGCTCTAAGAGTGACTAAGCTAGAAAACTTCTTACTGTAGCCCCCAAGTATGTAGTTTGAATGAATTATTCTGACTAGATACTTTCAAAGTAGCATACGCAGTGTTTGCAAAATTCAATACTGTATCCCCCAAGCCTCTAGTTGAAACATAATTAGTTCCAACTAGATGCTTAAAGAAAGACTAAGCATACTTTAAAAACTCGTACTATAGCCCCCAAGCTTCTAGTTGAGAACTGAATTAGTTCCGACTAGATGCTTAAAGAAAGACGAAGTATTATGCCAAGTTAAAAACTCTCACTGTAGCCCCCAAGCCTCTAGGTGGATATTTATCCGGCTAGATGCTCTAAGAAACTAAGTGATTCTGATCTTCTTTCCACATAATGAGAATGCCCGGAGAGGTGTCGCCAATGAGAAGTTCCATAAGATGCGCGTGGAGTTGGAAGCTTAAAAGGGTAAAATTGCCTTCTTGAAGGAACAAATCACTAAGAGCAAGAGTCCGTTTTTCCTTTCATTTTCTTAGTCCGGCTTGTTCTTATGTCGTCACTCTCCGACTACTCATTGTGTGTTGTTCTTTTTCCGACTTGCAGAAGCCATCGCCAAGGCCAAGGACATTGTTGAGCAATCCAAGCACATTGAGTTGCTGGATAGCGAAAACAAGATCCTTAAGCAGTAGAGGACTGATACCCTGAAGATGCATGAGGATTCCATGAAGGCCTTGTAGGAGTCCGCCAATACGGAGATGAACCGCTTGAAAGAGGGGATTGCGATGCTGAAAGAGCAGAAGAAAGCTGCCGATGAGCAAAATCAGCGCAATCTTGGAGCATACAAGATCCTCCGACAAGAACGGGACTCCATGGCGGAGACGCTCCAGCAAGTCGAGGAGAGCATCTTTGGTAAGTGATTATCCGTCTTGTACTTCTGCAAGCAAGGTACTTTGAACTTTTTGTGTTATTAAACTCATGTGCTCCCTTGTCGGAGATGCAGCTCCTATTGTTTTGACCAAGTCGCCTCCTTTGCCAAAGGAATGCATGGTCCTCGCTGGCAACTTTATCAGCACCGCCGTCAAGAAAGCCAAGGAAATCGCCAAGCCCCTCAACATTAATATCAAGGCGGTGGACTCCGTGATGAAGTTCTCGGAGATCTTGCGTCAAGCCCCCGAGCGTATCGTAAGCTGGAAAGCTTCATGTAGCCGGGATGGCGCAAGGATGTCTTTGGTGCTGGTCAAGGCACACTATGAAAATGCCAATCTCGACACGGTAACCTCGGGTCTTCCTGACGTAGACGATGAAGGCCAAAAGATTGACCATAAGGCTATATGGGAATCGCTTGCGGGTCTTGACACCAGGGTTGCCGAGCTGGTCGATCCCAACCTCTTTGTGCTGCTGGAGATCATTGAAGGCAACCACCAGAGCTCCTCCGAGTCCCTCAAGACCACCGACTTCGAAGATGATGGCTCTCCTACTGCCGACGATGCTGCATCAAAGTCCCCTGCACCAGAGGAATGAAAAACACTTTGTAATATTTATTTCCTCTGGTTTGGTCTATGCGGAAAAACTACTATGTTAACTTAAGGCGGAAAAACAATAGGTGTAACTTCCTGCTACTGAAGTACTGGTGCCAGCATGTAATTATTTTTGAAGAAAGCACTAGCTTATCCATTACTCTGGTTTTTATGCTTGACCTTTCATGGGTCGGAACCATGCGCTCAGGTGATGATGCCCAATGGCACCGTCAAAAACCTAAGCACAAAATCACCGACAACAAGTGCTGAAAGTCACTACTCTAGAATCCACATAAAAGCAACAAATAACATGTAGACCAGAAAACTTAAGCTAACACCCGTAGGCGGAATTTTCACAAGGGCAAATGCAAAGCTTGCACATAAAGGTTTTATACGATCCAAAAATGAACACTCAAGGAGGTAAAAGACTCCAAAATATGAGTGAACCAGAGAGCTTTATTTCATTGATCATATAAGAGGTACACAATAGATAAAAAATATGCTAAGTGTAAAAAGGACGTAGCTATGCTATGTTCCATGGCCGATCAAGCTCCGGGTAGTCATCATCCGGGTCACGTCGCTTACTCTTATGATCTTCGCTGGGTCTATCCTCCAGTTCACGATTGTCAACGAGGTAATAAGACCCATTGAGCAACGCCTTGCTTATGATGAACAGTCCTTCCCATGGCGGGGATAATTTGTGTGACTTCTTTTGCTTAAGTCGGAGCACCATATCCCCCTCTTTAAACAAGCGATGCCGAACGCGGCGACTATGGTAGCTACATAGCTTCTGCTGGTAGATGGCGGATCTTTGGCATGCCAAAACACGCTCCTCCTCGAGAAGGTCCACATCTAGGTGTCTGGATTCTTCAGCATCATATTCGTTGTAGGCGGCAACTCTTGGTGAATCGTGAAGGATGTCGGAAGGCTGGATGGCTTCTGCTCCATATACCATGAAGTAAGGGGTGTAGCCGGTGGATCTGTTGGGTGTAGTTCGTAAAATCCACAGCACAGATGGCAATTCCTCCGCCCAGGCTCCAGATGCTCTATGTAGAGATGCCTCTAGACGTGGCTTGATTCCCTGCAGAATTAATCCATTGGCTCGCTCAACTTGGCCATTGGACTGTGGGTGTGCCACATACGCTAGGCCAAGTCGGATTCCCTTGTCCCAACAATAAGCTTCCAGTTCTCCAAGTGACAAGTTGCTGCCGTTGTCGGTGATAATGCTATGTGGGAGACCAAATCTCACCACTAGATCCCGGACAAACCTAAGGGCAGTTGCCCCATCAAGCTTTCTAATGGGTTTAGCTTCTATCCATTTGGTGAATTTATCAACTGCTACTAGCAGATGCGTAAACCCACATGGTGCCGTATGTAATGGACCAACCATGTCTAGCCCCCAGACTGCAAACGACCAAGTTATTGGTATTGTTCGCAATTCTTCAGCTAGAACATGGGGTTGTCAGGCATATTACTGGCATCCCATGCACGTCTCAACCAGCTTGTCGGTGTCCGCCTTCGCGGTCAGCCAGTAGAATCCTTGCCAGAAGGATTTGGAGAAAATGGTCGAGGAGCAGCGTGATGCCCACAATCTCCGAGATGGATCTCGTGTAGGATTTCAATACCTTCTTGCTGGGAAACACACTTAAGGTATACACCAGTGGTGCTTCTTTTGTAGAGTTGTCCATTGATTATGGTATAGCTCTTTGCTCGACGTACTATTTGCCGTCTTTCAACCTTGTCGTCGGGCAAAGTTCCGTGTACGAGATATGCCATGAACGGTTGTGTCCAAGCCGTAGGGACCTTTGTCACTGTGTGAACAAAAGAGTCATCTCTATCCGGGTTGTCGATGTCCGCTCCCTTCATGGATAGTGTCCGTAGATGCTCCAAGAAAACACTAGGCGGAATTTTTTTGCGCCCTGATCCAAGTTTTGACAGTAGATCAGCCGCCTCATTTTGCTCCCTTGGGACATACTTGAATTCGTAGCCCAAGAATCTCTTGGCTATCTCGTCCACTTCGTCTCGATATGCCACCATCATAGGGTTCCACGCGTTCCAAGTGCCATCCACCTGCAAGGCAACCAAGTCAGAATCTCCACAACAAACTATGCGCTTGATGCCAATATCCTTGGCTACACGTAGTCCGTGAATGAGTGCTTCATACTCTGCCATGTTGTTTGTAGCCTCAAAGTGGATCTACAGAACATAGTGTAACTTTTCCCCGGTTGGTGACTGTAATAGTACACCAGCCCCCGAGCCATTGAGTACCTTTATCTGTCAAAGTGCATCACCCAGTATTCTGGCTCCGGCATAGGGGTAGCATCTGGTATCTCCGTCCAATCTGCGATGAAATCTACCAAGGCTCGTGACTTGATAGCATCGCGTCTCTTGTAGGTGATCTCGAAGGAGGCAAGCTCAATGCCCCACTTCGCGACCCTTCCTGTAGCGTCGCTGTTGTTAATGATGTCGGATAGTGGAGCTTTACTCACAACTATGATATGGTGCTCCTGGAAGTAGTGCCTTAGCTTCTGAGAAGCAAGGAACACTCCATAAGTTATCTTCTGGTAGTGCGAGTAACGCTGCTTGGACTCCGTCAAGACATCGCTTATATAGTAAACTGGTCGTTGAACTCCGTACTCATAGCCTGGTTCTTTCCGCTCTACCACGACGATGATGCTGATTACCCGGTTGGTGGCTGTTGGAGATATGCCCAAGAGGCAATAATAAATAGGTTATTATCATATCTTCATGCTTATGATAAATGTTTACATACCATGCTATAATTGTATTAACCAAAAACATTAATACTTGTGTGATTTGTAAACATAAAAGAGTCCCTAGTAAAGCCTCTTGTTAAACTAGCTTGTTGGTTAATATATGATCATGCTTTCCTGATCATGAACATTGAGATGTTATTAACAACAAGATCATATCATTATGAGAATGGTGTGATGGACATACTCCTATAGATAAGTGTAGCATAAATATCAAGTCATTTCAATAGTTCGTTTGCTATAAGCTTTCTGATACATAGTAACCTAATTCCTTCGACCATGAGATCATGCTTATCACCATCACCGGAAGTATGCTTTGATGACATCAAATACCACACCGTAACTGGGTGGCTATAAAGTTGGCATTGAGTGTTTGGAAAGTATGGGTTGAGGCACATGGATCAAGAGTGGGATTTGTCCATCCATATGACGGATAGATATACTCTAGGCCCTCTCGGTGGAATGTCATCCAATTAGCTTGCAAGCATGTGACTGGCTCACAAGGTATCACATATCACGGGAACAAGAAAATAGTACTTATCGGTAACGAGGTTGAACTAGGTATGCAGAGATACCGACGATCAAACCTCGGATAAGTAAACTATCGCGAGTCAAAGGGAAGTTGGTATCGTATGTAAGTGGTTCATTCGATCGCAAAGTAATCGTAGAAATATGTGGGAGCCATATGAATTTCCATATTCCTCTATTGATTATTGATAGGAGAAGAGTCTCGATCATGTCTGCATAATTCACGAACCGTAGGGAGACACACTTAAGGATTCGATGTTGTTTAGTAGATATGGAATGTAAGTAGGGAGACCGAATGTTGTTCGGAGTCTCGGATGTGATCCGGGATATCACGAGGAGATCCGGAATGGTCTGGAGAATAAGATTCATATAAGGAAAGTCCGATTCCGGAGTTCGGGAATGATTTCGATGTTTTCATCAGAGAGGTTCTAGAAGAGTCTAGAAGGTTCACCAGACTAGAAGGGGAATGGTACATGAATGTGTCATGGTTAAGTGGAATGATTGGATCATGTACTAGGTCACTTGGTTGGGCATTTGCAACAGAGAAATAAAGCTCTAAATTGAAAGTCAAAAGGCAGGTTTGAATAGTCAATCTGGAACAATGGTTTCCTAGTGGAAGAAGGAAAGAGTCCTTCTTTCTCTCCAACTTGGGTTTGGGGAAGGATTCAAACTCCCCTCTCGCAAGCTTCCCCCCCCTCATAAATAGAGGGGAATGGTATGACTTGTGCCCTAAAGGCTCCCATAGGTCCGACTATAATGGCAATACGCCGACTGCAAGAATCGGTTCGAGCGCGAGGAAGAAGGCCACGAGCATAAGGTGCAGCGGCCAACTTATTACCTGAGTGAGGTCCTGACAGAATCAAAACAGCGGTATCCACACCATCAAAAGCTAGCCTATGGAGTGTTCGTTGCATCCAGAAAGCTACACCACTATTTTCAAGAGCACAAGATCACAGTGGTGAGCACCGCTCCCCTGCGAGATATAATCAATAACCACGATGCCACATGACGTGTCGCAAAGTGGGGAATAGAGCTTGCAGCTTTTGACATCGAGTACAAACCACGTACAACAATCAAATCCCAAATACTTGCCGACTTTGTTGTTGATTGGACAGAAACGGCAGAAAACACATGCCCTCCAGACACGGAATTTTGGACCCTTCACTTTGACGGATCAAAAGCACGAGGAGGCTCGGGGGCTAGCGTGGTGCTCAAATCACCCCAAGGAGATAAGTTGTTCTATGTGTTGCAAATACACTTCACGGCAACCAATAATATTTCTGAGTATGAAGCATTGCTACATGGAATACACATGGCCAAAAATATTGGCATATCAAGACTCATGTGTTATAGAGACTCGGATTTAGTTGCTCAGCAATTATCCGATATCTGCAACACAAACAAGCACATGGAAGCATACAAAGCTATCGTGGATGAACTATCTAAATCGTTCGAGGGTTTTGAAGTTCAACACATCCCTCGAGCAGAAAATGAGGAAGCAGATACTCTATCAAGAATAGGCTCTGCACAGAAACAAGTACCGGATGGCGCTTTTTTAGAGCATTTAAGGGTCCCCTCCATAGTCGGAGTTGATGAGGACTATCCGACAAAATCCGACTCACCTTTAATATTAGTTCTAGCTGTCATTCCCAGCTGGACAAAACCCTATCTGGATTTCACGATGAGCGAAAACTACCGAAGAAAGTCTTCAGACCAGGTGTCGACGAGCAAAAGCCTACACTATAATAAATGGTGAGCTCTATAAACGGAGTGTTTCTGGCATGTTTTAGCGATGTATTTCTTCGGAAGAAGGAGTGGAAATCTTAAGAGAAATCCACGAAGGCAAGTGTGGCCATCATGCTGCAGCCAGATCCTTAGTGGCAAAATCTTTTCAACATGAATTCTTTTGGCTTATAGCTAAGGCAGATGCTGATAAACTGGTCAAAATGTGCAGAGGCTGCCAAAAGTACGCTCATCAGGCACATGTTCTGGCTAAACAGCTGCGAACAATCCCTATTACATGGCCGTTTGTGGTCTGGGGGCTTGATATGGTAGGGCCATTTCGCATGGCAAAATGTGGATTTACTCACCTACTAGTGATGGTGGATAAATTTACAAAATGGATTGAGGCTAAACCCGTAACAAGTTGCGATGGAGCCACAACCAGAAAGTTTGTCGAGGACATATTCATCCGATTCGGATATCCGCACAGTATAATTACTGACAATGGGAGCAATTTTTTCATGGGCGAACTTGCCGAATTTTGCGAAGAACAAGGGATCCGACCTGATATTGCATCAGTCGAACATCCACAAGATGCGAAAGAACTAATGTCCTTATTTTACAAGGAATCCGACCTCGCCTTGAGGCACCACTTCGTCGGGCCATGGGGGCTTGGACGGATGAATTACCGTATGTGATATGGAGCTTATGTACAACTCCTAATAGATCAATCGGCTATACTCCTTTCTTCTTGGTCTATGGTGCAGAAGCAGTTCTTCCAATTGATCTGATTCATCAGGCTCCACGAGTCAAAGCGTATATCAAAAAAGATGCAAAAGTTTCTCGACAAGATGGTCTCGATATAATCAAAGAAGTATGCGTCGTTGTTGAGCAGAGATCTACAGTCTATCAGTAGAAGTTGCGCAAGTATCATAGTCAGAGAGTGCAAAACCGTTCTTTCAGAAAAGGCAATTTGGTTCTCCGACTTGTGCAAAACAGAAAGCACAAACTTTTCCCAATTTGGGAAGGACCTTTTCTGGTTAGCAGAGTTCTGCATAATGAGTCATATTATTTAACCAACATGAGACCAGTCAAGGACAGACCTGATACTCGGAAGAGAAAGAGAGCTGGTGGCAGCATAGACCCGGATGAAATAGACCGTCCATGGAATATTGAACAACCACGTCCCTTCTATTCTTAGTTATATTTCCTTGTAATCATATATGTACATGTTCAAAGTGAAATAAAGTGTTGGTTTCCTCATATGTTATCTTTGAGAAGTTTTTGCCATCTTATTTCCAAAAAAGAGCATGTCTTTTTTTCAAAAATCCTAGAATGCTTGAAAGTAATTTATGCTCATGTTCGTTCTGGTTACGATTTTTGAATATCTAAAAATGTTACCTTAGGGTACAAAGTTTAATTTATTGTCTATACTTTGGTTTTTTATCTGATTGCTTAGACGCGGGCATTTTCGGAGTAATGAGTTGTTGGTACTGGAAGCCGGCTTTGTTTCCGAGTTTAAACTTGTTTAGCAATTGCGATCTGTTGCTCGGCAAATTTTTCGAGCTAAAGGTTGGCCGACCCATGAAAGGGACGAGGCAGAGAGCCAGATAAAACGACAAGTATAGGCATAAAAACACAAAAGTGCTTCAGAAATTTTCAATTACATGCATAAAAAATATATAAGCAAAAGTGCTATGATAGTAAAAGCATCAGTTTTTACAAGACCAGCACAAAATAAAACATTGTTTTCATCATTACATAGCCACGACTTCAGAATAATGCATAACAATTATCTATGTTGCAAAATCAGGCGGTGGTGATGAAGCAGGTGGAGCACTGGAGTCAACAGCATTGTCACCCTCTATCTCAGACTCGAAAGCAATACTGGCTTCTGGTTCTTGGGGAGAGGGAGGCGTGGTGACGGATTCGAAGAATGGCGTCGTACAATTGGTCATCTCCGCCACACGACAAGCATAACCTGCACAAGACTCTTGGATGGCCTTGATGTCTTGCGGGTTACCCTCATCCTCATCCTCGGCAATACCCTTGGTGACGTGCCAGATTTCCATCTCGCTGTGGTGGCTCATCACCATGGTAAGAGCAGTTTGAGCAGCAGTTCGAGCGTAGGAGATCTTCCAGTCTTCAATAAGCTTCGGAATCTCCTTGACCTTGTCCCTCACCTCGTGCACTGACATTGCGTGCAAGTTGGAAAGTTTGACGGACTCGCCAGCCTCTTCAAGAGTTTGGCGGACGTCGTACAAAATATCTCCAACGAGCTTAATGCGCTCGAGGCGAGGTTCGGAGGTAGGAGAGTCGAAAAGATTCAGGGGGGGCTGGGAAAGAACCAAAAAGTACAAATTCGACTAAAAAGGAAGTCGAAAAATCAACAAAAGAGAAAAGAGTTGGAAATCTTACCCAACACAGGGTAATGCCATTGAGCATGCTCCTTGCGGAGGCTGTTTAGTTCACTGGCTATGGCCTGGGCAAGATCCCTCTGAATATCGAAGTCCTTCTTGAGATTAGCTAGTTCTTTGTCTCAGAGGGCTATGAGCTTCTCGAGCCTCACGGTCTCGTGATTGCTTGACTCCAGTACGACAGCTATGGATTTCACCGATTCTAAAGTTAGCTTCTCAAGCTTGTCCCGGAGTTCAGCATTCTCTACTTCCAAGACCTTGAAGTTCTTGGCTTTCTCCACCATCTTGCTGGACTGGCACAACAGTTCTGCAAAGGCAAAATATCAGTTGGACAAAACAATTTTGACTATGGAAAAAAAAGATAACTGACAAAGAGGAAGTCGAAAAAGATTACCTTCTGCTTCATCTTTCTCAACTTTCAACTTTGAATTCTCAAAGTGCAAAGCCTTGATTTCTTTGCGCTTATTTCTGATGTTCTTGAGTAATTCCTAGTTGGAAGATGCAATTTTCTGTAAGTTCAGAGATGGAATACCGTCAGATGGCTACTAAGACTCGATCTGCAAATTTAACTAAGTAAAATTATAGCACGAGCCTTGGGGGCTACACTACATCGTTCTTTTGCAACCTAAAAGCATCAACTCGGATCCAACGATGTTTTATCCGGATTTATGCTTGGGGGCAAGAGGATATGATAATAAATGCAAATAAGAATCGGAAACTTACAATGTGTTCTAGGTGCATCTTTTCAAATCTGAGCTTGGTGCTGTGAAACACCTTCTCGGTAAGGGTGAGGGAAGGAACATCCGTCGCTGGAAGCTCGCGAGATGCGACTCTAGCTCCCCGGACCAAAATTTGGTCCAGGAGGCTAACCAGCTTGATGTCCTCCTCCTCTTGGCTCGCTGCCTCTAGGGTCAAGGTTTGATTCTCAAGACTGGATTAAGCCAGTCTGAGATCTCTTCTTTCTCTTTCCTCTTCAGGCCAGAGACAGCAGAGCCAACCACTTTATCCATTGTTCCTGTAGATATTACCATGGGATCATTATCCTTGATGGGTTCACCCTTGTTAGTTGCCTGGTCATCAATGGTGACCAGGGCTTTCGAGATGTTGCCAGCATCAGGAGAGGCAGAAGCTCCCTGTGCTGATGGAGTACTGGATGGAGTCGATGGCAGCACAACAGGGGAGATAACAAGCTTTTGCTGATGCATCTGCTTGCCCGACTTGCTGTCCGGCTTGGTCTTGCTCTTCAATGCTGATTTAGCTCTAGAACACGAAAATCCTAAATATCAGGTGTGCTCTAGAAAGAAATAAAGGTACAAAAGTACTAAAAATAAGGTGCTTACTTTTTAACTACTGGCAGCACTTGGCTACCAGAAGTAACAACAACTTCTTTTGCCTTGCGCTTCTTGGAGGCGGGGGTGGCAACTTCTTGCACCTCATCATCCTACGTCGCCTCCAGATCGTCTGAAGCATATCCCTCTAGCTGAGATAGCTTAGACTCAGAGAGTTTGTCGAGCTAACAAAGTCAAAATATCATCGATGAAAATAGAGTTGGAGAAAGAACAAAAAAGAACGACGAAACACAAAAGTAGAGTCGAAATATTCACTGGAGTCAGAGGACGGTTGGTCGTATACATCTTCATGGAAACTTCCGGAACTTTTCGTTCCACTCTTTCCTTGATCAAATATTGCATCAGGGTCTTGTAGTCCTTCCCCGGAATCTGGCTCAAACTGACCCGCATGCTGTCCTTCTTGTCGCTCGTGATCTGGTGCATGAGGCGATCTCCGTGGTCCTGGAGAGGCTGAATCCGGCGCTCCAACCAGTAGTGGATCAAGTCGGATCCACAGAGGCCCTCATGCTTCATAAGAAACTCAATCTGCCTTTTGGCGAGGATCAAGATATCCGATAGCTCCGGCGCTTCCGCGTCCCATGAATTCTGGTGGGGAGCGGCACCGTCGACAAACGCCGGAAGACCTTCCGCTTTTCCAGGATCCAGAATATCCTTATGATAAAAGAAAGTTCCGGCCCAGCGTTTGACGGACTCACTAGCGTTAATCCTAGGATAGACTCGGTTTCTCCTAAGGACTAAGCTAAGATTGCCGGTGATGTAAGGTACACCGACACTAATGGAATTCTTCCGAGTACCATAGTAGTACCGGAAAAGGGTGAGACTTGGCCTAATGCCAAGAAAGCCCTCGCACAAAGCAGCATGAGTGCTAAGCTCGAGTAGAGAGTTGGGAGCAAGATTATGAAGTTGCACACCGTAGTAGTTGAGGACGTCGACGAGGAAGTCCGATGGTGGCAAGCTGAGGCCGCGATCTATGTGCATGCCGAACAGCACCCTCTCGCCGTCGCGCAGGGCTGGCACGGCATGCCCTGAGGCGCTCCGCCACGCACCGATGATGATGAATCCTTCGTCCTCCATAATTTGGAGTTCCACGTTGTCCATGGCGCTGGGGATCCAGAGGACCCGCATCTTCCTCTCTTCCGCCGCTGACGAACCCGCCGCCGCCACTAAGGTCGAGGCAGATGCCATAGATCTTGGAGGAAAAGGACTGGTGGGGGAAGCAGAGATTCTTTTCTCACGGTGCGCAGATGGTAACTGGTGCGGAGCGCTCGAGGAGTACAAGGAGGCAATGAATGAATCGATGGAGAGGTGAATCTGAGAGAGAGGGTTTTCTCCCCTCTTTTATTTATCTCTGCATCAAGATTTGTGCGATAACACGCGCGATTATTGCCACGCGTATAGGAGAGGGGAAGTTAGCTTCCTCGCGACTCTTCCGCCCCCTTGATTTTCGCGCAGGCATTGAAACGACGTTCTGTTCTGTAAGGAATGGACTCAACAACGGCTGTGTTGATAGGACTCCTGTCAGTGACAGGACCTGGTCTGAAAAGTTGTTAGTCCGTACGCAGCTGAAAATCTGGCGTATTTCAAACCAAGCAGGGAAAAGACTAAGGTCAGAGCAAATCATATCTGAATCAATTGACTCGGAATCCTACATTACTGAATGAAGTTTTCGGGAACCCTTCAAGATTATCAAGACAAATAAACCATCAAGCTAAACGATTTATCTGACTTTGGATCTTGGAGACTTCCGGGGGATACTGTTGGGGATATACTATTCGGGTATAGCCACAGGACTCGCTGACCAGGGTGGCCCACCAATGGGTTAGAGCTTTGCTTCATGGGCGGCCCAGTCAGAGAAAGAGGAGGAACCAGTTCCGGCTACGATAAGGCCTAGAAGAGTTACCGAATTAGGCATGTAGTATTACTTGTAGTCCAAGTTGTACATAGTTACCGAGTCTGTAACGTAGCCAAATAGGTCTCTCCTGTAACCCTAGGCCCCGGTGACTATATAAACCGGCCCTATGGGAGCCTTTAGGGCATATCACAATGCACACAACCACAACCAACTCGCACAGGCGAACCTCTCTTGTAATCCGCTATAACATCCGGCCTGCACCGATATATTACTGGGTTGCTAGCAGGAGTAGGATCCGATCGCCGCAGTCGGATCTGAACCTGGGTAAACTTGTGCTCACCACTTCTGGAACATCTGATGTCTCACACCCCATCCTTCCAACACCACTAGGACCCCCTATGGCATACTTGTCGACAATCCGACGACAACTTTGCCTGTAACCCTACGATCTGGCGACTATATAAGACGGACCTATGGGAGCCTTTAGGGAATAACCTATAGAGAACAACACATATCGCGCACAGCGAACCGATCCCTGTAAATCGGCGTATTGCCATTATAGTGATTTATAGGAGGAGTAGGATCCCGCCACCGTCATGGGATCTGAACCTAGGTAAGCTATGTTACCTCGTACCGGCCAACCTTCTGCCTTACCCCACGTATCTAAACACGCTCTTTGAGGACCCCCTCCATGGCGTACTCATCGGCAATACCATGATAACCAACCCTATTCCAAAGTAAATTAAAGTCATCATAAATACCGAGGTGGTTAAATATGAAGGGGAAAGCCCACTTGGTTGCCTTGACTTCTCAGTTTTAGATCATGTCGAAACGATCACGGTGGGACTCGTTCTTGAATCGAATCCCCATGCGTTCTTGGACTGTAGCACGAGAAGAACTAGAGGCGGAAAGAGCACGTGTCTGGTGTTGGAGATATGCCCAAGAGGTAATAATAAAAGTAGTTATTATTATATCTTTGTGTTTATGATAAATGTTTACATTCATGCTATAATTGTATTAATCGGAAACATTAATACTTGTGTGGTTTGTAACCTTGTTAGAGTCCCTAGTAAAGCCTCTTTTAATACTAGCTTGTTGGTTAATAGATGATCATGGTTTCGTGATCATGAACATTGAGATGTTATTAACAACCAGATCATATCATTACGAGAATGGTGTGATGGACATACTCCTATAGATAAGCGTAGCATAAATATCAAGTCATTTCAATAGTTCGTTTGCTATAAGCTTTCTGATACATAGTAACCTAATTCCTTCGACCATGAGATCATGCTTATCACCATCACCAGAAGGATGCTTTGATGACATTGAGTGTTCGGAAAGTATGTGTTGAGGCACATGGATCAAGAGTGGGATTTGTCTATCCATATGACAGATAGATATACTCTGGGCCCTCTCGGTGGAATGTCATACAATTAGCTTGCAAGCACGTGACTGGCTCACAAGGGATCACATATCACAGGAACGAGTAAAGAGTACTTATCGGTAACGAGGTTGAACTAGGTATGCAGAGATAGCGACAATCAGACCTCGGATAAGTAAAATATCATGAGACAAAGGGAAATAGGTATCGTATGTAAATGGTTCAGTTGATCATGAAGTAATCATAGAAATATGTGGGAGACATATGAATTTCCAGATTCCTCTATTGGTTATTGATCACAGAAGAGTCTCGATCATGTCTTTATAATTCCCGAACCGTAGGGAGACACACTTAAGGATTCAATGTTGTTAGTAGATATGGAAAGTGAGTAAAGAGACCAAATGTTGTTAGGAGTCTCGGATAGGATCCAGGATATCACGAGGAGATCCAGAATGGTCCAGAGAATAAGATTCATATAAGGAAAGTCCAATTCTGGATTTCGGGAATAGTTTTGTTGTTTTCACCGGAATGTTCTAGAAGGGTCTAGAAGGTCCACCACTCTGGAGTGGGAAGGGTACATGGATGTGTCATGACAAAGTGGAATGGTTACATCATATCCTAGGTCACTTGGCTGGGCAATGGGAAGAGAGAAATCAAACTCTAGTTTGAAAAGTCAAACGCCAATTTGAAAAGTCAAATTCCAACATTGGTTGCCTAGTGGAGGGAGGGAAGGAGTCCTACCTAAGGGAGGACTCCTCCCTCTCCTTGCTTCTGGACAAGCAAGGGGAGTTGGGGGAGGACTCCCCTCCCCTTGCCGCCCCTCCCTCTCATAAATAGAGGAGAGGGGGCACCCCCTTGGCTCTCTCCCACATAAACCCTAGATTGCTTGCAGCCTCTAAAGTTGTAATCGATTTAGAGCATCTAAAAGTAGTCGCCGTCTAAACCTCTGTAGCCGCTGACAACCTCTAAACCTCATCCCTCTAAATCCTAGATCGTCGAGGCCCTCTTCTACTCCACCATACCTGCTCCAGCTTGGGCGAAGCCCTACGGGATTTACCCTCTAAACTCCGACACCACGCCGTCGTGTTGTGGGAATCATGAGGAGAGATCTACAACCTCCGCTTCCTGCTGGAACAAGGGAGAGGAAGGTCTTCATCGAGTATGGAACATGTGACAGATTGCGGGAGTGCTGCCGAAATGTGGCACCGGAAGGATAGTCTACATGATCTTGAGATCGGCAAGTGAACGACTACATCATCCAAGAGAATCCCCTCTCATTAACCGCTTTGGAATCTTAGGGGTTGAGTACTCTATCGTCTCGTTGCTACAATCTAATAGATAGATCTTGGCTTGTATGTGTTCATGCGGTAGAATTTTTTTGTTTTCCATGCTACGAACCCCTACAGTGGTATTAGAGCCGTGTCTATATGTAGATCTATTGCACGAGTAGAACACAATGGTTCTTGTGGGAGGTGGTTCTTTTATTATCAATTGCTTATTGTGTACTTTGCATCTTGCGGGATGGTGGGATGAAGCGGCCCGGGCTAACCTTACATGACATCGTTCATGAGACTTGCTCCACGCTCAACATGCAACTTGTATTGCATAAGTGGCTTTGCGGGTGTCTGTCTCTCCCATCATAGTGAAGATTCAATTTACAATGGGAAATTGATAGTTCTTGCATCAACATTGTGGTTCTAGTTAGAACTGTACTTATTGAAAGCCCCAAACCACGTAAAATATACAAAGAAAATTAGAGGCATCTAACTTTGTTTTGCAGGGGTGTGTTGTGATGTGATATGGACATGATTGTGATTATATATGATGTATGCTATGATCCTTATTGTAAGTCGGCAACCGTAAGGAGCCTTATGGTTGTATTTTAATTTCGTTAAGACCTGTGTGTCTATTATTCAAAGTAGTTGTAATAGTTGATGCTAGTGGACGGCAACCATGGATCGGTGCCATTGACCTTGACACCACGCCGATGATGATGGAGATCATGTTCATGCTTGAAGATGGAGATCGGAAGCACAAGAAGAAAGGCCATATCATATCACATATTATGAATGCATGTGATGTTAATCCTTTTATGCATCTTGTATTACTTAGATCGCGGCGGTAGAATTATAATATGATCCCTCTCACAAAATATCAAGTAATAAAGTATTCGTCCTTAGTTAGCACCGTTGCCAAGACTCATTGTTTCGAAGCACCACGTGATGATCGGGTGTGTTAGATTCTGCGTATGCATACAACGGGAGCAAGCTAGATTTTCTCATGTGGACACTAAGGTTAATCTTTACGAGCCTATCATGTATAGAAATGGGCTCAGGACACGGATCATCAAAAGGTAAAGCATGAGTCATATAGTATATATGATGAACATGTTGATTGTTCGCCTTTGAAACTACATCATCTCTCGTGATGATCGGACTTGATGTAGTATATTTGGTTCGTGTGATCACTAATGTGAGGGATATTGGTTTGAGTGGGAGTTAACCTAGATTAAATTAAGTGTTAATTATAACTCAATTTTCCATAAACTTAGTCTAAACTATTGCAAATATGTTGTAGATCGTGGCGGCCCCTACCATTAATTTTAATGCATTCCTAGAGAAAGAAAATTTGAAAAACAATGTAAGAAACTTTGCGGATTGGTTCCGCAATTTGAGGATTGTCCTCAATGCTGGTCAGTTGACCTATGTGCTGGATGCAGCGCTGGGTGACCCACCTACAGCTGATGCTACCGATGAGGTGAAGAATGTTTTCCTCGCTCGAAAGAATCAGTACTCCATAGTTCAATGTGCTATCTTGTATGGTTTAGAATTAGAGCTTCAAAAGAGGTTTGAGAACTTTGACCCACATGATATTGTCCGTGAACTAAAAATGACATTTGAGGCTCATGCAGTAGTTGAGAGTTATGAAGCTTCTGAAAAGTTCTTTAACTAAAAGATGGAACAGGGCAGCTCCGTTAGTGAGGATGTGCTTAAGATGGTTGGGCACGCCAATAAGCTCCAGAGCTTGGGTATAGTGATTCCTAATGCTTTGGGGATTCACCGTGTCCTCCAATCACTACAACCAAGTTACAAGAACTTTGTGATGAACTATAACATGCAGCGCATGGATAAGTCGTTACCAGAACTCTTCTCCATGTTGAAGTTTGTGGAAGTGGAGATCAAGAAAGAGAACCAAGTGTTGATGGTCAATAAGTGATACGTCGGAAACGTATCTATAATTTTTGATGCTCCATGCTTGTTTAGTATCTACTTTGCTTCGCTTGGTCTACACTTTGAGGTGTTTTTATATCTTTTCTGGAACTAACCTATTAACAAGTTGCCACAGTGCCAGTTGCCTGTTTTCTTCTGTTTTTGGTTCCAGAATGATAGAAAATCAATATTCTTGGAATTGGACGGGACAAAAGCCAAAGTCAATATTTTACCGTGGGCGACATGAAGCCAGAATACAAGATGGAGAGGCACCACAGGGCGGCCAAACCCCCTAGGCGCAGGTGGGACCACACCACGCCTGGGTAGGGTGTGCCCCCCTGGGGGCCCTCCTGCCTCGCCTCTTCGCCTATAAGAAGCTCCCAATGCAGAAACCCTAGGAACCTGATCAAAACTCCACGAAACCTTCTGTAGCCGCCGTGTGACACCCCCGGGATCAGGGCTAAACAAATCCCAGACCTCCGTCTGACATAAGCTTAACCTTGATCTCGAGAATATCCAGTGAAGAATCGGTAACACAACAGTGACCCTACGACACAAAATTTATTACAGCAAGCTCATATCTGAGCAGAGAACCAAATTATTACAAGTAGAGGTCACTGAACACAAACACCAAACAACGGAAGGCAAATTATGTTATTAAGTATAGCAAACTTAACAAATGTCCTAAGAGACCTGGAGCATAACGATGACGTCCCAGCCCATAGATTCTAGGCTGCCGGCCGGGAACCCCAAGCTACTCGTCGATGTCGATGTAGTACCAAAATGATCTTCAGGGAACACTTACTCTGCCAAAAGTACCAACAAATCAAGGGAGAGTACAGGGTGTATTCCACAAGACTTTTGGCAGGTGGAGTTTTTTTTGCATAAAGCCATCTTTGTTTATAAACAAGAGAGAGAAGAAGCTCGTCTAATCAGAATATTTTAAAAGGGGATAAGAGAGCGACATCTCCAAAGTATTGATCATCATCTTTTGATATCCACCAAATCATCATCTGAACCCTATCTAGGATCACCCCCTCGTACCCATGAGGAAGCATCCTTAAGCACACATTGATCTGCCAAGTTTTACGGTTAGGTTATAGTTCTCTATGATCTTAGAATCTGGTCACCAAGAGTTCATAACCGTGAACATGGCTTTTCGAAAAGATTTAACCCTGCAGGGGTGTACAACTTTACCCACACGTACCAACCGACTCTTAATGCCAGATCATTAGCCCTCTTCCTTGGAAGGCTGACAGAGGGTGTGGTTGGACACGACCTTTACCTTGCTTTCGCCGAGATGAGTCACGCAATAAGTATGGTTCCACCGTAACGGGTCAAATCCTGAAGTCGGTACTTAAAGATGTGAGGCGAGGTTGGTTTACCAGGGGCGCCATCTACCCCAAGCAACCCCGGCCATGGTTACCTACCTGTTATGAATGCACCTACACCCGACAAATCTTTCAAAAGGTTTTCTATGCATATGTCGAATGGCACGCCCGAACTATGTGACTCATGGAATATACTAGGCAAGTTAATTAGGCGAGGGGTTCCCAAGCCCCGTGTGGCTGTATGCTCATCTCGGTTCCAAAGGCAAGAACTCAGGTCCTAGTGGTGGCGAGCTTGGGACTAGAAAAACCACATCCCACCATGGCCTCCCATACAAGCCTTAGCATGTTTAACTCATATCACTGATCTCATCTCATCACGTTCTCCTGTCATACTAGATTCTCTGCATCTGATACATCATCTGGATGGACCAGAACTGACAGCTATGCATGGCTAAGCAAACACATATATAAGTTCTAGCAGTGCCCACAAGCCAAACCTAGTTATGCTAGGAGCAGTGGATCAGGTAATATAAGCTCAAAGGAAGTAATGCAACACATAGGACACTCTATCTATCGATAAAAGACCACAGTAGAATCGTATGCATCATGACAGGAATTGAAATGCTTTCGAAATCATAGGATTATATCATGGTGGGGCTATGCTTGCCTTTTCTAGTTCATAACAGATAAATAGATCTTCGGGAGCCTTGTACTTGACTTGGTTATAGTTGGTCAAGTATTGTTCGTTGATCTTCGATGCTCTTGGTCTCAGTCTTTGATCTCGATATCGTATTCTACCGCGAAGAACGAAACACCGGAAAGAGAGGGAAACAATCAACACATGGCATCGATACAATGCTCAAGCAAATATGATGATATGACAAGTTAAAATGTATCGAAATGTAACCCTAAGACACTACTAGGAAAACGGCTATAGGTAATCAGCACATCCGTGGAAAACATGGTTGAAGTGCCCCACGGCTAAAACAGGCGTGGCTCACCTGTGGGCAGTGCCCTACTAATAACTAGAACAACCGTGGCGCACATGACTATAGTGCGCCACAGATGTGTGTGGGCTAGGGCCCTGTTGGCTGCACGCCAAACATCTGTAGCGCACTATAGTCATGTGCGCCATGGTTGTTAGTGTCATCTGTGGCGCACATGGGGGGGTGCGCTACGCCTAAGCGCATGCCCCCCTCTGCTGTGAAACGGCCACAAACATCTGTGGCGCACTCGGCCTAGTGCGCCACAGGGAGTACAAACATCTGTGGCGCACTATGCCATGTGCGCCACGGGTGCTCCTACTCCCTGTGGCGCACTAGGGCCGTGTGCGCCACGGATGTGTCGATTTTTTAGGACAGCTCTTTATGTGCACATGTGTGACCACATCCACCACCCCACACTTCACTTTCCCCTTCTTCTTCCTCCTCCTTAGATCTAGTCGGGATCTTCTCCTTCCCACCTCAATTTCTCCACCCATTCACCATTTTTAGCATGTAAAACTTGCTTTGGATGTTACATAAGTAATAGAGGAGGTCTCCGGTCTCTCATCTCCTTCTCCGTCGGCCAGCACCTCTCCTTTCCATTTTTCTCGTGATCGGTCTCTCATCTCGGTAAGTTGTCCATGTAAGGATGTGTTCATGTGTATATGGATGATGTGCTCATATGTATGTAGATGATCGATGCTCATGATGTGTGTATGTGGAGAGGATGGTCATATGTGTGTATATGGAGAGTATCGATGATGCTCATGCATGTGTGTATGGAGAGGATAATGATATGTTCATGTGTGTATGGATCGGTCTCTCTCTCTCTCTTGTGCTTGTATGTGAACAAGTTGCCATTTGTTTTGCCAAAATGTTGATTCATTTCCATTTTGGCAAGACTTTGGCATTTCGCAAAGGTCCTAATTTTAGGATAGGTCATGCCGAAATTTTCTATCGACCATTGCATGCATGCATTCATTATGTGGTTCTAATAGACTTCAAAATTGTACCGTGTACACCGTGCAGGCAAAAATGGTCCGCATAATGAGCGAAGGCATTGTGGCTAGATTTTTGAAATGTGCGACGGCCGACATGATACGAAATAACAAGACAGATATAAGATGTCCGTGTAGAAGATGCAAACTCAACCGGGTGATCGACCCAGATTCTGGGAATCTGCAGGCGCACCTGCTCCGCCATGGTTTCATGGATGGATACACTCGTTGGATAAGCGATGACGTAGATGATGGAGACGGTGAAGGTGGCCAACATGACGATGATCATCATCACGGCGAGAACGGGCGAGATGATGAAGAGTCTCCTGGAGATGGTGAAGGTGTGGAAGCAGACCGGGATGATGATGATCTAGATGCCGGAGGAGCAGACAACGATGGAACAACGTCAGGCTGGGTGCGGGACCCTTATGTGCAAGAGCTGCTTCTCAAGCAGACGAGTAACACCAGGGCTACCGCTAGAGAGAAAGCCAAGCTTGCGCAACTTGAGAAAGACGCGGTTACTCCATTGTATGAAGGATGCAGGCCCGATGATACCCGGTTGAATGTAACGCTCAAGGCTATAGAGATGAAGGCAAAACACAAATTGAGCGACGCAAGCTTCGACGATATGATGGCATTCTGGCACGATCGTCTCCCGGAGGGGAACACATGTCCAACTAGTATCGAGGATGCCAAGAAAATCGTCTGTCCTCTCGATCTACCGCACGTTAGATATCACGTATGCATCAACGATTGCATCATTTATCGGGGCGAGGACGCGGAGAAAACCACATGTCCGGTGTGCGGCGTGAGTCGATACAAGAAAGGGAAGAAAGCACCTCGAAAAGTGGTATGGTACTTTCCTATCACTCCTCGTCTGCAGCGCTATTTCACGGACCCTAAGGAAGCGAAGCTCATGCGATGGCATGCGGAAAGGAAGAAGCCAGGAGATGATGATGACCCCGAAAAGGATGAGCTGCTGACGCACCCTTCAGATGCTAGCCAGTGGAAAGCATTGGACCTCGAATTCCCAGAATTCAGTGGAGATTCGAGGAACATCAGGCTTGGTGCGAGCACCGATGGACTCAATCCGTTCGGTAGCCAGAGCAGCACGCACAGCACTTGGCCCATGTTTGTATGGATGTACAACCTCCCTCCATGGTTGTGCATGAAGAAGAAGTACATACAAATGAGTATGCTAATTCAAGGGCCGAAACAACCTGGTACCGACATCAATCTGTATCTCGGGCTGTTGAAAGAGGAGCTAGCCAAGTTATGGGATCTGGAGCCAATACTTACGACGCCGTCGCACAAGATTATTTCACTATGAGAGCCGCGTTGGTCACTACGGTGCAAGACTATCCAGGTTGCGGGTATATCTCGGGGCAGGTTATCCAAGGATTCTGCGCATGCGTTAGGTGCATGGATAACACAAGCTATCTCCAACTAGAGAAAGATCCAGGGTCATCGAAAACCGTGTTCATGGTGCACCGGAGGTGGCTCGGCAAGAATGATCCATGGAGAAAACGTGGAGACCTGTTCGATGGCAAATCAGAGACCCGAGGAATCCCAGAGCATAGGAGCAGCGAAGAAGTGGAAGAGTTGCTGAAAAACTAGAAAGATTGTCCTAAGCCTGGAAAGAAGCGAAAGAGGCAGCAACAAGACAAGCCGCTGATGAAGGTATGGAAAACAAGGTCTGTTTTCTGGGAGTTGCCATACTGGAAGTTTCTCCGCACGCCTCATAGCCTCGACATCATGCATATCACGAAAAACGTGTGCGAGAGTCTGGTCGCCACCATAATCAACATGCCAGATAGGACGAAAGATGGTCCGAAAGCAAGGCACGACCTGATATGCTTGGGTATCCGGAAGGAGCTTCACGGAGGACGCACTACTCCTGATGATCAGGAAGATGAAGATGACCATGAGTCGGAGACGACACAAGGTCGTCGAAAGGGTAAAAAGTTCAAGAAGAACGAATATTACTGCCATCCTTCTTGCTTCACTCTAAGCCAGGATGAGATCAAACAATTTTTCAAGTGCCTTCTAGGAGTCAAATTTCCTTACGGCTATGCGGGCAAGATAAGAAGATACCTAGACGAGGCGAAGAAGAGGTTCAGTGGCATGAAGTCTCACGACTGTGCCGTGCTAATGACGCAGGTACTTCCGGTCGCACTAAGAGGGATAATGGACGAGCACGTCCGTGAAACGTTATTTAGCCTATGCAAGTTTTTCGACATCATCTCTAGGAAGTCAATTGGCGTGAATCAGCTCGGAAGGCTACAGGAGGAGATCATGGTGATACTATGTGAGCTTGAGGTCTACTTCCCACCCGCATTCTTCGACATTATGGTGCATCTGCTGGTCCATGTCGTGGAGGACATCGTACAACTCGGGCCGATGTTCCTCCGCAGCATGATGGCGTTCGAAAGGATGAACGGACACATCAAAGGATACGTTCGCATCAGGTCCCGTCCAGATGGAAGCATAGCCAAGGGCTTTCTGGCCGAAGAGTGCATCTCTTTCTGCACGAATTATCTAGACATCGAGAACCCTGTCGGTCTTCCCGTCAATAGGCACCTTGGCAAGCTCGACGGATCTGGTCACCGAGAGGGTCATCGCATACTGCATGCAGACTTCGATTTTCGATGCGCAGACTTTGATCGAGCAAACCTCATCGCGCTACAGCATTTAGAACTGGTCGATCCTTGGGTACAGAAGCACAAAAGGTTAATCGAGAAGAAGTACAGTGACCGGGGTATACAAAGGACGCAAGGAGAAATAATCAAAGAGCACAACTCAGATTTCACGCGTTGGTTTAGGCAGACGCTCCTTGATAATCCCCCGCGATCGCATTCTTCTGACACGGAAAAGATCATATTCACCTTGTTGCAGGGACCGATGCAAAACCTGGTGACCTATCAGGCGTATGATATCAACGGCTACACATTCTACACGGAGGAAAAGGACAACAAGTGTGATTATCAGAACTCAGGCGTAACGTCGGAATTCTACACCGATGACAACGTGAAGGAAAGATTCTACGGAAGAATCGAGGAGATCTGGGAGCTCGACTACTGTGGAGAAAAGGTGCCAATATTCCGTGTCAGATGGGCAAAGAGCGTCGAAAGAGAAGACCGGTATTTCACAACCATGGTTATACCCGAAGCAGCCAAATCCAAGGTCACGGTGCAAAGCGTGGCTACGAAAAATGAACCGTGGTACTGGCTACCAAAGTGGACCAATGTTTTTCATTCTTGACCCGACAAAGCCTAGCCGTGTTGTCGTGAGGAGAGGAAAAAGAAACATCATCGGAATGGATGGAGTCGCCAACGAGCAAGACTTCGACCAGTACGGCGATCCAAAGATTGAAGATGACGACGACTACGATGCAGCAACATACATCACAAGAAGAAAAATGACAACCCTACCCAAAAAAGGTAGCCCGTTCGAAAGAAGAAACATTAAAGTGCTGGGGCTAAATTATTCAACCACGACAAAGAAGGGAAAAAAGATTGTAAAACGCTAGCTCAAAAAATATTGTAAAACACGTGGTCGAAAAAGATTGTAATATTCATAGACAAATTATTATGACATATTTGAAGCATATTTAATTTGTACCACTTTTATGACATATATTATCACTTTTGGGCATTTTTGGAATATTTAAAAGTATTTTAAAAACAAAACAAAACTTTTGTAGCATATATCACCACTTTTGGGCATTTTTTGGAACATTTAAAAGTATTTTTAAAATAAAAATAAAAAATGTGGGCACCAGGATTCGAACCTGGGTGCTAACAGGTTTAGAATAGAGTAGTGGGCGAAACCAGTGGGGTAAGGCAGTGCTAGTGTTAGCAAAGGGGGTGGCAGCCCACTTATCTAAGTAGTCGTACCCACTTAGGTGTAGCGCACCCAGGGTGCGCTACGCCTAAGTGAGTATGACTAGTCAACAACTCGCCACATCGTCGTCCCTACCCAACCCCATCGTCCTTAGCCGCATCCCATCCCCATCGTCCTCCGACACCGCATCCGCATCGACGCCACCGCCGCATCCGCATCGACGCCACCGCCGCCGCATCCCAGCCACGCCAGGAGGAGGAGGAGGCCACCTTGCCCGTGCGCTCGAGGAGGAGGCCGTGCGCTCGAGGAGGAGGATCCCGCGCGCCCGTCGCTCGAGGAGGAGGAGCCTCACCACCGCACCATCGCTCGCCGAGGAGGAGGAGGCGCTGCTGCTCGAGGAGGAGGAGGCCATGGAGGAGCCCGCCGTCGTCCTCATCTTAGAGGTGAGCCTCGCCCCTCCCCTCTCTCCCTTTCTCTCCTCTCTCTGCATCCATTCCATCTTAGAGGTAACCGCCGCTGCTGCTCGAGGTTAGGGTTCAGAGGATTAGGGTAGCAGTAGCTAGTGTTAGCAGTAGCTAGTGCTAGCAATAGTGTTAGCAGTAGAGTTAGGTTAGCAGTAGTGTTAGGTTAGCAGTAGTGTTAGCAGTAGTGTTAGAAGTAGTGCTAGTGATAGTAGTAGTGTTAGCGTAGTAGTAGTGTTAGGTTCAGAGGATTAGGGTAGCAGTAGTGTTACCAGCAACTAGAAAATAGTGCTTAGGCATTGATTCATTGTAGGTTTAGATTTAGGTGGACAGGCCGGAAATGGATGGTGTGTTATTGGTAGTAGTAGGGGTTTAGAAAGTAGTGTTAGGTGTTGTTGCTGCTTCTGTTACCAGTGTCCAGGTAGTAGTAGCTTTGCTAGAAATGGATGGTGTGTTATTGGTAGTAGTAGGTTTAGAAAGTAGTGTTAGGTGCTGCTGCTACTTCAGTAATTTTATACTTAAGCAAGTAGCAAGATTCAAGTTGTAAAAAATCTGAGTACTAAACTCTTGTGAAAATCTTGCCTTAATTACTAGCTTAGCTGGTTTCTGTATGTATCCATAGCAAAAGTTCAAGCAAGAGTTTGTGCTGGGTTGTTTCTTAACTAGCATCCTAACATTAGATCTCAACTAGCATCAATGGCTATTACAATGTTTGTGCTGGGTTGTTTCTTAAATTCCCATCTTTCTGTTAAATTTCATGGATCAAAATTGCTGTAAATAATCACACAACACTGGAGGCAGAGGAAGTGTCATGGTGTGGTCAAGCAGGCTCATATGCTAGCTGCTTATCAATCATACTAATGTTGTGCACTCTGTCGAAAGTTGGTGTTTTGTAAAAAAAAGCATATTGGGAAGTTAGTACTTCTAAACCAGCTGCCAGAAAAAAAGCATATTGGGCAGTCAGTACTTAAGATATGTTTGATGTACACATTCAGTTGCTCTACAATTTCTTTCTTTCAGAAAACATAAGTTTGGTATATAATGTTTTGAGATTACTGAGCTAATACTGATAGAAATATGATCTTTGCATATTTCATCCAAATATATGCTTGCTTGTGTTCATGAAATTTACCATGGTCACCACGAGTCAGTTTGGTGGACTGTATTGTAGTCTCAGGAAGTATATAGTTACAACTTTGGATCAATAGTCTATTGCTAAAACAATGCTGAAAATGTAATGAAAAAAGGGCCAAACTTATCCATGTTCTCTTACTTGCCGGCACCTGATATTGCACTGTTGTGTGCTCATTTTGTAGACAGTGTTGATGCCTGATAATGCACTATATTGTGCATATGCCTTCTCATTTTGTAGACAGTGTTGATAGACTATCTGTCTTGAATGATGATGTGGTGTTACTACTGGTGTAGATAGTTTCGGCTTGTAAAGTAAAATAGTGTCATCTTTGATTGTGTTTTAGCTCCATAAATAGTGGCCACTGTGTGCAAAAATTATAATAGCCTGGTGAATCCACTGTTTTCTCCCACTGAAATAGTACAAATGACAGCAATATGCTTGCTGTGTTGTGCTTGCTCTGCTTGCCGTTGTCATTGTTGTGCTTGCTCTTCTTCTTAGTCTGGAACATCCACATATTATATGTACACCCTACTTGTGCTACTACTACTTCTATGCTACTTGAGCTGCTACTACTTCTATTATCTGTGCTGCTACTACTATCTGTTCCTTATATCCATCCTAGTGTTGCTCTGGCTACTACTATCTGTGGTGCTACTGTGCTTCTACTACTATCTGTGCTGGGACAACAGCACCTTGAAATTGTGCTTGTGTTTGTATGAAGCACTTTATTATGTTGTGTATGCAGGTTCTTGTATGAAATGAGTCACAATTTTGCCGGAATGTTGATTAACTTCCGTTTCGGCAGAAATCGAGCACTCCTAGTTTAAGAAAATTAGCAAAGGTCATGCCGGATTTTTCCGTGCATTTAACCAATTATTTGTTTTTTATTAGTACAAAGATGTGTGAAAATGACGAGGCTGGATGTTCTAAGCGCATCAGCGCTGAAGGAGAACTCAGACCTCCGAATAAACAATTGATATTCTGGGAGGCGGCCCAGCGGCTAGAAGACGATGAAGAATACCATCCTTCGGAGAGCGAGGATGATGAGATGGAAGACGTGGAGGAAGAAGCCGAAGGAACGGCGGACGATGAAACCACTAATTGTGGCAAGGGCACAGGGAGTGGTAGCAACCCTCCTAAGAAGAAGAAGAAGCCGAAGGACCGGCGCCTAAACACGGTCGGCACGGTCAGGGAGGAAATTACCGAAGTGAGCCCATCAGGGGTTCCTTTGGAGCCCGCCCATGTCGTCAAAGGGTACGGTGGGCAAGTGGCGGCGATCACCCGGACAACCATGTCGATCAACACCGAGAATCTCCGGCATAAAGATAATGGCCACTTGCGCACACTCCTCTTCGAGAAGCTGCACGCAAGATACAAGTTCCCCGCTAAGTATCAGAACACAAATTATCATGGGAACGAAGTAAACAAATCCGCCCTCACAAAGATGAGCACTGCCCTGGCCAGCTGGAGAACCCGGATAAAGAAGAAGATCTATAAAGAAGGCAAAAGTCTCGAGGAGATCCAGAAGATTGACCCGCAGATCACCGAAGATCAGTTCCGGGAGTTCAAGGAGAGGTGTGAATCGAAGAGCCCGCCAATAGTAATAGGGGAAAGGTGCTGCAGCGATGAATATAGGTCATCACCATCTCGGATCTGGTGGATATCTGAACTGGAGGCCAAATGGAATAAGGAGGACGAAGAGTATAGATCCAAGGGGATAGAAAACCCCTTTGCTAAATTCGAACCCGGGCAGGTTCGAAACTTCATCAGGGCCCGTTACCATGTGGACCCAAAAACCAAACAACTCACCGCGGATCCTGCGATGAAGGAATTTGAGGAAATTGTGGTAAGTATAATCTAATTACCACGGATCAACACGATTGCAATCTAATCGATGATCTAAATGATTCACTGTTACTTCTTCTGCAGGAGGAGGAAATTGTTGCTAGTCATGGATCGGGGTTCCTCATCCTGTGGGTCGACGGCGGCCACTGGTGGGATAACCCTTTTAACAGGCGATGAACCGGGCCAAGAAAATAGAGCCGATTCTGAAGAAGCCGTCGGCTGGCCGTCTGGCCGGCCTCGGGGGTAAGAATTGGGTGGATCATTTTGGTCCACCGCCGAGGACGCATGTAGCGCCGTCGGGAAGGAGCGAGGAGGAAAACCACGAGGTTCAAGAACTTAAGGCACAAGTGGCGCGGATCCCGCAGATCGTCCAAGACAACCTGGCAATCACCCTCACGTCCTTCCTGCCTACCTTGGTGGAGTCAATAGCGAACTGGAGTGCGGGTGGTCGAGTAGGGCCGTGCCCGATTCCAAGCATGGTCAGCAGCCACTCGAACAACGCGGCGCCGACGAATCAGGCGAACTACATGTTCGTGACTCCGCCCGCTAGCACCATGGCACCGCAAGTGTTGGTGACTCCCCCTGCCATCACCGCGGCGCCGGAGTACATGTTGGTGCCCCCCTGCCATCGTCGTGGCGGCACCGGAGCTCCAAGCACCCGTCGGTAGGGAGAATACACCGGCGGCCAGCACCGCGCCATCAAGCAGCCCTTCCGTCTCTTGCACGCCCGTCGCCGTATGCGGTGCATCGACATTAGCCGATCTCGACGCCATCACGGTAAACAAATTGCTTTAATTACCGCCTTTCGTGCCATTTATTACTCTTATGGCATCTCTGATGACGTCGTACATGTTTTCCGCAGACGGATGTTCCTTGCACTCTCTTATGCTACGTGAACAACGAGCTGAGGGATGTTGCCAAGGGTACCATCGTTCAACCCTTGCAGCGCACGTTCCACTCAAGGTTGATGTCAGATAGCGTGCACAGGGTTAAAATTAGTCGGGTGCTAAGGGGCTGCGACAACCTGGAACCTCCCATTCAACCCCCAGGAGCGGATGAAGAAGAGCCGTCTGTCCTCAGAACTTGCTTCGGCTTATTCTTGCTATGGCCAAAGAGCATGATCCGTTTGGGGACGGCGGGGCCATCACGCCACAGACAACAGCACCGCCTGTCGTGCCAACGACAAGCGGTGGCAAGGCCCCCTTACCGCCCTCTCCGTCACCTCCACACGGTGGGTCGGATGATCATGTTGATGATATGCACATGGCGCAGGATCCGGCCGAGGACGACGAAGACTGGAATGATCACTTCTTCAACACTCAGTTTGGCAACGAAGAAGACCTAGCTGGTGGCCCCATAGAGAAAGCCACTATCACCAAGCGTCTGTTTGGTTCTCAGGAGACGCCTCCAGCTTGCGCCTTTACAGAGCCAGCTGATACAACCAACCGGCCCTTTATTCTAAGCCCTGACACACTACATAGGGCGGCCGGTGCTCAGATGGCGGTGCCTGCCCGCTCTCCAAAAGGAAAAAAGGGCAGGAAAAGAAAATCTAGCAGCTCGAGCCAGCCGATGGCATCAACAACTGCGAATCCGATCAGGTTTCGGGACGGGCCACCAAGACCCGAGGGTATTATGTGGAGGATTCATGTGGCGGGTGATCCCATGCTACCTAAGAATTTGCGGAAGCTCGCCAGTTCGGAACTACAGAGTGTGCATGACGGCGTGCTGACGATAGAGAGACGCCTTCTATCGGAGAAAGATCCCTCGCACCCGGTATTCGTGGTTAAGGTGCCACCAGGCTTGGGCTTCGTCGACAATGCCCCTGCGGATCTGTTCTTCCTGCGGTTCGACGACATCTTCAATATGTTCCACCTATACCCGCTGCACTATACCATGGTCCGTCTGTTTTCTCTCAGCCTGGCCATGCAGATCATTAGAGAGAACACACCGGGCATCGCTATAGTGGACCCCTACTACATGCGTGACGGCTGCTTGGGTTCCCCGCGAGCGACGTATATCGTGGCCTCGTACCTAAAAAGAATCCTCGTGGCGAACAAGACAAAGGAATACATTCTCGTGCCTTACTTTCCCGAGTAAGTCGTTATTCACTCGCCACCGTCGATTGGCTTTATTAGATCATCATCATTCTTTTTCCAACACATTCCATTTGAATTTTTTGCGCAGAGATGAACACTGCACGCTCATCTCCTTATCGCCGAAGCATTCCCACGCCACGTATTTCGACTCGGGGAGTCTAGAAAAGAAGAAAAACTACAACAAGATCAAGGAAGTTCTGGATGATGCTCTCACTGGCTTTGCCTCGACGGAAGGCACCACCTTCGTGCGTACGAAGGTCAAGTTCGGCAGGCACGTCTTCAACCACGTAACGGAGTTCCCCTGCGTGAAGCAGCCGGAAAACAGTAAGAAGGAAGCCTACTACGCACTCCATCACATGAGGGCGTTCCTACTTGACCAGCAGAATTCTACGCTGCCAGATCATCTCAAACAGTGGGCCGAAGCAAAGGCCAAGATCAATGATTCGGATATTAGACAAGAGATGTATCGCATCCAGCAGCAGTTTGGGGCAATCATCTTTCGTGATGTCATGACTTCGGGGGGGATCTTCTACGGAGGAAATATCCCGAATAACCGTGACATAGAAGATCGCCTAGAGATGCAGGGTGACTATAGGAAGTTCATGACGAGACAAGGCGTCCTCCCGTTCCCTAAGCCGAGCCAGAAGGCTTGATGTTGTCCTAGTTGTAGTTACAAATTATAGATGACCTTTGTGTGTGTGGACAAGTGTACTTATCTTATTAGGTTTATGAATCATCGCTTACTTATTTTGCTTATTATTATATATCAATAAATGCTTGGTTTTTTGCTTACTCTTTGGTCCTTCTTTTTTTCCTTACTCTTTTTTCGAGAATAATGCCGATGATTGAAATGTCGTGGCACACTATATATGTGAATGTGCTACGATGGGATTGTGAGCCTTGTGATATGCACAAGTCCAGGTCTTGTGCATCCTACTTGGCTCACCGTTCCATCGTAGCATATTCCTGTGTCCAACGACCTATGTATATATATGAGGCATTCTTTTCGAGTTATTTTTGTCTTCTTCGAGAATAATGCCGATGATTGAAATGTCGTGGCACAATGTATATGTGAATGTGCTATGATGGGATTGTGAGCCTTGTGATATGCACAAGTCTAGGTCTTATGCATCCTACTTGGCTCACGGTTCCATCATAGCATATTCCTGTGTCCAACGACCTATGTATATATATGAGGCATTCTTTTCGAGTTATTTTTGTCTTTTTCGAGAATATGCCGATGATTGAAATGTCATGGCACAATATATATGTGAATGTGCTATGACGGGATAGTTAGCCTTGTGATATGCACAAGTCCAGGAATTGTGCATCCTACTTGGCTAACGTTCACATAGCATATTCCTGTGTCCAACGACCTAGCTAGTTATATATGAGGCATTCTTTTCAAGCTACTTTGGTCTTTATCGAGAATAATGCCGATGATTGAAATGTCGTGGCACACTATATATGTGAATGTGCTACGATGGGATTGTACGCCTTATGCTATGCACAAGTCCAGGTGTTGTGCATCCTACTTGGCGTACGGTTCCATCGTAGCATATTCCTGTGTCCAACGACCTATGTATATATATGAGGCATGCTTTTTGATTTACTTTGGTCTTTTTAGAATAATGCCAATGATTGAAATGTCGTGGCACACTATATGTGAATGTCTTTGCGATGGAATTGTTCCTTGTGCTATGCACGAGTCCGTGTTGTGCATCCTACTTGGCGAACAGTTCCATCGTAGCATATTCCTATGTCGAACAACCTAGTTATATATGAGGCATGCTTTTTGAGTTTGGTCTTTTTGATTTAGGAGTACTTTCTATAAGTGTATCTTCATATGCGACTTTAATTATATATGTTTTTTTCTCAATCACCGGTTAATTATTATTGTCAACTTATAGATGACGTGGTACGTCGTGTACAAGGGACGGGTTCCCGGAGTCTACGATGATTGGGAAGACTGCCGGAGACAGGTGCACCGTTTCAGCGGCAATAGCTACAAAGGGTACAACACTATGGCGGAGGCGGAAGCTAGATACACGCGCTATCTAGCGGGAGTTAGGACAAGGAACCGGATGAAGACCTACACCTTCATCGCGGCGGTGATCATACTTATCTTCTTTGGTTATTTATCCCGCGTTTGTGTCTAGCTAGTTTAGATGTCTAGGCGAGCTTTCGAGCTCTAACTTGTTCGATTGACACATGTATTCACATGTCACCAACTACTACTTTGTAACATGACCTAAACAATGTAACTTAGACTATGTATTCATGCATGAGACTTATCTATATGTATTTGTTTCAATCTTGTTTTTCATATTGAGTATCTATATATATAATTGTATATCTTGTATCTGTGTGTGTATATCTTCTGTAATATTGTATATAATCTGGCTCGGAAACTAAAAAAAACAAAAAATACATCATGGGCACATGGTCTACCTTTTGTATGCACTACACCTAAAGCGCACTATGGAAGCTTAGTGGCGCACTAGGTAGTGCGCCACGACGATCCTGTGGGTGGCGCACCTGCCCAAACATCTGTGGCGCACTAGCAGTGCGCCACGCCTGTCTCTACACAACCGTGGCGCACTTCTAGTGCGCCACTAAAGGCCATTTTCCTAGTAGTGAGACATGCTCAACAACTTAATCGGGGTTCCGAGGGGCGCAAACCCTAACTCGGGAAAACTTCGGAGGCATATGAGAGGGGTTGATTAGTGTTCTAATTAAACTTGTCATGTAAGTTGCTTAACAATGCATGATTATAGCTTAAATAGATAGGTCTCATTTTTCTGAAAATTTTGATATATTATTCATATTTTTCTAAATTAGTTATTGAATTTACAATATTCAAAACAATTTATGAAATTATTAAACCTTTTCTTAATTTAAACAAAACTGGAAATACTTTTTACACCGAGGGCTGGGATAGCCCTAGAGACAGACAGGTGGGGCACTAGCTATCTCAGCCTCCACGCAGGCAAAGTGGGACAGGGGGTCCAGTTTGTTATCTCTTACCGAGGCAGGGGCTACCCACTACAACTGACGGGTGGGGCCGGTGCCAAGTCATCACGCCACGCAGACGCCACGGAGGCTCAACGGCGGCAGCGCTCAGACGACCACAGCCACGGCGGTAGCGAGCACGCTAGGCATCGGGGAGGCGCGCATATGGATCAGTGTGACGTGACCGACCTCAAAGTGGCGGCGCCGCCCTATTTTGGTCACCGGAAAGACTCCAGCGACGGAGGACAGCGGTGGCGGCAACAGGTGAATGCCGCGGCCGCAAAGCATAGACAAAGGGAGGCAGAGGAGAGGTCCTTCCAGACCGTGAGCTCACCGAGAGTGCTGAGGAAGGCTCGAGGAGGACGGGCGAGGTCGGAGGGATCCGGAATCGTCGACGGTGACTGTGGCCGACACTCGGGAAGACGGGGACCGTGGGCTCGATTTCGACCACCCGCGGTCGATTCCTTCGGGCAGGTGAGAGAGTCCACCACGGCGATCTCAGCGGTGGTCACGGCTCGGGCTAGGGCGGTCAGGAACGGCGGGGATCGTCGGAGCTAGGGTTCGGGTCCGCGAGGGGAACGAGGGAGAGGGGTCTCTGGGAAGAGGATAAGAAGATAGGGTAGAGGCGGGGCGTCGTGGCATTCTTATCTTCTCTCCAGAGCTCGATGGACGACCGAGAGAAGGCGGCGGGCATCGACGGCGCCGGCGATGACACCGAGCAGCGTGTCTGCCTGAGGAAGACGACGAGCAGGGGAGATCGAAGAGGTATGGGCCCTAGCTGGGCTGCTCTTTGGCTGGCCAAGCGGGCTGAAGTAGTGAGTGGGGAAGGAAGGAGAAGGAGCCGGCCGGGAGCTGCTGCTCTATTTTTTCCAGAAAAACACTTTCCTTTTTCTCTTTTGTATTTCCTCTTTGTATTTTTTTTTCAAATTATGTTTTGATTAATTCAAAAATACTAGAGGCTTTTACAAAGTATATAAAATACTCAGGGGCCCTTTTAGTCCATTTGGGCTCCTTTTATTTTTGTTATTTCAAAATTATTCAAAATACATAAACTATTTGAAGTGCTTTTCAAATAGAGAGGAAGATTAGGGTTTTAGGGTTTGCTTTATTTTATTTAATGCAAAGTTTAAAGGGATGATGCTCATGCAATGCACAATCAATCCTAATTACTATTTACTAAAAACTGGGGTGTTACAGCTCTATCCCCCTTACGAGAATCTCGACCCAAGATTCCAAAGGTAGGAAGAGAGATAGAGAGAGAAAGGAACATGGCCACTCTAAAGAGAAGAGGAAAACACACTAAACGACACACAGAGTATCTCATGGTCAACTCATGGATGGATTGCTTAGAAACAACTCTGAGATGACGATCATGAAACACGTCAAGGTAACAAAGGAAACAAGAGGAGAAAGTTTCAAGTTGTTAGATAACTGGTCTTCATAAGGATTGAGACCATGGAACTTACATGAGATTTTGAAGCTTTTGAAGAAGGAAGCTTCCAACAGAAAGAAAATGACGACAAACTTCTATAGGGAACCTCTATTAAATGACTTAAGTGGAGATTTCAGGTTGGAAAGATATGGATCAACAAAACCAAGATGTTGAACTACATTTGAAACAAAAGGGTCACTCTTTCATTCAACAGAAGGCCAAAGACAGAAAGGTATTTTGGTGGAGAGGACTCGTAAGATTCACAAAGAACATGTAGCAAGAGGAACTACATATTACCAAAATCATAGTCACTCCTGAAACATGGTTAAGATAATGAAGGAAACGCTTTATTCATCCAGATTTATCAAAATCTTTGCCAAGATCATGATACCACTTTACACCACTAATGAATAGTTAAGAAGATTCCTGATGACATGAGAAGAAAGAAACTTCATTCTTAGACTTCAATTACTTGGCACAACAAGATGCTTGCCGACATAAATGGTCCGGAGGATCGACCGAGAGACATTTAGCAACACTACTTTAAATGTTCTCCTTGATGTTTGAGAAAACAAACATCAGGTAAAGGTCGGACTTCGGATACAAAGGAAAAACATAAGAACAATTCCTATATTAGATTATAGAAGAAGCCTCATGAAGAGTGGTTATTATTGCTGAATCAAGAGAATATGACAAGAGGTCTTTCCGGCTAAGTGTGTCAACCATTACATCCATCTTGCCAGATTTACAAAGAGACCTATGTCAAAACCTTGAGGAACACTAACCATCATTGCTGCTTGAGATTCAGCTTTGCTTAGGTGGAATAATATTTTAGACTCAGCATGTCCGAATAGAAGGTTTGCACATTTACCGCAAAGGTAAAGTTACTAGATTCTCAGGACTAGGACTACAGTGTCAAGCTCTAAAAGATGGAGCTAGATTGCTAGACCCATGTATTAGCATCTTTTCGAAAGACAACTGCACACACATGAAGTACTAACAATAAACCATACATGTGTCCTTAAGTAATGGAGATAACCCTTCTCGAATCCATGGAGACATCTTTTAGCATTTGCGCGTGAACCGGAGGAGGTTACTTCTAACATCCAGAACACATACTTCGAGATGACTCAAAGAGGGTTCTCAAAAGTTTCCAACATTAATGCCCAATGTTCCATATGTATTCAATCTAACATGGAGAAGATAAGGATGTCATTGATGGGCTCAACAACAAACTTATCGAGACACTCCATTATGATGAACTCATATGTTACGTGAAAAAGACAAAAATATTGGTCAGATCAAAGGACACGAAGATGTACTCAAGTGAAACATCATGAGGAGAAACATCATCAAGATAGTCCTTGGAACTGAGTTTGATTTGACGATAAGCCAAATCAAATAAAAGATGGGGAACGATAACATATCCACAAAGGATATATTATATTTCTTCAACATGAACAAAACTAGACATCCCTTTATGAAGGAACTGGGTCGGATAACACTTTTGTCTTACAACTCTCCAAGTTGTTGTTTAAGCTCCATCAACTAGTTCAGGGGTATCCAGTATAGATCCTTAGAGAAAAGTGCAGTTCAGAGAACTTTCTTTCTCAAGAACTTGACATCACGGTCATTACAGAAATACCAGATCCTTATCTGATATAAGCTTAACCTAAATTCTGAAACACGCAGGGAAAGATCGGTAACATTACAGAACATACAAACCATACATTAATAAGGTAAACTCTTAAGAGAGTTACAAACCAGTCATACAAGCCAGGGGTCACATACCCATCATTACATCAAACAACGGAAGTAAACAAGTTGTTCTAAACAACAAACTTAGCAAAGGGCCTAAGAGGCCTTAAACAGAAGTAGCGAGCCTTCCATAGATCCTAGGCTGCTGCCCGGGAACCCCGACTACTCGTCGACTTCGACGTAAAAACCACCTTCAGTTGGAGTAGCATCATCTGTAGAAAACATCAAAGAAGAAAGGCTGAGTACAGGGTGTACTCCGCAAGACTTATGGCTAGTGGAGTTATTTTGCATAAAGCCATCTTTTTTTTTCAAAATAAGAGGGAGAAGAAACTCGTCTAGTCAGATCATTTTCAAAAGGGGATAAGAAGACTACAACTCTAGCTCTTAAAATCATCTTTGATATCCACCAAGGACCATCATTAACAGAGCCTCTCTTCCCGGACTACCCCCTCAACAACCCCGAGGAAGTATTCCAGATCTCACTTTAGTTTACAAGTTTTAACATTCGGTTATAGTTCTCTATGATCTTCACATCTGTTCCCAAGTCATCCATAACCGTGGAAACGGCTTTTCGAAAATATTAATAACCCTGCAGGGGTGCACAACTTTACCGACACGTACCAACCGATTCTTAATGCCAAATTATTAGCCCTCTTCCTTGGAAGGCCGGCAGAGAGTGGTTGACCACGACCTTTACCTTGCTTTCACCGAGACCATGAGTCACGCACTAGGGATATGCCGCCATAACGGGTCAAGTCCCGAAGCCGGTCCCTAATGATGTGCGCAGGGTTCAAGATTATGGATGCCGGGCATCTCTTGTTCCCGGCCACGCTTACCTACCTGTTATGAATGGACCTCCTTCACCTCCATTCAAGAACAACCAAGATGCGTATGTCGAATGGAAAGCCCAAACTATGTCACTCATGGAATCTACTAGGAAATTTAGTGAGTCGAGGGGGTTTCCAGTCACCCGTGTGGTTGTAGGCTCGTCTTGGTTCAAGAGGCAAGAACATCGAGTCCTAGGGGTGGAAAGTATGGGACTACAAAAACCATATCCCACGTGTCCTCCCATACAACCCTTAGCATGTTTATCACCCATCTCTGATCACATCACCACATCCTACCAGTTCTTTCCAAAGGATATGACACACGCTTTGAGCATGTCTTCAAGAATTTGATTCACTCTTTCAGTTTGACCACCGGTTTTAGGATGATAAGCTGTGCTGAAGGAGACATGAGTTCCCATTGCTTCCTGGAAACTTTGCCAGAATTTGGAAATAAAGAAACTTCCACGATCAGAGATGATCTTCTTGGGAACACCATGAAGAACGACGATCCGAGAGATATATAGATCAGCCATTTGACTAGCACGGATAGTTTCTCGAACCGGAAGGAAATGAGCAACTTTGGATAACCGATCAACTATTACCCATATGGCATCATTTCATGCTTGTGTTTTTGGGAGTCCAGTGATAAAATCCATACCAATTTCATCCCATTTCCACTCAGGAATTTTCAACGGTTGTAGAAGTCCAGTAGGCCTTTGGTGTTTAGCCTTTACATGACGGCAAACGTCGCACTCTGCAACAAAGCGAGCGATTTCTGGCTTCATTCCACTCCACCAGAATCTTTGACGGAGATCTCGGTAAATCTTGGTACCACCAGGATGGATAGATAGAGGGGACTCATGAGCTTCTAGTAGGATTAGATCTTTGATTTTCCGACTGTTTGGAACCACTAGCCGGTTACTGAAGTATAGAATACCTTGATCATTGACGGAAAAACATTTAGCTTCACCGCTTGCAACACGTTCTTTGATCTTGGTAACTTCATCATCTTGCTTTTGAGCTTCCTTGATTTGGTCCTCGAGAGAAGATTTTATTTCAAGGTTAGCAAGGAATCCACAAGGAACTACTTCAAGGTTAAGACGCTTAATTTGCTCGTAGAGAGCAGGTTGGGCTTGTGAAATCATCAGATTGTTGCAATAAGACTTCCGACTTAGTGCATCAGCTATGACATTGGCTTTGTCGGGTTGATATTTGAGACCCAAATCATAATATTTGATGAGTTCCAACCATCGTATTTGTCTGAGATTCAGATCTGGCTGGGTAAAGAGATACTTAAGACATTGATGATCCGAATAAAGTTCGCAATGGTTACCGATGAGGTAATGTCGCCATGGCTTGAGAGCATGAACAACAGCAGCGAGCTCAAGATCATGGGTTGGATAATTTTTCTCATGTGGCTTCAACTGCCGAGAAGCATAGGCCACTACATGACCATCTTGCATCAATACACAACCGAGCCCTTGGAGAGAAGCGTCACAGTAGATGACGAAGTCCTTGCTTGTGTCCGGAAGGACGAGCACAAGGGCGGTGGTTAACTTAGTTTTCAAAGCTTGGAAGCTTTCTTATGACTTTTCTGACCATTCAAACTTCTTATCTTTCTTAAGAAGATCGTTCATAGGCTTGGCTATCTTGGAGAAGTTCTCGATGAATCGACGGTAATATCCTGCCATTCCAAGAAAACTTCGGACTTCCTTGACTGAAGTAGGTGACTTCCATTCCAGAATGGTCTGAACCTTATCTGGTATGACAGCAACACCACTTGCAGACACAACATGACCAAGAAATATGAGCTCTTGTAACCAGAACTCACATTTGGAAAACTTGGCATAGAGATGATGTTCACGAAGTTTAGTCAATACCAAACATAGATGTTCGGCATGCTCTTCTTCGGTCTTGGAGTAGATTAGAATGTCATCTATGTATACCACAATGAACTTGTCGAGATACTCCATGAAGACGGAGTTCATGAGCCTCGTGAATGTGGCAGGGGCATTGGTCAACCTGAAGGACATCAATGTATACTCGTAAAGACCATAACGAGTTGTGAATGCTGTCTTTGGGATATCCTCCTTTCTGATCTTGATTTGAAGATACCCTGATCTTAAGTCCATTTTGGAGAAGACAGTGGCACCACTTAATTGATCAAAGAGGTCATTTATCCGGGGAAGTGGTTACTTATTCTTGATTGTCACCGCATTGAGTGGATGGTAATCAACCACCAATCTTGGAATATTTGTATCCCGCTTCTTGACAAAGATGGTAGGGCAACCCCAATAGGATGTGCTAGGTTGAATGTATCCTAGACCCTCTAACTCTTCAAGTTACTTCTTCAACTCAACCAACTCATGAGGAGGCATGCGGTAAGGTCTTTTGGAGATAGGAGCAGTTCCAGGACTAGCTCTATGACAAACTCCACACTTCGATCAGGTGGCATGCTAGGCAACTCTTCAGGAAAGACATCCAGGAAATCACAGACTACATGGACATCTTGGAACTCAAGAGCAGGTAGGACATCCATGGCATACAACTCCGAGAAAGGTTTAAGGACCGCTGACGGGGACTTTGAACCATCCGTCCAATACTTGACAGTTATGCCAGGAGGAGAGGTCACTGAAACTGTTCTAAGTGCACAGTCAATGACGGCTTGATACTTGGTTAACCATTCCATGCCCAAAATGACGTCAATGTCAGTTGACTTGAGTGCAATGAGGGAAGTGGGAAACTTCTGATATGCTATATCTATCTCAACCCCATGAGTAACCTAGATGGTCTGCCAACGAGACCTAGGAGTACTGATCTCTATAGGGGAAGACATTGCTTCAAAAGGTATACCATGCTCCCGTGCAAACTCTTGTGATATGAATGTATGCGATGCTCCAGAATCAAACAAGACTGTTGCGAGAATTGAATTGACACGGAGCGTACCCGGAATGACGCGTGGATCTTCCTGAGCTTCCTCAGTAGTGACATGGGTCAGACGACCACGTCCAGCACCTTGAGCCTTATCATTCATCTTTGCCTTCTAATCATTGCGTCCGGCAGCCCTTTGGGAGCACTCTCTTGAGTAGTGACCAGGCTGACCACAGGAGTAATAGGTAACCCCAGTGTGAGAACCAGCAGGAGGATGATAGTTTGATCCACCAGTATTGGACTGTGGCTGACGAGAGTTATTGCTAGAAGACTTGGGTGCATAAGGAGCACGAGGCACAACACTGTATGGAACAAAGAGACGGAGCTTCTTGTTACCAGAGGAAGAAGCATGAGAATTTCCTTCTTCACACTTCTGAGAGACTTCCATGTCCTTCCTTCCATGCTCCAGAGTAAGAGCCTGATTGTGCAAGTCCTGGAAAGACTGGAACTTGAAGGGCAGCAACTCATAACGAAGTGCAGGGTTAAGTCCTTTATGGAACAACCCTTGCTTATCTTCATCATTGGTCACATCCCTGGTTGCATAACGAGACAGGCGAGTAAACTCACGCCCATAGGTTTCAATATCCTTGCGCCCCTGAGTCAGATCCAGAAACTCCCTCCGTTTGAGATCCATGATGGGCTTTGGGATATAAGAGGCACGAAATGCTGCAACAAACTCCTCCTAGGTCACAACATGTCCCTGAGCTTGCAGATTCTAAAAACCTTCCCACCAAACACCAGCCTCACCTTCTAGTTGATAGGTGGCGAAGTTGACATGGTCAGCGGGACGGACACGGAGAGCGCTGAACTTGCGCTCTATGGTGCGGAGCCAATCATCAGCTTCAAGGGGCTCCTTGGAGTGGGTGAAGATTGAAGGAAAAGATCGGATGAAATCTCCAAGTGTGACACAGTCGTCAGGACGACGTTCAGTGTTCTGCGCCACACGCTCCAGAAGGCGTTCATTCCTCAGACGGTTGGTCTCAATGTTGTTGAGAACCTCGGCCATTGTGGGAGGTGGCGGAAGTTCCTGATCAGCATTGTTGTTTCCTCGACGGCCAACAGAACCACGAGTACCAGGCGGCATCCTGAGGAGAAAACAGAAACCATGAGAATGGATTCACCAAAAAGGGTACAACAAAGGATGGAAAAACCATATCAAAAGATCATGGCAGAGGTGAACATGTGGATTAAAATTATATCAATGCATTAAGTATGGCAGTAGAACAAGCATACAAAACGTATACGCTACCAACTTAGATACAAACCATAACAATAGAATGCAAGCATTATATGGTACCAACAAGTCACAAAAGAGTTGAGAGCGGAATTAGAGGCATCCTTAGCAAAGTTGAGAAACAATGCTTCAGTTGCACAGATATATCTTGGAAACTCTAAGCCTTGCAACCAAGTACGAAGTACTTAGGGAAAAACAACCCAAACCCGTATATCCTAAGAGTTTCAAATGATAGACGAGAAGTGAAAACCTTGCAAAGAAAACATGATAAGATAACTCAGCAATAGAACAACCTTGGATAAGGAGTAAAAAGAGTCCTATTCAGAGTTTTGAAATTATTTTAGCTTTCAAGTAGTTTTCTCAAACTCTTGACTCAACATCGACCAGCTAGAAGGGTTTCCTATAGGCAGTCCTGCTCTGATACCAAAATCTGTCACGACCCGGGATCAGGGCTAGACAAATACCAGATCCTTATCTGATATAAGTCTAACCTAAATTCCAAAACACGCAGGGAAAGATCGGTAACATTACAAAACATACAAACCATACATTAATAAGGTAAACTCTTAAGAGAGTTACAAACCAGTCATACAGGCCAGGGGTCATAGACCCATCATTACATCAAACAACGGAAGAAAACAAGTTGTTCTAAACAACAAACTTAGCAAAGGGCCTAAAATGCCTTAAAAAGAAGTAGCGACCCTTCCATAGATCCTAGGATGCTGCCCTGGAACCCCGACTACTCATCGACTTCGACGTAAAAACCATCTTCAGTTGGAGTAGCATCATCTGTAGAAAAACATTAACGAAGCAAGGCTGAGTACAGGGTGTACTCCACAAGACTTATGGCTAGTGGAGTTATTTTGCATAAAGCCATCTTTTGTTTTCAAAACAAGAGGGAGAATAAACTCGTCTAGTCAGATCATTTTCAAAAGGGGATAAGAAGACTACAACTCTAGATCTTAAAATCATCTTTGATATCAACCAAGGACCATCATCAAAAGAACCTCTCTTCCCGGACTACCCCCTCAACAACCCCGAGGAAGTATTCCGGATCTCACTTTAGTTGACAAGTTTTAACATTCGGTTTTAGTTCTCTATGATCTTCACGTCCGTTCCCAAGTTGTCCATAATCGTGGACATGGCTTTTCGAAAAGATTAATAACCCTGCAGGGGTGCACAACTTTACCCACGTACCAACCGATTCTTAATGCCAAATTATTAGCCCTCTTCCTTGGAAGGCCGGCAGAGAGTGTTTGACCACGACCTTTACCTTGCTTTCGCCGAGACCATGATTCACGCACTAGGGATATGCCGCCATAACGGGTCAAGTCCCAAAGCCAGTCCCTAATGATGTGCGTAGGGTTCAAGATTACGGATGCCGGTCATCTCTTATTCCCGGCCACGCTTACTTACCTGTTATGAATGGACCTCCTTCACCTCCATCCAAGAACAACCAAGATGCGTATGTCCAATGGGAAGCCCAAACTATGTGACTCATGGAATTTACTAGGCACGTTAGTGAGTCGAGGGGGTTTCCAGGACCCCGTGTGGTTGTACGCTCGTCTTGGTTCAAGAGGCAAGAACATCGAGTCCTAGGGGTGGAAAGTATGGGACTACAAAAACCACAGCCCACGTGGCCTCCCATACAAGCCTTAGCATGTTTATCATCCATCTCTGATCACATCACCACATCCTACCATATTAGATTCATTCGCATCTTCAATGCTTCACCTGAGTGATCAGCATCGGACCACTAAGGATGGCTAAGCTTAACTGAACGGTTGCACTAGCGATGCTCATAAGCCAAACCCTAGTTATGCTAGGAGCGGTGGATCAGGTAATATAGTTCACAAAGGAAAACATGCATCAGTTAGGATTACTCTATCTACTGATAAAAGACTGTTGAACCGAATGCATATGACGAGAATGAAATACTTTGTAATCATAGGATTCATATGTATGAGTGGGGCTTCGCTTGCCTTGTCCGTTGTTGGACTGATACTGCTCTTCGGTGGCGTTGACTTCAGCTTCGGGTTCGGTTCCTATTCGCGAGAACCAATCACTGGAAAAGAGAAAGTAACACTCAACACATCGCATGTGCAATGCTCATACAATATGGATGATATGACAAGTTAAATGGTGTTGAAATAAACCCTATAACATGCTTGATCATTTTAAACGGGGTCCGAAAGGTCCAAACCTTAGAACAGGGGGATCTTCGAAATCACCTATGGGGTTAAATTAGTTCTTCTAATTAAACTTTCTATCAAAGTTGATTAACAATGTATTATTATAGCTTAGTTAGATAGGTTTCATTTTTCTGATCATTTTGGTATATTATTTGTATTTTTCTGATTTAAAATGAATTAGGTATGAATTTCCCAAATTTTATTTCATTTTAAATCATTTTTGAAATATTTGAAATAATTTCCAAACTTGGGCCCACATGTCAGATTTTTAATCATTTCAGAAAATAATAAAATCCTGACAGGCAGGGACCACCTATCATATATTTATTAATTATAGAAATCATTTCCAAAACAATTAAAAACAGAAAAGGGATTATTGCATCATGCTGATGTCAGCATGACATCAGCAATGGGCTCCTCCCAGGTCGATCTTGCTCCCGTCGATCTGCTGCACACGGGGACTTGTGGGTGGGCTGGTTGGAAAGAGGAGGTCGAGGCGGACCTAGTAGTGGCGGCGCTGCCCTCAAATGGTTGATGGAGCAGCATGTGCAACAGCAGCCGACGGCAGAGCTCGCAGGTGGTTGCGGTGGCGACGATGCAGAGAGAGCAAGAGCAAGCGGAGGGGTATGCAGGGACTGTGAGCTCACCCTGGGCACGATGGTGGTGATGGCAAGGACGAGGGAGATCGAACGGCGCCGAATCACCGACGGTAATGGCGACGACCGACGAAAGGGAAAGCTCGATTCTAACGAGCACAAAGCCTCCCAGCTCGCGTGGCTTGACGAGGACAACGACAGCGACACCGCGCTTCTCCTAGGCTACTCCACTGAGCTCGGGGTGGCCCAGAATGTCGGCGGTGAGCGAGATTGGCCGAGCTAGGGTTTCTGCAATTTGGGGAAAACCCGCAGAGAGGGCGAGAGGCGACGAGATCGGTATGGGGAGAGAGAGAGCGCAGCGCGGCGGTTCTTATCCTCTCCGTCTCAAGCGGCGGCGCGCATCGCAGCGTGAGGAGGATCGACGGCCCGCGCTCGGGCACGCAGCACCTTCTCCTCTACGTGAGGAAGAAGAAAGAATAGACACGCGAACTGGTACGGGCCGACTTGGGTTGTGCATGGGCTTCGGCTGGGCTACGGCTGCATTCACTGAGCGGCAGGGAAAGGAAGGAAAAGTATGGGCTCGGCCCAGATAGGTTAGAAACCTGTTTTATTTCTAGAAAACCTTTTTCTTTTCTGTTTTTCTGATTTCCTTTTATATTTTGAATTTTAAATCTGTTTTGGATAATTTCAAATCATAGAAACTTTTGTGATATAACTGAAACACTAAGGGGCCCTTGGTACTGACTGGGCTCCATGCATTTTGTGTTTCTTTCCAAATATTTTTCAAAACCAGATGAATGTTTCAAATAGAGAGGGGAGTTAGGGTTTAGGGTCATGTTGGTTCTTTCTTAATTAAACCAAAATGCAAGTGTTATGCATGCATGCAATGCTCAAACATATCTTATTTAATATTACACAAAAGGGGTGGTATGTTACAATCCACAAGCTAGAAGGCTATACTAGAAGGTACTAGCCATCCTGGGGTAATGTATGAACATTAACCACAAGGGTCAACAATGGATCTTGGGTTAAAGGTCAGCTTCATGTACAAAATTCACAACACCAGAATCTAGCACAATCCGGGACCTTCGGTTCAAGTCCAGGGGTTAAAACCTGAGAAAGGAGTAACTACTTCTTGTGATGGGGATATGCCTACCGGGGTATACCCAGCAGGACGTTTCCGACTGGCCCAAGACTTGGCGAGTGGGCCTGCAAGACGGCGACTGGATTGAAGCCCAGCGAGGAACCAAGCGGAAGCTGAAGAAGGCCCAAAGTAGTAGATAGGCCCAGTCGGATTAGGTTAAACGAGTATCGCTTTAACTGAATCGGTTGAGATATGTAAACCCTAGGGAGGTGAGCCTATATAAACCTCCTGCAGGCGTGTAGAGATCGTTCCATCATATTTCACGCCGACTCGCCGCCTAGCCGTCGAGCTCGCCCATTGTACCACCTTCATAATACAATCTAGCAGGAATAGGTCTTTACCCTCCGGGGGGCCGAACCTGGGTAAAACCCTGTGTCTTCGCCCTCATCTCGCTCCGCAGATGGCTGGCCGCCCTTGCCCCTCGTTCTACTACTCGCTGCCGATTGCAGCATCTGCCGTGACCATTCCCACGACAGTGGCGCCCACCGTGGGGCCTGGCCGGTCTGGCCGGTGTTCTGCGGCGAGATCCAATCTGCCCATCAACGAGACGGTCGCCACCGGCCGCATGATAGCGATCGGCGAGATGCTCCAAATCTTGCAGAGCACGCCCCCGTGGCACGACCACACGCGACAACAGGATCCTGCCGATCGGCACGATCAGCCTCTTCGTCGGCCTCACCGACGTCATCGTCTCGGAGGACTCGGCTCGCATCCGCGAGTCGCCGCCACGCGATCGGCTCTCTGAAAGCCAGATCCGCACGATCCATCGCCTCGCCTCCGAGTACAATTCGGCCCACAACGGCGTGGCCGAAAACTCAGCAGCCGCGGAAGATGCGGCCCTCAACGACGACGCCGACTCGGCGACCCCGGCGTCACTCGCCGGGTCCATCACCGCGGCTTCACCCGCGGGCTCCATTACTCAGGTCTCCAACGTGGGAGACTTCGAGGACCCCTCCATCCTCGGGATCTTCGACTCGGTCGGAGAACTCCGCCGACCTCCGTGACGGAACCAGCCGCCACGCTGCGACCTACATGGCGACCGGCACCGATCCGCTAGAGGATCCATTCTCCACCCCAATCCCTCCTAACGCCACGGCGACGGAGGTCGAGGAACTCCGCCTGAAACTGGCGGAGGCAGTGCGCAAGGAGCATGCCGAGCGCGAGAAATTTCGCTTCGAGCAGGTGACGGCCCAGGAGCTATCGCGCTACCACCAACAGCGGATCAGGTCGCGCCTGAACCCCACCATTCAGGGGCGCGCCCTGAACTTCGACGATGAAAACGACTGGGCCCGCGTGGCCGAGCGCGTGATCTGCGAGAACGCGCCACCAGGAGGAAGCGCCCGACCCCCGCCAGGGTCGACGGCGATGGGCGCCCCGCCTCCACCCAACCGCACACCCCCAGGGACTAGCCGCGGATAGTAGTCTCCTCACGGGAGCGAGACGCAAACGGCCTCCCACTGTTCTCCACCCCTATGGACAACCTCGTGGCAGGCCGAGCAGCAGCCGACAGCATCACGGCTACCGGCGACGGCACCCTACAGATCCAATACGTCAGGGCCCTGCTCGCAAAGGCCGTCGAGCAGCAAAGAGCGGGCGCTGACTCACAAGGTCGAGTATACTCGCGTTCTTCGGGAAGCAGGGCGGCCTTGAGCGGCCGCCCAATGGCGGCAAACACACTCAACTGCCCACCACCGGAGCCACTGCAGCTCCAACACCGACCGCTGAACGCGCACTTCTCCACCAACGACCCAGCCGGGCGACCAACCTCGTCGCCGCCAACGGTCAGCCCATCGACGCCCGCACCCACATCATCAACAACCAAAGCTGGCGCGCACGCCAGCCCGACGACCTGCGGCACACCCTAACCAATCGCCGCGACGACGAGCCCATGGGGTCGCTCAGTCGACTCGGCCCAAGTGCTTCAGACCGATGATCCGAGGCGAGAAGTACCCGCCAAACTTTAAGGCGCCGAAGGAGATAGAAAAGTACGATCCCTCGTATGACCCCGCCGTCTGACTCGACACATACCTCATGGCAATGGGGATCGCAGGCCACACCGACCTACTGGCCGCCCGTTACCTCCCCCTGATGATGGAGGGGACGTGTAGGCAGTGGATCAACACCCTCCCTCAGGACAGTATAGACTCCTGGGAGGAGATGCGCGACGCTTTCGTCAGGCACTTCGAGTGCTCCTACACCCGCGCCACCACTATCGAGGACCTGGAGCGATGCGTCCAGGGACCCCGCGAGTCGACCCGCAACTGGGTCCAACGGTGGCAAGAACTCTGGTACAACGCGGTCGGCATCCACCCAAACACCACGATCCATTGCTTCAAGACCTCGTGCCGATACGAGCCCCTGGTCGCCAAGCTCAAGCGACACTCTCGCACACTCGACAACATCCCCGACCTCCTCGAGATCGCCAAACGGTACGCGGAGGAAGATCCAAACCAGGAAACTGACGACGAGTCAGGAGGTCAACGCCGCACGAGCGGCAACGACAGCGGACGACGGTCCGACCTGCGCTACAGCAACACTCGCCTCACCGGCAAGCGCCGCAGTGACGGGCGAGTCGACTTCGTCGCCAACACCGGGCATGCGCAACGCGAGCCCAAGAGCTTCCGTCGCGACGGAGGACAACGCCGCGATGGCGGCAACTACAAGGCCAAGCCAAGGTTCGACCCCGCGGCTCTCCTTAACCAACCATGTGCGTTTCATAGCAGGGAAGGAAAGCCCGCCACGCACACCACCGCCGACTGCCACACCCTCAGGGAGATCGAGAAGGCACGACGAGCACGGGAGGACCCCGACAATGACCCGCCAAACAGCGGAAAATTCGGCAAAGTGGCCGGCTCGCTCCACAACTTCACGGGCTTCAACACGAAGCGCGAGAAGAAGGTCATCGCCCGCGCTGTCGCCGTCAACGCGGTGTCCCAGGTGGACGTCCCCCAGTTCCTCAACTGGTCGGAGCAGCCCATCACCTGGAGTCGACAAGACCACTCGCCACGCATCGAGTACCCAGGTCGAGTCGCCCTGGTGGTCAAGCCCAAGGTCGGCGACTACTGGCTCCCCAAGACATTGATGGACGGCGGAAGCTCCATCAACATCCTGTACCTGGACACCTTCAGGTGGCTGCGGCTCCCGCAGTCGATGATCGAGACGACCCACACCATGTTCCACGGCATCGTCCCCGGTCGGAAGGCGTACCCGATCGGCAAGGTCACGCTGCCAGTCACCTTCGGCACACCAGCAAACTTCCGCACCGAGCGGATCGTCTTCGAGCTCGTGCCATTCGACAGCCCCTACCATTGCGTCCTGGGGCGCCAGGCGTTCGCCAAGTTCATGGCAGCGCCAAGACGCTGCGTAACGCGATGAAGCTCCCGGGCCGTGCGGTGTCATCACCATCAGCGACCCGACATGGCCGCCCGAAAAGTGCGAGGCCAAAGCGCCGACGCTTCGCCGTCATCGCGGCGGAGACCAACCACGCGGATGAACTCGCCAAATACGCGAGCGGGGTCAACAACGACGACCCCACCATACTCAAGAAGCCCAACTCGGAGGGCGCAAACACCTCAACCTTTGAGGCCACCACGCACACCCGTACCGTCGAGCTGGTCCCAGGCGACTCCAGCCAGACGGTGACGATCGGGACGGGCATGAGCCCGGCATAGGAAGGCGCGCTCATCGAGTTCCTCCGTGAGAACAGGGACATCTTCTCATGGAAGCCCTCTGACATGCCCGGTGTCCCCAGGGAGCTCGCTGAGCACAAGCTAAACGCCGACCCCAAAGTGCGACCTGTCAAGCAGTCGCTGCGACCCTTCAATGAAGAGCACGCCGAGCAATCGCCGAAGAGGTGCAGCGTCTACTCGCTGCAGGCTTCATCTGGCCGATCAAATACTCCAAGTGGCTGGCAAACCCAGTCCTGGTCGAGAAGAAAAACGGGACCTGGAGGATGTGTATCGACTACACAAACCTGAACAGCGCCTGCCCAAAGGAGCAGTTTGTCCTCCCGCGGATCGACCAGATAATCGATTCCACCGCAGGCTCGGAGTCGCTGTGTTTCCTCGACGCCTACTCTGGGTACAACCAGATCAAAATGGCTGTTGCGGAGGAGGAGAAGACGGCGTTCATCACGCCATTCGGAGCCTTCTGCTACACCGCCATGACCTTCGGCCTCAAGAACGCCGGGGCAACCTACCAACGGTGCATGCAAGAATGCCTTGCGAGCCAAATTGGCCGCAACATCCACGTCTACATCGACGACGTGGTCGTAAAGTCCGCTCGCCAGGGCGACCTACTCGCCGACCTGGCGGAAATGTTCGCCAACTTGAGAAAATACAAGATAAAGCTCAACCCAGGCAAATGCACCTTCGGTGTACCCGCAGGGCAGCTACTGGGCTACGTCGTCTCCAAGCGCGGGATCGAGGCGAACCCCACCAAGATCGACACGATCGCCCGACTCGGCAAACCCGAGTGCTTGCGCGACGTTCAGAAGCTGGCCGGGCGAGTAGCGGCTCTTAGTCGCTTCATCCCCCGCTTGGGCGAGAAGGCAATGCCTCTATATCGCCTGATGCGCAAGAACCCCATTCGGTGGGACAAGGAGGCGACGACGCTCGCGACCTCAAGAAGGTGCTACTCGCCCGCCGCTACTCGCCGCCCTGGTCGACAAAGAACCCATGCTAGTCTACGTCGCGGCTTCCGAGCGTGTCGTCGGCCATGGTCATGATCGATTTGACGAGGAGGAAGGAGCGCCAAGATCTGACACAGATAGTGATCACAAAGGTAGCTTCCAGAAGAAGAAACGACTTCTGAAGTACCCAAACAAACAAAAAGGAGGCACTCAAGGCGAAAGGAAACCACAAAGCCTAGAATAGAACATTGAGGAACCATCAACATGATGTTGTGGACCCATAAAATAGAGAGATTATGATAGAAAGAAATCTCTCAGAGGAAACAGAACAAAGGGAAACAAGGAACACACACAACTGACTCTAGAGAACTCAACACTAGGTCAAATGGTCGAGAACGACATGCCCAGAAGGCACCTAAGCTTTGAAAGACTAGAAGAGATATCAAAACTTTTCCAAAATCAAAACAAGATAAGATAACCCAGAGTTAGAGTGAAACTGGATAAGGAGTAAAATAAGCATACTAGAATCTTCACAAATACTTTTCAGCTTTTAAAATAATTTTCACAAACACTAGACTCTACATCGACCAATAGCAAGGTTTTCCTATGGTCGGTACTGCTCTAATACCAAGAACTGTGACACCCCCGTTATCAGGGCTAAACAAATCCCAGACCTCCGTCTGACATAAGCTTAACCTTGAGCTCGAGAATATCTAGTGAAGAATCGGTAACACAACAGTGACCCTACGACACAAAATTTATTACAGCAAGCTCATATCTGAGCAGAGAACCAAATTATTACAAGCAGAGGTCACTGACCACAAATAGCAAACAACGGAAGGCAAATTATACTATTAAGTATAGCAAACTTAACAAATGGCCTAAGAGGCCTGGAGCATAACGATGACGTCCCAGCCCATAGATTCCAGGCTGCCGGCCGGGAACACCAAGCTACTCGTCGATGTCGATGTAGTACCAAACTGATCTTCAGGGAACACTTACTCTGACAAAAGTACCAACAAAGCAAGGGTGAGTATAGGGTGTACTCCGCAAGAATTTTGGCTGGTGGATTTGTTTTGCATAAAGCCATCTTTGTATATAAACAAGAGAGAGACAAAGCTCGTCTAATCAGAATATTTTAAAAGGGTATAAGAGAGCGACATCTCCAAAGTATTGATCATCATCTTTTGATATCCACCAAATCATCATCTAAACCCTATCTAGGATCACCCCCTCGTACCCATGAGGAAGCATCCTTAAGCACACGTTGATCTGCTAAGTTTTAAGGTTAGGTTATAGTTCTCTATGATCTTAGAATCTGGTCACCAAGCATCCTGAAGGGGTGTACAAATTTACCCACACATATCAACCGACTCTTAATGCCAGATCATTAGCCTTCTTCCTTGGAAGGCCGGCAGAGGGTGTGGTTGGACACGACCTTTACCTTGCTTTCGCCGAGACCATGAGTCACACAATAAGTATGGTTCCACCGTAACGGGTCAAATCCCGAAGTGGGTACTTAAAGATGTGAGGCGAGGTTGGTTTACCAGGGGCGCCATCTACCCCAAGCAACCCCGGCCATGCTTACCTACCTGTTATGAATGCACCTGCACCCGACAAATCTTTCAAAAGGTTTTCTGTGCATATGTCGAATGGAACGCCCGAACTATGTGACTCATGGAATCTACTAGGCAAGTTAATTAGGCGAGGGGTTCCCAAGCCCCGTGTGGCTGTACGCTCATCTCGGTTCCAAAGGCAAGAACTCAGGTCCTAGTGGTGGCGAGCATGGGACTAGAAAAACCACATCCCACCGTGGCCTCCAATACAAGCCTTAGCATGTTTAACTCATATCACTGATCTCATCTCATCACGTTCTCCTGTCATACTAGATTCTCTGCATCTGATACATCATCTGGATGGACTAGAGCTGACAGCTATGCATGGCTAAGCAAACACATATATAAGTTCTAGCAGTGCACACAAGCCAAACCTAGTTATGCTAGGAGCAGTGGATCAGGTAATATAAGCTCAAAGGAAGTAATGCAACAGATAGGACACTCTATCTATCGATAAAAGACCACAGTAGAATCGTATGCATCATGGCAGGAATTGAAATGCTTTCGAAATCATAGGATTATATCATGGTGGGGCTATGCTTGCCTTTGCCAGTTCATAACAGATAAACAGATCTTCGGGAGCCTTGTACTTGACTTGTTTATAGTTGGTCATGTATTGTTCGTCGATCTTTGATCTTCGATGGTCTTGGTCTCAGTCTTCGATCTCGATATCGTATTCTACCGCGAAGAACGAAACATCGGAAAGAGAGGGAAACAATCAACACATGGCATCGATGTAATGCTCAAGCAAGTATGATGATATGACAAGTTAAATTGTATCGAAATGTAAGCCTAAGACATGCTCGACAACTTAATCGGGGTTCTGAGGGGCGCAAACCCTTACTCGAGAAAACTCCAGAGGCATATGAGAGGGGTTTATTAGTGTTCTAATTAAACTTGTCATGTAATTTGCTTAACAATGCATGATTATAGCTTAAATAGATAGGTCTCATTTTTCTGAACATTTTGATATATTATTCATATTTTTTTGAATTAATATGAATTAGTTATTGAATTGAAAATATTCAAAACAATTTCTGAAATTATTAAACCTTTTCTTAATTTAAACAAAACTGGAAATACTTTTTACACCGAGGGCTGGGCTAGGCCTAGAGACAGACATGTGGGGCACTAGCCACCTCAGCCTCCACGCAGGCAAAGTGGGACAGGGGGGCGGTTTGTTATCTCTCACCGAGGAAGGGGCTACCCACTGCAACTGACGGGTGGGGCCGGTGCCAAGTCATCACGCCACGCAGACGCCACAGAGGCTCAACGGCGGTAGCGCTCAGACGACCACGGCCACGGCGGTAGCGAGCACGCTGGGCATCGGGGAGGAGCGCATATGGATCAGTGTGATGCGTCGACCCTCAAAGTGGCGGCGCCGCCCTGTTTTGGTCGTCGGAAAGACTCCAGCGGCGGCGGACAGCGGTGGCGGCGACAGGTGAACGGCGCAGCCGCGAAGCAGAGAGAAAGGGAGGCAGATGAGAGGTCCTTCCGGACCGTGAGCTCACCGAGAGTGCAGAGGAAGGCTCGAGGAGGCCGGGCGAGGTTGGAGGTCGCCGGAATCATCGATGGAGACGGTGGCCGGCGCTCGGGAAGACGGGGACCGTGGGCTCGATTTCGACCACCCGCAGTCGATTCCTTCGGGCAGGTGAGAGAGTCCACCACGGCGATCTCATCGGTAGTCACCGCTCAGGCTAGGGAGCTCGGGAATGGCGGGGATCATCGAAGCTAGGGTTTGGGTCCGCGAGGGGAACGAGGGAGAGAGGTCTCTGGGAAGAGGATAAGAAGATATGGTAGAGGTGAGGCGTCGTGGCGTTCTTATCTTCCCTCCAGAGCTCGACGGATGGCCGGGAGAAGGCGGCGGGCATCGACGGCGCCGGCGACGACACCAAGCAGTGTGTCTGCCTGAGGAAGACGACGAGCAGGGGAGATCGAAGAGGTATAGGCCCTAGCTGGGCTGCTTCTGGGCCAAGCGGGGCTGCAGGCACTGCACGGGTGGGCGGAAGGAAGGGAGAAGAAGGAGATGGGCTGACTAGGCCGACAGCTGCTGCTCTATTTTTTCCAGAAAAACACTTTCCTTTTTCTCTTTTGTATTTCCTCTTTGTATTTTTATTTCAAATTATGTTTTGATTAATTCAAAAATACTAGAGGCTTTTACAAAGTATATAAAAAACTCAGGGGCCCTTTTAGTTCATTTGGGCTCCTTTTATTTTTGTTATTTCAAAATTATTCAAAATACATAAACTATTTGAAGTGCTTTTCAAATAGAGAGGAAGATTAGGGTTTTAGGGTTTGCTTTATTTTCTTTAATGCAAAGTTTAAAGGGATGATGCTCATGCAATGCACACTCAACCTAATTACTAGTTACTAAAAACTGGGGTGTTACATGCCGCCTCCGTCGTCCCTAGATCGGGGGGATCTAAAGTTCTTCCCGGCACCCTACTAGAGGGGAGATCATCCCGTCGGCCTTCTCGCCGGTATGAAGCGTGAGTAGTTCCACCTTGGACTACGGGTCCATGTCGTAGCTAGATGGTTGTATCTCCTCCTTTGTGCTTTCATGTATAGAACTTATGTGCTCCGTTCATGATCAAGATCTAATCTATTAGTAATCATGCATGTTGTTTTTGCGGGGATCCGATGAATATTGAGATTACTATGTCTGATTGATTAATGATTTTGTCTATTTCATACTATCATGTCTGTGTTGTTTGTGATCTTGCATGCTCTCTGTTGTTAGTAGCTATCTTGGCTAAGTAGTTGCTAGTGACTCCAAGAGGGGGTATTTATGCTCGATAGTGGGTTCATGCCTCTAGTTTCCAAGGGAAGTGACAGAAATCTCTTCGGTTGTAGATGTGCTATTGCCACTAGGGAGAAAACAACGGTCTCTTGTTCATAGAACAAGTGGATTGTTTACCTTACACACTTTGCTTAAAGCAGTTGTATGTTTCTTGCAACATAATACTGGAGGGGGATCGGATGATAACCTGAAGGTGGACTTCTAGTCATAGATGCAGTTGGATGGTGGTCTATGTATATTGTTGTATTGCCCAATCCACTATCGTAGGATCTTTTTGTCTGGTATTGCATTGTTACGCCTTGCTCAGTTCCTGTTAATTGCCCTACTGTAATTTGTTTACCCTTCATGCCTTGTTGTTTATCTAAGGAGAGGACCTCTAGTGAACTATGGACACCGGTCCAATCTTTACCATTGATACATCTTCCACCGTTACTTGTTTACTTTCTACAAACCATCATCACCTTCCACACCATACGTTTAATACTTTGTGACAACAAACTTGTGAGCTTGACAACCTCACTGATTCGTTGGGGCAAAGTCTTGAGTTTGTGTTGTGTAGGTTTCCATGTTGCTTGCAACACCTGTGTGACGTTTCCTTCCTCCTACTGGTTCGATAACATCGATTTCTTACTGAGGGAAAACTTGTTGCTGTGCTGCATCACACCTTGCTCTTGGGGTTTTCCAACGAAGCACTGCACGTTGACGCAGTGCCATCAAGCTCTTTCTGGCGCCGTTTCCGGGGAGACCAAGGACGTCTTCACAAGGGGAGTCCTCCTCAACATTTCTATTTTCTTTGTTTTTAGCTTGCTTAGTTTCTTTTGCTTGTTTTGTTTGCCTCTTTTAAAAAAATTCAAAAAAATCAGTTTAGTTTGGTTGGCTTTCTTTATTCAAAAACACAAAAAAATAGTTCCTGCTCTAGTTGCCACCTTGTTCTAGCTCACCATGTTGCTCCCCAAGTTCAACCTGAAAGACCTTTCTATAGGTAGTGGCTCCATAATTAGGAAAGATAATATTGAAGAATTCTTCAATCATGTTAGCAAACATGAGGATATTGAGGATACATCATGTTAGCAAAGATAATAGCAGAACTTGCTCCTAATTATGAAATTGTTGCAGCTTCTTTAGTTCATATGCTGGAGGCTAGGTTTATTAGCTTTAACCCCTAAAACTAAAAGAAGAAACGAATGTTGAAAATAGAGAATTTATTCTTGAAACCTTACCCAAAGAATTCCATGATGTTCTTAAGGAAGACAAAAAGGTCTTTGATCGTTTCAATATGCTAGGCTCATGTGTAGATGTTGTGGGTACTTCTGATAAAACTAAGCTTAGAGAGGAATTTAAGATATCCATACCCTTTAAGCTTGTTGGAATGCATGAGGCCTTTGAAAATAATTTTGATTGGATTGTTCCTGAAAATCCTTTTGATGAAAGTAGTAAACCAAAGATAAATGAGAAGGTATCCTCCAATACTCATTTGGATGAGATACCTCTCATAGTTGAAGACTTTGCAAGTATTGACCTAAATTCCTCATTTGAAAATACTTGATTTCTTGCTTCTTGTGCCTAACTGAAAGGCGTTAAAGAAAAGTACTTGTTGGGAGATAACCCAAGAGTTTCCTTGAGTCTTAGAAGTTATTACTTCTGTAATGACCCTTCCTTATCCTTTTTGTTTGCTTTTTGTGCCAAGAATGACCTCTAATGAGAGGGAAGTAAGATTTGGGGAGTTGCTGTCCCGAAACAGATTTCTATCCTCCACCATAAACAATCGTGACGAGTCTCTGTAAGTAGGATTGAGCTGAAAATTTACGAATAAACCCCCTAGTATGTTATATAACTTTCGTTAGTTCAACACTTTTTGATTTGAGCAACAAAATATTTTCGAAAAAATCGGTTTCTACCTGCTGGTCTGTTTTGACAGATTTCTGCCATTATTTGCATTTGCTTCTTATTGATTCCCTTTTGAGTTCTCTTTTAGGGAATTGAGCTTTTTGAAGGAGTTTCTACAGTATAATGTCTTTTTAGTGAAAAGTTTTTCTGTTCCAAGCTTAAACCCAATGGTCTATTATCTTTTGAATACACTAATGTTGCTTATGAAGATTGTGTGAAGTTTTGTATGAAGGAAAAATTTCAGATGTATAGAAAGAATGATGTAATGAGATCAAGAATGGATAAAAGATCAATCTTGGGGATGCCACCCCAGTGTCACCCCAAGAAATATCCAAGAGGTACAAGCGTCAAAGCTTGGGGATGCCCAAGGCATCCCCCTCTTTATCAATAAAAAGCTCAGGTGTGTCTAGACACTTCGTTTTTATTGTTTCATGCACTGTTGTGTTGTTCTTTGTAACAACCCTAGTTTATTAAATAGTAATTAGAAATTTATTGTGCATTCATGAGCATCATTTTATTAAATTGCATGCAAGAAAATAATCACAAAACCCTAAACATAGTTTCCCCCTCTCTCTTTGAAACCTCTCAAATGGTTCTGATTATTTGAAACATCACAAAATGTTTGGAGCCCAAATTGTTCTGAGGGCACCTTACTGTTTTTAGATATTTATAAAACCCTCTAGTATTCTCAAATAATTAAAATCAATATTCAAATTGAAAAATACAAAGAGGAAATGGAAAAAAGAAATAGAAAAAGATTTCAGGAAGAAAAATCTGTTCCTTGCTCTACCTGGGCCGAAGCCCACCTTCCCTCTTTCCCTCTCCCTGCTGCCCATGCATGCCGCAGTGGCCCAGCAGCAGCCCACCTTAGCCCAGGCCCGCGTACCCCTTCAAGCTGTCTTCTTCCTCGCGACAGGAGAGCTGCTGCACAGCCGCCTCCGCTTTCGATGTTGGCCATGCGTCTGATGCGCCGCCGGAGGTAGTGATAAGATTGGCCGCTCTCCCCTCTCTCTCCCCATACCTGTATCTCCTCCTCTCGCCCTCTCTATCGATTTTCCCCAATTCAATGAAACCCTAGCGCGCAGGTGCCGTCTGCCACCGTCGTGATGCGCCTCCCCATGCCTCCCTGAGCACGCCACTGTGACCGCCTCGCCGTGATGGACTACCTAGCCAAAGGAATCAGACCGGGGCAGCCCCTACCGCCATCGATGAACTTGACCTTCTGAAGCTCATTGCCGGCGATTGCCGTCACTGCCGAGCTTGCGCGCCCCCACCTACCCCTTCGCTAGATTCCTGGTGAGCACGCGATTCTTGTGGACCTCTTCGATTCGCCCCTCCCTCTCTGGTTCAGCGTAGCACCGTGCACCGCCCCTCGCCGCTGCAAAAGCTCGTCGTGGCTGCTGTTCTGGCCGCCATACGAGGGCGACGCCACCATTTCTTGGTTCAGCGCAAAGAGCCGTGTCGAACACGCCCTTCCTCGCTGCCCCGCACGCGTGCAATCGCCAAGCCCGACCCCAGCCTAGGAGATCCTCCATTGCTGATGTCAGCATGACATCAACATGAGGTCATATCTCCCTGTTTTCTTTTATTTAATATGTTTCTGTAATTCATTTCTGTAAATAATAAATACTGACATGTGGGTCCACCCTGTAAATGAGATAAGTATTTTCAGAAATGTTTCTAATTAATAAAAATGTTTAAGTAATTCTAAAAAAGAAATTATTTTATAATATTCTAAAATGATTTAAAATGAATTAAAATTTGAGAAATTCATAACTAATTCATTTTAAATTAGAAAAATACAAATAATATATCAAAATGTTCAGAAAAATGAATTCTACCAAATTAAATTATAATCATGCATTGATAAGTAACTTCAATTGCAAGTTTAATTATAACAACAAAACAACCCCTCTCATATGCCTCCGGGGTTTCTCCGAATTACAGTTTGGACCCCTCGGACTCCGATTAAAATGACCAAGAATGTATTAGGGTTTATTTCAATGCACTTTAACTTGTCGTATCATCATTCTTGTTTGAGCATTGCATCGATGCCACGTGTTGATTGTTTCCCTTTCTTTCCGGTATTTGGTTCTTCCTCGGTAGAATACGATATCGGAATCGAGATGAAGATTGAAGCCCGAGATCAACACTGTTGAAGCTCGAAGACCAATACTTGACCAACTATAATAAAGTCAAGTACCAGATGTCCGGAACTCTGCTTTTTGGATATCAACTGACAAAGGCAAGCGAATCCCCACACATGATATAATCCTATGATTTCAAAGTATTTACATTCTTGCCATGTGCACAGGATTCTAAAGTCTTTATCGATAGATTGAGTAATCCTATCTGATGCATGTTTCCTTTGAAGCCTATATTCCCTGATCCACTGCACCTAGCATAACTAGGGTTTGAGCTTGTGAAGCGTTGCTAGAGCTATTACATCTGTTGTGCTTAGCCATGCTTAGCTGTTATCGCTGATCCATCCGGTTGATGAATCAGAGCTGCGAATGAACTTAGTTTGACAGGATGACGTAGTATGATCAGATGTGGATAATAAACATGCTAATGCCTATATGGGAGGCCACGTGGGTTGTGGTTTTTGCAGTCCCATACTTGCCCCCCTTAGGACCCGATGTTCTTGCCTATGGTCCAAGACGAGCGTACAGCCACACGGGGGCCTGGAAACCCCCTCGACCAACTAACTTGCCTAGTAGATTCCATGAGTCACATAGTTTGGGCGTTCCATTCGACATATGCATTCTGGCTCTTCTCGAAGGAGGTGCATTCATATAGGTAGGTAAGCGTGGCAGGGAATGGGAGATGCCCGGCATCCGTAATCTCAAACCCTTTTCACATCATTAGGGACCGGCTTCGGGACTCGACCCGTTATGGCGGCATCTCCCTAGTGCGTGACTCATGGTCTCGGCGAAAGCAAGGTAAAGGTCGTGGTCAACCACTCTCTGCCGGCATTCCTAGGAAGAGGGCTAATGTTAACTGGCATTAAGAATCGATTGGTACGTGTGGGTAAAGTTGTACACCCCTGCAGGGTTAAATCTTTTCGAAAAGCCGTGTCCACGGTCATGGACGAACTTGGAGACCAGATTGAAAGATCATAGAGAACTTGAACCTAATCGTAAAACTTGGCAAGTTAAGTAACGTGTGCTTAAGGATGCTTCTTCAGGGATCGAGGGGGTGATCCTAGATGGGTTCAGCTGATGATGATTTGGTGGATATCAAAAGATGATCAAAGTTGGAGATATCGCTCTCTTATCCCCTTTTAAAATATTCTGATTAGTCGAGATTCTTCTCCCTCTTGTTTCACAAAACAAAGATGGCTTTATGCAAAACAACTCCACCAGCCATAAGTCTTGCGGAGTACACCCTATACTCACCCTTTCTTCATTGACACTTTTGCAGCTGGGTAAGTGTTACCATAGAAGATGAATTCTTCACGGCATCGACATCGAAGAGTAGTTTGGAGTTCCCAGTCGGTAGTCTGGGATCTATGGATTGGACTTCATCGTTATGCTTCAGACCTCTTAGGCCATTTGTTAAGTTTGCTATACTTAATAGCATAATTTTCCTTCCATTGTTTGATGTTTGTGGTCAGTGACCTCTACTTGTAACATTTTGGTTCTTCGCTCAGTTATGAGCTTGTTGTAATATTTTTTGTGTCGTAGGGTCAATGTTGTGTTATCAATTCTCTCTCTGTGCGCTTTCGAGATTTAGGTTAGGCTTATACCAGACGGCTAGGTCTGGGATTTGTCTATCCCTAATCCCAGGGGTGTCACAGGTTTTGGTATCAAAGCAGTACCGACTATAGGAAACCTTTCTATTGGTCGATGTTGAGTCTAGTGCTTATGAAAACTATTTTCAAAGATGAAAATTATGTGCGACAACTCTGGTATGCTTCTTTTTCTCCTTATCCAGTTTCGCTCTAACTCTGGGTTATCTTACATTGTATTGATTTGGAAAGTTTTGCTATCTCATCTCCTCCTTCAAAGTTAGGTGCCTCTTCAGGCATGCCGTTTCTCAACCATTTGACTTAGTGTTGAGTTCTCTAGAGTCAGTTGTGTGTGTTCCTTGTTTCCCTTTGTTCTGTTTCTTATGAGAGATTTCTTTCTATCATAATATCTCTATTTTATGGGTCCACAACATCATGTTGATGGTTCCTCAATGTTCTGTTCTAGGTCTCGAGGTTTCCTTTCGCCTTGAGTCCCTCCTTTTAGTTTGTTTGGGTACTGCCGAAGTTGTTTTTTCCCCTTGGAAGCTACCTCGTGATTAGCAGCTTGTAGTGTACGCTTTTTCACTCAATTAGTAGTTACTCCTTTCTTTGGGATTTAACCCTTGGACTTGAACCTAGGATCCCTGATTGTGCTGGATTCCGGTGTTGTGAATCTTGTACATGAAGCTGACCTTTAACCCAAGATCCATTTCATTGACCCCTGTGGTTAATGTTTACACATTACCTCACAATGGCTAGTACCTTCTAGTATAGCCTTCAAGCTCGTGGATATTGTCGCTATTGAACAGTGACGATAAAGGAATTCCCTACCACATGCTTCGGCAGATGTTCTTTAATGGAACCAAATAGATCACGACAAGAGTACTCCTCGTGAGTCCCGCTTCCATACTCGTGACTCTGCCACACCGTCCTTTTCTATGCATTGGTCCTCAGAAGATTGTTGACTTGTGCATGCACATCTCGGGATTCTAACCTGAGCATGTTCTTTTCCCCTTGTTGTTTTCCGAACTTTGTCTACCAGTTGGTAGCCAAGCAGTAAATATGCATTGGTGTCTTCTAATGCAAGATACTCTTGTGGTCCGTCATGACAAACCATTTTGGGATGTCAGGAGAAACAAACCCCAGTACCTCGTCATTTCTAAGACTAGATCAAAGTGTTGTAATCCGCAGATCAATAAGCGTTGATTAGCTTATGTTTTGTTCTACCCTAAAGTGTCACACCCTTTCTATACTAAGAGGTCATGCTGAGATTCATGACCCTCTAAATGAAGTGATGCTCTTACACATATTACCCACCCTTCCTCTGAGTTTTTGCGCTCAGGAATGATGCGTGTGCGTAATAGTGTGGCCATCTAAGATTCTTAGCAATTGTTATTGCTTTGAACTCTAAGGACAATTGTGTCATTCTTCGTGTGATTAGCTATCTAATCACTAAGCAAAGGATGATTGTGCTACCAAGTCCGTTATTCTAGTGCACTCTCTTCAGTCAAAGAGTTAGGCTTGTGTCGAACCTCTGCGACTATGTCCTCTTTCCTTACAAAGCAAGTTTTCCTCTTGAGCTTTGTGACACATCGGTGGTCCGTGATATTCTAGATGTCTACTAGAAGTATTGCCACGTTGCCACATGATCGTGATGTCAAGTTCTTCAGTAAGCAGGTTCTCTAAACTGCTCCTTTCTCCAAGGATCCGTACTGGATAACTCTGAACTAGTTGGTTGAGCTTAAACAACAACTTGGAGAGTTGTAATACACAAGTTCTATCCAACTCAGTTCCTTCTTAAAGGGATGTCTAGTTGTGTTCCTGCTGAAGTAAGACAGTATGTCCTTTGTGGACATGTTATCTTCCCACCTTTGATTTGGTTTGGGCAATCGTCAAATCAAACTCACTTCCAAGGATAATCTTGATGGTGTATCTACTTGTGATGTTTCACTCAAGTACATCTTCATGTTCTTTGATCTGACCAATGTCTATGCCCTGTTCATACAACATGTGAGTCCGTCTTCTTGGAGTGTATAGATAAGTTTGTTACTGAGCCCATCGATGACATTCTTAACTTCTCCATGTTATATCAGAGTCATATGGAACAGTTGGCATTAATGTTGGAAACTTTTGAGAACCATCTTCGTGTTATCTCGAAGTATGTGGTATGGATGTTAGAAGTAACCTCCTCTGGTTCACGTGCAAATGTTGAAAGAAGTCGCCGTGGATTCGAGTAGCGTTATCTTTGTCTCCTCGGGATCATTCCAAGTTAGTCAAGCATGTGTGAGGTATTCTTGATATGGTAGGTTGATACCTTCACATCTCGAGAAGATCCTCCAAGCACACCAAGCCACTGATTGATTTGTTCACGGAAGATAAGAGGTCCAACAAAACTTCGATATCCTCCTAAATGTTTCCTAAATAGGATTCAGTTGTGTTTCATTGCAAACAATTCATGTAGATGAAATTATCTTTTGATAACTTGCTATCACATGGGTTCCGAAATCTAGCTCATCTTTTGGAGCTTGACATTGAAGTCCATGTCTTGAGAATCTAGTGACTTTACGTTTGCGTAAATGTTGCACCCTTTCTATTCGGACCTGTTGAGTCTGAAGTACCATTCCACCACTACTAGGAAACTAGCTATAGATAGACATACCTTCTGTGGCGCATGGTCCTGACCATGCGCCACAAAAGTTACCCAGTGGCGCATCCGGAGACATGCGCCACAGAACCACCAAACTTCTGTGGCGCACCTTCCAAAGCAATGTGCCACAGAAGTTTGGTGGGACCCACACCAGCCGTTGGACCATGAATCTTCTATGGCGCATTACTCCGTATGCGCCACAGAAGTTTGGTGGGACCCACAGCAGGCGGGGTCTGACCGTGCTCTGACCAAACTTCTGTGGCGCATACAGGGAGATGCGCCACAGAAGTTTATATCATTTGTATGATATTGATATGCGCCCACGAGATATATATGGGCCCCACCGCTCACCTATGTATAGCTTCCGTGGCGCATTGTTGCCTATGCGCCCACGTAGAAACTTCTATGGCATGTGTGTAGTATGTCATGCGAAGCTGCTTCTCAGATTATTTTCCTCTTGTGCTTTTCCCGACTAAACAAGTACCAGTGGAATAGGTAGAATATACTAGACAAACTAGTAGATAGACATGTGCAGTCGCATACATCGTTGCAAAATGCACATGCGCATAGCCTTGAACAACAAAACAACAATGCCATACATCATTGCAAATACACAAACTACAACATTGCAAATCCCTTCAAAGAGCTGGTGGGGGAGATGGCGGTGGAAGATGCCAAACCTCCCTGTTCACGCGCGCTTGCAGCATGCGGACGTGGTCCACCATGGACACATTGGGGTCGAGCACCGGCCGCCACCCGATTGGTTCCACCATGCGCGCCCTCTCCTCCGGAGATGCGAGCACGGCGTACAACCTCATGGCCTTGTTGTAGAGGGCCTCATGCCGCAGTCTAGCCTCCTCCTCGATTAGGTTGACCTTTGAATCCCGCGGTGGCTAACTCCGAGAACTGCCCCTCGACCTTGCCCCTCCACTTCGAGTAGGCTGCACGAAATGCGAGCGGGTTGTGCTCTCCAGCGAGTCTTCCGACGAGTTGTGGGAAGAAGACATGAGGGCAGTTATGTTGCTTTGGACAGGGAGTGTGGCATATATATAGAGGGGTGTCATTAAAGAGCTCTATCTACCACCTTTATTTGGTGCAGATCTGTGCCTCAGTGTTCTGTGGCGCATGGGTCAGACATGCGCCACAGAAGTTTAACCCTCTATGGTGCATAACCACAGTATGTGCCACAGAACCCTGAATGCCGGGCCCACAGGTTTTGTGGCGCATTCGTTGGCCATGCGCCACAGAACATTGAGTCAGGGCCCACTTGGCCCACTTCACCCTATGGCCAAGGTTTTGTGGCGCATACAGGTCGTATGCGCCACAGAAGATTGAACTTCTGTGGCGCATACGGCCTGTATGCGCCACAGAACCCTTCGACCAGATCTGCACAAAGGTGGCAGCTTTGCTTCCTCCTCTCTCCCACCATCCATTTCACATCCTTCTTCCCCCTCCTCCCAGCTCGTCTTTCTCCTCTCTCCCACCCCATTGTGTCTATACTTTTCTACATTTTGTTGTATTTAAACCTACTATAGTTGATAGATTGGCTAGGGAAAGTCTTTCTCCAACTAGTTGATCTAAAACACACCTACTTTTCTCCTCCACATCTCTATTTGTGTACTATTATCTCTCTATAGATCTATTGATCCACACTCTCTCACATCACGCTCTCGAGTCGGTATTCTATCTACCCGGTGAGTAATTGGCCATGAATATGCATGTTTTGTAGGTGTAAAGCTTGTCGCGCGGGCGGTGTGTGTATGCGATGCATGCATGGCGCGAAGATGATGTTTGTGCATGAAGCTTATGTGGTGCATGAATGCTTGCATGGGAAGAAGATTCTTGTTTTTGCTTGTCTCTGTCCCGGTGTGGTGCATGGATGTTTGCCGAAATGTTGATTCATTTCCATTTCGGCAAATTTTTGCACCACCCATATGTCCTACTTTTAGGAAAGGTCAAGCCGAATTTTTCCGGCGACGACCATGCATGTGTGTTTTGTGTGTGTATATTTCTAATTAACCTACTCTCTGTCTTTTTGCTCTATATGTGCATACCGCGCAGGCTACCATGTTCGTCAGCATGAGCGAAGGTCGAGTTACTAGGTATAAGAAAGACGCCAAGGCGGACATGATTCGGAACAACAAGACCCAGATAAGATGTCCATGTCGAACATGCAAACTCCAGCGCTGGATCGACCCTGATTCTGGACAATTGGAGGATCACCTGCTCAGGCGCTGTTTCATGCGTGACGACTTCAATGAGGAGATGACAGTAAATGGTGTTGGTCATCATGAAGACTTGGGCGAGCGAGAAGACGAAGAGTCTCCCGACGAGCATGGTAATGATGACGAAGAATATACCGGCGACGGGCATGATCATCATGACGAAGAACGAGATGTCGACGGGCATGACCATCATGAAGAAGGAGAAGAAGCGAACACCCAGACACTGCTAACTTCGGTGTTAAGGGATCCTCGTGTTCAGGAACTGCTTCTCAAGGAGACGAGCAACTCCAATGCTGCAGCCAGAGAGAAAGCCAAGCTGGCGCAAATGGAGTTAGATGGGATGACTCCATTATATCCTGGGTGTTGGCCCGAGGTTACACACCTGAGTGTAATGCTCAAGGCTCTAGAGATGAAGGCGGAACACAAATGGACCAACGTGAGCTTCAATGCTAACATGGAATTCTGGCACGATCGTCCTCCTAACGGGAACACATTGCCAACAAGTATAGAGGAGGCCAAGAAAATTGTGTGCCCTCTCGACCTACCGCACGTTAAATACCACGCATGTATCAATGATTGCGCACTTTATCGTAACGAGTACGCGGAGAGAACCACATGTCGGGTGTGCGGCCATGGACGGTACAAGAGAGGGAACAAGAAAGTTCCTCGAAAAGTGGTATGGTACTTTCCTATCACTCGTCTACAGAGATATTTCGTAGATCCTAAGGAAGCAAAGCTAATGCAATGGCACGCGGAAAGGGAGAAACCCGAAGATGATCCAGAGAAGGGCAAGATCCTAACACAACCTTCAGACGCTAGCCAGTGGAATGCATTGGACATCGAGTTCGAAGAGTTCAGGGGCGATGCAAGGAACGTCAGGCTGGGTATGAGCACCGATGGACTCAATCCTTTTGGCAACCAGAGTAGCACGCATAGCACCTGGCCCATGTTTGTATGGCCGTACAACATCCCCCCGTGGCTCTGCACAAAGCAAAGGTACGTACACATGAGCATTCTTATTCAGGGGCCAAAACAGCCAGGTGTCGATATGCATCTTTATCTCGGGCTGTTGAAAGAGGAGTTAGCCACGTTGTGGGAGACGCCAGCCCATACGTGGGACACCTACACTAAAGAATATTTCCCTCTGAGAGCCGCATTGCTCACGACGGTGCAGGACTATCCTGGTTACGCATATGTATCAGCCCAGGTGAACCACGGACACAATGCATGTGTCAAGTGCATGGATAAGACCCCGCATCTCCAGCTACCCAAGGATCCCGGGTCTTCGAAAACCGTGTTCCAAGGGACTCGAAAGTGGCTTCGCATGGATCACCCGTGGAGAAAACGCGGTGACTTGTTCAATGGTAAAGACGAGCTCGAAAGAGCCCCGCGTACGAGGAGCGGCGAAGAAATCGAGGAGCTTCTGAATAATTGGGATGAGTGCCCAGCACCAGGGAAGAAGCGACCAAGGACAAAGCCGCTTCTGGGTGTATGGAAAGCGAGGTCTGTTTTCTGGGACCTGCCATACTGGAAGGTCCTCCACACGCCCCATAGCCTCGATGTAATGCACATCATGAAGAACGTTACCGAGAGTCTGCTTGGCACTCTCCTCAACATGCTAGAGAGGACAAAGGATGGGCCGGAAGCAAGAAATGACCTGAAATTGCTTGGCATCAAGAAGGAGCTTCAGTACCCTGATAGTGATGATGATGACAATCAAACGGAAGGGACTCAGGGTCGCCGCAAAAGGGTTAAGAAGAATGAGGTGGTTGTACTTCGCGCTGCCTGCTTCACTCTGTGTCAGGAGGAGATCGAGCAGTTTTTCAGGTGCCTCCTAGGAGTCAAAGTTCCTCACGGTTACTCGGGCAAGATAAGCAGGTATCTCGACGTAGCGAAGAAGAGGTTCAGCGGTATGAAGTCCCACGACTGTCACGTGATGATGACATAGATACTTCCAGTTGCCATACGAGGGATAATGGACGAGCACGTCCGTGAGACGCTGTTCAGCTTGTGCAACTTTTTCGACGTCATCTCTAGGAAGTCGATTGGCATGAAGCAGCTCGACAGGCTACAAGAAGAGATCGTGGTGATACTATGCGAGCTCGAGATTTACTTTCCACCTGCATTCTTCGACATCATGGTGCATATACTTGTCCATGTCGTGGATGACATCATCCAGCTCGGGCCGACATTCCTGCATAACATGATGCCGTTTGAAAGGCTGAACGGTGTAATCAAAGGGTTCGTTCGCAACAGGTCCCGTCCAGATGGAAGCATAGCCAAGGGCTTTCTGATCTACGAGTGCATCTCTTTCTGCCAGAACTATCTAACCACCGAGAACGAGGATGTTGGAATACCCACCAAGAAGCACCTCAACAGGCTCGCTGGGTATGGTCAAGGCGAGGGCCACCGCTCACTGCATGTCGGCATTGGTAATCGACGCGTCGACTTTGCTAGGGCACACCGAGTCACACTACAACACATTGAATTGGTCAGCCCTTGGGTGGAAGAGCACAAAATCTTGATCGAGCAGGAGTACGTGGACCAGGCCCGCCCGAGGAAGAAAGGAGACGTAACAAGAGAACACAACTCCACCTTCACGGGTTGGTTCAAGAAAAGGCTGCTGGACAATCCCCCGCAGACGCCTTCTACAAAAGATCAACAACTCATATTCTTCTTGTCACAGGGCCCAGCACATAACGTAAAGACCTATCAGTCATACGACATCAACGGTTATAGATTCTACACCGAGGAAAAGGACATGAATAGCGAATATCAAAACTCAGCAGTTACTATGATGTCCTTCACCGATGACGAGACTACTGTCATGGAAAGATTCTACGGAAGGATCGAGGAGATATGGGAGCTCGACTACTGTGGAGAGACGGTACCGATGTTCCGTGTTAGATGGGCCAAGAACGTCGAAAAAGAAGGCCGATATTTCACCACCTGCGTTATACCAGATTCCAAGTCGGCAAAGAAGGCCTCCACGAAAAATGAGCCGTGGATACTCCCTAGCCAAGTTGATCAATGTTTCTTTATTACCGACCCGTCAAAGCCCAGTCGTGTTGTAGTGAGGAGGGGAAAGAGGAGCATCATCAGAATGGAAGGATCCGCCAACGAGCAAGACTTCAACAAGAATGGCGATCTGAGGATCGAAGAGGAGTTTGACAAGTACTTCAACATGCCTACTACTACAGTAAGAAGAAAGACCACACTACCTACTAAAGGTTGTCCGTTCACGAGAAGAAATCTCATAGTGCCCGGGCTAAAGTATTCAACCACGAAGAAAAAAGGCAAGAAGATTGTGAAGAGAGGCTAGCTAGCTCGAAATATCACACGACGATGTGTGACATTTTTTGTGTATTAGTTAGAGACTAAAATATATCGTGATATTCGTGTGGGTATACAAATTCACATGTGTTTGTGACAAGCACAATATATACAATAATTCAGGGAGTGTTTTTTAACAAATATACATGTGTATGTGCTTGGTTTTAAATATATTAGTAACATGTAATTTTGAAACAAAGAAAAAAAGTGACCCAGCCAGGATTTGAACCTGGCTGGGAAAGGTTTGTCAATGCATCATAACCACTGAGCTAATCTATGTTTGATGTCCAACTACAGCCTCACGTTTTTTTGACTAAGTGCCAATGTTCTATGGCGCATATCGCTTGAATGCGCCATAGAAGTTCAAACTTCGGTGGCGCATGCGAGCGATATGCGCCACAGAACATTGGCACTTGGCCAAATAACTGTTCGCCCCCTTCCCCTTTCTTTCCCCAACCTGCAGCTTTACCTCTCGCGCCCGACGACGAACCCTAGTGCCCGACGAACCCAAGCGCCCGACGACGAACCCTAGTGCCCGACGAACCCTAGCGCCTGCACGAACCCTTGCACCGAAGGAGGAGGGAGCCGTCACTGCTGTCGGAGCCGCTGTCGGAGACCGTGGAGGAGCTGCTGTCGGAGCCCGTGGAGGAGGGAGCCCGTGGAGGAGCAGGCGTAGGAGCCCGTGGTGGAGGAGGAGCCGCCGCCGGAGCCCGTGGAGGAGCAGGAGAAGGAGCCCGCCCACGCCACCTCGCCGTCCACGCTTCCTCGCCGTCCATGCCACCTCGTTGTATACCCCTTGGTGAGCATGGCCGTCTCCTCCCCTCTCCCCTCTCTCTCTGTTCTTCTTTGTTCTTCTCTCTGTCGGCGTCCCTCTCTCGGATTTCTGCACGGTGTGATTGTCATGGTTAATTATTTGTGCTTGCTCACCACTTGCTTGAGAGGGATAGATATAACATCGTGAGATCATAGCCAGATTCTAGGAACAGATACTGCTCCTCTAACTGCGACTTGGTATATGCTACCATGTCAAATGGATGAAAAACTGAATTTGTTTAATTGAAAAAACATGGATGGTAACTTGAATTTGTTTAATTGAAAAAACATCAAAGGTAGATAAATAAAATACTGTAGCAGTGTGTATTCAGTTGACAAGTATAGTATAAATTGATAGAAGAAATGGAAAGTAATGGTATCTTCTCATGAGTCATTGCAATAGTAGTGTGTATTCGGTTGACAAGTATAGTAGTGTGTATTCAGTTGACAAGTATACTGCAGCAGTGTGTTTCACTTTTGAGTCATTGCAATAGGATCTAATTGTTAGACAAAGTCCAGGCATCTCAAATTGCAACAGGTCAGGATGCTTTTTGGATTATTGCAAGCATCAGCTCATGAAATTGAGTGCTTTCCACAGAACTAAAACTATGTGTGTCAGCTAATGGTATCTTCTACTTTTATTCTTTGGATTTGCATGTCAGCTTTTTTTCTGGCTTCTCAGTTATGTATATTATGCTAGTGGACCTGGTTGTATTAGGTTGATACATAGGTTGTATTAGGTTACTATATATGCCTTCTCAGCTTTTTTTCTTGCAACAGCAGCATGCCTAGCCTAAGGTTCTTCAGGTAGTAGCAGCAGCAACATGCCTGGGATGGGCTGTTTATCTGCTGTTTATGCAACTCAATTATGAACTGTTTATCTGCTGTTTATCTGGTTGTAAAAGATATAAATAAACATGTTTCTGCTGCCATATATTGATTTAAGATCTGTGAATTTATGTTATCTGTAGTTCTTTCATCTAGCTGCATGCTCTGGCCAATTTGTGCATTGAGGTATGATCTGTCTGCTATATATTTCGTTGATCATTATGAGAAAGTGGTGGTATTTGTGTTGCTGTTTATATGAATCTGTGATGGATGATGGTGTTGTGTTGCTGTTTATATGAATCTGTGATGGATGATGATGATGTATGAAATGGTGATGTTTATATGAAATGGTGTTGTGTTGCTATTATGGTCAATGGGGTTGTCATTGGGGATGGGGTGTTTTTTCTTGCAGGGATTTCAATTGAGTTGCCCGTTTCTCCCGAAGTGTTGATTCACTTCCGTTTCGGTTGAGAAATGGGCACTCGCAGGTCCAAAAATTAGCAAAGGTCATGCCGAATTTTTCGATCGATATTTGTGCTAAATTTTTGCCTCTTTTTTAGTAATAAAGCGCAAACATGTCGACCAACAACGAGGCCGGTCCTTCTAAACAAATGAGCGTCGAGGATCTAGCCCGAGAGGCCAACAAATAGTTCTAGGGGCCGTCCCAAGAGCATGAGGAGGCGGAGGAGATGAGAATGACACCACCACCAACGACCGTCGTCGGAGGTGCTGGGGGCGAGGAAGATCCAGATTACGAGGGGGACGACAACGACTACGATGGAACTAGTGAAGGCGGGGAGGAGGGTAACACGACCACGGATGGTGGCGAGCGCACAGATGGTGGTAGCGGCAACCCGGCCACCATACAAAAGAAGAATAAGAAGGATATTAAGGATTGGAAGCCGCAAGTGCTCGCCAACGTCTTTGATGAGTTCACCGAGGTCACAGAAGGTGGCCAACCCATTGCGCCTTCATCGATTGCCTGCCGGTACGGCATGCAACTCGGGTGCATCGTCCGGGAAAGCATGTCGATCAACACGAAGTACATCCGACGTAATCATGCTTTGGTCGAGAACCTCCTTAAGAAGCTTCACAAGCGATACACATTCCTAGAGAAGTTCAGAAACCTGGAGAGTAATAAGAACCCGGTGAACAAACTAGCACTGACAAAGATGAGCAACGCCTTGAGCAGCTGGAAAACCCGAGTAAAGAACAGCATTGACCAAGGTGAAAGCTGGGAGATTATAAGTAGGAAAAATCCGATGCTCGACGAATAAGAGTTCAAGATATTCAAGGCGGACTTAGATACCGCTGCCTCTAAAGCATGGACTGAGTGGGGAAAGACTATGTGAGAGAAGAACATAGGTAACCACCGGCTTGGAAGCGGCGGATACAGAGGGAAACAACCCATTTGGGACAAGGAGGACGCCGAGCTTGAACGCCTGGGTAAAGAGAACCCATGGCATAAAATTACAGACCTGCAGATCCGACAATTTGTCCGGGCCCGCTACTACCTGGACCACATTAGGGAGTTCATCGCCACCGAATGTGAAGGCCTTTGTGCATGAGCTGGTAAGGAATTTACCGTGGGTCTCTCATTAAAATAATTAAGCCAAGAATCTAAATGCATGCATGCGTTCACCTCTCCTTGTATCTCTGCAGGAGAAGGAATTGAACGCTAGCAAGGACTTGTCATCCCAAGATTCGGCGGCGGAGCCATGGGACACTGTTTTTAACAGGGCGACGGACACTTACAAGAAGAGGGAGAAGAAGTTGCTGACAAAATCAGCTGGCCGTGTGTCCGGCTTCGGTACAAGCATGAAGTTTACCGAGTACTACAAAGAGGACGCAAAGAAGAGGAGGGAGAGGAAGAACCAGTCGGTGGCTAAAGATAAAGCCGAGGTTGAAGAGCTGAAGTTGAAGGTGAAGACATTAGAGGCAAAAGTGGACGAGAAAGCAATGGAAAAGTTATTGGAGGAGAAGCTCCGCGCGATCATCCCCCCTGGGTTGATGGAGGGGCTAGCTGTTTGGAATGTGGGAGGTCGACATGGGCCGATAAACGTGCCCAGCTTTAGCGGCAGCAACTCGATCATCAACGTTAACGCGTCGCCGGACTTGGTGACCCCGCTGGCCACCATCACCGCGGCGCAGCTGCAAGAGCTTGTTGTCGCACAGCTGCCCCCTGCCACTCCCGCCAAAAATACCGATGATCGCATGCAGGCGGTGGCACCGATGCAGGAGAATGCTGATGATAGGCCTGAAGCAGGGATCGGCCGTGTGTCGACATTAGCCAAGCTCAACGCCCTCACCAAGGTAACTAATATCATAGTCCGCTTCATCTTCTTTATGCGCCTTTGGTGATTGCCACCTCGATCATGATGCCCAACACATATGTGTCGATATTCAGGACGCTGCTTGCGTACTACTCCAAAAGTTGCCGACGGCGAGTTGAAGGATGTTGCCAAGGGAAATATCATACAACCGGTGAACCGCACGATGCACAACGATGCAATGGGCAATGCCGTGATGAGGGTCCGGATTGCTCGGGTGTTGCCAGGGTGCGACGACATGGACCCCCCTTTCAACCTCAGGGAGCCGACGAACACAAGACCCTTGCAGAATGCCACGGCTGGCCCTTGACATGGCCGAAGAGTCAGATTCGTCTTACGGGGCACCTAAGCGCCACCTCGATCGTCCGGCCACCACCTCGGATGCCATCTGTCACCGGCGCCACCTCGATCGTCCGGCCACCACCTAGGAAGCCACCTTTCATCGTCGCCACCACCAATCGCCACCAACAACTGTTGGGAGCGTGTGGGCTGCCCCAAGGCGATGCCGCCGTCGCAACCCAACCACCGTCGCCCCCGCCACCACCATCACCCCATGGCGGCAACAACGATGATGATGAAGAATTTCTCAACATCGACGACTACATCAACACCGGCGCCGGCATAGGATTGTACATGCCTGCTGATGGGGGAATACCAATCAGGGTATACCCACGAAGCGGATTCGCCAGCTGGATCGAGCCGACTGAAGCCAAGCCAGAAGGGTCGACGCCATCGGCGAATGGCGATATCTGGACCTGAACGAGTGGCGCCGACTAGAGGCCCAAGACGGCGACTCCAATACAAAGCCCATTATTGCACTTGTAAAGCCACCAGGGGCACCCCCCACGGGGTATGCTCTCCCATATTAGATTAGATCTAGTCTCTCCCTCCGCCTACGGCGGCTCCCGTGTAACCAATCTATGATCATATACTGGATTGATAGCAGGACGTAGCGATCCTCCACCGAGGGGACGTGAACCTGGGTACATCGTGTGCCAATCTCGCTCCCGGATTCTCCTATGTCGCCTTGCTCCCTCTACGTAAGCTACCCCAGTAGCATCTGCCGTGCAATACCACGACAGTTGCCCCACCGTGGGCCAAGCGGAGCTTGGAGGGTGATAATCTGGACGGGATCACTCGCCGCCAACACAACCAGATCTGCGTCAGCACCCAGATTTTTGTTCTGCAACAACATGCAGCAGCCGATTTCGTTTTCGCCAACAACCGTGAGACTCAAGGTTTTGGAGTCGATCCACATGGTAGAACTGCGGCGCACGCACATGTAGATCCTGACATGGAAAATCAACAGCGCGCTCGAGCATGCGTGATCGGTTCTGGTTGTTTTTTCTTGGAATCCCCTTTCTCGTTCATTACATTGATAATTGATTATTTTATTCAAATCTAACCATTGCGTCCATATTTGTTCATTACATTTATAATTGATTATTTTATTCAAATCTAACCATTGCGTCCATATTTGTTGTACGCACGACTGACGAGATTTGATGGAAATATTCTCTACCAGAACAATCTGTGGAAATATTCTCTACCAGAACAATCTGTTCTGAACTCCGTACAGATTAAAGTTTGTTCTACTTTTATTCATCATCTAATCCCGGTTTTCTATTGTGTTGTTACATATGCATAATGACGACGAAGAAGGGATGTTTACGCCACTTCGGACGAACAAAAATCTGGCCGACTTCGTCCACTACGACGACTCCGCCACGTCAGTTCTTTTTGGTTAAACGTCGCACCAGCCAGTCGTGGACTCGCCACGTTCGGTGACTCTCCATGGCCGCGGACTCGCTTGCCGCGGGATCGCCATCGCGACCTCGCCCTTGCGGACCCGCCATCACGGCCCAGACAGTCGTGGACTCGCCACGTTCGGTGACTCTCCATGGCCGTGGACTCGCCTGCCGCGGGATCGCCATCGCGACCTCGCCCTCGTGGCCCCGCCATCACGGCCCTACAATCGTCACCATCACCATAGCGCGACCTCCCTCCGCCGCGTCGACCCCGTGTCCGCCGCGTCGACTTCTCCATAGCGCGAGCTTCGTCCGCCGCGTCGACCCTGTGTCCGCCGCGTCGACATAGCCATAGCGCGACCTCCGTCCGCCGCATCGACTTCGCCATAGCGCGACCTCCGTCCGCTGCGTCGACATCGCCATACCGCGACCTCTGTCCGCCGCGTCGACTCCGTGTCCGCCGCGCCGACTTTGCCATAGCGCGACCTCCGTCCGCCGCGTCGACTTTTTCCGGCTAAACGCCGTGCGACCCTGTCCGCTCGAAAAATGCGTACACCACACCTTCTAAGGGACCTTCATCGTCCGAGTCGCTAGAGAGGGTCGCTTGCCACGCTGCATGGACTCACCACTGGGCGTCTCTTCCCCTCGGGAAAAATCAATTTGCCTTTGTCAACCTTTGAAAGAGCGACTCGCAATGGCCAAGTAGTGCGGACGAGGACTCGCAAACCGAGCCTCGGTTCGTCCACGAAAAACGCTAACCGAGAGCCATCATTGCAGTCGCCTTGCTCGACTGGCCTTCCGGGCCAAGACAAATGGCAGTGCTACACAAACAGCACCATGTCCTCCTCAGCCTTAGATAGCGCGACGCACGGCCAAGTACTGCGGACGAGGACTCGCAAACCGAGCCTCGGATCGTCTAGGAAGAACGCCAAGTCGAGAGCCACCTTTGGAGTCGCCATGCGACTGGCCCCCCGGGCCAAGACGAGAGACTCGCTAACAAAACAGAGCAATCAACGTCATCGCGGACTCTCCCCTCGCGGACTCGCCACGCTCGGGGACTCTCCCCTCGCGGACTCGCAATCATAGTGGACTCGCCACGCTCGGGGACTCTCTCCTCGCGGACTCGCAATCATCGCGGACTCTCCACGCTCGGGTACTCGGTGCCCGCCGGTTGCTCGGCCTCGCCGCTCGCCGCGCTCGGGTACTCGGTGCCCGCCGATCGCTCGCCCGCTCGGGTACTCGGCGCTCACCAGTCGCTCGACCTCGCCACTCGCCACGCTCTGGGACTCGGCGCTCGCCGGTCGCTCGACCTCGCCACTCGCCGCGCTCGGGGGCTCGGCGCTCGCCGGTCGCTCGACCTCGCCACTCGCCATGCTCGGCAGCAACAACTACTATTTACAGAATATGCATCTCTAAAGAGCCTCAAGTCGCCTCTACAAGCCAACTCGAGCCTCGGGGACTACTCCTAGGCATGATGCGTGTACGCGTGGTTCCACGACCGTGGCTCGCCCTCGGGGACTCGCCACTGCGGACTCGCCCTCGTGTACTCAATACGCTCGGGGACTCACCGGGACGGACTCGCCCTCGCGTACTCTCCACGCTCGGGGACTCGCCACCGGACTTCCCTCGCGTGCCAAGCGCCGGGGACTCGCCACGGCGGACTCGCCCTCGCGTACTCAAAACGCTCGGGGACTTGCCACGCGGACTCGCCACAGACTCTCCACGCTCGGGGACTCGCCACCGCGGACTCGCCCTCGCGTACTCAACACGCTTCGGGACTTGCCACCGCGGACTCGCCCTCGCGTACTCAACACGCTCGGGGACTCGCCACCGCGGACTCACCCTCGCGTACTCTCCACGCTCGGGGACTTGCCACCGCGGACTCGCCCTCGCGTACTCAACACGCTTCGGGACTCGCCACCGCGGACTCGCCCTCGCGTACTCAACACGCTCGTCGACTCGCCACCGCGGACTCGCCCTCGCGTACTCGACACGCTCGGGGACTCGCCACCGCGGACTCGCCCTCGCGTACTCGACACGCTCGGGGACTCGCCACCGCGGACTCGCCCTCGCGTACTCGACACGCTCGGGGACTCGCCACCGCGGACTTGCCCTCGCGTACTCAACACGCTCGGGGCCTCGACGTGCTACAGTCAGCGCCACTCGCCGGTCGTCCAACCTCGCCACTCGGCACGCTTGGAGACTCGGCACTCGCTGGTCGCTCGACAAATCGGCATGCTTCACGTTCGGGGATTCGCCGCAACTGGCGGCTTCACCGACACCCTGCGTCTTTCGCCAACTAGCCATCATCGACTGGCTCACGCCGACCGCCTCCCGCTTCACGGTTCTTTTCTCTATTCAGGAGCTCGTCGCCGATTCGCCACGACCCATCGTCAAGACTCTCTGTGCCCTGCCTCAAGCCCGCGTCGAATCGACAACGCGCTCGGGGACTACTGATGGGGGAATACCAATCGGGGTATACCCACGAAGCGGATTCACCAGCTGGATCGAGCCGACTGAAGCCAAGCCCAGAGCGGGTTGACGAGTGGCGCCGACTAGAGGTCCAAGACGGTGACTCCAATACAAAGCCCATTATTGCACTTGTAAACCCTAGGTGGCTGCATATATAAAGCCACCAGGGGCACCCCCCACGGGGTATGCTCTCCCATATTAGATTAGATCTAGTCTCTCCCTCTGCCTACGGCGGCTCCCGTGTAACCAATCTATGATCATATACTGGATTGATAGCAGGACGTAGCGATCCTCCACCGAGGGGACGTGAACCTGGGTACATCGTGTGCCAATCTCGCTCCCGGATTCTCCTACGTCGCCTTGCTCCCTCTACGTAAGCTACCCCCAGTAGCATCTGCCGTGCAATACCACGACACCTGCTGTGGATGAAGAACCATTCATCGCTCGCGAGGGTCAAGGTGGGCGTCCCACTACATGCACGCAAAGCCTGGTCTTCGGAGGTTTATCTCAAGAGACGCCTCCGGCCGCCGATCAACAGGAGAAACCAGTTGGTTTCGTCTTTAGCCCTGACACACTCCAAAAGGCGGCCGTTGAGCACTTAGCATCCCCAGTGGAGGAGCCTTCTCAGAAGACGAAGAAGCACAGGAAGAGAGGTAAGAAAGCTGAGAGCCAACCTCCTCCGAAGAGGATCCGGGATAAGGATGACGTCGTACCAGCCCGCGAGGATGGCTTGCCCAGGATACATATAGCCGGTGAAGCGACATCGACTCGGATCTGCTTCATGCTAGTGGACATATGCTCGCTTTGAGTGATAGTATCAAGACACTAGAGGGCATTCTTCTTAAAGACAAAGATCCAAATTACCCGGTTTTCACTATCAAGGTGCCATCGGACGTGGACTTCGTCCATGAAGCCCCCGCGGACGTGTTCTTCATATCGTACGAGGACGTCTTCAAGCTGTTTCTCTCAAAACGGCTAGACTATAACATGGTCCGCCTATTCGCGCTCAATCTGGCGATGAAGACCAAGAGAGAGCAGACCCCCTACATCGCGATAGTGGATCCCTACTACATGCGTGATAGCCAGTTGAGGGAAGGATCTAAGACGCGTGCCAAGGCGACGACGTATCTCGAGAAGTTCATGGTGGACCACAAGAGGACTAACACGCTTCTTTTGCCTTTCTTTCCCGAGTAAGTACACACACCCCCTAGCATTGTTAACTTAGGCTTTCTTATAGCTTTCTTCCTTTGCCCTTTTCCAACATCCCGTTTCAATTGTGTTGTGCAGAGACAAATACTACACACTCATCGTCATTTGCACAAAGTACTCGATAGCATCGTATTTCGACTCGGCGAATAAGAAGAAGAAGAAGGACTACACCAGAATAAGGGGTGTTTTGAATGACGCTCTCGAGGGCTATGCTAAAAAGGGATGCCCCTTCGTCAACAAGGGGGAATGTATCAAGGATGACAAGCACGTGTTAAGCATGTGCTCGAGTTCCCCTGCGTCAAGGAGCCGGCTACTGGCGGCGCCAAGGAGGCCTTCTACGCCATGCATCACCTTAAAGGGTTTGTCCGGGATTGCCAGAACCTAACTCTGCCATCTAGTTTCCGAGCATGGGCCGAAAATTTGGCGTGAAGGTACGATGATGATCTTAGAGAAGACTTCCATCGCATCCAGCTTTAGTTGTCGGAAATCATCGTGGAAGATGTCAACACGAGGGGAGGGGTCCTAAAACACAATAGAGGGTTGACTAAGAGGGAGATTGAAAATATTCTTCGTCAACAGGGTGACAACAGGACGTGGATGACGAAGGGTGGCTATCTACCATTCCCGAAGACGAGCGTTAGCAGTTCTCAACATTGATCGATGTGTGCGCCTAGAATTATCATAGATGTCTGTGTGTAGTGTTGTATCACAAACTATATACTACCGTGGTCGTATGTTGTAAACTTCACTATTGTGGTCGTTGTCGTCGAAGTTCTATGATTATGATCGATGTGTTATCTTCTATGTTTACTGATCTTTTGCTTTAGTTTATGTGAATATATATGCATGTGAACAAATTTAGTTCTTTCTGTTGCATGATTTACTAATATGCCTTATCTATAGAGATGACGAAGTGGTACGTGGTGTACAAGGGTTGGGTTCCAGGAGTCTACGATGAGTGGGAGGACTATCAGAAACAGGTGAACAAGTTTAGCGGCAACAGCTACAAAGGATACGCGACTCGAGAGGAGGCGGTAGCCAAGTGGAGGAACCACCTATGGAAGGAGAACCGGATGAAGATATTGCTAGTGCTCTTGCTCTTGCTCACCGTCGTCATAGTTGTATTCTGTTTGATTCTACTGTAGGCGAGATGAACACTTCATTTGTAATGTGATGAGATGGTGAACTTTGTAACAAACCACTTCATTTGACTTGTATTGTAATGTGATGATCACTTGTCTATCTCGTTCGGGCTCTAAGTAGTGTGATGGCACTATATTCATGTTTGTATTATATTTGTTTTCATATACTAAGTCAAATATACTGTTTCTGTATAATACCTGTATAATATTGTATATTTGGACAAGTTTCAATTTTTTTAATACCTGATACTCAAACCAGTGGCGCATCGTTTTAACCTTCTGTGGCGCATAGTGTTTCAGTGGCACATTGTCTATAATGCGCCACTGAACAGAGTCCTGTGGCGCATTAACCGAAATGCGCCACAGAAGTATCATGACTTCTGTGGCGCATTTCGGAATGCGCCATAGAAGTTTTCATCAGTGGCGACGTAATAGTGGCGTCCCAGCCATGTGCCATAGAAGATCAATACTGATGCGCCACTGATGAAGGATTTCCTAGTAGTGCACCTAACCAAAGCTGAATCTCAAGCAGCAGTAACGGTTGGTGTTCCTCAAGGTTATGACATAGATCCCTATATACATCCGGCAAGGTTGATGTAATGGTTGGCACAATCAACCGGAAGACCTATTGCCATACTCCCTTGAATCAACAATAACAATCACTCCTCATGAGGCCTCTTCTATATTTTATTATAGGAGTTGTTCTTATGGTTTCCTGTAACCGAAGTCTGACCTTTACTTGATGACTGATTGAAGCCTTGTTAAAAGATTGATATCGGTATCTCGAACCTCAAGGAGAACATTTAAAGAAGTGTTGTTAAATGTCTCTCGGTTAATCCTCCAGACCCTTTTCACGATGGCAAACATCTTGTTATGCTAAGTACTTGGAGTCTGAGAATGAAGTTTCTTTCTTCTTGTGTCATCAGGAATCTTCTAAACTATTCATCTTGGTGGTCTAAAGTGATATCATGATCTTGGCAAAGATTTTGATAGCCCTGGATGAATAAAGAGTTTCCTTCTCGCTTTCTTAAACATGTTCGAAGAGCGACCATGATTTTGGTAATCAATAGTTCCTCTTGCTACATGTACCTTGTGACTCTTACGAGTCCTCTCCATTAAAACACCTTTCTGTCTTGGCCTTCTGTTGAACCAAAGAATGACCCTTCTATGTCAAAAGTAGTTCAACAGCTTGGTTTTGTTGGTATCTATTGTTTCCACTTGTAAAGCTCTATTAAGTTATTTAGTAGAGGTTTATCTCTCGAAGTCTGTGTCTCTTCTCATCTGTGGGAAGTTTCCTTCTCTCAGAATAAAAAAAACCCTTCTGCAAGCTCCATGGTCTCCATCCTTACGAAGACCAATTACCTGTTACCTTGAAACCTTCTCCTTTTGTTCCTCCGTTACCTTGACGTATTTCATGCCGTTGGCTCCAGAGATGTTTGTGAAGCATCTATCCATGAGTTAACCATGAGATACTCAGTTTGTGGTTCTGTGTCATTCCCTCTCTTCTTTAGTGGGAGCAGCCACCTTGAAGATTATGAAGCGCTTCGTCCACTCATCATGGTGGCATGGATCAACCTCTTTGAGAAGATCGGCGAAGTTTAGAGTAACCCTGTTCATTCTATCTTCCTACCTAGGAATCTCGGGTCGAGATTCTTTTAAGGGGGATAGAATTGTAACAACCCTAGTTTCTTAAATAGTAATTGGGAATTTATTGTGCATTCATGAGCTACATTTTATTAAATTGCATGCAAGAAAATAATCACAAAACCCTAAACATAGTTTCCCCCTCTCTCTCTTTGAAACCTCTCAAATGGTTCTGATTATTTGAAACATCACAAACTGTTTGGAGCCCAAATTGTTCTGAGGGCCCCTTACTGTTTTTAGATATTTATCAAAACCTCTAGTATTCTCAAATAATTCAAATCAGTATTCAAATTGAAAAATACAAAGAGGAAATGGAAAACAGAAATAGAAAAAGATTTCAGGAAGAAAAATCTGTTCTTAGCTCTACCTGGGCCGAAGCCCACCTTCCCTCTTTCCCTCTCCCTGCCGCCCATGCATGCCGCAGTGGCCTAGCAGCAGCCCACCTTAGCCCCGGCCCGCGTATCCCTTCAAGCTGTCTTCTTCCTCGCGACAGGAGAGCTGCTGCCTGGCAGCGCCTCCGCCGCCCGATGCCGGCCGCGCTGCGATGCGCGCCGCCGCCCCGGAGGTGCTGATAAGATCAGCCGCTCTCCCCTCTCTCTCCCCATACCCGTATCTCCTCCTCTCGCCCTCTCTATCGATTTCCCCAATTCACCGAAACCCTAGCGCAGGTGCCGTCTGCCACCATCGTGATGCGCCTCCCCGTGCCTCCCTAAGCACGCCACCATGACCGCCTTGCCGTGATGGACTACCTAGCCAAAGGAATTGGACCGGGGCAGCCCCTACCGCCGTCGATGATCTCGACCTTCTAAAGCTCATCGCCGGCGATTGCCGTCGATGCCGAGATCGCGTGCCCCCACCTACCCCTTCTCTAGATTCCTGGTGAGCACGCGATTCTTGTGGACCTCTTCGATTCGCCCCTCCATCTTTGGTTCAGCGTAGCACCGTGCACCGCCCCTCGCCGCTGCAGAAGCTCGTCGTGGCTGCTGTTCCGGCCGCCATACGAAGGCAGCGCCACCATTTCTTGGTTTAGCGCGAAGAGCCGCGTCGAACACGCCCTTCCGCGCTGCCCTGCACGCGTGCAATCACCGAGCCCGACCCCAACCTGGGAGATCCTCCATTGCTGATGTCAGCATGACATCAACATGAGGTCATATCTCCCTGTTTTATTTTATTTGAAATGTTTTTGTAATTCATTTCTGTAAATAATAAATACTGACATGTGGGTCCACCCTGTAAGTGAGATAAGTATTTTCAGAAATGTTTCTGATTAATAAAAATGTTTAAGTAATTCTAAAAAAATAAATTATTTTATAATATTCTAAAATGATTTAAAATGAATTAAAATTTGAGAAATTCATAACTAATTCATTTTAAATCAGAAAAATACAAATAATATATCAAAATGTTCAGAAAAATGAATTCTACCTAATTAAATTATAATCATGCATTGATAAGAAACTTCAATTTTAAGTTTAATTATAACAACAAAACAACCCCTCTCATATGCCTCCGGGGCTTCTCCGAATTACGGTTTGGACCCCTCGGACTCCGATTAAAATGACCAAGCATGTATTAGGTTTTATTTCAATGCACTTTAACTTGTCATATTTTCATTCTTGTTTGAGCATTGCATCGATGACACGTGTTGATTATTTCCCTTTCTTTCCGGTAGTTGGTTCTTCCTCGGTAGAATACGATATCGGAATCGAGATCAAGATTGAAGCCCGAGATCAACACTGTCAAAGCTCGAAGACCAATACTTGACCAACTATAATCAAGTCAAGTACCAGATGTCCGGAACTCTGCTTTTTGGATATCAACTGGCAAAGGCAAGCGAATCCCCACACATAATATAATCCTATGATTTCAAAGTATTTACATTCTTGGCATGTGCACACGATTCTAAAGCCTTTATCGATAGATAGAGTAATCCTATCTGATGCATGTTTCCTTTGAAGCCTATATTCCCTGATCCACTGCTCCTAGCATAACTAGGGTTTGAGATTGTGAAGCGTTGCCAGAGCTATTACATCTGTTGTGCTTAGCCATGCTTAGCTGTTGCCACTAATCCATCCGGTTGATGAATCAGAGCTGCGAATGAACTTAGTTTGACAGGATGACGTGGTATGACCAGATGTGGATAATAAACATGCTAAGGCTTGTATGGGAGGCCACGTGGGTTGTGGTTTTTGCAGTCCCATACTTGCCACCCTTAGGACCCAATGTTCTTGCCTATGGTCCAAGACGAGCGTACAGCCACACGGGGGCCTGGAAACCCCCTCGACCAACTAACTTGCCTAGTAGATTCCATGAGTCACATAGTTCGGGCGTTCCATTCGATATATGCATTCTAGCTCTTCTCGAAGGAGGTGCATTCATACAGGTAGGTAAGCGTGGCAGGGAATGGGAGATGCCCGGCATCCGTAATCTCAAACCCTGTTCACATCATTAGGGACCGGCTTCGGGACTCGACCCGTTACGGCGGCATCTCCCTAGTGCAAGACTCATGGTCTCGGCGAAAGCAAGGTAAAGGTCGTGATCAACCACTCTCTGCCGGCCTTCCCAGGAAGAGGGCTAATGTTAACTGGCATTAAGAATCGGTTGGTACATGTGGGTAAAGTTGTACACCCCTGCAGGGTTAAATCTTTTCGAAAAGCCGTGTCCACGGTTATGGACGAACTTGGAGACCAGATTCAAAGATCATAGAGAACTTGAACCTAATCGAAAAACTTGGAAGTTAAGTAACGTGTGCTTAAGGATGCTTCCTCAGGGATCGAGGGGGTGATCCTAGATAGGTTCAGCTGATGATGATTTGGTGGATATCAAAAGATGATCAAAGTTGGAGATATCAATCTCTTATCCCCTTTTAAAATTTTCTGATTAGTCGAGATACTTATCCCTCTTGTTTTACAAAACAAAGATGGCTTTATGCAAAACAACTCCACCAGCCATAAGTCTTGCGGAGTACACCCTGTACTCACCTTGCTTTGTTGACACTTTTGCAGCAGGGTAAGTGTTACCATAGAAGATGAGTTGTTCACGGCATCGACATCGACGAGTAGTTTGGAGTTCCAGTCGGCAGTCTAGGATCTATGGATTGGACTTCATCGTTATGCTTCAGGCCTCTTAGGCCATTTGTTAAGTTTGCTATACTTAATAGCATAATTTGACTTCCGTTGTTTGATGTTTGTGGTCAGTGACCTCTGCTTGTAATATTTTGGTTCTTCGCTCAGTTATGAGCTTGCTGTAATAATTTTTGTGTCGTATGGTCACAGTTGTGTTATCAATTCTCTCTCTGTACGCTTTCGAGATTTAGGTTAGGCTTATACCAAATGGAGGTCTAGGATTTGTCTAGCCCTAATCCCGAGGGTGTCACATTCTTGGAGCGTCTTAGTTTTCGTTTGGTTTGCTTGAATAAAGTAGTTTGGACCCCTGTTCTCGATGTGTTGTTTCAAATAAGTTGCTTGGTGTTGGAAAGGAGTAGAAAGTTCTTGCTTGATAAGTGCAAGAGGAGCTTGTATTGATTGTGACTTAGACTTTAGCATGACATGCTAGGTGTTGTTTTGACCTTATACTTAGTGATTATTGTTGTACCATGTCTTGTTGCAAACAATTGGGATTGCTTAGTGTGCCTTGAAGAAATTATGCGTTGTTTTATCATGCAAAAGCATAGTATTGTGGTATTCTCCTTTGATGCTTTGTTTGGATTGACTTGGCACATGCTTACACCATGTTGTGAATATGAACAAGTCACCATAGCCTCTTTGATCATCTAGTCCTTGACTTGTAGTACCACTTTATGCTTTGATTAATAATTTTTTGTTGCACTGCATGATTATGGCCATTATTGCTCTCTTAGGTAGTTGCTCCCAGTATTTTTCTAGCCTCCACATGTATGAGTAAGTTCTAATCATGCTTCCAAATTCCCAAGAAACCAAGTTATTCCAAATGTCCACTATAAACTCCTATGCATGGTGTGTTACACCATTCCAAGTATATTCTTGCTTTCAGCTATCTTTCAATTAAAAACTATTTTTTATGTGAAAACTTAGTGATTAAAGCCCTCACAAACTTGATGACACACTTTATATCATTTTCCCCTAATAGACTTGAACCATTGTGTCATCTATGTTGTATATGCTTGCACTTATACGTTGGAATTAGCAGAACCCTGCTGTCACGGGGAACGTTTTCAATATTGCACTTGTACTTTGTACACAGTTGATATCATGCTCTTTTGTCTATGGATGTCACCGGTGTGAAATAACGAGGAAGCTTGTAAGTCCATGGAGTTATGTATTTTGTGTTAGAGAAACGCCTGGGCCGCTAGCCTAAGCCATGCCTAATCATGGTGGAAACTTGTAGCATCACCATAATGAGCTATCTGTGAAGCATCCTCAATATAAAGCTATGCACATAGTAAATAAAAAGATCGCTAAGATGCTCATTGTCTGGTTGCCTTATAATTTTGGTTATGGGATAGCTCCTGTAACATGTGCAAGGGATACCCATGGGCGGTTCTCTATGATATGCATGTACTTACTATGACAAGAACTTACAGGTGACTGAAGTTTAGTAGCATGAGGTGTGGTCCTCGTATTCAAGGGACTTGAGATTCCCAACTTATACTTTGTCAAGCATATACTCCATCTTTGTTCACTTTAACCTTAATCACTTAAAGATGCTTATGATAGGGGCAATGAGGGCTGAAAGCTAACAAGTACCATAATTTTTGGTAGCTCTTTTTGAAACTTGAAATCCCTGCTTCCCTTTATGAAGGGCCTTTCTTCCACTATTATTGAGTCTCCACCTTCTACTTTTAGGCACCATTAAGAGAGTATAGTTGCCATTCTGTGTGCAGTGTTCCAAAACTTATTGATTGATGCATATTGTGATATTACTTGTTCTTGTGCTATTTGTATCTAGTCACTCTTATGAACTTTGAAGGTGTCCTATGCATCAATTTGGTACTCTATGTGGGACAAGATGATTGCCACTATGCCATGTTTTCTGTATGTGAAACAAACAAATGTTTTTCAATGCATGTTATTCATGATCTTTGTTTGTAGCCTTTCATGTTACATGCATAGTTACTTCATCTTATTGTTAGAACTCCATATTTCATGCACATGTTTAGAGTTCTTTGATCCCAGCTTTCAATGCTTTCCAATGGTTTGATCTTGGTTTTGACGGTGCATGTCACCTCAAAAATTATTCTTTTTATCACTTACCTACTCGAGGACGAGCAGGAGTTAAGCTTGGGGATGCTTGATACGTCGGAAACGTATCTATAATTTTTGATGCTCCATGCTTGTTTAGTATCTACTTTGCTTTGCTTTGTCTAAACTTGAAGGTGTTTTTATATCTTTTCTGGAACTAACCTATTAACAAGTTGCCACAGTGCCAGTTGCCTGTTTTATTCTGTTTTTGGTTCAAGAAAGCCAGAAAATCAATATTCACGGAATTCGACGGGACAAAAGCCAAAGACAATATTTTACCGTGGGTGACACGAAGCCAGAAGACGAGATGAAGAGGCACCACAGGGCGGCCAAACCCCCCTAGGCGCGGGTGGGCCCACCCTGCTCCTGGGTAGGGTGTGGCCCCCCTGGGGGCCCTCCTGCCTCGCCTTTTCGCCTATAAGAATCTCCCGATGCAGAAACCCCAGGCACCCGATCAAAACTCCATCAAACCTTCTATAGCTGCTGCCACCGTCTTCCCTAGATCGGGGGATCTGAAGTTCGTCCCAGCACCCTACTGGAGGGGAGATCATCCCGGAGGTCTTCTCTCCGGTATGAAGTGTGAGTAGTTCCACCTTGGACTACGGGTCCATGTAGTAGCTAGATGGTTGTATCTCCTCCTTTGTGGTTTCATGTATAGATATTGTGAGCTCCATTCATGATCAAGATCTAATCTATTTGTAATCATGCATGTTGTGTTTGCGGGGATCCGATGGATATTGTGATTACTATGTCAGATTGATTAATGGTTTTTTCTATTTGATACTATCATGTCTGTGTTGTTTGTGATCTTGCATGCTCTCCGTTGTTAGTAGCTATCTTGGCCAAGTAGTTGCCAATGACTCCAAGAGGGGGTATTTATGCTCGATAGTGGTTTCATGCCTCTAGTTTCCAAGGGAAGTGACATAAATCTTTTCGGTTGTAGATGTGTTGTTGCCACTAGGGAGAAAACAACGGTCTCTTGTTCATAGAACAAGTGTATTGTTTACCGTACACACTTTGCTTAAAGCAGTTCTCTGTTGCTTGCAACTTAATACTGGAGGGGGTTCGGATGATAACCTGAAGGTGGACTTATAGTCATAGATGCAGTTGGATGGCGGTCTATGTATATTGTTGTATTGCCCAATCGAATCTCATACGATCTTTTTGTCTGGTATTGTATTGTTATGCCTTGCTCAGTTCCTGTCAATTGCCTTGCTGTAATTTTTTTACCCTTCATGACATGTTGTTTATCTAAGGAGAGCACCTCTACTGAACTATGGACCCCGGTCCAATCTTTACCATCGATACATCTTCCAATGTTACTTGTTTACTTGTTGCAAACCATCATCACCTTCCACACCATATGTTTAATCCTTTATTACAGCAAACCAGTGAGCCTGACAACCTCACTGATTCGTTGGGGCAAAGTCTTGAGTTTGTGTTGTGCAGGTTTCCATGTTGCTTGCAACACCTGTGTGACGTTTCCTTCCTCCTACTGGTTCGATAACCTCGGTTTCTTACTGAGGGAAAACTTGCTGCTGTGCTGCATCACACCTTTCTCTTGGGGTTTCTCGACGAAGCACTTCACGTTGACGTAGTGCCATCAATAAGACCACCAATTTAAAGAAGCAAGGCAAGCCTAAGAAAAAGGGTAACTTCAAGAAGGGCGGTAAGAAAGCTACCGTGCCAGGGAAGAAAACCAAGGCTAGGACTAAGCCTGATACTAAGTGCTTTTATTGCAAGGGATAAGGTCACCAGACGAGGAATTCCCCAAGTACTTGGCGGATCTAAAGAACGACAACATCAAGAAGAATGGTATATCCAATATACATCATATTGATGTGTATCTTACTAGTAGTTGTAGTAGTGCCTAGGTATTTGATACTGGTTCGGTTGCTCATATTTGTAACTCGAAATAGGTTCTGCAAAATAAACGGAGACTAGCGAAGAATGAGGTGACTATGCGCGTTGGAAATGGATCAAAGGTTGATGTGATCGTGGTCGGCATGCTACCTCTTCATCTACCATCGGGATTAGTTTTATACTTAAATAATTGTTATTTGGTGCATGCGTTGAACATGAACATTATATTCGGATCATGTTTATTGCGAGATGGTTACTTGTTTAAGTCCGAGAATAATGGTTGTTCGATTTATATGAGTAATATCTTTTATGGTCATGCATCTTTGATAGATGGTCTATTCTTAATGAATCTCGATAGTAGTGATACACATGTTTATAATATAGATGCTAAACGTTTGAAATTAAATGATAATTCTACATACATGTGGCACTGTCATCTTGGTCACATTGGAGTGAATAATATGAAGAAACTCCATTTCGATGGACTTCTTGAATCACTTGAAAGATGCGAAGCATGTCTGATGGGAAAAATGACCAAGACTCCATTTTCTGGTACGATGGAGCGAGCTACGAACTTATTGGAAATCATACATACCGATGTGTGTGGCTCGAGGAGTGTAGCATCGCGTGGTGGTTATCGTTATGTTCTTACTTTCACGGATGACTTGAGTAGATATGGGCATATCTATTTCATGAAACATAAGTCCGAAAATTTCGAGAAGTTTGAATTTCAAAGTGAAGTAGAGAATCAACGTAACAAGAAGATTGAATTTATATGATCTGATCATGGAGGTGAATATCTAAGTTACGATTTTGGCGAGCATTTGAAGAAATGCGGAATACTTTCAAAATTGACACCGCCGAGAACACCTCAACGTAATGGTGTGTCCAAACATCGTAATCGAACTCTCTTAGATATGGTTTATTCTATGATGTCACTTACAGATTTACTGTTATCATTTTAGGTTTATGCATTAGAAACAACCGCATTCACTTTAAATAGGGCGCCATCTAAATCCGTTGAAATGACACCGTATGAATTATGGTTTGGGAAGAAACCTAAATTGTCGTCCCTTAAAGTTTGGGGTTGCGAAGCTTATGTAAAGAAGTTACAGCTCGACAAGCTTGAACCCAAAGCGGAAAAATGCGTCTTCATAGGATACCCGAAGGAAACTATTGGGTATACCTTCTATCATAGATCCGAAAGCAAAATCTTCGTTGCCAAGAATGGATCCTTTCTAGAAAAGGAGTTTCTCTCGAAAGAAGTGACTGGAAGGAAAGTAGAACTCAACGAGGTTGTAAAACCTTCTCTCGGATTTGAGAATAGCGCAGCAGCGGAAGAAGTTCCTGTGGCGCCTACACCAATAAGATAGGAAGCTAATGATGGTGATCATGAACCTTCATTTGAAGTTACTGCGGAATCTCGCAGGTCAACGAGGACTCATACTAATCTTGATTGGCCTGTTCCCGTTATGAGTGTCATGTTGGTGGACAATACCGATGACCCTGCGACATATGAGGAAGCGATGATGATCCCAGATTCCAATAAATGGCAAGAAGCCATGAAATCTGAGATTGGATCCATGAATGAAAACCAAGTGTGGACTTTGGTGGACTTACCGGATGGCCGGAAGGCTGTCGAGAACAAATGGATTTTCAAGAAGAAAACATATGCTAATGGTAATGTAACCATCTATAAAGCTTGACTTGTTGCAAAAGGGTTTCGACAAATTCAAGGAGTTGACTACGATGAGACTTTCTCACCGGTAGCGAAGCTAAAGTCTGTAAGGATTTTGTTACAATCGCTGCATATTATGATTATGAGATATGGCAGATGGATGTCAAAACGTCGTTCCTCAATGGAGACATTGATGAAGAGTTGTATATGGTACAATCCAAAGGTTTTGTCGATCCTAAAATGCTAACAAGGTATGCAAACTTTAACGGTCCATTTATGGATTGAAGCAAGCATCCCGAAGTTGGAATCAATGTTTTTATAAGGTGATCAAAAGTATGCGGGATTTCCCCTCTAAACACCGACACCACGCCGTCGTGCTATGGGAATCACGAGGAGAGATCTACAACCTCCACTGCCTGCTGGAACAAGGGATACGAAGGTCTTCATCAAGTACCAAACGTGTGACAGACTACGGGAGCGTTGCCGGAATGCACCGCCGAAAGGATCGTCTACACGATCCTGAGATCGACAAGTGAACGACTACATCACTCACGAGAATCCTCTCTCGTTAACCGCTTTGGTATCTTAGAGGGTGAGTACTCTATCGACATGTTGCTACAATATAGTTGATAGATCTTGGCTTGTATGTGTTCATGCGGTAGAATTTTTTTGTTTTCCATGCTATGAATCCCTGAAGTGGTATCAGAGCCGTGTCTATATATAGTTCTGTTGCACGAGTAGAACACAATGGTCATTGTGGGCGGTGGTGCTTTTATTATCAATTGCTTCTTGTGTACTTTGCATCTTGCAGGATGGTGGGATGAAGCGGCCCGGACTAACCTTACATGACATCATTCATGAGACTTGGTCCACGCTCGACATTCAAGTTGTATTGCATCAGTGGATTTGCGGGTGTCTGTCTCTCCCATCATAGTGAAGATTTAATTTACAACGGGCACTTGATAGTTCTTGCATCAACATAGTGGTTCTTGTTCGTAAGTTAGAACGGTACTTATTGAAGGCCCCAAACCACGTAATGATACTTATTGAACGGGTGTGTTGTCATGTGATATGGCCATGATTGTGATTATATATGATGTATGCAATGATCCTTATTGTAAGCCGGCAACCGGAAGGAGCCTTATGGCTATTTGTTAATTTCGTTAAGACCTATGTGTCTATTATTCAAAGTAGTTGTAATAGTTGATGTTAGTGGACAACAACCATGGAGCGGTGGCATTGACCTTGACGCCATGCCGGTGATGATGGGGATCATGTTCGTGCTTGAAGATGGAGATCGGAAGCACAAGAAGAAAGGCCATATCATATCACATATTATGAATTGCATGTGATGTTAATCCTTTTATGCATCTTGTATTTCTTAAATCACGACGGTAGCATTATAAGATGATACCTCTCACAAAATATCAAGTAATAAAGTGTTTTTCCTTAGTTAGCACCGTTGCCAAGACTCGTTGTTTCGAAGCACCACGTGATGATCGGGTGTGTTAGATTCTGTGTGTGCATGCAACGGTAGCAAGCCAGATTTGCTCATGCGGAAACTAAGGTTAAACTTGACGAGCCTATCATGGACAGACATGGTCTCAGAACACGGATCACCGAATGGTAAAGTGTCAACACCCGGATTTTTAATCCCAGATGCCTGTTATGCCATACATCACAATCCCAGGATTACCATTTTTGCGAGACATAACAGAATTGGATACCACAGTACATCATCCATTACAAACCATACATAAGGTCTTACACAAATACGGAACTCATGATCCAGTTCTTAATACAACTCAAGCAGCGGGAATACGTAATAATAAAGGTAGAGTAGGCGAAGCTCCATCTTCGGGGTCACAGGCAATGTTGACGATTTGAGATGATCCTAGTTGTCGTAACCTTCCTGGGGTCCTTCTTCCTGGTACTCCTCTTCATAGTCTGGCCACGGGAATATCCAGGGACAAAGCCATGAGTACTCTTTAAGTACTCGCAAACTAATGCTAACAAGCTATGGGGTTTTTTGTAGTAGGACACTAAGCTCTAGGGTTGTTTTGCGAAAAGCCAGATTTACCTCTACTAAGTTTAGAAGCAAGAAAAGCTAGTTGAAATTTTATAACACCTAAGTGGGAACTTGTATTTCATATCACAACTCTGTTGTGGTCAAGTCAAAATCTCAATTCATTTCACAAGTCATTTTGAAAACATCTGACGGGGGAACAGTATGGCCACTCCAACTGTCATAATCATGACGCTGCTATTCGAATAGTTTGACAGTCTGTAGAGATTGTACTCTTTCACCACAACATTCGATACATCCGTCAGAACAAATCCTGAATTCACCATACTCGATGTCACGGATAATCAATCCTAACCTTTCGATTACACGCCCTAGTATAGGCACCTCTCCTGTGAGTTTGGCCTCCCAACCATGACCAACTATCATCTTGGGTACTACACAGGTGGACAATCTTCACAAGGTAGCCTCAGCTCAAACCTTGGCCATGAGGGAACCCATACTAAGGTATATAAGTTTCCAGTCAAGCCCTACCCAATTTTTGGGTATTGTGGCTGTACGGTAAAATTGGAATGGTATCGCATCTAGACAACCATCAGTTTTATAAAGGGATAAGGCTCATGCCTCAACATTTTCATCACCAAAATAATCTGGTGTTCGGAAACACATGTCAAAACATCTCAGTACAATGATCCATCATTCCAAGGTTTTCATAACCGTTTTCACCAAGTATTCCCATCTAAAGTTGATCAAGTTTTATGCTTAGCACTAGCATCTACAAGTCGGGTAAGTACTAGTGAGGGGTGGTAAACAAGTGGAGTTTAACTCAGTTCAATATCATGCCTTAGGATGACATAAAGATTATCTAGCTTAGGCCAAATTTTATGCTCTTTATGCAACCTTCAATTATCTTCCTAGAATCTACAAGTCACTTAAGTAAACTATAAGAGAAAGCTTTGATAAAGAAATAAAGTATAAAGCTTGCAAGTTAAACTAGGATTGGGTATCATCAAGGGTGTCCAACCATGCATGCGGAGTGCATGGCATAGGTTATCTAACTTTCATAATTGCAAGTGCTAGCTTGCAAGGTTAATAGTTTGCTAAAGTATAGTATCTTGCAAGTGTTAGCTTGCCTTGTGCAGAGCAGTGGTTGAAGTTCTCCTCGGCTTCTTCGTAGTATCCTCCTTCCTCCTCGTATCCTTGGTCAGTACTAGCGTCTATGAATAAATACGAGGTACACAATCACCAAACAATACTTAACTACTTTCAATCATCACACAAAGGGTTTCTATAGATGATCTAGCATCATCACTAATATCACCAGAATAGAGCATTTGTCTTATTTATTTATTTTTAGAAAATTAATTTCTACTCATTGAAAACTACTTAAGATTTAATATTCTCCAACTCAAACATGGGATCATGTTGACACATGTCATCACCACATATTTCAGTCCATGGGAATGTGATTTAAAGTGGTGTCACAATTTAATAAGGTTTAACCTTTTATTTCAATTAAATAAAGTGACTATAAATGCCTATGTGGCATTCTTTTATTACTTGGACATTATTTCTGTAAGTAAACCCATATGTTTTTATATATTCTGAAAGGTATGATCAAATGTTATTTTTGAGAGTTGGAATCAACTCAAAAGCTATTATGGTTGAAATTTGAAAAATGTTTGAAGGCAGAAAAGCTTCTGCCTTGTTATTTTTACCAAGGTTGATCTGTAGATTCAAATGATTTGAATCCAACGGGCTTGGATTAAGCATTTCAATATATTTCTAAAAAAATTGATTTCATTCAATTTGGTTCACTGAATCGAACTTGGTTGATTTTTGAAACTAGGTACATAACTATGTTTGAATTAAAATGGAAAAAGCTAAATTCAAATGACTGGGCTGCGCGGGAAAGGTTAACGGGCCGGCCCAGTGTCACTCCGCAGAGCGTGACGCAACTGACAGGGGTGGGTCTACTAGTCAGTGGCTCTTTAAACGCGAAGCGGTACGGGGCGATGTGGTGCGTTGGATTAGAATGAAGATCAACGGCTGAGGGTCGTCGTCGACGATGAACAAGTCACCGGCAAGCTCGAACCCTAGCAGCTCAGTGGGGGTTGTGGGAGGCTCACCGGGGCTCAGGCGAGGGTTGGCGATGCAGGCGAACAACGAAGTCGACAACGGTGATCCTCCTGGTACCGGCAGCTCCTCCTGGGGCGGCTCCAATCATTGGCTTCCTTCTTCTCCAGCAGTGGCGGACTCCGGTGAAATTCCGGCGATGCGCTGCTCGCCTTGCTCTGGGAATTTGGTGGGGTGGTTCTGGGTGAGAGGGGAGTAGAATGGTGTGAAGAATTCGAGCGGGGGATGCCTCTATTTATAGTGGAGAGAGGTGACCGTCGGGCGCAAGCTGAGCTCGTCGTGGTCGACGGCACAGAGGGCTATTGGCGTGGGCGACGGTAGGGGGCGGTGCTGTGCTCCCTGGCGAAGCTCAATAGTGTTGTGGCGAGGTGTGGGGCGGTGCTGATCGGTCGGAACGCTGTGGTGCTCTGCGCTGGTCCGACGGAAGTTTTGATGGCGCACAGTGCGGGGAACGGGCATGTCTGCGGGGTTGCTGGGGTGTTGGTGATCACGCGTGCACGTGGCGAGGGCGGCGCGCGGTCTGTGGGCTTGTGTCGAGGGTGACGCTCTGGCGCGCTCTCGGCATGGTCGCAGAGAAGGTTGGCATGGCCTAGGCGTGTGGTCCATTGGCTGGCATTGCTCGCAGCTGGGACAGGGAGTGGCGGTGGGGTGCTAGCTTGCTCCTAGACAAGGTTGGCGAGGCTAGTGTTCCTCGTAGCTTGCTGTCGACCATGGGGTGGCAATGGTGCTCTCGACATGTTCACCATTGATGACAATGGCCAGCTTACAGTGGTGCTAGTGATTAGTTAAGGTTGTTAGATGATCTACTAAGGCTAGTGGTGTCCAGAGAGGGAACAAGTTAGGCCCAAAACACTACTCAACATAGTGTTTTGATTTTGTTTGATTTGCATCTGCAACCTGTTTGATGAAATGGCCGCATGAACTTAAGTTTTGAATTTTGAAAAGATTTTTGGTGGGTGTGCTAGGCATGTACTGGGGAGTCTGTGGATGCTTGGGTTTTGAAAATTGAGTTGGTTTGAGTGGTTTTTTAAATAGTGGGATCTTCCCATATGAAATAGATTCAATTTTAAATTATCATTTAAACTAAGCGTTTGAATGTTTCTGGAAGATCACAAAGTGGGCCTTGATACCTTGTTATGAGTACTATCAAGGGGTGCAAAGATCCGTACATGTTTCTGTTAAGTTCTGAAAGTTAGTGTCACATCCCAAAATTTTCCAAATTTTGAAATGTGAAAAATTAAATAAACAAAATAAAACTTTGTTGAAATTCAGGGTGAGAAGAAACTTTTTGATTCCAATTGGGAAACATCCAAAACCTATTTTGATCAAATAAAATCCTAATGGGATTTAAAAAGATAAATAAACAATAAAGTCAAAATATTTGGAATCACTATCTTGGATCTTTTAATAAAAAGATTTGGTTTCCAAAAGAAAAGGTAAAATTATAAATAAGGATTATTTTATAGAGCCAAATTAAATCTTGGCCAAGCTTTTGAAATAAAATATTCCTATTTGATAAAAAGAGTAAAGGTTTATTTAAATAAAATAATGAGGATTTATTAATATCCAATTTTATTTAAGTAAAGGCTTTTTCCATTTTAAATAAACACTAAAACTTATTAATTTATTTTAAACAGGTTTCTCAAGTATTTTATATTTTCAAATAAAACCTACTGATTTGGTTTTGATAATATTTAGATTTCAAATGGAGATTTTAATAAATCAAAACCTGTTTGAATTAATAACTAAGGACTATTTTATTTAATTATTAAATAGATCCTAAAAAGAATAAAAATATTATTTTATTTTGGACTTTTGAATTGTGTTGATAAACAGAACTAAAACCCAATACAAGTTTGGTGGAAGTATGAATTGATTTGGGCGCTTGAATTGTTGTTTGAAATTCAAACAGGAAAAATCAAATAGAAAAAGAAAAGCTTACAGAATAAAAAAAATATAAACTGACCCAGCCCAGCAAACAAGCCCAGCAGCCCAGTCGCAGCCCAACTCCCCCCCTCTTTGCGAATCATTTTCCACTGAAAAACCGACCCGCAAAGTCACAGACAGCAGGACCACACCGCACCCTTCTCTCTCTCGCTGCCAGACGACCCCACGCCCACGTCACCTTCTTCCTCCCCGCGATGAACTCGCCCTGCCGTTGCAGCCGAGTAATTCCGGCAGTGAATACGCGTTGAAGGCGGCCTTAATTCCTCGCAGTGACTAAGCTCGTTAAATCGCCCCACATCCCTCTATCTTTCCCCCAGACAGCTCCTCCCCTCTGCCCATAGGCTGCCTCGAATTCCCCTTGCACCGCCACTGCTCCGGGGAGCGTCTCCAAACAATTCCGGCCACACCCCGCTGCCTCTCGCCTCCCACTGAACACGAGCTCGCTCCTCACCTCCTGTCACATCTCCCCGTGCCACTCGTTCACTCAAGGCAGCTTGTTCTCCCCTCTCCTTCCTAATGATACTCCTGCACTCGCCACACTCTCCCGCGTCTAACCGTGTCCTTGTTTTTCCTCGGGGTGAACCGCAGCGTCGCCCTCGACGACCTCCAGAGCCGCCTGACGCCGCCACCCACTCCGGCGAGGAATTGCCACCACCTCTGAGCGCCCCTCTCCAAGCCAGCGCCACCTTGAGAATCACCTCGACCTCGCGAGCACGGTGAGCACCCCCGTTTCTTCCCTTGCTTCCTGTAGCTGCCGCAACATCACCGTCTGACCGCGCACCGCCACCTGCCGCGGCCAGCGCCGCCCGTCTATGGCTAGTGTGCTATACGTCGTGCGATTAAGATCCAGCGGCTAGGATAGAAACTAGACAAAGGGGTAAGAAGCAGTCTGAGCCGCACGATCTGTTTAGATCCAACGCCTCACAGAGCTGATCCGTGCGAACCGGTACCAGCTAATAGTATCACGCCACGTGGCTCTGTTTATTTGAAATAAAAACAGATTAGATCTATTAGATGCTAGAACTTGTAAAATCCATAACTTTTAAAACACACGTCCAAATTTTGCAAATTTTATATCAATGGATTCAGAAAAACAATACCTAGCCAACCTTGCACTTTGTTTAAGGTTTTGCTTCTGGTAAATTGGTTGAATTTGCAGAAACATGTGTAGGCTTAATTTGAATATAAAAATTCTTCTAGATAAAATTTTAATGTGAAATCTTTGCAAAATGATTTGTTGTGAACCTACTAACCCTAGGAACCAACTTATGGATTTAAAAATGAATTTTGTGAAGTTTAGGAATAAATACTTGAATTAGCTCATTTCTAGTCAAATAAAAATATTGATTTTGATATGGAAATGATTTTTGAATAAAACCTTTGGGAAATGTTTTGATTCAAACCTTATGACCCTAAACACCAAGTTTTGTGAATCAACAACTTATTTGATGAACAATATAAAATTTTGCTTTGATAAAAGCATTTTCAACCACATAAAATAAATGATTTGATTTAAAAATGGTTTATAGATAAAACCTTTTGCAAATGGTTTACCACTTTAGTAAATTACCACTTTGAACCTTATAGTGTTTAGAGCCTAGTAGAAACCACCTTTACAAATAAAACAATCTTTTGCATGCTTGCATGCATGACTTTATTTCTATTATTTTATGTATGATGAATTGTTTGAATATTGGTTGGAATGCTAGTTGAATCTATGTTTGCTTGATTGATTTGTGGTGAAGTTAGAAGAGTGTGATATTAGCAAGATCAAGAAGTGAACCAACATTCTCTACCAAAAAGGCAAGTGACACTATCATCCAAGTCCTACTATTTTCATTATACTTAGTGGATTTTTGAAACATGCATGAAAAGGATTTCTATACTTTATGCTATGCTAAATCCTAATAGGATGCCCTTATATATTCCTTAGTGAAAACAATGTGGTTGTAGTATGCTTAGCCCAGCTATATATTGGGATGGGATACATGTTATGATTATATGAAGTATTGAAAAGACTTATGTTTTATATAATAAAACAAGTACTCAATGAACCACCTGGGTGGACAAGGATACTCAAGATTTTGGACAAGGTGGCAACAAAAGGAACCATGTTTATATGGCAATCTCTTTTTGTTGTGCACTAGAAGGAAACCACCCAGGGACTTAGAGATTGAACATGTTTCTCGTACAGTGGCTTCCATGTACAGCCACATGCTAAATGGGCTCTGGCTTAGTCAACTACATTGTGGAAGGCCCATGCATTGGCATCTTCAGGTTAACTAGATTTGTGCTAGGGAACTTGGAACCCCACATTGGTGCCTGGAAGACAAGCTAGCATTGTGTATTGGGAGGACTTCTATGGAAAGACTTTGTCACATTCTCAATCTGCCAGTACTCCATCTTGGTGAGTACTTATCTAGCGGCCACTGGTGGCATCAAGATAAGATTGTGTCATGTGGGTAAAGTGTACAACTTCTGCAGAAGATCAAAATTCTAAGTACTTAGCCGTGTCCCCGGTTATGGACAATACTGAGCAACTAAGGCCTGAAGCTATGGAAGATCTCGACATTCCAATTTCTCAAAGTTAAAACTTGAGGGTGACAACAAGGGATTTAAAACACTTGGAGTTTTCTAAGAAGTTCAAAAAGATTTGACAAAGATCAAAAACTATTTTGAAAAGATAGGATAAAACTATATTGCTTTCTGCAAATGAGCCTAAACCCTACTTAGCCAAATATGCGTGTAATTATAGGATCCACTTATCTCTACATAGTAGTGAAACTTGCCAATACAATTCAAATGTATTGACCCTTGTGGCTGCAACTTGTTATGTTGCAGGTTGTTTGGTGTTAGTGAAGTTGTTGAATAGGATTACAAGGCTACAACCAACATGTTTGCCTGTGGCACTTTGAAGATGAAGGATCCCATGCTTATAGATATTCTGCTGCAATGTAATGTGATAGCCAAATGAGCTATGTAAGATGTAATGTATTATTTTATTCCTGGTTATAAAGTTATAATATGACCTTTGTTTCTTGATATTACATCTTAACTGTGGATGCTAGCTATTGATCCAGGGACTAGCATTATAAACACAGGGATCTCTACCTTATTAAAGGTTGGGAACCTTACAGTTAGAGATAGCCAAAGTAGGTATGGGAGTTAAATTGGCCAAGATGACCATTCACTTAATTTGTTTATTTTGACTTGTTTATCTTTGGGAAAAGTTTGGGGATTGTTTAGATGATGTTTATTTCACCTAAGAATCATTTTACAAGCAAGTAAATACAGAATCATGGCAATTCAAAAGAATCCAAATTTTAATACACACACATATGGATGCTTTCATATTTTATTTAGAAAAGTTTTTGTTAACCCTAAATTTGATGATTAGAGTTTGATGATCCAAGTTTATTATTTTTGGGATGTTACATAATGCATGAGTCATATAGTAGATATGATGAACATGTTGATTGTTCGCCTTTGAAACTACATCACCTCTTGTGATGATCGGACTTGATGTAGTGGATTTGGTTCGTGTGATCACTAAAACAATGTGAGGGATATTGGTTTGAGTGGGAGTTCACATAGATTAATTTAAGTATTAATTATAATTCAGTTTGTCATAAACTTAGTCTAAACTATTGCAAATATGTTGTAGATCATGGAAGCCCCTACCATCAATTTTAATGCATTCCTAGAGAAAAAGAAGTTAAAAAACAATGGAAGCAACTTCACGGATTGGTTCCGCAATTTGAGGATTGTCCTCAATGCTGGTCAGTTGACCTATGTGCTAGATGCACCGCTCAAGGATGCTACCAATGAGGTGAAGAATGTTTTCCTCGCTCGGAAGAATCATTATTTCACGGTTCAGTGTGCTATCTTGCATGGTTTAGAATCGGATCTTCAAAAGAGGTTTGAGAACTTTGACCCACATGATATTGTCCATGAACTCAAAATGATATTGGAGGCTCATGCGGTAGTTGAGAGTTATGAAGCTTCTAAAAAGTTCTTTAACTGCAAGATCGAAGAGGGAAGCTTAGTGAGAATGTGCTTAAGATGTCTGGGCACGCCAATAAGCTCAAGAGCTTTGGTATAGTGATTCCTAATGATTTGGGGATTCACCGTGTTTTCCAATAACTACCACCAAGTTACAAGAACTTTGTGATGAACTATAACATGCAGCGCATGGATAAGTCATTAACAAAACTCTTCTCCATGTTGAAGTCTATGGAAGTGGAGATCAAGAAAGAGCACCAAGTGTTGATGGTCAATAAGACCACCAATTTCAAGAAGCAAGGCAAGCCTAAGAAAAAGGGTAACTTCAAGAAGGGCGGTAGGAAAGCTACCGCGCCGAAGAAGAAAACCAACGCTGGGCCTAAGCCTGATACTAAGTGCTTTTACTGCAAGGGAGAAGGTCACTGGACGAGGAATTGCCCCAAGTACTTGGAGGATCTGAGGAACGGCAACATCAAGAAGAAAGGTATATCCAATATACATGTTATTGATGTGTATCTTAATAGTAGTCGTAGTAGTGCCTGTGTATTTGATACTGGTTCGGTTGCTCATATTTGTAACTCAAAATAGGTGCTGCAGTATAAATGGAGACTAGCGAAGACCCAGGTGACAATGCGCATTGGAAATGGATCAAAGGTTGATCTGATCATGGTCGGCATGCTACCCCTTCATCTACCATCAGGATTAGTTTTATACTTAAATAATTGTTATTTGGCGCCTGCGTTCCGCATGAACATTATATCCGGATCATGTTTATTGCGAGACAGTTACTTGTTTAAGTCCGAGAATAATGGTTGTTCGATTTATATGATTAATATCTTTTATGGTCATGCATCTTTGATAGATGGTCTATTCTTAATGAATCTCGATAGTAGTGATACACATGTTTATAATATAGATGCTAAACATTTGCAATTAAATGATAATTCTACATAGATGTGGAACTATCGCCTTCGTCACATTGGAGTGAAGCATATGAAGAAACTCCATTCTGATGGACTTCTTGAATCACTTGATTTCCAATCACTTGAAAGATGCGAAGCATGTCTGATGGGAAAAATGACCAAGACTCCATTTTCAGGTATGATGGAGGGAGCTACGGAATTATTGGAAATCATACATACCGATGTGTGTGGTCCGATGAGTGTAGCATCGTTCGGTGGTTATCGTTATGTTCTTACTTTCACGGATGACATGAGTAGATATGGGTATATATCTATTTCATGAAACATAAGTCCGATACTTTCGAGAAGTTTAAGGAATTTCAAAGTGAAGTAGAGAATCAATGTGAAAAGAAGATTAAATCTCTAAGATCTGATCATGGAGGTGAATATCTAAGTTACGAGTTTGGCGAGCATTTGAAGAAATGCGGAATACTTTCACATTTGACACTGCCGGGAACACCACAATGTAATGGTGTGTCTGAACGTCATTAGCGAACTCTCTTAGATATGGTTCGTTCTATGATGTCACTTACATATTTACCGTTATCATTTTGGGGTAATGCATTGGAAACAACCGCATTCACTTTAAATAGGGCACCATCTAAATCTGTTGAAATGACACCTTATGAATTATGGTTTGGGAAGAAACCTAAATTGTCGTCCCTTAAAGTTTAGGGTTGTGAAGCTTATGTAAATAAGTTACAGCCTGACAATCTTGAACCCAAAGTGGAAAAATACGTCTTCATAGGATACCCAAAGGAAACTGTTGGGTATACCTTCTATCATATATCTGAAGGCAAAATCTTTGTTGCCAAGAATGGATCCTTTATAGAGAAGGAGTTTCTCTCGAAAGAAGTGACTGGAAGGAAAGTTGGACTCAACGAGGTTGTCGAACCTTCTCTCGGATTTGAGAGTAGCGCAGCACCGGAAGAAGTTCCTGTGGAGCCAACACCAATAAGAGAGGAAGCAAATGATGGTGATCATGAACCTTCGGTCGAATTTATACGGAATCTCACAGGTAGACAATGACACGTACCACTCCTGATTGGTATGATCCCGTTATGAGTGTCATGTTGGTGGACAACACCGACGACCCTGCGACATATGAGGAAGCAATGATGAGCCCAGATTCCAATAAATTGCGAGAAGCCATGAAATCTGAGATTGGATCCATGTACGAAAACCAAGTGTGGACTTTGGTGGACTTACCAGAGGGATAGAAGGCTGTCGAGAACAAATGGATTTTCAAGAAGAAAACATATGCTAATGGTAATGTAACTGTCTATAAAGCTCGAATTGTCGTTAAAGGATTTTGATAAATTCAAGGAGTTGACTATGATGAGACTTTCTCACCGGTAGCGAAGCTAAAGTTTGTAAGGATTTTGTTAGCAATCGCTTCATATTATGATTATGAGATGTGGCAGATCAATGTCAAAATGGCGTTCCTCAATGGAGACATTGATGAAGAGTTGTATATGGTACAACCCAAAGGTTTTGTCAATCCTAAAGATTCTAACAAGGTATGCAAACTTCAACGTCCATTTATGGATTGAAGCAAGCATCCCGAAGTTGTAATCAAAGTTTTGATAAGGTGATCAAAAGTATGCGGGATTTCCCCTCTAAACTCTGACACCACGCCGTCGTGTTGCAGGAATCATGAGGAGAGATCTACAACCTCCACTACCTGCTGGAACAAGGGAGAGGAAGGTCTTCATAGAGTACCGAACGTGTGACGGACTGCGAGAGCGCTTCCGGAACAAGGCACCGGAAGGATCGTCTATGCGATCTTGAGATCGACAAGTGAACGACTACATCACCCACGAGAATCCGCTCTCATTGACCGCTTTGGAATCTTAGAGCGTGAGTACTCTATCGACTCATTTCTACAATCTAGTAGATAGATCTTGGTTTGTATGTGTTCATGTGGTATAATTTTTTTGTTTTCCATGCTACGAACCCCTACAGTGGTATCAGAGTTGTGTCTATATGTATATCTGTTGCACGAGTAGAACACAATGGTCATTATGGGCGGTGGTACTTTTATTATCAATTGCTTATTGTGTACTTTGCATCTTGCGGGATGGTCGGATGAAGTGGCCTAGACTAACCTTACATGACATCGTTCATGAGACTTTCTCCACGCTTCACATGCAACTTGTATTGCATAAGTGGCTTTGCGGGTTTCTGTCTCTCCCATCATAGTGAAGATTCAATTTACAATGGGCACTTGATAGTTCTTGCATCAACATTGTGGTTCTTGTTCGTAAGTTAGAATGGTACTTATAGAAATCCCCAAACCACGTAAAAGTATGCAAAGAAAAATAGAGGCGTCTAACTTTGTTTTGCAGGGGTGTGTTGTGATGTGATATGTCCATGATTGTGATTATATATGATGTATGATATGATCCTTATTCTAAGTCGGCAACCGTAAGGAGCCTTATGGTTGTCTTTTAATTTTGTTAAGACCTATGTGTCTATTATTCAAAGTAGTTGTAATAGTTGATGCTGGTGGACGACAACCATGGAGCGCTGGCATTGACCATGACGCCACGTCGGTGATGATGGAGATCATGTTCGTGCTTGAAGATGGAGATCAGAAGCACAAGAAGAACGGCCATATCATATCACATATTATGAATTGCATGTGATTTTAATCCTTTTATGCATCTTGTATTGCTTAGATCGCGACGGTAGCATTATAAGGTGATCCCTCTTGCAAAATATCAAGTAATAAAGTGTTCGTCCTTGGTTAGCAGTGTTGCCAAGACTCGTTGTTTCGAAGCACCACGTGATGATTGGGTGTGTTAGATTCTGCGTGTGCATACAACGGGAGGAAGACAGATTTGCTCATGCGGAAACTAAGGTTAATCTTGACGAGCCTATCATGTAAAGACATGGTCTCAGAACATGGATCACCGAAAGGTAAAGAATGAGTCATATAGTAGATATGATGAACATGTTGATTGTTAGCCTTTGAAACTACATTATCTCTCATGATGATTGGACTTGATGTAGTGGATTTCATGCGATCACTAAATCAATGTGAGGGATATTGGTTTGAGTGGGAGTTCACCTAGATTAATTTAAGTATTAATTATAACTCAATTTGTCATAAACTTAGTCTAAACTATTGCAAATATGTTGTAGATCATGGCGGCCCCTACCATCAATTTTAATGCGTTCCTAGAGAAAGAAAAGTTGAAAAACAATGGAAGCAACTTTGCGGATTGGTTCCGCAATTTGAGGATTGTCCTCAATGCTGCTCAGTTGACCTATGTGCTGGATGCACCGTTCAGCTGATGCTACCAATGAGGTGAAGAATGTTTTCCTCGCTCGAAATAATAAGTACTCCACAGTTCAGTGTGCTATCTTGTATGGTTCAGAATCGGAGCTTCAAAAGAGGTTTGAGAATTTTGACCCACATGATATTGTCCGTGAACTCAAAATGATATTTGAGGCTCATGCGGCAGTTGAGAGTTAAGAAGCTTCTGAAAAGTTCTTTAACTACAAGATGAAAGAGGGCAGCTCTGTCAGTGAGCATGTGCTTAAGATGTCTGGGCACACCAATAAGCTCGAGAGCTTGGGTATAGTGATTCCTAATGCTTTGGGGATTCACCGCGTCCTCTAATCACTACCACCAAGTTACAAGAACTTTGTGATGAACTATAACATGAAGGGCATGGATAAGTCGTTACCAGAACTCTTCTCCATGTTGAAGTCTGTGGAAGTGGAGATAAAGAAATAGCACCAAGTGTTGATGGTAAATAAGACCACCAATTTCAAGAAGCAAGGAAAGCCTAATAAAAAGGGTAACTTCAAGAAGGGCGGTGAGAAAGCTACCGCGCTGGCGAAGAAAACCAAGGCTAGGCCTAAGCCTGATACTGAGTGCTTTTATTGCAAGGGAGAAGGTCACTAGACGAGGAATTGCTCCAAGTACTTGTTTATGTGTATCTTACTAGTAATCGTAGTAGTGCCTGGGTATTTGATACTGGTTCGGTTGATCATATTTGTAACTTGAAATAGGTGCATCAGAATAAACGGCGACTAGCGAAGAAAGAGGTGACAATGCGTGTTGGAAATGGATCAAAGGTTGATGTGATCGCGGTCGGCACGCTACCTCTTCATCTACCATCAGCATTATTTTTATACTTAAATAATTGTTATTTGGTGCCTGCGTTGAGCATGAACATTATATCCGGATGATGTTTATTGTGAAGCGGTTACTTGTTTAAGTCCGAGCATAATGTTTGTTCGATTTATATGAGTAATATATTTTATGGTCATGCATCTTTGGTAGATGGTCTATTCTTAATGAATCTCGATAGTAGTGATACACATGTTTATAATATAGATGCTAAACATTTGAAATTAAATGATAATTCTACATACATGTGGTACTGTCGCTTTGGTCACATTGGAGTGAAGCGTATGAAGAAACTCCATGCCGGTGGACTTCTTGAATCACTTGAAAGATGTGAAGCATGTATGATGGAAAAAATGACCAAGACTCCTTTTTCGGGTATGATGGAGCGAGCTACGAACTTATTGGAAATCATACATACCGATGTGTGTGGACCGATGAGTGTAGAATAGCACGGTGGTTATCGTTATGTTCTTACTTTCATGGATGACTTGAGTAGATATGGCTATATCTATTTCATGAAACATAAGTCCAAAACTTTCGAGAAGTTTAAGGAATTTCAAAGCGAAGTAGATAATCAACGTAACAAGAAGATTAAATTTCTACGATCTGATCGTGGAAGTGAATATCTAAGTTACGAGTTTGGCGAGCATTTTAAGAAATGCGGAATACTTTCACAATTGACACCGCCGGGAACACCACAATGTAATGGTGTGTCCTGTGGCGCCTACACCAATAAGAGAGGAAGCTAATGATGATGATCATGAACCTTCGGTCGAAGTTACTACGGAATCTCGCAGGTCAACAAGGACTCATACTACTCCTGATTGGTATGTTCCCGTTATGAGTGTCATGTTGGTGGACAACATGGACGACCCTGCGGCATATGATGAAGCAATGATGAGCCGAGATTCCAATAAATGGCAAGAAGCCATGAAATCCGAGATTGGATCCATGTATGAAAACCAAATGTGGACTTTGGTGGACTTACCGGATGGCTGTCGAGAACAAATGTATTTTCAAGAAGAAAACATATGCTAATGGTAATGTAACCATCTATAAAGCTCGACTTGTCGCAAAAGGGTTTCGGCCAATTCAAGGAGTTGACTACGATGAGACTTTCTCACATGTAGCGAAGCTAAAGTCTGTAAGGATTTTGTAAGCAATTGCTGCATATTATGATTATGAGATATGGCATATGGATGTCAAAATGGCGTTCCTCAATGGATACATTGGTGAAGAGTTGTATATAGTACAACCCAAAGGTTTTGTCGATCCTAAATACGCTAAAAAGGTATGCAAACTTCAACGGTCCATTTATGGATTGAAGCAAGCATCCCGAAGTTGGAATCAATGTTTTGATAAGGTGATCAAAAGTTTTTGTTTTATACAAACTTATGGAGAAGCTTGTATTTACAAGAAAGTGAGTGGGAGCTATCTAGCATTCCTAGTACTATATGTGGCTGACATATTGTTGATTGGGAATGATGTATACCTCTTAAAAGTGTCAAAGATTATTTGAATAATAGTTTTTCAATGAAGGATCTTGGCGAAGCTGCTTACATATTAGGCATAAAGATTTATAGAGATAGATCAAGACGCCTAATATCGCTTTCACAGAGTACATATTTGGACAAAGTTCTAAAGAGGTTTGGAATGGAAGATAGCAAGAAAGGGTTTTTGCTCATGTTGATCAATATGACCTTGAGTAAAACTCAAAGTCCCGCTATGGCAGAAGATAGAGAGAGGATGAGTAAGACTGCCTATGCCTCATCCATAGGATATATCATGTATGCCATGCTATGTACTAGACCCAACATTGCATATGCTGTTAGTTTGACTAGAAGATATGAAAGTGATCCAAGAGTGGATCATTTGACAACGGTCAAAAACATCCTTAAGTACTTAAGAAGAACTAAGGATATGTTTCTTTCTTATGGAGGTGATGAACAACTCGTTGTTAATGGTTATACCGATCCGGATGATTCTAAATCTCAATCTGGATATGTATTTATATTGAATGGTGCAACAGTGGGCTGGAGGAGTGCAAAAAAAAATCATTGTGGCGAGATCTTCAACTAAATCGGAATACATAGCTGCTTCGGAGGCTTCACAAGAGGCGATATGGATGAAGGAGTTCATTACAGAGCTTGGTGTGGTTCCCAGTGTGCTGGACCCAATGTCTATCCACTGTGATAACATGGGTGCCATAGCCAATGCGCAGGAGCCAAGGTCACACAAGAAGCTGAAGCATATCAAGATGCGTTTTCACGCTATTTGAGAGCATGTCCAGGATGGTGACATAAAGATTTGCAAAGTACACATAGATCTGAATGTGGCGGATCTGTTGACTAAACCTCTCCCAAGGGAAAACCATGACCAGCACCAAACCGCCATGGGTGTTTGGTATATTACCATGTAATCTAGATTATTGACTCTAGTGAAAGTGGGAGACTGTTGGAGATATGCCCAAGAGGCAATAATAAAAGTAGTTATTATTATATCTTTGTGTTTATGATAAATGTTTACATTCATGCTATAATTGTATTGACCGGAAACATTAATACTTGTGTGATTTGTAAACTTATTCGAGTCCCTAGTAAAGCCTCTTTTTAATACTAGCTTGTTGGTTAATAGATGATCATGGTTTCCTGATCATGAACATTGAGATGTTATTAACAACAAGATCATATCATTAGGAGAATGGTGTGATGGAAATACTCTTATAGTTAAGCGTATCATAAAGATCAAGTTATTTCAATAGTTTGTTTGCTATAAGCTTTCAGATACAAAGTAACCTAAATCCTTCAACCATGAGATCATGTTAATCACCATCACCGGATGGATGCTTTGATGACATTAAAGACCACTTCATAACTGGGTGGTTATAAAGGTGTCATTGAGTGTTCAGAAAGTATGTGTTGAGGCACATGGATCAAGAGTGCGATTGTCCATCCATATGAAGGATAGATATACTCTGGGCCCTCTTAGTGGAATGTCATCAAATTAGCTTGCAAGCATGTGACTACCTCACAACGGATCACATATCACAGGATGAGTAAAGATGACTTATCGATAACGAGGTTGAACTAGGTATACAGAGATACCGACGATCAGACCTTGAATAAGTAAAGTATCGTGAGACAAAGGGAAATTGGTATTGTATGTAAATGATTCATTCGATCATGAAGTAATCGTAGAAATATGTGGGAGCCATATGAATTTCTAGATTCCTCTATTGGTTATTGATCGGAGAAGAGTCTCGATCATGTCCGCATAATTCACGAACTATAGGGAGAGACACTTAAGGATTCAATGTTGTTTAGTAGATATGGAAAGTGAGTAATGAGACCGAATGTTGTTCGGAGTCTCGGATGGGATCTCGGATATCACGAGGAGATCTAGAATGGTCCGGATAATAGGATTCATATAAGGAAAGTCCAATTCCAGAGTTTGGGAATGGTTTCAGTATTTTCACCGAAATGTTCTAGAAGGGTCTAGAAGGTCCATCGCTCCGGAGTGCGAAGGGTACATGGATGTGTCATGACAAAGTGGAATGGTTACATCATGTCCTAGGTCACTTAGCTGGGCAATGGAAGAGATAAATCAAACTCTAGTTTGAAAAGTCAAACAACAATTTGAAAAGTCAAATCCCAACAATGGTTGCCTATTGGAGGGAGGGAAGGAGTCCTACCTAAGGGAGGACTCCTCCCTTGAAGGGAATATGCCCTGAGAGGCTATAATAAAGTTGTTATTATGTATATTCCAATTATATGATAGAAGTTTATTTTGCATGCTATAATTGTATTAATACGGAAACGTTAATACATGTGTGTTTAATAAACAAATGGAAAGTTCCTAGTTATGCCTCTCTTATAAACTAGCTTGTTGATTAACATGATGATCAAGGTTTCCTGATCATGATCATTGGATGTTGTTATTAACGAGGTCACAACATTATTGGAATGGTG